>OX155906.1:21841769-22441769 GCA_944588485.1 Phosphuga atrata
CATCAACTTGAGTAACAAAACTACACAGACAACATAAGACTATACAAACAAGACTGGACAGACAAGACTGGTCAGACAAGACTGGACAGACAAGACTAGACAGACAAGACTGGACAGACGAGACTAGACAGACAAGACTAGACAGACAAGACTAGACAGACAAGACTAGACAGACAAGACTAGACAGACAAGACTAGACAGACAAGACTAGACAGACAAGACTAGACAGACAAGACTAGACAGACAAGACTAGACAGACAAGACTAGACAGACAAGACTAGACAGACAAGACTAGACAGACAAGACTAGACAGACAAGACTAGACAGACAAGACTAGACAGACAAGACTAGACAGACAAGACTAGACAGACAAGACTAGACAGACAAGACTAGACAGACAAGACTAGACAGACAAGACTAGACAGACAAGACTAGACAGACAAGACTAGACAGACAAGACTAGACAGACAAGACTAGACAGACAAGACTAGACAGACAAGACTAGACAGACAAGACTAGACAGACAAGACTAGACAGACAAGACTAGACAGACAAGACTAGACAGACAAGACTAGACAGACAAGACTAGACAGACAAGACTAGACAGACAAGACTAGACAGACAAGACTAGACAGACAAGACTAGACAGACAAGACTAGACAGACAAGACTAGACAGACAAGACTAGACAGACAAGACTAGACAGACAAGACTAGACAGACAAGACTAGACAGACAAGACTAGACAGACAAGACTAGACAGACAAGACTAGACAGACAAGACTAGACAGACAAGACTAGACAGACAAGACTAGACAGACAAGACTAGACAGACAAGACTAGACAGACAAGACTAGACAGACAAGACTAGACAGACAAGACTAGACAGACAAGACTAGACAGACAAGACTAGACAGACAAGACTAGACAGACAAGACTAGACAGACAAGACTAGACAGACAAGACTAGACAGACAAGACTAGACAGACAAGACTAGACAGACAAGACTAGACAGACAAGACTAGACAGACAAGACTAGACAGACAAGACTAGACAGACAAGACTAGACAGACAAGACTAGACAGACAAGACTAGACAGACAAGACTAGACAGACAAGACTAGACAGACAAGACTAGACAGACAAGACTAGACAGACAAGACTAGACAGACAAGACTAGACAGACAAGACTAGACAGACAAGACTAGACAGACAAGACTAGACAGACAAGACTAGACAGACAAGACTAGACAGACAAGACTAGACAGACAAGACTAGACAGACAAGACTAGACAGACAAGACTAGACAGACAAGACTAGACAGACAAGACTAGACAGACAAGACTAGACAGACAAGACTAGACAGACAAGACTAGACAGACAAGACTAGACAGACAAGACTAGACAGACAAGACTAGACAGACAAGACTAGACAGACAAGACTAGACAGACAAGACTAGACAGACAAGACTAGACAGACAAGACTAGACAGACAAGACTAGACAGACAAGACTAGACAGACAAGACTAGACAGACAAGACTAGACAGACAAGACTAGACAGACAAGACTAGACAGACAAGACTAGACAGACAAGACTAGACAGACAAGACTAGACAGACAAGACTAGACAGACAAGACTAGACAGACAAGACTAGACAGACAAGACTAGACAGACAAGACTAGACAGACAAGACTAGACAGACAAGACTAGACAGACAAGACTAGACAGACAAGACTAGACAGACAAGACTAGACAGACAAGACTAGACAGACAAGACTAGACAGACAAGACTAGACAGACAAGACTAGACAGACAAGACTAGACAGACAAGACTAGACAGACAAGACTAGACAGACAAGACTAGACAGACAAGACTAGACAGACAAGACTAGACAGACAAGACTAGACAGACAAGACTAGACAGACAAGACTAGACAGACAAGACTAGACAGACAAGACTAGACAGACAAGACTAGACAGACAAGACTAGACAGACAAGACTAGACAGACAAGACTAGACAGACAAGACTAGACAGACAAGACTAGACAGACAAGACTAGACAGACAAGACTAGACAGACAAGACTAGACAGACAAGACTAGACAGACAAGACTAGACTGACAAGACTAGACAGACAAGTCTAGACAGACAAGACTAGACAGACAAGACTAGACAGACAAGACTAGACAGACAATACTAGACAGACAAGACTAGACAGACAAGACTAGACAGACAAGACTAGACTGACAAGACTAGACAGACAAGACTAGACAGAAAGGACTAGACCGAGCAAATTTAGTAAATCCAATACTTCAAATTGTTTATGAAACTGTTTTGGAAGGTTTTATACATAAATATTAGTTAGATAAATATTTATGATATGTGATTAGAAAATGTAGATTAACAAAACAAACGATTGTTCTATGTAAATACATTTTGCAATTTTCATGAAACTTCGTTCAATTGCAAGAATTTTACAAGTTTTACGAAATTTTATTTTTGTGAAAAATATACATTTTCTAATCACGTACCACAAATATTTATACAATTGCTATTTATGTAAGAATCCTGGGAAAACAATTTCACAAACAATTTCAATTAGTTTTAGTAAATTTTGCTCTGTCTAGTTTTGACTGTATAATCTTGTCTTGTCTCTCTACTCTCGCTACTCTCTCTAGTCTGTCTAGTATGTCTAGTCTTTCCAGACTGTCTAGTTTGTCTAGTCTGTCTAGTCTGTCTAGTCTGTCTAGTCTGTCTAGTCTGTCTAGTCTGTCTAGTCTGTCTAGTCAATTTAGTCTGTCTAGTCTTGTCTGTCTAGTCTTGTCTGTCTAATCTTGTCTGTCTAGTCAATTCATTTCAATTCAATAAATTTATTTCAGCATCTAAGTTTATATAAGGAAAACAAGTTTACATGTTAATGTAATAAAATACTCAAAATGTAAACTAACTGAAATGGTTTTATTGCATAATAATATTCCTACATAGATGTGGTTTTCTTATTATTGATTTTATATGACTAAAAAGGCTTTAATTTTTAAAGAGAAACAGTAGCGCTTCGTAAATAAGAGTTCCCGTTGTTGATAGAATGTTTGCGTTTTTGAACTTCCTTCTGCATGATTCTGTGTACTTCAGAGCGAGTAATATTCTTAAGGCTTCTTTGTGAATTGTGAAGATATCCTTTATGTTTGTTCCGCAACCCCAGAAGAGTATTCCAAAACGTATATGGCTGTGAAAATTGGCATAATACCGTTCTTAAAACATTCCGATTTTGATAATCTTTAATTTAGATAATCTCTAAACGATTTAGGGATTCTAAGGGCATATACTGCTTTATTAAGTTTTTTAGAAAGATATGATATATGCGAGGTCCAATCTAAAGTGCCGTCGATGTAGATGCTAAGAAGTTTCACGTTTCTTCGAAATTCAGCTTGCTCGTTTTGAATTAAAAAATCAATATTAAGGTGTGTCCACACTGTGCCGATCGGCAATGTTGAATGACATGGTCGGCTTTTGAGTCCTGTGAAGTTAGCAACCGAATTTGCAAAAATATAATATTACTTCGTAGTTCCCGGCAGATATGAAATAGTTCTAGAGTACTTTGTGCAAAATTTCAATAGTTCTGCAGAATTTCGCGAAAAAAATGGAAAATACAAAAATTGAGCTAGCAACCACTTTTGAGAAAAACTGTGCGTTTTTTACATATTCCTGTACCTCGACCATAGTTCTGGAGTACTTGATCAATATTGCAAAAAGTTCTGCAAAAATTGACATTTTGCAAAAAAATTGAATTTTGAAACTTGCACAACTTATTTTGAATGAAAATTTAAAAAAATCGCGGAACAGTTCTATTTGCAGTACCCGATAGAACTCTTAGAGTTCTATCGAAAATCCTTATAACATTTTTCTGTAAAATTAAAAATAGAAAATTTTGCGAAAAATGGACTTTACCGACGCGACGAAGTGAAGAGAACAAAATCGCGCAATAGTTCTGTTTGCAGTTCCTGAAAGAACTCTTAGAGTTCTATCGAAAATCCTTATAACATTTTTCTTCAAAGTTAAAAATTCGAAGGATACGCGAAGAATTAGACTTCACCGATGCGACGAAGCAAAGAGAAAATAATCGCGTAATAGTTCTGTTTGCAGTTCCTGGTAGAACTCTAAGAGTTCTATCGAAAATCCTTATAACATTTTTCTTCAAAGTTAAAAATTCGAAAGATACGCAAAAAATTAGACTTCACCGATGCGACGAAACAAAGAGAAAAAAATCGCACAACAGTTCTGTTTGCAGTTATTTTATTTTTAACTTTGGAGAAAAATGTTATTAGGATTTTTAATAGCACTTTTCGATAGTTCTCAGTTCTACCAGGAACTGCAAACAGAACTATTGAGCGATTATTTTCTCTTTGCTTCGTCGCATCGGTGAAGTCTAATTGTTCGCATATCTTTCGAATTTTTAACTTTGAAGAAAAATGTTATTTTCGATCGAACTCTAAGAGTTCTACCGGGAACTGCAAACAGAACTGTTGCGAGATTTTTTTCTCTTCATTTCGTTACATCGGGGAAGTCGAAATTCTCGCATTTCTTTCTAATTTTTAATTTTACAGAAAAATCTTGTAAGGACTTTCCATGGAACTCAAAGAGTTCTACCGGGATCTGCAAACAGAACTGTTGTGCGATTTTTTCTCTTCGCTTCGTCGCGTCGGTAAAGTTTAATTTTTCGCAAAATTTTCAATTTTTAATTTTACAGAGAAATGTTATAAGGATTATTGATAGAACTCTAAGAGTTCTACTGGGAACTACAAACAGAACTGTCGCGCGATTTTTTTTTCATCTTCACTTCGTCGTATTGGTGAAGTCTAATTTTTCGCAAATCTTCCTTATTTTTAACTTTACAGAAAGAAATTATAAGGATTTTCGATAGAACTCTAAGAGTTCTACCGGGAACTGCAAACAGAACTGTTCCGCGATTTTTTTAAATTTTCATTCAAAACAACGTGTACTTTATTATTGCAAATATCTTTTGAACTAAGGATTTTATCAAAAAATGACAAAGGGATCATTTCTAGAACTCTTAGGGTGCTATTTACATCCGCGAATAGAACTGTTTTTGCAAGTTTCAAAATTCATATTTTTTTTGCAAAATGTCAATTTTTGCAAAACTTTTTGCAAAATTGATCAAGTACTCCAGAACTATGGTCGAGGTACAGGAATATGTACAAAACGCACAGTTTTTCTCAAAAGTGGTTGCTAGCTCAATTTTGGCATTTTAAATTTTTTTCGCGAAATTCTGCAGAACTATTGAAATTTTGCACAAAGTACTCTAGAACTATTTCATATCTGCCGGGAACTCCGATGTAATATTAAATTTTTGCAAATTCGGTTGCTAACTTCACAGGACGCGGCTTTTGCCCTGTCCACATTAACTCAGTATGTGTGGACGTGTCGACCGGCACAAATGAATTTAAATGCGTAGTTTAAAATAAATCTATAGTGTTTAAGTAAATGTTATTTGTTTCATATTCATATTAATTTTTAATTTAAAATTTAATTTTATGAGTGATTCGGATGATGCTGCAACGGCGGCTGCGGCAATTATCATTGCAGTTGCTGGAAGTCAGCAACATCGTTGTCGTCGCCGCCCAAAACCGAAGGAGGCAGAAAAAAGTATAGTACGGAGGAATTTTTGAAGGATTTAGTGCTTGATGATGTTGATTAAACTTAGAATACAGAAATGACATTGGCTTTCAAAACTTCTTTAGAATGAAAAATTCCGATTTTGAAAATCTTTTAAGTATGATAATTAAAATAAAATAATTAAAAAATAAAAATTGTCGAAAATAATTAAAAAAGACAAGCAATTCAGAAAATTGAGAAACCCAATAGCAAACACACTGCTGCTGATAGTTTTGCTCGGTTCGGTTTCCTTTGGTCCGTACAGACTTGATTCGGGTTGCGTTCAGTTCGGCCCGGCATCATTCGACAAGCCCGGGTGCCGCCCGGGCTTGTCGAATGATGCCGAGCCCATACTTGTTCGGTATTGCCGATCGACAATGTCGATCGGCACCATTCGGCATACTGTGGACGTACCTTTATGTATTCTTTTATCACGTTTTTTTTTTTTAAATTATAATATTTCCCTTTTTTTATTTAACACTAGACTGTTCATATTAAACCAGGATTCCAGCTTTGCCATTATGATCTTGATGCTGTCTGTTAACTCTGTTGTTGTCTTGTTGGCCACAATTAAGTTGGTATCATCTGCATAATTTAAAATCGTGCTCGACGTGTTATTTAGATTTAATTCCGGTAGGTCATTGATGTAGAGCAGTGATTCTCAACGACTGTGTCGCGGCACTTTTATGTGCCGCCAAATTCTTCATGTGTGCCGTCAAATTTTAGTGGCAAAAAAATTAAGTGCAAACAATAAAAATTATTTAGTATGTACTTTGATACAGCATGCCTGTATAGTTTTACTGCAAATCTGGATTAAACCCAAACAAAACTATTTACTAGCAGAGTTGTAATTTAGAATAGCTGGGAAGTATTTCAAGTGGAAGTATCTCAGTCGTTTTAAGTAATTTGATTTAATTTAAATATAACATAAAATATATATAGAGAGAATAAAATAATATATAAGATATGAAAATTCAAGTTAAAAGGCGCTGTTATGAATTTCCCAAACAACAAATAAATATGATTCATCAACAAACAAATCTTACAGACAAATTATTACTGACTAACAAAACTGCCGACTTACACATAAAGGTTTTTCTTACTGTCAAATAATAATGTATTTAGGTGGCCTGTTCACATAATCAATGTTGCCAACTTAAAGTAATTAATTCTTAATGGCTCCTCTACACTATGGTCCATCTTGAGCCACTGTGAGCCATCACCATTGTGTAGAGGGTAGCGATGTGTCGTTATGGCTTTTTCAAATAACGAAACGTAATCGCTATGTGCCCGCGAACAACGTTGTAAAAACTATCTATTTTTGAAAACTATCTATTTCCATAGCGTCAATCAAATATGGATCTTATACGTATTAACACAAGTGCTATAATTGGGTATATTATTTGACGTTACAAAACGTTGTCTTTACAATGAACTTACTTCCCTTCGTACTTTTACAGGCTTAGAACTGTCTGTATAAAAGCAATGTGATAATGATTACATTATATTTATATTTTTATACTGCCGTACTTACAAGTTCATTGTATACTACATTAGACTATGTACATCGTCTCTATTTACATATTATACATTATTTACACGTATGTTCAATATTTACAAATCTGGGTCTTAGGTATTCCCATTTTAAAACATTAATTTTTGGAAAAATTAGAGTCTTGCAATAAGTCAAATATCTCTAGAAGTGTTAAAATGTTTGCAAAATAGTTTTCAAATTCACAAACTAGATAGATGTAGTGTTGATTTGATATAAACTACATGGACGTAGTCTTGATAATAAGAGAGCTGTGTAGATTGTAGATGTAGATTGTAGATATGGTGGTGACGACTTGTACTGCGACCTTTATAGATCTATTGTACCCCACCCTCCTCCTCCAAGTGTTGGTGTACTTACCCATTTAGAGCGCCTCCTCTAATCCTGATTCTTTTAGGAATCTCGGGATCTGGGTGGGATTCAAGGCCTGCAGCTCCTCTGTGTTCAAGCAGTGAGCCCCAAGGAACATCTGTCTCTTGCGGAGTAATGCTCCGCAATCTTTGAACAGATGTATGGGGGTTTCCTCTGCTGAGCCACAGAATCTGCATCCATCATCCTCCTCTAGGCCTAGGGCCTTGAGATGTTTCCTAAGTCTGCAGTGTCCCGTCAGGGCTCCTGTCAGAATTCTGAGCTTGTTCCTGCTTAGTTTCAGGCAAGCTTTAGTTCTCTTCTGGTTGAAAGATCCCAGCATCACTTTGGATTGCCTTAGCCCTGGAAGTTCTTCCCAAGTTTTCATCCATTTTCCTCTTATTTCTTCATCTAAACTTTTGCGGATGGTGTTCACGCTCATACCGCAAAAGGGTTCCGGACCTATAAAGGGGCTACTGGATCCCTTGTTTGCTAGGTGATCGGCTTCTTCGTTTCCGTCTATACCAGTGTGTCCTGGTACCCAGTATAGCGTTACTTTATTATCCCTGCCAAGCTTGTTCAGCTTCCCCACACAGTCCCATACCAGTTTGGATCTGATGGTGTATGAGCTAATGGCCTCTATGGCTGCTTGGCTATCTGACAGGATAGCAATTCGTGTTTTGCGGTAATTCCTGTCGAGGTTAAACTGTGCACATCTTTCGATTGCGTGTACCTCTGCTTGGAAGATACTTGGGGATGTTCCCATGGATTCGAAGTATCTGGTACGAGGTCCAAACACTCCTGCACCAGTGCCTTCCTTTGTCTTTGAACCATCTGTATACCACTTGATGGCAATTTGCTCTATGTGCTATGCTGAGGATTCGTCGCTCCAATCGGCTTTACTACTACACATTGCTGTGTAGTACTTCCAGCCAGGGGATCTTGGCAGCGAGGCTGTTTCGGTCTCTGCTCCCGATTATTTTACCTCTGCCCATACCTTCCTTGCTGAATCTTACGATCGCCGATCTGGCGGCGCTCTCCACCACAAGGTGCAGCGGAGTCAGATCCAGCAGCAGCTCCAATGCTGCTGTTGGACACGACCCCATCGCCCCCGTGATGCAGACACACGCCAGTCTTTGAATCGTCTCAAGCTGTTTCCTCATAGAGGCCAGCTTGATTCTACTTCCCCACGCAACTGCCCCATAAGTGATTGCAGGTCTCACTATCGTGGTGTACATCCATCGCAGGATAGTGGGGTTACAACCCCACGTTTTTCCTGCCAGATTTCTGCACACCATTAGGGCGCGTTTGGCTTTACCTACCACTGCCTCAGCGTGTCTATTCCATAGGAGTTTGATATCTAGTGTGATACCCAGATACCTTATCTCCTGTTGGTATTCTACTGCCTTCCCATCTATGAGTATGGGATGTAGGCAGTTTAGTTTTCTCTTTCTAGTAAATGGTATCACCGTGGTTTTGCTCGGGTTGAGTTTCAGTCCCACTGTTTGACACCATCTACTAGTTACGTTGAGGCCTCTCTGAACAATTTCCCAGAGCGTTCCCTCAAATTTCCCTCTAGCCATTATGACTATGTCATCGGCGTAACCTTGACATTTGATATCTAGGTCGTTTAGCCTAACCAGTAGTTCATCAACTACCAGGCTCCACATTAGCGGTGATAGTACACCTCCCTGTGGGCACCCTCGAGTTGTGGAGATCTTAATGGTGTCTTTTCCCACTTGTGTCTCCGCCGTTCTAGTTCTCAGCATTTCTCCCATCCACTTTGAGATAGTGCTGTCGATATTCCTTCTTTCGAGGGCCGCCCTGACAGCCTCGTGTGAGGTGTTGTCAAAAGCTCCCTCTATATCCAAGAAGGCACATATCGCTACTTCTTTTGTCTCTAGTGCTGCTTCTATTTCGTTTGTCAGCTGATACAGGGCGATTTCTGTGGATTTCCCTGCTCTGTAAGCATGCTGACTCCTGTTTAATGGTGTACCCACCAGCACTATAGTCCTAAGGTAATTATCAATTACCTTCTCCTTTGTCTTTAACATAAAAGATGTTAGACTAATGGGTCTAAATGACTCCGGTTGAGTGGTGTCTTTCTTCCCCACCTTCGGTATAAATACCACCTTTGCCCTTCTCCATAGCTCCGGTATATATCCGAGCGCTAAGCTACTTCTAAAGATATTTAGAAGATAGGGCATTAGTTCTCTCTCTCCCTTTTGTAGGAAGGCAGGAACTAGTCCGTCCACACCTGGGGACTTAAAAGGCTGGAAAGTGCCGATAGCCCATCTGATTCGGTTTTCCGTACAGATGGACGCTGCCCTCTTCCAGTCGGCCCGACTTGGTTTCCGTGGTTGCATCAAGCCCTCGGTCTCCCAGTATTCTCTACATCCCGGAAAATGGGTTTCTAGTAGGAGGAGAGCTCTTTGCTCTTCATCCTCCGTGAAGGTCCCATCCGGTTTCTTGAGAGTGGTTGTCATTTCCACTCTATCCTTCGCTAGTGCTTTGTGCAGTCTAGCTGCCACCGGCGTGGATTCTATGTGTTCACAGAAGGTCCTAAAGTTTTCCCTTTTTGCCCTTCTGATCTCTTTGTTGTAGGTGGTAAGCACCTCAGAGTATTCTAGCCAATTTCCGTATTGCTTGGCTTTGTTAACAAGCCTACGTACTTTTACTCTTAATATAGACAAATTTTTGTTCCACCATTTTTCGTCCTTACGCTCCTTCACGGTTTTTACCGGGCAGCTGGATTCAAATGCCGTGGTGATTGCTACATTTATTTCTCCTACAGCCTGCTCCAGCACGGTGTAGTGTTTGATACTACCCCGCACTGTCACCTGCTCTAGGTTTTCTTTTAGTTGGGAACTAAACATAGGCCACACAGTTTGTCTGGGGTTTCGAATGGAGGTGTTTTCCTCACTCGCTCCTTCCAGCTCAAACTCTATGATCCTATGATCTGACTTTGAGGGCTCACTTGAAACCCTCCACTTTTTAATTAGTTTAATTACGTTAGCGCTACCTACCGTAATATCCAGTACCTCATTTCTGACTTTAGTGACAAATTTTGGTGTGTTCCCAACGTTGTACACAATTAAGTTCTCTTTAATGAGGTATTCTAAAAGGTACTCACCTCTCTTATTAGTGTTCGTGCTGCCCCACATCTAATTGTGTGCGTTCGCGTCACATCCCAGGATGAGTGGCAGCCTTCTCCTAATACAGTGTTCCACCAGCTTTTGTACTTCAATGGGTGGTATGCTATTACCATCGCCAGGGAAGTATGCTGATGCCATCACTACTTCGCGGTGGAGACCTTCGGTCTTGATGAGGGCCTGAATCGGTACTAAATCCTGCGTTAAAAATTCTGAAAGACATAAGTAATTTATGCCATTTCTTACCATAATGCAAGTTCTAGCGGAGACCTCACGGCTGTACCATACCAACTTACATTCCCTGTTGCTAAGGCCTTTGATCTTACCACCGTAGGTCCAGGGTTCTTGAAGCAGCGCTAGCCCTAGGTGCTGCTTGGTGAACATCCTAGCCATCACAGCTGAAGCTGCTTTGGCATGATGGATGTTCACTTGGGCTATTTTGGTGCGCCTGCTGGTCATTCTTGTTTTGTGACAGGAGGCGGCAAGTCCTCCTCTGTCCCTAAAAGAACATCTACCTCTGCCTCTGTAGACATGGCTGGACTGCTCATGTCTACGAGTGTGAGGTCAAGGTCGTCTTCCCGGGAATCCGGGCTGACTTCCTTGTTCTCTGTGTCGGTTAGGTCCCGCACACATGGATTATTTTTACTTTTGGAATTCATATAAATCCCACGAGTTGCAAGGGAACTTAAGGTCCGCCACGTCAGAGCCCTGCTTGACATGGTAAGACTTGATACCCTATGAGGTCGCCAGGTATCAGAGGGGCTCCGTTAGCGATGGCCGGTTGCCCTTGGCCACCAACCAGTCCTTCCGGCACGGGTCGCATGACACCTTGGATTAAGGGTTTGGAAGTTCTTGGTTGTTCGCTCTCCGCTGACCGCTCCGACCGGAGTTCTCTGGTCGGTAACGTCTAACGGTTTGTTGCGAAACTAAGCCCTCACACCACGACAAGGTGACTTCCAGAGTGAGGGCCACTTTATTGTGGTCAAGTCGTGTGCGACGATCTGAAATTTGTAGGCCTGCTCTACTAAAAATTCTTTCGCAGGGCACTGACGTAGCCACGATGTTTCCGTGCAATCGGATCAGTTTGCTGAGGTGGGGATATTTTTGATGATGGTTCTGCCACCATTGCAAGGGGCAGTTCCATGTTCCGTCTGGCTTATGAATTGGTAACATGTCTTCATCCAAATACAGATACACCTCTTGAATCGCCTTCGATAACGGCGTGCCAGTTCTTGGTGGCTTATTTATTTCAATTGATAGACCAAGGCGACACCCTTTTTTCTGCGGTACTCGTATCAGTATCAGATGCCGTCAATGCTGGTATAACCTCGACATTTTCTTTACTAATCATATTATGTACAAGGTCTTGTACATGTTTTTTTGTTCGGGCCCCTTCTGCCTTATCCTGAAATCCGGATATTTTGTAACGCGGATCCAAAAAAGTGCACAATGAAAATGTCCTGCTTTTTTGGACATTTCAGAGACGTGTTATTAGACCGTCTTTCAGTTTTTAGCTTACTACGGCCGCGACAGACTAGACAGTCCAGACAGACTAGACAGTCTACAGTTGAGCTTTTTAAAAAAAAACGCACTCTCTCTTTCGCCTTGTCTATGGTCGTCTGCACGGCTGATAGTGCGTCTTGAACTATTATGTTTAGTGTATGGCCGTAACAACCAAAGTGTTTCCATCCTAAATCTGTAAGAGTTCGTTGTACATTCGCGGCGTTATCACTTACAACGAAATAATTTTTTTTCTTGCAGATTCCATTCAACTGCTTTTTTCAAAAAGTTGAATATTGATGCTGGTATGTCGATCTGAGAAATAATCACAAGCTAGTAACACAGATTGCATTGCGAAATATAGACATAGATGTTATGTAGTGGCCTGTGATTGCCATATAGCTTTCGTTGGCTCTTGATGTCCACATATCTAGAGTTAAGCATATTTTCTCAACGCTTTGTGGATTTGACAGGCGTTCTTTCACGTCAGCTCTTACTTTTTCATAGTATTAAGGAATAAGGGTAGCGGAGATGTGTTTCCTAGAGGGAAGTTGATACCCTGGTATCCAGCGACAAAAAAATTTAAAACATGGTTCCTCCACCTAATAAATGGCTGAAACCCCTTCGTAAATAGTCCCAAGAGGTCATTATCGATTTTAGATTTCGTGTCCTATTTTTTTTGGTATGAACATATCAAATGGACATATCAAAACAATCAAATGGTCTGTGGTTTTTCTTTACATTGAACAGTGGGTACTGAACGAGAAGTCGATTCTGTGGATTGAGAGATCGACCAAACATTGGGTGCTACACAGGAAGATGATGTTTTTGGCCCATGTTACCATGTTACCCATGTTTTTGCAACAGTTACCCATGAATCCATAATTGCTGCACGGGAAGTCGTCGCTATCACTTCAGCTGGCGATGAACTGCTACATTGGGGGTTTACTTCCATTGCAGCAACTTGTTTGCTAGAGGGCAATGATGTTGTTTGATGGTTCATTACAATTCTATAAATTTCTATATGTCTATTTTTCAAATGAGATTTCAAATTACCGGTTGTTGTTTTATAACTTATACACACCACACACATTGCATTTTGCTTTTTTGTTAGCATTGTCTTTTTCATAATAATCCCATAAAATACTACTATTTACACGCATCCTCTTCGAAAAATTGTTATTTACAATACAATAGAACACTAAAACTATTTATTTACACCTTACTGTTTATTTTTATTTACACTAGATAATTATCTATATACACAATAGCTACAAAAACCACTTATTCCGACCGTAAACAAACTTCGCTATTTAAAATATTCAACACGCAAATTAGGTATTTGGGAAAGAATTGTGCATAAAACAGGTGTCAAGTTCACAATGAAGATCGTTTTACGCAAATATAACCGTTCGGTTGGGTATCATAAAGCACTGATATAGCCATTCGGGCCATTTCGGGCAAGCGCGATCGGCGTTACGCGGTATTCCTTATTTCGCTTTGTACCAAACAGAGAGAGCGGACGTTGTGGAAAATAGTTTTGCTTCGCTAAATAACTGGCTATCGTTGTCGCAGCGAATAGATAGTTTTATAAGTATCTGCGCTATTTAGCGCACATAACAAGTAGAGGGGTAGATGGTGTAAGTAGTGGATGATGGAGATGGTGATGGCCATGGATGGCGTTGGGAGCGGTCCGACTACATACATCAAAGGAGGCCAGCATACGCAAGTAAGATGCGCATTGGCTAAAGTGGCATGTCCACACCATCTGCCACCATTATTTCCTTTATCGTACACATATCAGTGAATGCTGCTTCTTGTCACGATAACACTGATTTTAGTAATTATTATTAATAATTAATTATAACGAAATATTTAGTTTATTGAGAATTTTAACTTTATAATTTCAATTCTAATGGAAATAACAGGAAAATCACCGTTCTCTCTTCGGATTCACGATATATATTTAGATTTAGCACTACTGAAATATTTTACATCAAAACTGGTGTTAATTGACAATAACAACTTAAAAAACTAACTTCATTCTAGTCACACAATTCTACTACCAACATAAGTCTTGCCAACCTAAAATATGTATGTGCTGAGTCAATCTCCTTAACACTCCCACTTTGGCTTAGCACATCTCCTTCGTTGATCCTTCTCCTTTCTCTCTTCTTTTCCTGGTTCGGAACAAACGCTGTCTCGATGCTTCTGGAATGTCGATCTTGGGAGAGGGTTTGTAAAAATGTCAGCCTTCTGCTCGCCGGATGAAATGTATTCCAGAGCGAATTCACCAGCCTCGAATCGTTCCCGTATGTAGTGGTAGCGCACCTCTATGTGTTTTGTGCGCTTATGGTACACGGGGTTCTTTATTAGTTGGCTTGCGCTCTGGTTGTCTAGGAACAGTGTTACATCGATCATAGTGTCTGGAAGGTTGTTGATCAGTCTCTTGATCCATATAACTTCCTTTACTGTGTGACAAGCAGCCATGTACTCTGCATCGGTTGGCGAAAGTGCCACGCTTTGTTGTCGCTGGGAATTCCAGGATATCATACTGTCTCCGAAATTGATGACGTATCCCGTGGTCGACCTTCGCGTCTCGAGCTCCCCCGCGTAATCCAAATCACTGTACGCCCTGAGCTGCATGTCATTTTCTGCTTTGAACCTGAGTCCTTGGTCGGTCGTTCCCTTGAGGTACTTCAATACTATCTTCACTCCGTTCCAATGAATTTTTGTAGGGTGTTCCATGTATCTACTCAAACGATTTATCGCATAGGTAATATCTGGACGCGTAGCAACAAATAGATACATCAGACTCCCTATAGCTTCTCGGTACGGGGCTCGCGTTCTCTCATTCTCTTCTATAGGGTGTGCTTCCACACATAGCTCTGCATGTGGATCAGCCGGTATTGATACTACATTTGCGTTATCCATCCGAAATCGATTTAATACTTCTTTACAGTACGTTTCCTGGTGCAAGAGAATCGATCCGTCTGTCTCGCGTTGAATTTGCATCCCCAGGAAGACGTTGGCTTCGCTGTGTGTGATTTCGAATTCCTCCCCGACAATCGACGCTCTACTTGACGAATTAAAGTCAAGTAGAGCGTCGATTGTCTTCTGATCTTCTGCTACGAAGAGTCCGTCATCTATATAGATTGCTAAGATGAGTTTCTTGCCGTCTTTGTTGCTCGCGAACAAGCATGTATCCGCGCTGTTCGCCTTCAGGTCGAATTTATTAAGAAAATCCGTGAAGCGTATATTCCAGCAACGGGATGACTGCTTTAGTTCATAAAGGCTGCGATTAAGCTTGCAGACCTTGTCTGTCCCATCTGTATATCCTTCCTGTCTCATGTAGATTATCTCGTCAATTTTTCCGTATAAGAACGCTGTCTTTACGTCAAACTGCTGAATTTTCATCTTCTCCCTCGCGGCTATTGCAAGAACTATCCGTAGCGAATCAAAACGGACAACCGGGCTGAAAGTTCCTTGGTACCGTACGTCTGCTGGAAACCACGTGCCACGAGTCTGGCCTTGAATCTGTTCACATTTCCTTTCTCATCGCGTTTCTTCTTGAATGTCCATTTGTTGTCGATTATTTGGCGGCTGTTTGGAGGTTCTACGAGGTCCCACACGTTGTTGCGTTGTAAAGACTGCATCTCCTCGTTCATGGCATCTCGCCATTTTCTCGCTTCGTTACTCGCGATAGCTTCTGTAAACGTTGAGGGTTCTTGGTCTTCGGCAAAAAATGCGTCGTCAATGTTCAGGTAGTCGTCAAATTTGGCGGGCGGTCTCAAACTGATCCCGTCTCGGAGAGTTCTTCTTTCTTGTTGTTCCGCTTGAGGCTCTTGTTCTCTTTAGTCAATTTCGACCTCGTCATTCTCATCGTGTTCTGGTTCGAGCATGATCTCAGGCTCCTCATCGTCGTTATCCGGTTCCTCGACGTCCTCTGTCCTGTCTTCGCTCGTACCGACCCACGTTTCGATCTTGTTATCGTCAATCTCCTCTCTTCGAGGTTCTATCTCTCCTGTAAATACGACGTCCCTTGCTATCTTTATCGTTTTTTCTTTCGAACACCAGATTCTATATCCCTTCGTTTCCTCGTCATATCCTACGAAGATCCCGCGCTGCGCCTTGGTATCCCATTTTCGTCTCTTTTCTCTGGGTATGTGAGAGAATACCATTTCCCCGAAAACGCGTAAGTGCATTATGTTTGGCTTCCTCTGATGCCAAAGTTCGAAGGGTGTTTTGTCTTTAACACTGCTGGTTCCAGTTCGGTTTAAAACATACGTCACAGTATTCACAGCTTCGGCCCAAAATCGTTTTTCTAGATTCGTTGCATGGAGGATGGTTCGAGCAGCCTCGACAATTGTGCGATTCTCCCTCTCAGCCGAACCGTTCTGCTCAGGGCTGTAAGCAACTGTTCTCTGGTGTTTAATTCCATACCGATGAGTGATTTCTTCGACTTCATGATTGATGAACTCTAAGCCATTGTCGGTGCGTAGAACTCGAACACCTCTCGGGCACTGTTTTTCGGTTTTCCTTAGATAGTCCTCGAGAGAACGCTTTACCTCTGTTTTCTCGGCAATGAAGTACACGCTTCTGAAGTGCCACAGATCGTCTTTGAAAAGTAAGAAATACCGGGCGCCGCCCATGCACTTCTCCTGCATCGGACCACAGACATAAGCGTGCACTATTTCCCCGATCTCGCTCGTTTTCGTTGTACTCACTGGGAAGGGGAGCCTGTGTGTTTTACCCACTGCGCATTCTTGACAGAAAGGTTCGTTCGTGTCCCTCGTTCTGATCTGGAAATGATCGATTGTTTTCTTGACTTGCCGATAGTTTTGGTGCGCGAGTCTTTCGTGCCACGTTTTGAGTGTGTGACTGGACGAGATGATAGCTTGCGGTGGCTCCAGTAGCTCCATCGACTCTGCCGGTGATGATTCGATCTCTGGTGGAATGACTCGAATTTTCATGACGAAAAGCTTCCTTTGGCGTTCTCCCACTGCAACGATGCGTCCATTCTTGACCAGTTCGCACGTCGTCTTGTTCGACCGCATCTCCATACCTTTGTCCATAGCCGCTCCTGCTGAGAAGAGGTTGTATTGTAATTTGGGCACATAGAGAACGTTTGACAGGTGGTTTTCGCTCCATCTTGAGCCGTCGAATGTGGAGACGTTTATGTTTCCTCTTCCTTGAGCTCCATCGCCTACTCGTACAAGCATCTCATAGTCGAAGGCCTCGTAACTGACGAACCAGTCTCGCCTGTTTGACATGTGGTCGCTGGCTCCTGAATCAAGATACCATGTCGTCGCTTCCCTCTCTCATATGCGCCGTGGCTACAGTCTCGCTCAAGAAGCTTATGCCGCCGGATTTTGCGGTGTCTCCTCTTCTGTCGTCGGGTTTCTTCTCCGTGCACTCTCTTGCCCAGTGACCTGGTCGTTGACATTTAACACACTTGCCTGGTCTTACAAAGTCCTTTTTCGCCTCGCTGTTTCGGTTATATCGCCCTTTTCTTTGTTGAAATTTCGATGCCAGAGCGTTTCCTTCGCGCTCATTCTGGGAAGAGTTCCGTGTCTCTTCTATCAGCAACCTCGAGGTGAGATTCACCAATGTACGCTCCGTAGCGGAAGCATTCTCCCATGCACTAACGAAGTACTTGTAACTAGCAGGAAGGGTAAGCAGAATCTTTGTTATTATCATTGAATCAGATATTTCCTCACCCATTAGTCGGAGACGATGTGCCAGATCCTAGAGTTTAGAGAAATTAGAACTATCGTAAAAAAGACTATTTTACTGATTTCACGGTTTTAACCTTGGTTAGGTGATAGGTTAGATTTGGTAATATTAGAACAGATAAATCCAGATCATATATCATGCGGTAGCGCAACCTCTCTATCCAAAATAAGAAAAAATAATTCAAATAATTTACCTTGAGACCTAGACGTCCTCCTTACATGCGAGCGCTATAATCCGAGTTTAATATTTATTCAATTTAGCCTAGTAAAGTCATGTTTAATTCCTTGAAACAGTGTTTTATTAGTGCAATAAAAGTCTCCATGCAACGCATCAAAATAACTAACTCACGTGCTCCGTAAACATAATCCTAAATGTTCGCTGATGTTCTTTTTTGATCGCCAATCACACAACTTATTTCGACCTACATTTTTTTTGTACAAATCTCATGATTTTTGCCGGACAAATCTTTCCGCGTCACCATCTAACAATAATTCTTCGGATGTATCCAGTTACGATTAATAAAACACAAATTAATTAAACACAATAAATGCTCTAAGCAAAATTTTGACGCACGAATCAACAACTTTATCGTTGCCATGAGAAAACTACAATCATGACCAACTTTTCATTTAATTGTTTCTTGCTTAAACAAAAGCAAAATTGAATAAACGTTTGTATTTCACTCGCGGATAACATTAAGGTTTAACTCGCGAATTTAAATTGAATCCGCTCGTTATACCTTAATTTTATACCCTTTCATAACAAATTCTCATTTTATTGTCAGTATGCCGCCAAATTTTGATGTTGAAAGTGTACCACAAGAGAAAAAAGGTTGAGAATCAGTGATGTAGAGAATGAACAGTATGCTGCCTTGTGGGATTCCTATATTCATGGTCCTCGGCCTCGATCTGAGTTTATCTTGCGAGGTGTTTATTTCGGTTATTTGGGTTCTGTCTTTTAGATAAGGTGTTAGAAGGTTTAGAGTTATTCCCCTAATTCCGCATCTCTCTGCTTTGTATAATAGGATGGAATGGTTGACCATGTCATAAACTTTGGAGAGGTCCAGAAGTGTCCCACATGGTATATTGTGTGCTTCCAGTTGGCTCATTATCTCTTTTAGGAATTCGCAGCATGCAGTCTCAATATTCCGTCTCTAATGAAAAAGTCTAGTCTTGTCTGTCTATAGTCTTGTCTGTCTATAGTCTTGTCTGTCCAGTCTTGTCTGTCTAGTCTTGTCTGTATAGTCTTGTCTGTCTAGTCTTGTCTGTCTAGTCTTGTCTGTCTAGTCTTGTCTGTCTAGTCTTGTCTGTCTAGTCTTGTCTGTCTAGTCTTGTCTGTCTAGTCTTGTCTGTCTAGTCTTGCCTGTCTAGCCTTATCTGTCTAGTCTTGTCTGTCTAGTCTTGTCTGTCTAGTCTAGTCTGTCTAGTCTTCTCTGTCTATTCTTGTCTGTCTAGTCTTGTCTGTCTAGTCTCGTCTAGCCTTATCTGTCTAGTCTCGTCTGTCTAGTCTTGTCTGTCTAGTCTTGTCTGTCTAGTCTTGTCTGTCTAGTCTTGTCTGTCTAGTCTTCTCTGTCTAGTCTAGTCTGTCTAGTCTTCTCTGTCTATTCTTGTCTGTCTAGTCTTGTCTGTCTAGTCTTGCCTGTCTAGCCTTATCTCTCTAGTCTTGTCTGTCTAGTCTTGTCTGTCTAGTCTTATCTGTCTAGTCTTGTCTGTCTATTCTTGTCTGTCTAGTCTTGTCTGTCTAGTCTTGCCTGTCTAGCCTTATCTGTCTAGTCTTGTCTGTCTAGTCTTGTCTGTCTAGTCTTGTCTGTCTAGTCTTGTCTGTCTAGTCTTGTCTGTCTAGTCTTGTCTGTCTAGTCTTGTCTGTCTAGTCTTCTCTGTCTAGTCTTGTCTATCTAGTCTTGTCTGTCTAGTCTTGTCTGTTTAGTCTTGTCTGTCTAGTCTTGTCTGTCTAGTCTTGTCTGTCTAGTCTTGTCTGCCTAGTCTTATCTGTCAAGTCATGTCTGTCTAGTCTTGTCTGTCTAGTCTCGTCTCTCTAGTCTTGTCTGTCTAGTCTAGTCTGTCTATTCTTCTCTGTCTATTCGTGTCTGTCTAGTCTTGTCTGTCTAGTCTTGCCTGTTTAGCCTTATCTGTCTAGTCTTGTCTGTCTAGTCTTGTCTGTCTAGTCTTGTCTGTCTATTCTTGTCTGTCTATTCTTGCCTGTCTAGTCTTGCCTGTCTAGCCTTATCTGTCTAGTCTTGTCTGTCTAGTCTTGTATGTCTAGTCTTGACTGTCTAGTTTTGTCTGTCTAGTCTTGTCTGTCTATTCTTATCTGTCTAGTCTTGTCTGTCTAGTCTTGCCTGTCTAGCCTTATCTGTCTAGTCTTGTCTGTCTAGTCTTGTCTGTCTAGTCTTGTCTATCTAGTCTTGTCTGTCTAGTCTTCTCTGTCTAGTCTAGTCTGTCTAGTCTTCTCTGTCTATTCTTGTCTGTCTAGTCTTGTCTGTCTAGTCTTCTCTGTCTAGTCTTGTCTGTCTAGTCTTGTCTGTCTAGTCTTGTCTGTCTAGTCTTGTCTGTTTAGTCTTGTCTGTCTAGTCTTGTCTGTCTAGTCTTGTCTGTCTAGTCTTGTCTGCCTAGTCTTATCTGTCAAGTCTCGTCTGTCTAGTCTTGTCTGTCTAGTCTTGTCTGTCTAGTCTTGTTTGTCTAGTCTTGTCTGTCTAGTCTTGTCTGTCTAGTCTTGTCTGTCTAGTCTTGCCTGTCTAGCCTTATCTGTCTAGTCTTGTCTGTCTAGTCTTGTCTGTCTAGTTTTGTCTGTCTAGTCTTGTCTGTCTAGTCTTGTCTGTCTAGTCTTGTCTGTCTATTCTTGTCTGTCTAGTCTTGTTTGTCTAGTCTTGCCTGTCTAGCCTTATCTGTCTAGTCTTGTCTGTCTAGTCTTGTCTGTCTAGTCTTGTCTGTCTAGTCTTGTCTGTCTAGTCTTGTCTGTCTAGTCTTGTCTGTCTAGTCTTCTCTGTCTAGTCTTGTCTGTCTAGTCTTGTCTGTCTAGTCTTGCCTGTCTAGCCTTATCTGTCTAGTCTTGTCTGTCTAGTCTTGTCTGTCTAGTCTTGTCTGTCTAGTCTTGTCTGTCTAGTCTTGTCTGTCTAGTCTTGCCTGTCTAGCCTTATCTGTCTAGTCTTGTCTGTCTAGTCTTGTCTGTCTAGTCTTGTCTGTCTAGTCTTGTCTGTCTAGTCTTGTCTGTCTAGTCTTGTCTGTCTAGTCTTGTCTGTTTAGTCTTGTCTGTCTAGTCTTGTCTGTCTAGTCTTGTCTGTCTAGTCTTGTCTGTCTATTCTTGTCTGTCTAGTCTTGTCTGTCTAGTCTTGCCTGTCTAGCCTTATCTGTCTAGTCTTGTCTGTCTAGTCTTGTCTGTCTAGTCTTGTCTGTCTAGTCTTGTCTGTCTAGTCTTGTCTGTCTAGTCTTGTCTGTCTAGTCTTGTCTGTCTAGTCTTCTCTGTCTAGTCTTGTCTGTCTAGTCTGGTCTGTCTAGTCTTGTCTGTTTAGTCTTGTCTGTCTAGTCTTGTCTGTCTAGTCTTGTCTGTCTAGTCTTGTCTGCCTAGTCTTATCTGTCAAGTCATGTCTGTCTAGTCTTGTCTGTCTAGTCTTGTCTCTCTAGTCTTGTCTGTCTAGTCTTGTCTGTCTAGCCTTGTCTGTCTAGTCTTGTCTGTCTAATCTTGTCTGTTTAGTCTTATCTGTCTAGTCTTCTCTGTCTAGTCTTGTCTGTCTGGTCTTGTCTGTCTAATCTTGTCTATCTAGTCTTGTCTGTCTAGTCTGTCTGGTCTTGTCTGTCTGAACTTGTCTATCTAGTCTTGTCTGTCTAGTCTTGTCTAGTCTATTATCTATTCTAATAAAACTAACTAATTTTGCAAATCTCATGAAATTTCCAGCTGTAAAATGTAACGAACACTGGAGCGTCCTGGAGTCCTTAGCCGCCCTCGGACTAGGTTTCGACTGCGCCTCAAAGCGTGAACTCCAGGCCGTCGCCGCCTTGGGCGTCGACGCCTCCAGGATCATCTACGCCCATCCGATCAAACCCATCAGCCACCTCAAGTTCGCAGCCAAACACCACTTCGACCTGATGACCTTCGACAACGAATCCGAACTTTACAAGATCAAGGACATGCACCCAAACGCAAAGTTAATATTCACATTCTTCGCGAAATTGCCAACAAGAAAACAATCTTGCAGTTGTTTCTTCATCTTATTCATTTCCTGCATCTTCTCAATCATCTACACCTTTTAATCCACCTCATCTTCTTCATCATCGTTTTCTTCTGCTTGCAGACTTGTAATTCGCATCAAATCGGACGCCAAGGACGTCTCGTACGACCTCAGCAAAAAGTTCGGATGCGATCCCGTGTTGGAGGCGCCCGAGCTGCTGGTGACCTGCAAGAACCTGGGGCTGGAGGTGGTGGGGGTGGCGTTCCACGTGGGCTCCGGCTGCCGGGACATCGACGCCTTCAGGAGATCGGTGCAAGCTGCCCGGCGAATCTTCGACTTGGGCAAGCAACTGGGTTACGGATTCAAGCTGCTGGATATAGGAGGAGGATTTCCCGGGGAGAAGGGCAGCACGATCAAGGAGGTCAGGAAAGAATCTTGCCGAGGAAAGTTACCAAATATTTTTGTTTCAGTTTGCCAAGGTGATTAACAAAGCGCTTGACGAGTATTTCGGCGATCCGTCGGTGAAGATCATCGCGGAGCCGGGTCAGTATTTCGTCGCTTCCGCTTTCACCCTCGCCTGCAATGTCCAGGCCGTCAAACCAATAAAGCTACAACGAATAAACGCAGGAAGCTCCGAAGAAGACGATGCCAAGGAGCCGACTATAATGTACTACATAAACGACGGAATCTTCAACAATTTCTGCTGCACCATCTTCGAGCCAGACAAGATGACATGCGTTCCGCTAAAGGTAAGCTTCATCCAACCAAGCTCCCATCATCATCGTCGATTCTTTCAGATCAGGGAGAACGCTGCGACCTTCGAGAGCATCGTCTGGGGCCAAACCTGCGACTCCGTCGACATCGTCGTCCATAGCCAAAGGTTGCCCGAAATGCGGGTGGGTGACTGGGTCTTCTTCGAGAATATGGGCGCCTACACCCTCACCCTCAACACCGCGTTCAACGGCTTCCCCAGAGCCAAAGTCCTCACCACAATTGACCAAAACACATGGTAATACCTTAACTGACAAGATTTCATAAAACTGGACTTGAAACATAGAGCGTCTGTTGTTTTAGCAACATTGAGGCTAATTCATTGTTCCAACTAAATTGAGTCGGCGGGATGCATTGGATTAAGCCTAGACCGGCACAAGACTCGACAGGTAAAACTAGAAAGACAAGTTTAGTCAGAGAAGACTATGCAGGAGTAGGGAAAGATCCTATGTTCTAAATCCGCCTCCCACCTTTTGCCGTTGGATCAGGTTTAATCAGGTTTGATCATTATCTGGGAATGGATGGAGTCAGTCGGCCTCTCCCTGGCCGTACAGAAGACTGAGGCAGTGCTTTTCACTTGCAGAAATGTTAGGACCTCAATGGTACTAACCTACCGAGGATGCACTATCAGGAGCAAACCTGCCATAAAGTACCTGGGAGTGATGCTGGATCAGAGGCTCAACTTCAAGGAGCACCTCAGATACGCAGGAAACAAAGCCGCTACAACTGCGGCAGCTATCTCGAGGATACTGCCCAACATTGGAGGTCCGCGCGGTGCCACGAGAAGGGTGCTCGCCTGCGTTAGCACCTGGATCTTGCTGTATGCGGCGCCGACCTGGGCAGAAATGACGGAGGTTCCCGCATACCTAAGACTGATAGCCCCGCACACAGGACGAGTGCACTGAGAATCGCATGCGCCTGCCGCACTGTGTTCGCAGATGCAGCACAGATCATCGCTGGCCTGCCGCCAATAGACCTGCTTGCTAAAGAGCGCATGCGACAATATAAAAAGAAGGGGCCGCCCTTGATCGAGCACAGACCGAGAGGGCGATCACCCTTACGCAGTGGCAGAAAAGATGGAACACATCAAGTAACGGTCGCTGGACCTATCGCTTGATCCCGTCCATCGATCCGTGGATCTGTGGGATGTACGGTGATGTGAATTATCACCTCACCCAAATACTCACGGGACATGGTGGCTTCCGTGAGTGTCTTCACCGAATAGGGGCAGCAGTAACACCCGACTGTCCCCAGTGCCCAGGGATCTCGGAGACTGCACAACACGTCCTGCTGGAATGCCCCAGATTCCAGCAGGAGAGACAGAGGTGGGAGTGTATTTCTGGCGCACGCATAACTGCCGCTGGATACGGTGCATCATTGATGCACTCGGAGGAGCAATGGAATGCTGGCTGCGAGCTAGCCGTAAACATCCTGAAGACACTACGCCTCCAGGAGGAGGCGGATAGGCCCAGGCGAGCAGGGCGCAGAGGAAGGCATGAAAAAAACAAGTAACTCGACAAAAGTGAACGTCGGCAGGGCCGAAGCTCCCCCCCGCGAAGTTAAGACTAGCGTCGGTTCCACGGGAGATCCATGGGAAATCCAACAAAGGGGGTTTTTTAGTGCGGTCGGCCGAACCCTAACACTGGGCAAGCACCAATCCCACACTGAAAGCCTTAGGCGAAATTTGAATATTTCCCGTTGAAGGTTTTTCCCCCTAAGAGAAAAAAAATCGGTTTGATTAGGTAGTCATCAGGATTGATCTACTGATTGATCAGGAATAGTGAAAGTACCTCTGTTCCAAATCCGCCTCCGACCTCTCGCCATCGAATCAAGTTTAATCAGATTTAATCAGGTAGTAATCAGGATTGATCTATTGATTCATCAGGAGTAGGGAAATATCCTATGTTCTAAATCAGGTTCAGGTATAATCAGGTTTGATTAGGTCAAATGATCTGCAACGCAGATGGCAGAAGTGGAAACCGGAAACAGGGAAGGCTACAGGGACCAAGCGCTTGATTCCTGACCTGCGTCTGTGGGTCAACAGGGAGCACATAACCCAGATGATTAGCGGACACGAATTCTTTAGAGCCTACCTACACAGATTCAAGGTCGGTGAGACAAAGACGTGCTGCTACTGTGGCCAGCCAGACGCCGCTGAACACACCTTCTTCTCCTGCGAGAGATGGAAAAACGACAGACGCCTGGCAACTTCAGAAATATGAGAATTGACCCTCGATAACTGCGTTAGGAAAATGCAAATAGACCAACCCCACTGGAAAACAATCTCCAATTTCATCGTTATCATTATCACCCAGAAAGAGGCCGAAGAACGCGCTGCCCAGGCAGCCACCTAGCTAAATCTCAAGAGCAGAACCAAATTCAAAACTCTAGGGCGGTATCAACTTTTCGGGCTGCTCACCCTGAAGGAATGCGCAAGCGATATTGGGGTGCTGGTCTCTATAGCCAAGTGGAAGAAGGGGTTTAGTGAGTGAGACCCTCACACGCAGGCTGGTAGAGCTTCCCCCAAACCACAATAAAAAAAAAAGGTTTGATCAGGTAGTAATCAGGATTGATCTTTTGATTGATCAGGAGTAGAAAAAGATCCTATGTTAACTACCTAATCAAACCTGATTAAGCATGTTTACTACCTGATTAAACCTGATAACTACATGATAATTACCTGATGAAACCTTATTACTGCGTCATTATACCTGATTACTACCTGATCCAACTTACTTACTACCTGATTCAGGCTGATTACTACCTGATTAAACCTCATAACTACCTGATCAAACCTGATTACTGCCTCAATAAACCTGATTACTACCTGATCAAATCTGATTACTACCTGATTCAGTCTGATTACTACATGATTAAACCTCAAAACTACCTGATCAAACCTGATTACTGCATCATTAAACCTGATTACTACCTGATCAAACCTGATTACTGCCTCATTAAACCAGATTAGTACCTGATCAAACCTGACTACTACCTGATTAAACCTCATAACTATGATCCTATGTTCCAAATCCATCTCCCACTTCCCGGACCTGATTACTACCTGATCAAACCAAATAAAACCTGATAATTACCTAATAAAACCTTATTACTGCCTCATTAAACCTGATTACTACCTTATCAAACCTGCTTACAACTTGATTCAGCCAGATTACTACAAGATTAAACCTCATAACTACCTCATGAAACCTAATTACTGCCTCATTAAACCTGATTACTACCTGATCAAACCTGATTACTGCCTCATTAAACCAGATGACTACCTGATCAAACCTGATTACTACCTGATTCAGCCTGATTACTACCTGATTAAACCTCATAACTAGCTGATCAAACCTGATTTATGCATCATTAAACCTGATTACTACCTGATCAAACCTGATTACTGTCTCAATAAACCTGATTACTACCTAATTACTACCTGATTAAACCTCATTACTACCTGATCAAACCTAATTACTTCTTCATTAAACCTGATTACTACCTGATCAAACCTGATTACTGCCTCATTAAACCAGATGACTACCTGATCAAACCTGATTACTACCTGATTCAGCCTGATTACTACCTGATTAAACCTCATAACTACCTGATCAAACCTGATTTTTGCATCATTAAACCTGATTACTACCTGATCAAACCTAAATACGTTTTCATTAAACCTGATTACTACCTGATCAAACCTGATTACTGCCTCATTAAACCAGATTACTACCTGATCAAACCTGATTACTACCTGATTAAACGTCATAACTACCTGATCAAACCTCATTCAACTTGATTACTACCCGATCAAATCTAATTACTACCTGATTCAGCCTGATTACTACCTGATTAATCCCGATAACTACCTGATCAAAGCCTCATTAAACCTGATTACTACCCGATTCAACCTGATGACTACCTGTTTAAACCTGATAATTACCTGATCAAACCTGATTACTACTTAATTAAACTTGATTACTAAATTATCAAACTTGATGACTACCTAATTCAGCCTGATTACTACCTGTTAACTACCTGATTACTGACTCATTAAACCTGATTACTACCTGATCCAACCTCATTGCTACCTGATTCAGCCTGATTACCACCTGGTAAAACTTGATAACTACCTGATTACTGCTTCATTAAACCTGTTTACTACTTAATCAAACTTGATAACTACCTGAGCTGGCGGGGAGTTGGAAGGCGGATTTAGAACGTAGGATCTTTCCTTACTGACAGGCAAGACTAGAGAAACAAGATTAGACTGACAAGACTAGACGGGTTAATAATAGATTGAAAATGAATGCGGGCTATTGAAAATGAAACCTCTTATTGGAAGACCCTTGATTAGACAGAACACGCTAAACTAGATATAACGATAGTTTTTGTTTCAGGTTCAGACTAAAGGAAGTATTCAGGCAAGACAGGCAGTGGATTAAAGCTAGTGCCGAGCAGATTCTGAACTAGTCGAACTTATTCATTCCCAGGCAACAAACTCGTGCAGCCGCTGTATTGGTAGGGGCAAGGACCCAGCTCATTTGTAATTGGTCGGAGGAAATAGATTACGACATATATAAGTCATCCACCTGGATAACTTATCTAGTCGTTGGTCTAACATTTCTAGTATTGGTATTAAATATAAAACTGAAAAAAATAGTTATATCTAGTTAAATAAAAAACAATAAATAATTAAAACATGGCATATATTTATAATGGAATTTTCTACTGATTGTCGACCTAATCAGTAGAAATGAAAAACAGTCAATTTAAAACAATCTTGAGTTGCTCTATAAAAAAAGAATTTATTTATGAACAATATTAAACAAATTTTAAAAACAATATTATAAATTCTTTTTGGGAGTAAACCCTTTTAAAACCTAGAGGAAAGCAAAGGGAATCTACCTCTAGTACCTTCCCAAGAAAATCTTATGGATTGTCTCATGGTCAAAGATATCCGGAGTTTAAATATTCCCTCGATCGGATCTTCGGGAGGAAATGCTTCCATAGCATTTCCTGAAGGTCTGAAGATATCTGAAGATAACTGCCTGAAGGTCTGAAGATATGAACAAGTAGATAACATCAACAAAGATGAACCTCCGAAAACGCATCTCAATTGCCACTTGGAATGTTCAGGGACTCGTTACACATCCTGGCTAACTAGACATCATCGAATGTCAATATAGTAGGTATATGCAAAACTCACTGGTCTGGTAGTGGACATTTCACCTCCAAAAGTGGCAACACAATATACTTTTCTGGACATCAGTCAGACTCAATACATGGCGTAGCGATAATTATTCCAAAATCACTTCGTGCAAGTGTGTAAGTTCCTGCAAGTTCCAGAATACTGACTATAAAATTCAATGCCAAGCCTTGCAAATTAAACATTGTCCAAATCTACGCTCCAACATCAACAAGCACGGAAGACAAACTAAATGACTTTTACAACAAACTGGAAAGTACTATAGAAGAAATACTCAACAAAGAAATTACTCTGATCAAGGAGATTTCAAACTAAAAATCGGTCAAACTGAGGAACACGAAGAAGTGTATGAGGAACACCTCATAGGCAGATATGGATTGGGCGTCAGAAATGAATCTGCACAAAAACTCGTCGAATTTTGTATAGGAAACAACATGGTTATCACAAATACCATCTTCCCTCAACATCCAAGACGTCGATATACGTGGACGTCTACAAGTGGCCTATACAGAAACCAAATAGACTATATATTGGCACAGTCAAGATGGAAATCCAGTATACAGAACGTCAAGACTTTACCAGGAGCGGAGTGTGGCAGCGACCACAAACTGCTACTAGCTCGATTAAAAATACACATTAAATCCAAGAAAACGAAGGTAAAAGCTCCCCCCTTGAACTCTGGAAGCATCCATTTTTTTAGGGAAAAACTAAGAGAAAAATTGGAAGTAATCCCAAATAAGTAATTTGAAAATTCGGAGACAATGTGGCAAACTCCTATGATCGATACCAAAGAGGAAGTAATTCAACAAAGTACCAACAGTGGATGACTGACGAAACTTGGAATGCAGTAAAGAAAAGAAAGATGCTCAGAAGAGCAGGCATACGCAAAAACGAACAGATGATGCCAAAAACTGAACAAAGACATTCAATGACTGAGCAGACGGGACAAAAATCTACACTTACAAAAAATCTGCATTGACATTGAAAGATTACACAACATCAATAAAACACGAGACCTCTTCCGAACAATCAAGGAAATTACCAGAGAATTTAAACCAAAAACATGGAAAATAGAAGATCAATAGAAATAGAGGGAGTTCAGACCCTGAATAAGAAAACGAATTACCATCCATGAACCAGGTGGAACAAGAGCCTGACATTTTGAGGGATGAAGTGGAGCAAGCCATTCATTATTTGAAAACCAATAAAAGTACAGGCGGTGACAATATAAGCGCAGAAATGTTAAAACAACTAGATGAAGTAGGCATCACATTTCTCTGGAAGATATGCAACAACATATGGAAAACCGGACAATGGCCAAAGGATTGGTGCACATCGACCTTCATTCCATTGCACAAAAAAGGTTCCAGTCAAAAATTAACGACTACAGAACCATTGCACATATCTCACATCCAAGCAAAGTTATGGTCGGAATTCTCCTTCAATGCCTCAGAAGCTTTTTGAATTGGCAAATCCCACAGGAACAAGCAGGATTTGTTAGTGGCAAGGGCACAAGAGAACAAATCTCTAATCTTCGACAAATTATCGAAAAGACAAGATAATTTGCAAAACCATCATATCTCTGTTTCCTAGACTACAGCAAAGCTTTTGACTGTGTTAGCTGGAAAAAGCTTTGGAGAGCTCTCTAAGACATGGGAACACCTCAACATCTAGTTCTCCTATTAAAACATCTATATGAAAACAGTCAGACTGGAGGACAAAACCTCCCCAACCTTCAGCATACAACGAGGCGTAAGACAAGGGTGTATTTTATCTCCCTTGCTATTCAACATTTATGGTGAATGCATTATCAGGAAGGCTTTGGACGGTTGGGAGGGTGGCATAAGTGTAGGTGGCAGAAAAATAAATAACTTTCGTTATGCCGATCACACTACACTTATTACAAAGGACGAATAGGAAATGGCTGAACTTATTGAAAGATTGGAAGGTGTAAGCCTTAAAACTAAATCGGCAAAAAACTAAGTTAATGGTAATAGATCGCACAAACAGAAAAAACAGAGCACAGACCATAAACGATATAGAAATGGTAGAAGAAATTAATTATCTGGGTGCTAACATAAACAGAGACGGAATTTCATCTATCGAAATCAAAAGGAGAATCGCTCTTGCCAAAACTGCCATGACAAAGTTTTTTGGACATGTGAGCAGGAGAAATGATGACAATTTGGAAAAACTTGTGATACAGGGTGTTGTAATTATATTTTGTTTGAATGTCACCATACTTATGTACTATGTGTTATGTTGGTACCATAAAGGTTACCAGTTCTATATTGGCAACACTGCTAGTCTTGTAAGCATTTGTCGCAATGCGCCAACCATCTCTCTCGACCTTTGTGCTGCGACCTTAGTGGGGTATAGACGCGTGTTACTCTGAGTTCTTTAATATTACAATTAAATCTGTGTGCATCCTTTTTATTTGACGACTAACATTGTTAATTTCCACATTAATTAATCATTAACCTCAACAGGTTATGGGCCCAGAACGAATTTTCTGTAAATTTCGAGTGTTTAGTGATTAAAATCTTGAACTTAGTAAGTTGCGCGAGTGTGAGCACGTGTTTGTGAGTTCGGACATCTTTTCTTGTAGTACGTTACTGCCTTGATTATTTCAATAACAATGGAGTTTAAGGCTCAGATCGATAAACTGAGTGGAGCACAAAATTGGGCGATGTGGAAACGTCAAGTGTGTTTGGTACTGAAACACCACGAGGTGTATGAAGTTGTAACCAGCATGACGGTCGTCCCGGAAGCTTCGAACGACGAAGCAGCACAAGCAGCATTAAGAAAGTATAAAAAAGCTGACGCGCTAGCCCAACTTGTACTTGTTTCGACAATGAACGAATCGAATGTGGACTTGACAGCCACATGTGACACAGCTAAAGCTGTTTGGGAAAAACTACTCAGTGTATATGAACAAAGTTCAGGACAGCGCTTAGACAGGCTGATGGAAAGATTTTTCACCTATGAAAAGGATGAAAATGAGGATATCATGACACATATCGCTCGGCTTCAGCGCATCTTCAGGGAAATGAATGAAGAACTTACGACGGTTGCCCAAACGCAACTTCCTGACCTGTTACTCATGAGTAGAATTTTGTCAACCCTCCCCACAGAGTACTTCGAATTTAAGAGTGTGTGGGAGTCCGTTGCCATTGCTGATCGTTCGATAAACAAGTTAACCGAGCGTCTACGGTTAATAGAAATGCGTTTGCCAACGAAGAAAAACGAATCTGAAGCGCTAGTTGCAGAGGACAGGAAAGCCTATAAACGTAAGCCTATTTTAAAGTGTTACAAATGTCACAAAATGGGACATGTTGCTCGCGAATGCAGAAACAAAAATTTCAGCAATAACGAAAGTGCGGGTGAAGCTTTCATGGCGGTTGCATCGTTCGCGAATAGTGCGGTAACTGACAGTGGGACTTGGTTTGCGGACAGTGGTGCAACGGCACACATGACGAGTAGAAAAGAATACTTTGCTTCTTTTAACAGATTCGAACAAGAAAAATCCGTGCATCTCGGGGACTCTAGTGTCATAAAGGCAATTGGTCATGGAACAGTGAACGTTCAGATGCGTTACAACGGTGCGTCAGTTGACAACTACTTAGAGAACGTCTGGTATGTACCAGATCTTGGGCGCAATCTCTTCTCAGTCAGCGCAACAATGAAGAAAGGCTTTAAGTTTCAAGCTGACATCCGCATGTGCAAGTTTGTGAAGAACAACGATGTGCGCTTAACGGGTACAATGACCACACGAGGCTTATATGCACTAAATATGACTGTTTCTAACAAGGACTTGATTCCTTCAAATTTTATTGCTAACTAACGCGGCGTGTAACGAAAGAGAGGGCGCAAACACATCAGTCTTACGACCAGAAGCACTTTATGCCACGGAGTGTCTTTCTTTGAACCGAAAAGGTCTGGTAGAGAAATTGGAAATCAGAGAGAGGAGAATCATCAGGAAGATCCTAGTCATTCCAGGTAAAGGAAGATGGGGAATTCCGAAGACCACATAACTCTGAGCTCTACGAACATATTAGAGACTCTCTGACTGTGCAAGGAAAAGAAGGGTAGCTTTCTATGGCCACGTTGCAAGATTGACTCCAAACCGACTAACCAACAGTCTGTTCACATTCTGGTAAAACAAGAAGGTTCGTACCACTTGGTTGACAGAAACCGAGAAGGATATTAAAGAAGTGGGAATAACAGATCTCCAAAACAGACAGTCTTCTGTGAGATGCATCCTGAAGGAAGTCCGTGGATTTCAGGAAAAGCACTGAAGGAAATCCGTGGATTTCAGGAAAAAAACCCGAAGGAAAGGTACCCTCTTGAAAGAAGAGGAAAAGAAGCTACACCGGCAGAAGATGCGACAATACGGGGCAAAGATCAAAGCCCAATAGTTGAACAAGCGTTGTCCAAAGTAGGGCTATTGGAAACAAGAAGAAGAAGAACATGATAGATGTACTATATATAAGAAGCACTATATATACTATATATAAGCAGATAGAATAATGCAATTTATTTCCGAGCAAATCCACTCATCAATAAGGTGAACAGTTTTTTCCTTTCAGTATTTTTATGCATATAATAAAAGTGTGAAGATTATTAAATACACTCGTAAATTTGCATTTTGCACTTATTAAGTAAAATAAAAAACCTTTTTTGGGTGAATTTCGAATATGTTGAACGATTCAATCGATTATTGTAAGGAAAAATCATAGTTTGTAAGAAAAAAACAATTATTGGATGATTACATTTTATTTTGGATGAAATAACCTTTTTTTGGATGAAGTAATTTATTTTATACGAGGTAACCGAATTTTGGATTGATTAATTTATTTTTGTATTTATCCAGCTATTTATTGTAGAACTTCATCCATTTATTGTATGTTGAGTTTTGTATACTTCTAACCAAATATTGGATGAATAAATTTTATGCGAATAATAAATAACTTGAGATACACCGACGACACGGCCATCATTGGAAATACCCGAGCTGAACTACAGAAAATGATAGATAAGGTGGTGCAGCATAGTGAAAGGGCAGGGTTGGTTGTTTATAAACATATTTAAGACAAAAATCCGTGATCTTAACAAACCAGCAAACGTTTCCATAACCATCAACGGAGAATGCATACAGCAGGTTGCCAGGTTTAAATTTCTCGGTGCCCTTAGTCTACCAACACTCTGAAATGACGAAAGAAATAAAGTCGAGAATAGAACAAGCCCACAGAACATTTATAACCATGCGAAATTTCTTTATAAAGGTCGATTCCGATATGCGCGACGTCGTGCGACATCGCCTGTCAAATAATGATTACATTATTTTAAATGGGCACGTCGCCTAGCTGTCGCGTAGCCATAGTGAGAACGTGCCCATTTAAAACAATGTAATCATTATTTGACAGGCGATGTCGCGTAGCTGAGTGTCGCGTATATGAGAATCGGCCTTAGACCTGAGCTAAGTCTGGAAATGAAGGTCCGCATGTTGAGATACTTTCTAGTGTTTTTGTACGGTTGCGAAAGCTGGACCCTACCGCTATGGAAAAAACATCAAACAAGGCTTTGAAATGAACCTGTACAAGCGCATACTGAGAATATCTTGGGTACGAAGAGTGACTAACGCTGATGTACTTACCCGTGTGAAAAAGTCAAACGAACTACTGCATACTGTGATGAGAAGAAAGACGGAATACCTGGGACATCATGAGAGGGAAGCGTTACGAACTCCTACGCTTAATTATTGAGGGGAAAATACTGGGAAAGAGGTCGATTGGCAGACTAAGGAACTCATGGCTGAAAGAACTACGCCTTTATTTCAACTGTACGACCGCTGATGTCTTCCAAGCAACCGTGTCAAGAACGATAGTGGTTAATTGGATCGACAACCTTCGGAAAGAGACGGCGTGAGAAGAAGAACAATTCCTTCCCCGAAATAAGACGAGGTCCGTAGCCAGTGCGTAGTAAGAAGCATCCCGTAACTAACAGTATCCACCATGCACGGTTCCACAATGACAATATCAGAGGAGTCGATAATATCAACAGCAACCCCAGCAACCCTGTTGCACTCCGTAGATCCTCCATCGAAATTCAACTCTCCTCTGCCGAATCCCAGAAAATGGAGGAGCTGTGTATAAGGTCTCCCCAGATTTGTCCTCCATTGACCTCAATAACCAACAGGTTCCAGAAGATTGAAGTGACGAAGGGCAGCCCTGGCAAGAAATTGAATGACATTTTGAAGAGGATCAGGGAGTTCAATCAGGTCCGGGACAGGCAGATGGGGGAGCTGAAGCGGGTCATGGGTGAGAGAAGACGGCACAAGCAGAAGTTCTGTAAGGAATGGCTTGGGAAGCTGCTGGGCAAGTCCAGCGCCAGGAGACTGGTGGTTCAGACACTGCGGCAAAACGTGGAGAGAAACTCAAAATATATCAGGTTTAGGTTCGGGACGTACTGCAATTTATAATAAAAAATAAAATATATTTATAGTACACGGCTTAATGATTTAATAGACTAGCTTGGACAAAGACAATTAGATTAATTGGATTAGACTGACCAGTCTCGATTAACAGATTAAGTTAAGTTGCATAGACAAGACCAGGTTGCTTAGACTAGACCAATTTGCACAGACTACACCAGTCTGGACATATTGGACTAGATCTAGTCCCTCCGACAAATCACACACTTATACAAACGTAAATTAACTGGCACTGGTCTGGTCGAAACCATCGACTGCAAGAGTTTGTTGTCTAGGTGTCGACTAGTTCAGGATCTGCTCGACATTAGACCTAATCCAATGACTATTTTTGCCGAAAATTTTCTTTAGCCTGAACCTAAAACGGAATCAAAGGTTACCACTAGTTCAGTATGTCTAGAATGCTCTGTCTAATCTTGTCTCTCTAGTCTACCCTGTCTAGTCTTGTCTGTCTAGTCTTGTCTGTCTAGCCTTGTCTGTCTAGTCTTGTCTGTCTAGTTTTGTCTGTCTAGTCTTGACTGTCTAATCTTGTCTGTCTAATCTTGTCTGTCTAGTCTTGTCTGTCTAGTCTTGTCCGTCTAGTCTTGTCTGTCTAGTCTTGTCTGTCTAGTCTTGTCTGACTAGTCTTATCAATCTAGTCTTGTCTCTCTAGTCTTGTCAATCTTGTCCTGTCTGTTTAGTCTTGCGTCTCTAGTTTTGTCCGTCTAGTCTTGTCTGTCTACCTGATAATATACAATCAATGAATTAGCCTAAATAATGCTAATACGTCAGAGGCTTTTTGTTAGTCTAGTAAAGTGCAGTTCTGTGAAACCTTGTTAGTTAAGCTATTACCATGTGTTTTCGTCGAGGGTGGGCAGGACTTTGGTGGTGGGGAAGCCGTTGAACGTGGTGGCGAGAGTGAGAGTGTAGGCGCCCATGTTCTCGAAGTAAACCCAGTCGCCCACTCGCATTTCAGGCAGCATTTGGTTCCGGATGACGATGTCAACGGGGGCACATGTTTGGCCCCAAATTACGCTCTGGAAGGAGGAAGCGTTCTTCCTGATCTGGAAGACTCGATGAGGATGGTGGGAGCTCGGTTTTTACTCTTGCTTACCTTCAGCGGAACGCACGTCACCGCGTCCGGATCGTAGATGGAGAAGCTGTTGAAGAGTCCGTCGTTTATGTAGTATATCATGGTCGTCTCCTTGGCGCAGCCTTTCAGGTATTCATTGGAGGTTTCTTTGGAAATTCCATTTACTAGTTTTTTAGATTTTCTGGACTGGATGTTGCAGACGACGGTGAAGGCGGACATCACGAAATACTGTCCCGGCTCCGCGATGATCTTCACCGACGGATCACCGAAGTCTTCGTCAAGCGCCTTGTTAATCACCTTAGCAAACTTAAAAAGAAAATATTTGCGAACCTTGCTCAGCAATTTTGCTCGTCTTACCCTTTCGATCGAGCTGCCCTTCTCTCCAGGGAAACCTCCTCCGATATCCAGCAACTCGAACTCGTATCCCAGCTGCTTGCCCAGGTCGAAGATCCGCCGCGCCGCCTTCACCGACCTCCTGTAAGCGTCGATGTCCCTACAGCCAGACCCCACGTGGAACGCCACACCCACGACATCCAGCCCTAAGCTCCTGCAGGTTACCAGCAGCTGGGGCGCCTCCGACACGACATCGCACCCAAACTTTTCGCTCATGTCGTATAAGCTGTCCCTGCTGTCGGATTTGATGCGAATCACAAGCCTGGAAGAAGATGAAAATAGTCAAAAAGATGAGATAGTATATGAAGAAGTTGCAGGAATATTTATTGCAGGTTAATGAAGAAGAATATTTACTTTGCGTTTGGATGAATGTCTTTGATCTTGTAAAGTTCGGATTCGTTATCGAAGGTCATCAGTTTGAAGTGGTGCTTGGCGGCGAACTTGAGGTGCCTGAAGGGTTTGGTCGGATGGGCGTAGATTATCCTGGAGGCGTCCACGCCCAAGGCCGCGACGGTCTGGATTTCGCGCTTGGAGGCGCAGTCGAAGCCTACGCCGAGGGCAACCAAGGGCTCCAGGACGCTCCAGTGGTCGTTGCATTTTACAGCTGGAAATTTTACGGAATTTGTTAGTTTCTCCAAGTTTCATTAAAACTAGTCATAGCCCGTGGCATCATTTCCGTAGGTTAGGTTAGGTTATTTTTAGGTTAGGAATTTGTTAGTTTCTCGAAGTTATATTAAAAACTAGATATAGGCCGCGGCTTTGCTTCCATGGTTTTTGGGAGTTTTTGGAGATTTTTTGTCCAAACCCAACGAATATGAGTGTTGAATATTGTTTCAACGACCTAAGAAATTATTTAATGCAGACTTAAGTTGCTTCGACCTTATCTCTGTTCTATAGTCAATGTGCTATGTATTGAGATTAAACTATTAGACTAAACTATTAGATTTGCAAGAAAAGTACTAATGTGTGCAATAAAGTATCTTGAAAACCACTGAGGTTAGAAGTAGTTAGGGTTTCGACGAACCCGAAAACCTGTGTTTTTCGTAAATTTTACGATGCCGAACCCAAGGAAGTTCTAATGTAAATTCGGGGAATTAATTATTAGTTATTATAGAATACCAAATATATTTTATATGGATGGTAGGTTGGTTGGGTGAGGTGTCTGGGATTGTAACTTGAGGGTGGGATACAATCGGTCACTGTGCTGGGGAGAGTTGTCACTGTGGTGTGGTGAACATATGCGCTTGCCATGCATGAGATCCCATCTTCAATCCCCAGCCAAGCCGTGAAGATTTTTCACGCAACGATGCTGTGACCACTTCGTGGAAAGCAATGACAAAAACCTCTCAACTATACTTGCCGCAGCGACCCCGCAAATTGATCACGCGGCGTTCACGTGATAGTTCGTAGTGACGTTGTAAAAAACCTGATTTACACTGCTTTGCCAAATTACTTTTGTGCAGAAAATATAAATCCCAATACTATAACCAAATACAAATACTAGCGTGACGTTTCAGATATAGCAGTCAATAAAGATTTTGGCTTCGGTATTCTCAGAAAAAAGTTTTTTTTTCGGTTGCGTGATCTACGCTTCAAAAGCGTTTGCACTGATCAATAGGGAATTATCTCCCGAAAATCACGTGAAGATCACGCAAGTTTATTACTCCATCGGGTCGCTGCGGCAAGTATAGTGCCGTTCGGAACCGGCGATAAACTGAAGGTCCCGTATATTTGTGGATGATTCGTTTCATAAGTATGCGCGAGAGGTTGCCTACTAGTAGGGAAAGATAGTATGTTCTGGAGCCTCCTCACTCCTCCCACCCCACCCACCACTACCCCCACCCCTAGACCCCGCCCCAGATCACCCCCACCACTAGCTCCACCCCTAGACCCCGCCCCAGACCACACACCCCACTCCTAGACCCGCCCCAGACCATGCCCCCCTACCCCCACTTTCACCCTAAAACTCCACCTCCAACCCCCAGACCCCACTTCTAACCCCCAGACCCCGCCCATTAGTTCCCACTTCCAACCCCAGACCCCGCCCCTAGCCTCCACTTCCAACTGAAAGTTGTGCGTAGTTGCTGGTGGAATGAGTTTCGGAAAATTAACGGTTCCGCTCACATAAATATAACTTTCACTCGGGCATGTGTAAATATCTTGGTGTTGTATCATTATACGAATCTCATCATTGTTTCGATAGTTTTGAGCCAGAGGGTGATATGTGTGAAATTCACTCTTTGTGATAGTATCCTCATAGTCAACTTTGGAGAATATATCTATTTTATCCATACTGTCGCTTTAACTTATATCCTAGAGATAATAGTTTATTTTTTAATATAGGTGTTAACTTTCTGCGATGTAAATGTCGATTGGTAGAATTGTCCGAAACAACCGCTTTTATGCGATTTCCGTGAAAATTTATTAATTAATTAATTCCCATCTCTCTCTCTCTCTCTCTCCCTCTCACCCTCTCCCTCTCTCACTTAATACTCTTCAGCTCTAAGCGACTATCTCATATGAGCCAGTTGGTATTTTAATTTGTTTCCTATCCGCGTACTCAAGTAGATTGTTACGATCCTCTTAAATATTTGGAATAGTACTGTAGGTGTGAAATCCAATAAGTCCTAAGCAATATAATGTGTCGGGGTCTAATTCTATCGGCGGTTAATAATTCACAGAGAGCACTTTTGTAGTACTTTATAGTGTGAAGGTCTGAGACATGACTGATGGATTTATATAGTTGGTCTTGTTTTTAAGACCCGATTAAAAGCTGTTTAAAGCTGATTGAAAGCTGTTTAAAAGTGGATTAAAAGCTGATTAAAAAGCTGATCAAAAAACTGTTTAAAAGATTATTAAAAAGCTGTTAAACAGCTGATTAAAAAGCTGTTTAGAAGCTGATCAAAAAGCTGTTTCAAAGCTGATCATAAAGCTAATTAAATGCTGATTAAAAAGCTGTTAAAAAGCTGATTAAAAAGCTGTTTAGAAGCTGATCAAAACGCTGTTTCAAAGCTGATCATAAAGCTAATTAAATGCTGATTAAAAAGCTGTTAAAAGGCTGATTAAAAAGCTGTTTAGAAGCTGATCAAAACGCCGTTTCAAAGCTGATCATAAAGCTAATTAAATGCTGATTAAAAAGCTGTTAAAAATCTGATTAAAAAGCTGTTTAGAAGCTGATCAAAAAGCTGTTTAAAAGCTGATCATAAAGCTAATTAAAAGCTGATTAAAAAGCTGATAAAAAGCTAATTAAAAGCTGTTTAAAGTAGATCAAAAAGCTAATTAAAAGCTGATTAAAAAGCTGATTCAAAAGCTGTTTAAAAGCTGATTAAAGTGGATGAAAAGTGGACGGAAGAAGTGGAAGGTGGACGGAAAAAGTGGACGGAAAAAGTGGACGGTGGACGGAAAAAGTGGACGTAAAGTGTATGGATAGAATGCGGCTTCTCGTACAACGGCTGTTCAATTTACTAATAAAGCTATCTACATCAATCCCTGAACCATCAATTCTATAGCTGACGCAAGCTTGGATGATGTTCTGCTGGACCGGCTTCACCGGCTTTAGGTTTAGGGTGAATATTCAGGATCTAGACTCCTCTTCTTCCCACCATTATTATGTTTTCTCATATGTCGCTATCTTCTCTTGTGAAAGTTGAATTGCAAACGGTGTATGTGTTGTAGCATTTTTGTATTGTCATCACATACTTCCATATGGCTACCAAGATTATTCTTGCTACGAAAACCTTTACAGATTGATCGCAGGGATACAGTTTTAATTGTTGATATGACTATGAATTTAGAGCTTAGGTTTAAATATCAATCGCGTTCCGAATATAAATAATTATCAATGCTAAACAACCGACCGCGCTCGAGGTGTATGTTAGTAAATTTATTGTAAACAAAACGCCCGAACATCTGAATGTATACAAGTTGAAATACGAAAATGGGGCGGGGTCTAGGGGTGGAGCTAGTGGTGGGGGTGGTCTGGGGCGGGGTCTAGGGGTTGTGGTAGTGGTGGGGGGCGAGGAGTGAGGAGGCTCCAGAACATACTATCTTTCCCTACTCCTACTCTCTCAGAGAGAGTACAGAACTTCAAGAAGACTCCCCCCCAGAGTCAAATTCAAGATGGAGCTAGAAAAACAAACAAACAACGACTCCCTTTCTTGGTTGTTTGGGTACAGAAGAAACCACGGCATCTTGAGGCATACAGAGTACGGCAGACTAACGCATACAGACAGATATCTGAAAGCCTCTACGCACCATTAAGCCCGATTCTCATATACGCGACAACAGTTACGCGACATTTCACGGAATCGCCTGTCAAATAATGATTACATTGTTTTCAATGGGCACGTTCTCACTATGGCTACGCGACAGTTACTAAAAGTCGGAATTTAGCGCGCTGTCGCTGGGATTATTTCGTGAGCATTCTTTTACGTTTTGTCGCACATCGCATGACGTTTGGAAAGTTTGTTTCTGATTTCGATTGACGGATTGTGTCAAAAACGGCGTGTTTTGAAAATGAATGGAATGAACGACGAAAGAGCAGAGGAATTGATCGCTCTTGTGACTGATTATGTTGAACTGTATGACTTACAAAATAAAAATTACAGTAATCAACACAGGTTAGTAGATCTAATTTGAAAAGAAATTTCTTTAAAATTAGATGAGACTCGTAAGTACAGATTCTTGCAAGTGTTTCAAGTGAGTTTGGAATTCTCCTTCTACTAGTTTTGTTCTTAAGATCCGATGCACCCAATATTTTCTTTTGCTTTTCTTTCCTTTTATTTTCTCATTTTCATAACTCATGGCTAAGACGAAAAAACCATCATCGGAACTTGACGAACATGAAATTTTGAAAATATAACTTAACCTGAAATGTAGAGAAACTACAGATTTGACATTTGCAGCAAATAATCGCTTAGCGGAGTGTCGCATATATGAGAATACCTAGCAGCGACGTGATAATTCGCGACAGTTCATTGTGCAACGTCGCGTAGATAGTGTCGCGTATATGAGAATCGGCCTTTACCCTAAACAACTAGCATCTGTAGTCAACACTCTCACCACCCGATCCAAAAGACTGGATGACAAGCTTAATTTACCAAAGGAATTGAAGATTTTACGGGAAGCTCTTCAAATGGATATCCAAACAGCCTAATATTCAGAGCTTTAGAACAGGAAGAACAGGGCTTTTTAACAAATAATCTAACCAAATAACTGAAGAGCGTCATAAATACCACAGCACAGGACACCTACCATATGTTCAACAGACAAAATCACCAGAATCCTAAAAGTCATCGACACCATTTTCAAGGCAAACCAAAAAATATTGCCCATTCTACGCAGCGTAAAAGACACCATCCCGTTAGAATCCGATGGAATTTACGAAATACCCTGGAACATGTAAACGAACCTATATTGGACGTGCGAATAGAAAAATATCGGCTAGGATTCAAGAACATGCAGTTTCAGTCAGACACTTGAGAGACTCAGAGATTTGTTGCCCAACGCAACATGACCTCACAGAGCCAAGCATTCTGAAAACCCAATTAGTACACGCCATAAGATTGCAAAGAACAACAAAACACCAGGTCCAGACGATATCCACGCAGAATATTTCAAGCAGATACAGGAGGAAAACATAAACAAAATTTTAAAGCTATACAATAAGATCTATGACAATGGACACTTTCCATAGGAATTGCTAAAGTCCACGTTCATAATGCTTCCCAAAAAACAAACAGCAATCAAATGCAAAGATCACAGGCCAATGAGTCACGCATTAAAAATATTCCTACGCATCATACACACCAGGCTATTTAATAAACTTGAAGGGCTAAGCGGAGACACTCAGTTCGGATTTAAGAGCGGCACCGGTACACGAGAAAACTACTATGACCACAGAAGCTGCTATGACCACAGAAAGGACATCTTCCTGCGCTTCATCGACTATGAAAAGGCGTTCGATGGTATCAACCACGAACGCCTCATCGAATATCTAAAAAGAGCTGGTATAGATGAAAAAGACATTCAAAACCTGCACCGACAACAGTTCGATGATCTAGAAATCGGATAAAAGTGAACGGTACCACAATAAACAATACATATAGACAGACGACACAGTGATCATAGCAAACATCCAGCAAGACCTGCAGCTAGTAATGAACAACATAAACAGAAAGGGGCCGGAGGCCGGTCTAAGAAGGAACTGATCCAAAACAAAATTCATGGTTTTAAGCCGTAATAGGAGCGTTCAGGCAGAAGCGTGCATCAGGGAAACAATAGAAAGAACTACGACCACGAAATTCCTTGCCACACTAGTAAACGAGAGATGGGAGCCACTATAAGATATCAAGAGTAGGGTACAAGACCACTACACCACTAGTACAAGACCACTACAAGATATAAAGAGTAGGACAGGCCAGACAGGCATTCAACAAACTACGTCCTCTATGCGATAAAAACGTAAATTTAGAAATCCGCCACAGAATGGTCAAAAGCTACGTTTGGGGAGTCCCACTGTATGGAGCAGAAACCTGGACGAGTATCTGGATCACATACTAAGCGGGCCAAAATATCGAATTCCTCAGCCAATACTCGAAGGAAAGATAGAAGGCAGAAGGGGCATCAGACGTAAACAGCTATCATGGCTTAGGAACATCAGGAACTGGACCGGAATCAAAAAGTTTGGTGACATGTGCCAAGCAGCAATAAACAAAACATTAACAAGTTTTCGATAAATGATTATACGCCAACGCACATAGGTGTAAGGCAATAGAAGAGGAAATGCAGGTTTGATTAGGTAGTAATCAGGTTTAATCAGGTTAGATCAGGTTGTATTCAGGTTTAAACAGATAATAAACCTAGCTAGTTTGGCTCCTGCCGGCTTATGGCAAATTACATGGCAGTAGGAGTTGATCTAGAACACAGAATCTTTCCCTACTAATAATAATAGTTGCAGAAGAGTAAATAATATTATTACAGCGAAATATAGCTTGAATATATAAATATATTCAACCTGTTCGTAGCTCTATAATATTAAGTCTTATTAAGGCTATGAACAAATCTCATCTGGAAACAACTACTTCCTGGCTAATATCACACAGGATATTGAATTATACAACAGAGATTTTCATGTTATTACTAGTCTCAGTCCATCTTTACATTTTACTAAACGACTAACGAGCCGTCACTGAATTAAAAAGGGGGCAAAAATTAAGATTTTTGGGCGATTTGAGGAGCAACTTTGGTTCGCGGCTCGATTTTTTTCTTGCACCTTCGGGCCGCGTCCCGGGCACGTTCGCGGCGCGCCGGTTCGTCCGATGCAGCGGAAAGAAAATTTCGGTTCTACGTTTACATTTGTGAACGCGGTTCGTTTATTAGAAGGGCTCCAGGTCTGAAAATAGGTTCGTTCGATGCGGGAGGGTTGCCCGAAAAGGCCGGTGAAAGAATCTGAAAACTACGACGTCCAGTTCGCGCTCCATGTCAATTTTATGGCGAAAAATCTGGAATACGCGTTTTTTTTTTCAACACGATTTGCGGGGATTCTAACTCCTCCGAAGCCGCTAGTCGGATCACCACAGGACTAGCGCCATTCGATTCGGCATGGTGTCTTTTAGTGTATTTTGGAGTTTTATTCCGATTGCGTTTAAGATGGCGTCGCGACGCCATAAAAACCTACGTCCATGACAACTCGCAGAGAATCGCCAACTTAAACTATGCGATGACGATTTCACGCGATTCCCGCAGAGAATTGAACGTTCTATTGTTTAGTGGAACTGGCATCGCCAGCGTCTATTGCAGCCGTCGCGACGCCTGCTAAAACTCACTGTAAAAAACAAATGAATTCGATGTTGAAATCGATCTTTACATACCTCATGTGGATTTTCATGTGCCCACACATGGTTGTTGGAAAATTTCTTATTACATTTCTTGTAAAACTGACTTCATCGGTGAGAAAAAGTATGCAAAAGTCATTGACATAACGCAATACGTGAACGATAATCAGCAGGTAGTAGTGCCTGAACACGTTGAATGTGGCATGGATACAATACATTGCCCTTAAGAAATTTCCAAACTGTCCAATGACTTACATCCAAAGTATTGGTAATTTGTCACGTAGAAGTACTTGGATCTATATCATGTCCATCACATTCTGTTCTAGTTGTAATGGTCTTATGACATTAATCTTCCTGGCCCTCCATTTCGTTTCAAGCTGCCTGTTTCACGAAGAAGTCGATGAATGTTCTCGAAGATTTTTCGGTCGTGGATATTACGGCTAGGAAACCGTTCAATGTACAATCGTCTAGCTTGTAATGAATTGCCATCAGCAAGTACATAAATAAAATGTTTGTCAATCAAATCGGCGTTTGTATACATGGTAGAGGACTTCACTAATTATTAAAGATACGTTAAACGGCCAAACGTCAATCAAAGTAAACGACTGCGAGCGATACAGGTGATGATCACTGACGAGATGTATTCAAATGAAATCCACTTGTACGTTAGTAGATAAAAGAGCCGTTCAAAGTTACCATCAACAACTTTTTGTACTTGACAAACTCATTAATTTTTTGTAAGTGTATTAATTTTATCAGATTGCTTTTGACGAGGCTACATACAGGCCTCGTAGCTATCCCGACTATCATTTGTTGCTATGCTCGCTATAACTTTAGTTGATTCAGTATTTTCTTTCTACATAGACTAGTTCTGTCTGTCTAGTCTTGTTTGTCTAGTCTTGTCTGTCTAGACTTGTCTATCTAGTCTTGTCTGTCTAGTCTGGTCTGTCTAGTCTTGTCAGGCTAGTATTGTCTGTCTAGTCTTGTCTGTCTAGTCTTGTCTGTCTAGTCTTGTCTGTCTAGTCTTGTCTGTCTGGTCTTGTCTGTTTGGTCTTGTCTGTCTGGTCTTGTCTGTCTAGTCTTGTATGTCTAGTCTTGTCTGTCTAGTCTTGTCTGTCTAGTCTTGTCTGTCTAGTCTTGTCTGTCCAGTCTTGTCTGTCCAGTCTTGTCTGTCCAGTCTTGTCTGTCCAGTCTTGTTTGTCTGTCCAGTCTTGTCTGTCCAGTCTTGTCTGTCCAGTCTTGTCTGTCCAGTCTTGTCTGTCCAGTCTTGTCTGTCCAGTCTTGTCTGTCCAGTCTTGTCTGTTCAGTCTTGTCTGTCCAGTCTTGTCTGTCCAGTCTTGTCTGTCCAGTCTTATCTGTCCAGTCTTGTCTGTCCAGTCTTGTCTGTCCAGTCTTGTCTGTCCAGTCTTGTCTCTCCAGTCTTGTCTGTCCAGTCTTGTCTGTCCAGTCTTGTCTGTCCAGTTTTGTCTGTCCAGTCTTGTCTCTCCAGTCTTGTCTGTCCAGTCTTGTCTCTCCAGTCTTGTCTGTCCAGTCTTGTCTGTCCAGTCTTGTCTGTCCAGTCTTGTCTGTTCAGTCTTGTCTGTCCAGTCTTGTCTGTCCAGTCTTGTCTGTCTAGTCTTGTCTGTCTAACCATATTCGTCTAGTCTTGTCTGGGTTAATCAATAAAATCAATCAATACTTACCATAATACGGTTTGACTCGTGGAAAGTGAGCGACAAATTCATCGTATTTTCTGACAATTTCGGGAACGTCGGCGACAAAGAAGGAGTCTTCTTGCCAGCCGGCATCGACAATATCGTGAATTACCGACAATGTGTCCTCTCGATCGTCCAAAACGCAGACGGAATGTTTCATTGCGCAGCGTGAAGAAGAAATCTAAAGAGTTGCGAAATCAAACGATTTTTGAATATTTTATGAAACTATCGAATTGAATTTAAGGAAGTTACGCACAAGTGCAGCAAATTGGCGAGGAAGCACAAAGATGAGACTCTATGGCGAGAGCTAGCGGCGATGTTTATACACCAAGGGAGATCTTAAAACACGAATAAGCAGTTCCAATTTACGTTGAATCTAAACCCTCTTATCTTATCGTCCTGTTTTTCACACGAAAATATTCAAAATGTGTTCTGACAAACACCAATTACAAAGTGGCCAAAATGAGATAAAACAAACAGGAAAGATACAATCCCACCGATAAACAAATCATATGCCACAAACTGAGTAGGGGAAATACATTCAAGATTAACATCGATATTTTGTAAAACAAGTAGCACAAGTTCAAATCTGAACAACTTCCCGTTTGAATTAACTCCTTGCTGACAATGAGTCAACTTCACGTCGAAACAACGTGCCCACCGGCATTACCCGGTATCACCTGTGCGACATAAACGTTAGCAAGGTGTCGTAGGGTTCTCAGAATTTTGTCAGTAGCTAAAAACGTTATCTCCAAAAGGGGTCCTTACACGATCAACGTTTTGTTTCAAACGGGAAGTTATTCAAATTTGAAGTTGAACGACTTAGAAAAATGTCGATGTTGGTCTTGAATGTATATCGCCTAATTAGTTGGTTTCGGTGTATTTCCCGATTTCTGCTTGTTTTAAATTTTTAATTGCCGTTCGTCAGTGCATATTTTTGCATATTTTCGTGTGAAAAACAGGACGATAAGATAAAAGGGTTTTCTTTGAATGCAAATTGATGCAGGTTATTCGTGATGCAAGGTCTCCCTTGGGTATAAATATCATCTCTAGGTGCTAGGTGGTGTCATTGAGTATCACCTTCACCATTGACCGCTTTTGGGTTTCTTCGTCTCGGAATTCAAATTTTAAGAATTCTTAAAATTTTTGCAAATTGATTTCACAAATTTTCACATTTCTTCCTCTCGCAATGAAATATTCCGTTTGCGTTTTGGACGACCGAATGGACACACTATCGGTAATTCACGACATTGTCGATGCAGGCTGGCAAGAAGACTCCTTCTTTGTCGCCGACGTTCCTGACATTGTCAGAAAATACGACGAATTTGTCGCTTACTTGCCACGAGTCAAACCCTATTACGGTAAGTAATCTAGCAACCTATTATGGTAATTAAACAATACAGGCATTAGACAGACAAAACTAGACAGGCAAGACTAAACAGACAATACTAGACAGACAAGACTAGATAGACAAAACTAGACAGGCAAGAGTAGACAGACAAGACTAAACAGACAAGACTAGACAGACAAGACCAGACAGACAAGAGACAAGACAGACAAGGCAGACAAGACAGACAAGACAGACAAGACAGACAAGACAGACAAGACAGACAAGACAGACAAGACAGACAAGACAGACAAGACAGACAAGACAGACAAGACAGACAAGACAGACAAGACAGACAAGACAGACAAGACAGACAAGACAGACAAGACAGACAAGACAGACAAGACAGACAAGACAGACAAGACAGACAAGACAGACAAGACAGACAAGACAGACAAGACAGACAAGACAGACAAGACAGACAAGACAGACAAGACAGACAAGACAGACAAGACAGACAAGACAGACAAGACAGACAAGACAGACAAGACAGACAAGACAGACAAGACAGACAAGACAGACAAGACAGACAAGACAGACAAGACAGACAAGACAGACAAGACAGACAAGACAGACAAGACAGACAAGACAGACAAGACAGACAAGACAGACAAGACAGACAAGACAGACAAGACAGACAAGACAGACAAGACAGACAAGACAGACAAGACAGACAAGACAGACAAGACAGACAAGACAGACAAGACAGACAAGACAGACAAGACAGACAAGACAGACAAGACAGACAAGACAGACAAGACAGACAAGACAGACAAGACAGACAAGACAGACAAGACAGACAAGACAGACAAGACAGACAAGACAGACAAGACAGACAAGACAGACAAGACAGACAAGACAGACAAGACAGACAAGACAGACAAGACAGACAAGACAGACAAGACAGACAAGACAGACAAGACAGACAAGACAGACAAGACAGACAAGACAGACAAGACAGACAAGACAGACAAGACAGACAAGACAGACAAGACGGACAAGACGGACAAGACGGACAAGACGGACAAGACGGACAAGACAGACAAGACAGACAAGACAGACAAGACAGACAAGACAGACAAGACAGACAAGACAGACAAGACAGACAAGACAGACAAGACAGACAAGACAGACAAGACAGACAAGACAGACAAGACAGACAAGACAGACAAGACAGACAAGACAGACAAGACAGACAAGACAGACAAGACAGACAAGACAGACAAGACAGACAAGACAGACAAGACAGACAAGACAGACAAGACAGACAAGACAGACAAGACAGACAAGACAGACAAGACAGACAAGACAGACAAGACAGACAAGACAGACAAGACAGACAAGACAGACAAGACAGACAAGACAGACAAGACAGACAAGACAGACAAGACAGACAAGACAGACAAGACAGACAAGACAGACAAGACAGACAAGACAGACAAGACAGACAAGACAGACAAGACAGACAAGACAGACAAGACAGACAAGACAGACAAGACAGACAAGACAGACAAGACAGACAAGACAGACAAGACAGACAAGACAGACAAGACAGACAAGACAGACAAGACAGACAAGACAGACAAGACAGACAAGACAGACAAGACAGACAAGACAGACAAGACAGACAAGACAGACAAGACAGACAAGACAGACAAGACAGACAAGACAGACAAGACAGACAAGACAGACAAGACAGACAAGACAGACAAGACAGACAAGACAGACAAGACAGACAAGACAGACAAGACAGACAAGACAGACAAGACAGACAAGACAGACAAGACAGACAAGACAGACAAGACAGACAAGACAGACAAGACAGACAAGACAGACAAGACAGACAAGACAGACAAGACAGACAAGACAGACAAGACAGACAAGACAGACAAGACAGACAAGACAGACAAGACAGACAAGACAGACAAGACAGACAAGACAGACAAGACAGACAAGACAGACAAGACAGACAAGACAGACAAGACAGACAAGACAGACAAGACAGACAAGACAGACAAGACAGACAAGACAGACAAGACAGACAAGACAGACAAGACAGACAAGACAGACAAGACAGACAAGACAGACAAGACAGACAAGACAGACAAGACAGACAAGACAGACAAGACAGACAAGACAGACAAGACAGACAAGACAGACAAGACAGACAAGACAGACAAGACAGACAAGACAGACAAGACAGACAAGACAGACAAGACAGACAAGACATACAAGACAGACAAGACAGACAAGACAGACAAGACAGACAAGACAGACAAGACAGACAAGACAGACAAGACAGACAAGACAGACAAGACGGACAAGACGGACAAGACGGACAATACAGACAAGACAGACAAGACAGACAAGACAGACAAGACAGACAAGACAGACAAGACAGACAAGACAGACAAGACAGACAAGACAGACAAGACAGACAAGACAGACAAGACAGACAAGACAGACAAGACAGACAAGACAGACAAGACAGACAAGACAGACAAGACAGACAAGACAGACAAGACAGACAAGACAGACAAGACAGACAAGACAGACAAGACAGACAAGACAGACAAGACAGACAAGACAGACAAGACAGACAAGACAGACAAGACAGACAAGACAGACAAGACAGACAAGACAGACAAGACAGACAAGACAGACAAGACAGACAAGACAGACAAGACAGACAAGACAGACAAGACAGACAAGACAGACAAGACAGACAAGACAGACAAGACAGACAAGACAGACAAGACAGACAAGACAGACAAGACAGACAAGACAGACAAGACAGACAAGACAGACAAGACAGACAAGACAGACAAGACAGACAAGACAGACAAGACAGACAAGACAGACAAGACAGACAAGACAGACAAGACAGACAAGACAGACAAGACAGACAAGACAGACAAGACAGACAAAACAGACAAGACAGCCAAGACAGCCAAGACAGCCAAGACAGCCAAGACAGCCAAGACAGCCAAGACAGCCAAGACAGCCAAGACAGCCAAGACAGCCAAGACAGCCAAGACAGCCAAGACAGCCAAGACAGCCAAGACAGCCAAGACAGCCAAGACAGACAAGACAGCCAAGACAGCCAAGACAGCCAAGACAGCCAAGACAGCCAAGACAGCCAAGACAGCCAAGACAGCCAAGACAGCCAAGACAGCCAAGACAGCCAAGACAGCCAAGACAGCCAAGACAGCCAAGACAGCCAAGACAGCCAAGACAGCCAAGACAGCCAAGACAGCCAAGACAGCCAAGACAGCCAAGACAGCCAAGACAGCCAAGACAGCCAAGACAGCCAAGACAGCCAAGACAGCCAAGACAGCCAAGACAGCCAAGACAGCCAAGACAGCCAAGACAGCCAAGACAGCCAAGACAGCCAAGACAGCCAAGACAGCCAAGACAGCCAAGACAGCCAAGACAGCCAAGACAGCCAAGACAGCCAAGACAGCCAAGACAGCCAAGACAGCCAAGACAGCCAAGACAGCCAAGACAGCCAAGACAGCCAAGACAGCCAAGACAGCCAAGACAGCCAAGACAGCCAAAACAGCCAAGACAGCCAAGACAGCCAAGACAGCCAAGACAGCCAAGACAGCCAAGACAGCCAAGACAGCCAAGACAGCCAAGACAGCCAAGACAGCCAAGACAGCCAAGACAGCCAAGACAGCCAAGACAGCCAAGACAGCCAAGACAGCCAAGACAGCCAAGACAGCCAAGACAGCCAAGACAGCCAAGACAGCCAAGACATACAAGACATACAAGACATACAAGACATACAAGACATACAAGACTGACAAGACAAGACTGACAAAACAGGATGCTATACAAAATTTATAACTACTTTAGAAAACCTAATGGATAGCATATTTAATAAATCAACTGAAATTATACTGGCAGGGGACTTCAATATGAACTTCTCAGTAAACTGTAAAAATGCATTAAACACTAAAAGCCTCCTAGTGTCATATGGATTAAAAGATAGGGTACATGAATTTACAAGAGTGCCAGAAACATCACAAACCTTAATTGAATATGTATTCACTCAATCTCCAAAATACACGCTAACATTTTTAGATGATACGTTTTTGTCCGACCATAAGTTCATAACACTATATAGCAACAGCCCTGATAAGGGAAATCAAGAACCAGCATTGCGTTTAAAGAGAAATTTCAGTGCAGCAAACAAAAAACAATTCCGAAAAGCGTTAATGGAAGAGACATGGGAGGAGATGTACTTCAACAATAATTCAAACAACTAATCAAAACAAATACTTTCATCCAGACGATTCAATATTACGATACATCATTATTGCACAAACTTTCTACTAGTGAAAACTAAAATGAGCACAAAGCCATGGGTCTCGAAAGAAGTCATAACATCAAGCAGAAACTTAAGAGATATGTATATACTTCAGAAAAACTATCCCATCTTGAAGCCAAAATATCTGATTAACAAAAAAAGACACAAGAACCTCACCTTGCAAACCAAACGTAATTTTTACAACAAACAAATTGAACAGGGACAAAAATATCAAAAATCTATGTGGCAAACTATAAATAAATTAAACAATAAAACAAAACAAAAAGAGGACATAAAAACCTATGAGTTGGCGATTGTGAAATAACAAATGGTCGTGAGGTAGCAACTGCTTTTAATAATTATTTTTAAAACGCACCACTGCAAGTAGCACAAGGCATACCAACAACAGAAATCAGGAATGACCACATCCAGTGCAACGACAAAACAATGTTCCTAGAAGTATTTAAAGAAGCGGAAATGTTATTACTTCTCAAAAAACTGAAAAACAAAACTAGCTGTGCGATAGACTTATTACCTTATAATATTATAAAGAAATTCAGTGACCTCTTAGCAGCGCCAATAACGGACATTTTCAACTGTTCATTTAACAACGAACACTACCCAAGTATTCTAAAAACTGTAATAATTGTTCCAGTTTTTAAAAAGGGCGATAAGACAAAAATTGACAATTATAGGCCAATATCATTAATTTCGGTACTGGCTAAAATACTTGAATATAGTATGGAAAGTAGAATATGATGCCATTCATTTACAAACATAATATTATACCACACGGACAACACGGGCAACAAAAATAAATCCACAACAACTGTAATTCTTGCATTCTATAATAAAATTCTTGCTGAGGTGGACAAGGGCAACTCGCCGGTCGGAGTCTTTTGCGACCTATCCAAGGCATTTGACTGTGTAGCACATGATAAACTATTAGATAAATTGTATAAATATGGGATTAGAGGAAATGCGGGTAGATGGTTTGAGTCGGTCCTCAAAAATAGACAGTTCTGTGTAAAAATAGAACATAACAACAATAATGTCCTGTCTGATATGACAAATATTAACATCGGGATCCCACAAGGGAGTGTACTTGCTCCGACCCTATTCTCAATTTATACAGCAGATATGATCAAGTTTATAGGAGCAAGTCATTACAACCTCTATGCCGACGATGCAAGTTTTATTATATCGGAAGGTTCTCGGATTAAAACAGAAATCGAAGCGACCAGACTCTTGGAAAAAGCCCACACCTGGTTCTCTGCCAATAATATGTTCTTAAACATAGAAAAAACCAACTATGTAATATTTCATACTGCCAGAAAGAAACCTTCAGAAAACCTGCAGTTAAAAATTGGTCAAGAACAATTGCACAGAACAGCATCCTCAAAATACCTAGGTATCTGTTTCGAGGAATACCCCACATGGGGAAAGACTGCTGACAGCATCCAAAAGAAACTTAATTATAAAATCTACTCCCTTCCGACCATCAAAAAATTAGTCAGCGGTGCAGTGTTACTAAATATATATTTTGCAGAAATTCAATCTATACTAGCGTATGGGATTATGGCGTGGGGATCCTCCTCCCAAATGACAAGAATATTTAAGACCCAAAAAAGAGCTATCAGATGTATCGAAGGAATTGGGATGATAACCTCTTGTAGAACACACTTCAGCAAGCTAAGGATACTAACAGCCCCCTGTATATATATATCTGGGAAGTGGCCTGTCAAATACATTAGAACAAAAGAGAGTATCCAACTTATAAGGACAAACACAATTACGACACAAGAAACTGCACAAACCTGCTCACTCCCAAAGTAAATCTAACAATGTGCAGTAAAGCCACTGACAAAATAGGTATACACATATACAACAAGATACCCCTTAGGCTACGAGCAGCAACCTCCTTTAAGGCTTTTAGAGCGAAACTCAAAGATATACTTATTCGGAAGGCATTCTACAGCATCGATGAATTCATAAAACATAATTTTGAAGAATAAAGATTCGCATTAAGCGAATTTAAATAACTCCTGTAATATAAATTGGTTTTTTACAATAGTAATTACTATTTTCATATTCTCTATCTTGTAATACATGTTCAATTTGTACATTAGTACATCGTTGTATCAATAAAATATTTGATTTGATTTGATTTGAAAACAAGACTGACAAGACAGACAAGACAGACAAAACAGACAAGACAGACAAGACAGACAAGACAGACAAGACAGACAAGACAGACAAGACAGACAAGACAGACAAGACAGACAAGACAGACAAGACAGACAAGACAGACAAGACAGACAAGACAGACAAGACAGACAAGACAGACAAGACAGACAAGACAGACAAGACAGACAAGACAGACAAGACAGACAAGACAGACAAGACAGACAAGACAGACAAGACAGACAAGACAGACAAGACAGACAAGACAGACAAGACAGACAAGACAGACAAGACAGACAAGACAGACAAGACAGACAAGACAGACAAGACAGACAAGACAGACAAGACAGACAAGACAGACAAGACAGACAAGACAGACAAGACAGACAAGACAGACAAGACAGACAAGACAGACAAGACAGACAAGACAGACAAGACAGACAAGACAGACAAGACAGACAAGACAGACAAGACAGACAAGACAGACAAGACAGACAAGACAGACAAGACAGACAAGACAGACAAGACAGACAAGACAGACAGGACAGACAGGACAGACAGGACAGACAGGACAGGCAAGACAGACAAGACTGACAAGACTAGGCAGACAAGACATCCATTTAATACGCTCCATTCAATTTAAGAACATTCTAACCTTAGAGTTTATTAACTTGTCCCTTGATTTGCTGTTTATTTCTTTCCCCTCCTCATCGATACTAAGAACTTCTAGTTCCCCAATTCTCACATTCCAGTCCCCGCTATAATTATCCTCTCGACACTATCTACTTCTATTCTCTCATTCAGCTCTATTATCAAAATACGCAGACGATCGGCGATCAGAGATGAGTTACGCATATTCGTAGGCTTTGGACAAAGAATCTAACTCCGAAAATCCACGGGCTATAGCTAGTTTCTAAGTAAACTAAGAAATTTATTAAATTCCATGAAATTTCCAGCTGTAAAATGCAACGACCGCTGGAGCGTCCTGGAGTCCTTGGCCGCCCTCGGCGTTGGCTTTGACTGCGCCTCCGAGCGCGAAATCCAGACAGTCATGGCCCTGGGCGTCGACGCCTCCAGGATCATGTACGCCCTTCCGACCAAACCTTTCAAGCACCTCAAGTTCGCTGCTAAGCACTACCTCAACCTGATGACCTTCGACAACGAATCCGAACTTCACAAAATCAAGGACTTTCATCCAAACGCAAAGTAAATAATAATTTTCGCAGAATTTCCTAACTATCTTTTCTTTATAAACTTCATCTTCTCAAACTTCTGCACCTTCTTCATAAGCCATCTCATCTTTACGATCGTTTTCATCTTCTTCCAGGCTTGTGATTCGCATCAAATCCGACACAAGGGACAGCTTACACGACATGAGCGAGAAGTTTGGGTGCGATGCCGTGTCAGAGGCGCCCCAACTGCTGGTGACGTGCAGGAACTTGGGGCTGGAGGTGGTGGGTGTGGCGTTCCACGTGGGCTCCGGCTGCAGGAACATCGACGCCTTTAGGAGGTCGGTGAAGGCGGCGCGGCGGGTCTTCGACCTGGGCAAGCAGCTGGGATACGACTTCGAGCTGCTGGATATCGGAGGAGGTTTCCCTGGCGAGAAGGGCAGCTCAATCAATAGGGTGAGGTGAGCAATTGCTGAGGAAGCTTCCCAAATATTTTCTTTTAAAGTTTGCTAAGGTGATTAACGAGGCGCTTGACGAGGACTTCGTTGATCTATCGGTGAAGATCATCGCGGAGCCGGGTCAGTATTTTGTTATGTCCGCCTTCACCGTCGTCTGCAACATTCAGTCCATCAAAACTAAAAAACTAGTAAATGGAACTTCCAAAGAAACCTCGAAGGAATATCTGCGAGGCTGCGCCAAGGAGACGACAATGATATACTACATAAACGACGGACTCTTCAACAGCTTCTCCTCTTGCAATCCGGACGCGGTGACGTGCATTCCGCTGCAGGTAAGAAAGCGTAGTTACCAAGCTCCCATCAATCTCATTCATTATTCCAGATCAGGAAAAACGCTCCGATCTTCCAGAGCGTAATTTTTGGTCAAACCTGTGCCCCCGATGACATCGTCATCCGGAATCAGAGGCTTCCTGAAATGCGAGTGAACGACTGGGTCTACTTCGAGAACATGGGCGCTTACACCCTCACTTTCACCACCACGTTCAACGACTTCCCCGCTGCCAAAGTGGTAACCATTCTCGATGAAGACACATGGTAATAGCTTAACTGACCAGCACTTGACTAGAATAACACGAGGCTAATCAATTGATTGTATACTATCTAATAGACAGACAAGACTAGACAGACAAGACTAGACAGACAAGACTAGACAGACAAGACTAGACAGACAAGACTAGACAGACAAGACTAGACAGACAAGACTAGACAGACAAGACTAGACAGACAAGACTAGACAGACAAGACTAGACAGACAAGACTAGACAGACAAGACTAGACAGACAAGACTAGACAGACAAGACTAGACAGACAAGACTAGACAGACAAGACTAGACAGACAAGACTAGACAGACAAGACTAGACAGACAAGACTAGACAGACAAGACTAGACAGACAAGACTAGACAGACAAGACTAGACAGACAAGACTAGACAGACAAGACTAGACAGACAAGACTAGACAGACAAGACTAGACAGACAAGACTAGACAGACAAGACTAGACAGACAAGACTAGACAGACAAGACTAGACAGACAAGACTAGACAGACAAGACTAGACAGACAAGACTAGACAGACAAGACTAGACAGACAAGACTAGACAGACAAGACTAGACAGACAAGACTAGACAGACAAGACTAGACAGACAAGACTAGACAGACAAGACTAGACAGACAAGACTAGACAGACAAGACTAGACAGACAAGACTAGACAGACAAGACTAGACAGACAAGACTAGACAGACAAGACTAGACAGACAAGACTAGACAGACAAGACTAGACAGACAAGACTAGACAGACAAGACTAGACAGACAAGACTAGACAGACAAGACTAGACAGACAAGACTAGACAGACAAGACTAGACAGACAAGACTAGACAGACAAGACTAGACAGACAAGACTAGACAGACAAGACTAGACAGACAAGACTAGACAGACAAGACTAGACAGACAAGACTAGACAGACAAGACTAGACAGACAAGACTAGACAGACAAGACTAGACAGACAAGACTAGACAGACAAGACTAGACAGACAAGACTAGACAGACAAGACTAGACAGACAAGACTAGACAGACAAGACTAGACAGACAAGACTAGACAGACAAGACTAGACAGACAAGACTAGACAGACAAGACTAGACAGACAAGACTAGACAGACAAGACTAGACAGACAAGACTAGACAGACAAGACTAGACAGACAAGACTAGACAGACAAGACTAGACAGACAAGACTAGACAGACAAGACTAGACAGACAAGACTAGACAGACAAGACTAGACAGACAAGACTAGACAGACAAGACTAGACAGACAAGACTAGACAGACAAGACTAGACAGACAAGACTAGACAGACAAGACTAGACAGACAAGACTAGACAGACAAGACTAGACAGACAAGACTAGACAGACAAGACTAGACAGACAAGACTAGACAGACAAGACTAGACAGACAAGACTAGACAGACAAGACTAGACAGACAAGACTAGACAGACAAGACTAGACAGACAAGACTAGACAGACAAGACTAGACAGACAAGACTAGACAGACAAGACTAGACAGACAAGACTAGACAGACAAGACTAGACAGACAAGACTAGACAGACAAGACTAGACAGACAAGACTAGACAGACAAGACTAGACAGACAAGACTAGACAGACAAGACTAGACAGACAAGACTAGACAGACAAGACTAGACAGACAAGACTAGACAGACAAGACTAGACAGACAAGACTAGACAGACAAGACTAGACAGACAAGACTAGACAGACAAGACTAGACAGACAAGACTAGACAGACAAGACTAGACAGACAAGACTAGACAGACAAGACTAGACAGACAAGACTAGACAGACAAGACTAGACAGACAAGACTAGACAGACAAGACTAGACAGACAAGACTAGACAGACAAGACTAGACAGACAAGACTAGACAGACAAGACTAGACAGACAAGACTAGACAGACAAGACTAGACAGACAAGACTAGACAGACAAGACTAGACAGACAAGACTAGACAGACAAGACTAGACAGACAAGACTAGACAGACAAGACTAGACAGACAAGACTAGACAGACAAGACTAGACAGACAAGACTAGACAGACAAGACTAGACAGACAAGACTAGACAGACAAGACTAGACAGACAAGACTAGACAGACAAGACTAGACAGACAAGACTAGTCAGACAAGACTAGTCAGACAAGACTAGTCAGACAAGACTAGACAGACAAGACTAGACAGACAAGACTAGACAGAGAAGACTAGACAGACAAGACTAGACAGACAAGACTAGACAGACAAGACTAGACAGACAAGACTAGACAGACAAGACTAGACAGACAAGACTAGACAGACAAGACTAGACAGACAAGACTAGACAGACAAGACTAGACAGACAAGACTAGACAGACAAGACTAGACAGACAGGACTAGACAGACAAGACTAGACAGACAAGACTGGACAGACAAGACTAGACAGACAAGGCTAGACAGACAAGACTAGACAGACAAGGCTAGACAGACAAGACTAGACGGACAAGACTAGACGGACAAGACTAGACGAACAAGACTAGATAGACAGGACTAGACGAACAAGACTAGACAGACAAGACTAGACAGACAAGACTAGACAGACCAGGCTAGACAGACAAGACTAGACAGACAAGACTAGACACACAAGACTAGACAGACAAGACTAGACAGACAAGACTAGACAGACAAGACTAGACAGACAAGACTAGACAGACAAGACTAGACAGACAACACTAGACAGACAAGACTAGACAGACAAGACTAGACAGACAAGACTAGACAGACAGGACTAGACAGACAAGACTAGACAGACAAGACTAGACAGACAAGACTAGACAGACAAGGCTAGACATACAAGACTAGACATACAAGGCTAGACAGACAAGACTAGACGGACAAGACTAGACGAACAAGACTAGACAGACAAGACTAGACAGATAAGACTAGACAGACAAGACTAGGCAGACAAGACTAGACAGACAAGACTTTGTTCAAGCTAGTTGACTTTGTTCAAGCTAGTCTACCAAACTATTAAGTTAAGAAATATATATATATATATATATATATATATATATATATATATATATATATATATATATATATATAATTATATTTTTTATTATAAATTGCAAAACTTCCTAAATTCCTGGTTTTATTACGACTGACCTCTCCAGGTTTCGCCGCAGTGTTTGAACTCTCAGTACCCTTGCGCTGTACTTTCCCTGCAGCACCCCCAGACAATCCTTATAGAAATCCTGCTTGTGTTTCATCTCACTTATATCCCGCTTTAGCTCCCCTATCTGCCTGTCGCAAACCTGATTGAACTGCCCGATGCTCTCCAAGTTGTCCCCCGATTTCTTGCCAGGGCTACCCTTCGTCTCAGCAATCTTCTGAAACGCAGTGGTTTTGAAATCCTCGGTTAATGAACTCGGTTCATTGGCCGGGGTCAGTGGAAAACAAATCTAATACCTCATACACAGCTCCTCTACTCTGAAATACGGTGGAGGAAGAGTTCAAATGCGATGGAGTGTCTACGGTAGATTTTGCACGGGAGGGCAACAGTGTGGAGATTGGTTTGTGAGGGACTGGGGTTGCTGTTGATATTAGCGACTCCTCTGATATTGTCATTCCAGTCTCTCCGTCGCTGTTCTCTCCTCCTCCACGATCTTATCCCAGTATTTGGAGTGCATCTTCTCTCATTTCGACCCCCCAGTCCAACCTTGACCTCCCTACCGGTCGCCTATCTTTCTTGCCTACCATTCTTGCGTTTAGCACTCTCTTTGGGATTCGCAACTCATTGCAGCCTTTGCATCTTTATAAATGTGGATATGGGCGGCTCTTTGTATATCTCATAGAGCTCGTTATTGTGTCTGGGCCTTCGTACGTTGCGATCCATGATCGGTTCCAGTATTCTCCGCGGCACTTTGCGCTCGAAGACTGTTATAATCCAGGAGTATTTTTTTTTTTTTATTATTATTACCTTTATTGGCATATTTACAACAATTACTATAAGACTAACAATACAACATATCAAAACAAACAAAAAACAAAACAAAAAAACACATGGAAACAATAAAAAAAAAGAACAAAAAAACAGAACATAACTAATAACCCGACCCAAAAATATCCCAAATACTCAAACTTAAAAAAAATACTACACTTTAAAGAAACAAAAAAAAAACAATAATTCTTCGCCCGCACTAACTTATCTCCTTCCCTAAACTCTTTCCACAATCACTCCCTTCCGCTCTAAAATTTCCCGCATTATGGGCCACCCGCTACCTGACTCGTCCATGCACGCTTCCCAGTACTGTTCCAGACTGTTATAATCCAGGAGTAGGGAAAGATTGTTGTTTCTAAAACAGCCTCCCTTATTGGGATTTACGTGTACGGCCCCGCCTTATGGAGAATTACTTGTAAAATCTAAGCTCCCCCGCCTTATGGGGAAATACATCTAAAATTTAGCCTACCCCTCCGTATGGGGAATTCTATACAAAATAGTTCTGAACGTGGCCGAGCGAGTATGAGTAGATGGCGCGGTAATTAGCGAGCGCGGCGGATAGCGGGAAAATTCAAAATGAGAGGAGGACGTATTTGCAGGTAGGGGTTTGATTCAAATGAGATTATGGGGTTTAGACACACAAGACTAGACAGGCTAGACAAGACTAGACAGACAAGGCTAGACAAGACTAGACAAGCGGAGAAAATGAGTTGCGTAGTTGGTAGCAGGGAATCGTATAATCAAAATTGATTGCAAACATATTACGGCTTGTTGCAATCGAGATTTTAGGACTTAGACCGGACAAGAATATACAAGACTATACTCCATTTTTTTTAAGAATGCAGTACAGGGAAGATAGGGCTTGTTTGACCATGTTCTCTGATTGGCTTAAATCGAGGAGAAGTTCACACCGACGATGTTTCTCAACTTTTTCTCTACTTATCTCTCTCTTTTCACTTGCATTTGCAGTCACTAGCGTGGTACCCTTGGTACCACCAAAGGTGATATGTACCCTTTCATAGTTTATTTTTTTACGTTTTTAGCTTTTCATAGTTTAATTTCTTTGTGCGCATACGTCAATTTCCGTCATGTTTTTCGGGCACTTTTTGACGCATAAACAATGAAAATGGCAAAATGTCGCTGAAACTTTCATATTCCCGCGTTTTAAATATGACGGACGCGCATGCGCTTAATCTACCGCTAAAAGGTCTATTAAATGAATATAATACTACGAATAGTTTCTAAATGTAATAGAATGTTGAATTATACTACGGCTAATAAGTGCTATATTATACAATAATGTTTTATATATAATTTAATAGTCAATTTTAAATTTAATGATAAAAAAAAAATTAACTCCAAGTTTTCATAGTTGAAATTTTTGTGTGCACATGTGTCAATTTCGGTCATGTTTTGCCCGAACTTTTTGACGTATAATTTTATTATTTGCCCGAAACTTTCATATTAATGCCTTTCGATCTTGGCGCATGCGCTTAACTAACCGTAAAAAGGTCTATTCACAATAGACCATTACATAGTTGAAATTTTTTTGTGCACGTGTCAATTTGCGCCATGCTATACGTCAAAAATTGCCCGAACTTATAACCTTAATATTTGCCCGAAACTTTCATATTCTCGTCATTCAAACTCGGCAGATGCGCATGCGCTTAACTAACCGTAAAAAGGTCTATTTGTCATCTGATCTGTTTGTATCATTTAGATTTTTTTCGTTTTTTTCATTTATTTGTTTGTATTTTATTAGGCCTAGGTCGCACTACGGCTAATCCGCCGCGGTTTTTAATCGCGTGATTTTCTTCAAGTAAGCTAATACAAGCGGCCTCACTTGCGGTTTTTTCCCGCTACGGATTTTTCCCATAGCGCACTGTGTGTTTCTCGAGCGCTTTCGCGGTTATAGCGATTTCCGCTCGCAGGAGAAAACCTTACCGCGGCCTCGGCCTTACTATTGTTGCCTTTTGGTTTATTTAATAGATATTCAATCAAACCATTAATATATTACCAATTTTATATTCAAGTAACTATATTTGAATGTAACGCCAAATTTTGTTATTAGATTTAACATTTGTCATAGTGTAAATCAGGTTTCTAGTTACTGCATTCTTAAAAAAAATGGACTATAGACAGATCACATATCCTATGATATTTATCTAAATAATTTCCTATGTGTAAGCGAAATTTCTTAAACTTGTCAATGACCTCGATCGTATTAATTATTTAAATTTTTAATATAAATAAAAAAAGTATATCTACTATTAAATTTAATTTTGAGTGAGAAATGGAATATATTGTTTTTTTCCAGTTTACGCAATCAGTTTAGTATTTGAACTTGAAGATTAAAATGTATATCAAAGAAATAACATACGATTATTTACTACGACAGTAAATGTTTATGTAACGCGCGCTTAGATAGGACCGGGCGGTTAACCTTGATAAAATATATAAACAATACTGTATGTAAACAATACTATATAAACAATAATATAACTGCCACAATAAGAAACGCAGTCTAATCAATTTAGTGTTTTATACTTAAATTTGTTGTTGTGATCTCGTGATTTTGTTTTCCAAGAATTTGAGTTTCTCACGAGTCAGCAAAGAACCCTAAGTAGACACCTGATTAGTTTTTGTTTATTTACGACCATTAGTCTGGTTTATCTCAATCATGCGGGCAGACGCTCTAACTTAGGGGTCGTGCCGAGACGCGGAGAGGATTTTGTTTTACGAGTTCTGGAAATTTTCCATAAAGATTAGGGGAGAACTTCCACCAAGACCGAGGTGATGAGGTAGGGGGGAAGTTAAAAAGGAGCCAGTCAGAATTGGGCCTCGAAAAGAGTATTTTAAGTTTTGAAAACTAACCTCCGTATTTTCGTCGATAAGTAAATTCCGGGTTTCGACCACAAGTTTCGTAGTATTAAGTGTATTATTGTTAGTGATTATTTAATAAGTTAGCGATTAGTTGTACATAACGTAAGGTATTAGTAGATAATTAGTACTTAATTACATATAAAGGACATATTTCCGTATAATTAATTCATCAATTGTCCTGATCCTGGAACAGCACCATACCAAATTACCAGTTCGCAAACATTGTAAACGCGCGTGAGAATGACATATCTAAATCTTGAGATAGGAAACGCTGCCAGTTTCGTGTTTCAACTTATTTGGATGCGAGTTTGAACTTATTCGAAGTATTCTGAGAAGTTTAGATGTGTTATTGAATATGTGCAAGTATAGAGTCGTGGTAAAGTTAGAACCACCGAGTCAGCATTTTCCTGTTTCAACCTGTCTGGATAAGTCATTGAACACGTGATACATTCGGCGCATTTAGATTGGCTTATTGAGTCTAAATACTGAATATTCACCTTACACCCCCAATAAAATAAAGTTGGAGCCGCAGGCAGCCAAATAATTTCTGTAAAATATGGATTCAACAATCCCCAACAAGACTAAAGTTTCCAGGAGATCTACGATCACAGAAACACCTCCAAGCAACAGTGAAGCCGGTCCGGCAGAACATCATGCAAACTTGTGTCAGTTTAAGAACAGAGTGGTCAGCTATTAGTCCGGTCATTTTAGACATAAAAATAGTGATCAAATAAAAAAAATTCCGACAGAGCCAAATCTTCGTAGAGACCTTAGGTTTACCACAAGGAATAAAGTGTCAAAAGTCCCCATCAGTCCCATGTGAGCTTAGGGACTTATTCGGGGCCCAAGGTCAAAATTTTAGGTTTTTTGGATTTTTCTCGAAAACGGTAAGTTTTATCGAAAAAGTACTCCAGAGCAAAGTTGTAGATCTTAAAAAAATGGTCTAAATAAAAATTCTCTATAAAAATGGTCCCAATGATTTTTTCTCTAAGACCCACTATTTCCCAGATATTGCGCTTGTAAGAATCATGTTCTACATAGTATGCACACATATGCCACGTATATACATATTTAGGTACTCAAGCAAGCAAAAATGCCTACTCGTGTCTCTTTTATGTATACATTATACTATTCTAAGAAAATTTACTCTAAAATGACCGCCGGTCCCTTACCGAATCCCCTCTACTTGAATAACATCTGGCCTTGAAAAACATCTGCCTATTCTTTTGTCCATGTGGTGTCGTTCACGTATACCTGCTTCTTTTAGTGTTGAACGAGCAGTTCGAGTGACTATACGTATTTATTACAAGCGTCTACTATTGAAGTTAGTGCTGATTAATATTTAAAAAAAATGTCACAATTTTGCTTTATTTGTAATACACTTTTGACTGAAGATGAAACTGTTGTGGTCAGTCGTGGAATGCCAACTTTAATCGATGCAAGTGTCGCGAGAAGTGATGAGTTTGCTGATTATTTAAGAAGCCAACAGTCCGTTACAATTCACGTGGATTGCAGAAAATCATACACCCGGAAAGCTTCAATCTCTGCATCAAAAAGACAACGTGAGGAAGAACAGGCCAGTACTTCAAAAGTAAGTCCACCTCATACTAGAGCGCGAATAAGTGAATCCAGCTTTTGTTTTAAAAACCACTGCTTATTTTGTGGCGATGAAGCGGATGAAGAAGCAGAAAAGAAGAAAGTGAAGATTTATCGCCGAAAAATTCATAAAGTTTCTACACTTACATTCAAAGATTCCATTTTAAAATTAGCTAAAGATCGTTCTGATGATGTGTCAAAAGCTGTCTTTGCGCGTATTAATTTTCAGTATGATTTAGTTGCTGCTGACGCTAAATACCATGACAGTTGTTACAAATCCTTCCTGAGACCTAATACTGGCGGTAAAATTGGCCGTCCTCAAAGTGAGGCTATAAACTCTGCAATGGAGGAAATTTTCAATTTTATTGAAAGTAGCGATGACTGCCAGTTTTCGTTAGATGAACTGAAGAATGTTTGCCAAAATGTAGCTTTAGAAAACGGGATTATAAAAATACGATTGAAATTAAAGTATGGTAGTAGAATTATTATTACAGAGAAGCCTGGAAAATTAACATTTATTTGTTTTGTAGACAATTACCAAGACATTTTAAGTCAAGCCTGGTCTGATAACAAAAACTTGAATGAAAAGGAAAAACGGTGGAAAACTTTAAAAGCTGCTGCAGAAATTATTCGAGAAGATATTCAATCTTGTATGTTTGATAATACTATGTACTCGCCACCGGGTAGAATGTTTGAAGATATAAATAACGATATTCCCGAATCATTATCTTTTTTTTTGGAACAAATCATTCTTAAAAATAAGCGTCATGATTTGGATCATTTAAAGTTAGTTTGCACAAATATTAGTCATAGCATAATGACTGCTGTTCGGCCTAGATCCTTCAAGTCTAAATTACAGCTGGGTCTTTCAGTTTTTTTCCATCGGCGGTTTGGTTCAAAACGGCTTATACAAATTTTCTCATCGTTTGGTTTATGCGCATCTTACAGTGAAACAATGAAGTATGAAGCAGCAGCAGTTTTCAGTCGCCCACCTCACATTTTATCACCAGAAACTGGCACATTTGTTCAATATGTTGCAGATAATGCTGATATTAATGTAAATACTTTGGACGGTAATAATACGCTTCATATCATGGGTATTATACAAATTGTAACTCCCAAAGATTCAGTATTACTAGAACAGCCGATGCCGCGAGTAACTGAAGTCCTTTCAGCTAAAGATTTTGCAGCCAAGGCTCACGTACCTATACAGGTTTATCAAAATACTGGCGTAGTAGGATATAGCAAAATAAATGTGCGAGATTTTGAATACGAAAATGAAACAAAAGTATCTTTTCTAAAAAAAGTTGATGTGATATGGTTCTATGGAAAATGTAAAGCTTTTCCTTTACCTGGTTGGAATGGTTATATTGAACACGTGACTAGCAATATTGTAGACTTTTCAAAATCAAAAATTTCATTTCTGCCATTTGTTCAACAGCCTGCAAGTAATTACAATACGATATACACAACTTTACTTTGTGCTTTAGAAGATGCTAAACGTCACAACCATACAGTTTGCATAATTTCTTTTGATCAACCTCTATTTGCGAAAGCTCGCGAAATTGTATCTGCTGCACCTGAAGGATCGGAATTATCAAAGATTATAGTGAGACTGGGAGGATTTCATTTGTTAATGTCATTTTTCGGCGCAATAGGTTATATTATACAAGGAAGTGGTTTAAAAGAAGTGCTTTCTGAGATTTATGCTCCTAAGTCTTTAGAGAAAATGCTTAATGGCCATGCTTACGCGAGGGCAGTTCGAGCTCACACGTTACTTCAGCTCACTTTAGCAATAACAATATTAAAAGAACTAGCTATTGATGATGGTATGGATGCAGATCTTATAATTACAGTGGAAAATATCCTCGATAAAACTCTTTTATATTATGACATTGAAAATGATAAGGAAATATCTGAACTTTTACTTGATTTATTTAATAAAAAGTTAATGGAATATCAGAAACGAGGACCAACTGCACAATTATGGGTACAGTATTTTCGGATGGTGTCCATTGCAAAAGAATTTATAAGAGCTGAACGTATGGGAGATTGGCAAGCTCATTTAAACTGCGTTAAAGAAATGCTTCCTTATTTCCATGCATCGGGGCATTTACCTTACGCTAAGTCTGCGCACTTATACTTGCAGGATATGCTTCAATTAGAGGAGGTAATTGATCCTAGTGTTTATCGAAGGTTTACTGATGGATTTTTCACTGTTCGACGTTCTGATAAACTCAGTTGTGGATCTTCAACAGATATGATTATCGAACAATCAATGATGAAATCCATGAAAACAGATGGTGGTATTTCTCGAGGACGAAGTACAAAAGAAAGTGTAATAAGCAAATGGGTTTACGGAATGCATGCAATGAACACAGTGTGTGACGAGTTGGAAGTGCTTGCTAATGTTCGAATGGACACGACAGATCAACATGTAGATGCGAGTAATTCGAGAGTTAAGAAAGATGCTAAAGATATTAAAATACTTCTTGACTGGTTTTCATCACATGATCCTTTTCCCGAAATTAACAAAATCTTATCTATTGCTTCAGGAGTCGTTGGTGACGATAAGATTAATTGTCATAAAGCTCGTGAAGTTGGGATTGCCTCGATGTCTAAAATGACTGGTCAAACTTTCAATCATATAAAATTGAAAAGCACAGATAAAGTACTTCCTCTTTTAGCTGTGAGTAGCACTGTGAAAGTTCACGACGAAGAAGTACCAATAGACCCAGTATTATTATTTCAACGTATGAGTGTCACTAAGACTTTTGAGGATGAAATTGAAACATTTTTCGCATATGATTTAGCTCCTTACCCGTTGTCACTCTTCGATGCAGCTGGAATGCGTAAAACAATGAAGTCGGCTCTTTACGATTGCTTTCAATCAGTCAATGCTGAGGTTGATTGTACAAACGCTGCTTACGTTATTGATGGAGGATATCTACTACATCACGTTGTGTGGGATCGAGAAGAAACCTTTAACGTAATTTTTGAAAAATATGTTCAGTATTTACGTAGACATTATGGTCATACAGTTACGATAGTATTTGATGGCTATAGTGACACAACAAAGAACATAAAAGCTGCAGAACAACGTCGTCGTGCTACAAAAACATCCTCAGGTACCGACATAATGTTTGACGAATTTATGACAGTTCCAGTTAATCAACAACATTTTTTTGCAAACATTAATAATAAATCTCGTTTTATTTCTATGTTGAGTAACAAATTAACAGCTGAAAATATTGCCGTGAAACAAGCTCCGAATGACGCCGATGTCCTCATAATTGAAACAGCAATAGAACAATTTAATGCAAGAAATACAACTATTGTAGTGGGTGAAGATGTTGATTTATTAGTACTACTCACTGCAAGGACTCCATCTGATAAAATTATTTACTTTTTAAAACCTGGGAAGGCGCAGCAACGGACAGAAATATATTCTTCTAAAAGTTTATCAGCTTATCCAAAATGCCAAAACTATTTTATTTTTACATGCGATAACCGGATGCGATACTACGTCAGCAATGTTTAGAAGGGGCAAAAATTCAGTATTAAAATTATTTGAAAAGAATGATTTGATTGACTGCGCAAAAGTATTTACAGAAATTAATTCTTCACCTCAAATACTAATTACTAAAGGAATTCGGTTTCTTCTTGCGGTTTATGGAGCTCCAAAAAAAAATTGATTGCATAGATACGTACAGATATTTAACATTTGTAAAAAATACACGAAACAAAAAGCAAGTACAGCTATCTTGTCTTCCTCCAACATCGGCATCTGCTAGTCAACATTTGTTTCGAGTATACTATCAAGTTCAGACATGGCAAGGCAATGAACTGAACCCTGAAGACTGGGGTTGGAAATTGATAAATAAAACTTTGGAACCGATTCGAACTTTACTGCCCCCTGCTCCAGAAAAACTTCTTAACACTATTTTTTGCAATTGCAAGAAAGGTTGTAGTGCCAAATGGCTGTAAAAAAGTAGGGTTGCAGTGTTCTCCAGCGTGTACCAATTGCCAAGGTGTCTCTTGCTCAAATGTTCAATTAAATACAAGAGAGGAAGATTCATGTGATTTTGAGACAACTGATTCATCTTCATTTGAACAATTTCTAAGCGTTCATCAACAGGAAGGAGAAGAATAAGAAGAAATTGAAGAAAACATGATTGTTGAAGTTGAATATGAAGAGTATCATTCAGATTAAAGTAATAAAAAAAAGTTAGAACGACAGTTAAACTCAGTAACCCATATCAATAATCTTCATACTATTAAATAATTATTGTTCCTGAAAATAACGTCATAAAGGTTCGTGGAATAAGCCTACTGGGGATACCACGTTAAAAAAAACGCGCCGAGTACACTATCTCACAGGTGGTGTGGAAATGTGTGCATATTATGTAGAACGTGATTCTTACAAGCGCAATATCTGGGAAATAGTGGGTCTTAGAGAAAAAATCATAGAGAATTTTAAGATCTACAACTTTGCTCTGAGGTACTTTTTCGATAAAACTTACCGTTTTCGAGAAAAATCCAAAAAACCTAAAATTTTGACCTTGGGCCCCGAATAAGTCCCTAAGCTCACATGGGACTGATGGGGACTTTTGACACTTTATTCCTTGTGGTAAACCTAAGGTCTCTACGAAGATTTGGCTCTGTCGGAATTTTCTTTATTTCAATTGTCTAAAATGACCGAACTATATAGAATTGATGGTTCACGGGATTGATGTAGATAGCTTTGTTAGTAAATTGAACATTCGTTGTACGAGAATCCGCACAGCCCTTCACATGTAATCCTATGATTCCTGAAGTTGTATATTAAATCTACGCTCACGCACGATTTCATACTTGTACGGGTTCAATGACTCATCAAAACAAGGTCAAACTTTTAAATGCGTCCACTTTCCATCCACTTTGCATCCACTTTCCGTCCACTTTAATCAGCTTTTTGATTAAAAGCTGTGTAAAATCTGATTAAAAAGCTGTTTAAAAGCTGATTAAAAGCTGTTTGAAAGCTGATTAAATTTGGATTAAAAAGCTGTTTAAAAGCTGTTTAAAACATGATTAAAAATCCGTTTAATAGCTGATTAAAAAGCTGTTTAAAAGCTGATTAAAAATCTTATTTGTATAAAACCTCATTTAAAAAAACTGATTAAAAGCTGATTGAAAAGCTGTTCAAAAACTGATTGAAAATCTGATTAAAATGCTGTTTAAAAGCTGATTGAAAAGGTTTTTAAAAGCTGATTAAAAGGTTGTTTAAAAGCTGATTAAAATGCTGTTTAAAAAAGCTGATTCAAAAGCTGTTTAAAAGCTGATTAAAGTGGACGGAAAGTGGATGCAAAGTGGATGGAAAGTGGACGCATTTAAAAGTTTGACCAAAAGCATGTTTTTCTTTATGTTTTGGGTAGGTCATTGTTGAGTAGATTTTTAAAGTACTGAGCCAAAAGGTGGCAGTTATCCTTGTCGTTATTAGCCAGTTTGCCTTGTGAGTCTCTGAAGTGGAGGCTTGGCGGAGCGTATTTTCTGAGAGTTTTCTGCTTGAAGGTTCCAAAGAAATCTCTGAAGTTATTCTTAGCAAAGCTCTCTTCGATTTGGGTTAGTTGGTTTTGTGTGAAGGTTCGTTTGGTTCCTCGAATTATCTTGGCTGTAACTTTTCTTTGTTCCAAAAATGTATGCCAATTTTTCTTGCTTTTTAGAATTCCACTTCATCTAAGCTGTCTGTCTTTGGGCTATTGAATTGTTACAGTCTTCAGTCCACCACGGATGCTTCCTTCTTCTAGCGAGATGGGCGAGTTCATTGACCGCCTTGACAAGAGTCACCTTCAGTTGGTCCCAGCTGCTTAGATTTGTATTGTTTAGTCTCTGACTTACTTCTTGACTGTTCTTGAGTCGCTCTACGTCAAATCTTACCATTTTGGAGGTTCTGTGTAATCTAGTGTTTCTAGGCTGGAGTCTTATTTTGATCTTTGAGAGGTAGTGGTCTGAGTCCAGATTGTCGCTTCTTAGTACCTTCACGTTTTGTATTTCCTTTTGAGATTTTCGTAAAATGGCCAAATAATCTATCGGAATTCAACCAGGTTGGTATTAGGTGAAATCCAAGTCTTCTGCTTCCTTGGCAAGTGTTTGACGGCTGTAGACTTCATGAGCAGCCCAAGAGTCCTACACAGATCCACCAATAGTTCTCCATTGCGGTATTTTTTCTCTCTTCCCAATTGAGCATTGAAGTCGCCAAGCAGTATGACGGTGTGCCTCTCTGGAAGTTTAGAGATAATATCTTCTAAGTCTTCCCAGAATTTATCAGTTCTGTCCGGACTGCGTCTGTTGCCCTGGTTGATTGGGGCATGTACATTGACTATCCTGTAGAGCAGCGCTGTCCAACTTCTCTTAGCCAGCGGGCCATTTTTTCTTTAGCAAATATTTTGCGGGCCAAAAAGGATAGGTCGGAAATGTCTTACTTTCGTCCAATGCTACGGAAAAATAGCAGCAATTATTGATTAGATATATTTATTAGTGACACGTATACTGATCTCGTTTACAGGTCGGCTTACTGTTTGATGATAAAGAGAAACTCTTAAAAAAAATTGCCATTTCGTTATTATTAAAAGCTTGAGCCATTTTTATTGCACATTTTTTAATTAATTCTCCATCCGAAAAATGCCGTTTTGCTTTTGCAATTTCTAAGCAAACTTCAAATGATGCAGCTACTGATGCTTCTTGAGAATTTGTTACTTGGGTACAATAATTCGTTTGATAGTTCTGCTGTTTTTCCAAATTTTTTTCTAATGATATTCTCGAGTCCCACGTGCACGTATAATACTTTTACGCACAACTGCATCAAAATTGTTCCTTTACATCTTAGTTACAACGACCGAAAATTTGACATTACACCCGTCAAAATTTTACCGGCCCATATGCCTGTAAAATCATTGAAAAGCCCGCATCAAGATCTATCATCCAGACTTCCAAAGATGAAAACTCCGTTTCATATCGCTCTTTAGACTTGCTTGGGATCAATCCCAACACAGCTTCATCAGCTTCCACTAATATTTTGCTCAGCAAAATTAATATTTTGCTCAGCGTTTACTTCCATTTCGAAATTATGAAAATTTTTGTTTACAATAATTTTTGTTTTTTTTTCTTAGCAACAAATAACCTAAGTGAAGAGCGGTGAATTTAAATCTCCGTATTTTTTTCATCGTTTTTAACCGTTTTTAATTAAATTTTGTAGGTTTTCTGCAGTTGTGCTTAAAACGTTGTACCTACATGCCTCGGGCCGGAGAAAGATTACACCCTCGCCTCATAAAGGCCCTCCTCCGTCGGGCCTCTAACTTCGGCTGCGGGCGTAATCTTATACCTCCGGCCCTCTAAATGTAGATAACTATTTTTCAAGCATTGATTGCTAATGGCGCTTTAGGTTGTATTCTTTGCACACGTCTTTTTTTTTTTTTTTTGAGGGACGTAGCTGGCGGTTATACACCTAACCAGATAAGTGCCCCCCCTGGAAACACTGCCGTGAGCTCTGGTACTGCTAATCGCATGGCCTCGGAGTTACGGGTGACTTATTTAAATTTTAATTTCTCTTTATCTTTTGTTCTTTCGTTTCATCTGTTGTTTTGGATTCCATAATATAATGAATATATTCTTGTGTCTTAATCCAGTTTTCTTTTGCTTTGAGCATATGTCCAATTATCGTTCTTGGGTTTAGTGGTACTTCTAAATTGGTTGTAATTTCATACCTTTCCATTTCCCATCGAGAACAGTCAAAGATTGTATGGGCCACAGTATCGGTTTCTCCGCAGTATATGCACTGGTCATCTGAGGCTCTGCCAATTTGATGCAGATAGTCCTTAAAACAGCCGTGGCCGGACAATACTTGGGTGAGGTAGTAGCTATTTTCACCATGCTCTCTGTCTATCCAGGGTTGAAGTTCAGGGATAAGAAGTCTGGTCCACTCTCCTTTAATGCGGTGCTTCCACTTTTGCTGCCATTCTTCAATTAATTGTTTCCTGGCCATTTTTTTTTAAGTTTGCTGCGACCTGTCTCTTGCAGTTTTCTTTGCTCTTCCACAAGCAAGTCGATAGGCGGGATACCCACGATGGTAAAGACTGCCTCACTTGATATTGTGCGGTAACCGCTACAGATTCTTAGAGCCATTTGTCTTTGCACTGCAAGGAGCTTTTGGATATTGCTCTGTTTTCCCAGTGCTCTGGCCCATATTGGTGCGCCGTACATCATAGTGGCCTGTACTGCGTAGCTGAGCAGTCGGCGTTTACTGCTCCTGGGTCCTCCAATGTTAGGCATTAGTTGTTGTATTGCTGCCATTGTCCTCATGCCCTTTGCTGCAGCTTCTGCTATGTGCGGTGTGAAAGATAATGCCTTGTCTATTACTATGCCCAGGTATTTTATTCGACATTTTGGGACTATTGTCAGTTTTAAATTTTATTGGTTGGACCTTTTTTTGTCCTATCAGAAGAACCGCCTCAGTTTTCTCTGGCGCTAGATTGAGGCTTTTGGATTTCATCCAGTTAATGATTTGCTCTACAGCGTGGTTTGCTGTCTGCATCAATCCTTCTTCTGTTCTGGCTGTTACCACTAGAGCCAAGTCGTCTGCAAAGGCAATAACTGTCGCCCCCAATGGCAGTCTTAATCTCAGGACATCGTCATATAAAACGTTCTACAAGTTTGGGCCTAGTGTCGATCCTTGTGGAACACCGCTGCTGATGCTTTTCTCTTCCGTTTTTCGAGCCCCTTTTAGTATTAACTTTCTATCGCTAAGGTAGCTCCTCACCATGCGTAGTAGGTACGGTGATATACCTCTTGATGTTAGGCCTTCCATGATCTGCTTCCAGCTAGCGCTGTTAAATGCGTTTCTAACATCGAAGGTTAGCAGCGCACACAGTTTCCTTGTTCTCTGTGTGCCAGACTTCGCCTTTTCGGCAATTTCTATGACAGATCTTAGCGCGTCAGTTGTGGATTTTCCTTGCCTGAAGCCAAATTGTTTTTCTGACAAACCATGTCCAACCTCAAGTTCTCCTTTTATTCTGCTTAGCAAAAGTTGCTCTAAGAGTTTTCCCGACACATCCAGTAGGCAAATAGGTCTATAGGATGTGGGGTTCCCTATTTCTTTATCTCCTTTTTTGATGAGAACGAGCTTTGCCCTTTTCCATCTGGCCGGAAAGTTTCCCGTTGTGAGCAGCATGTTCATCGTGTCCAATACGAAGCTTGATTGGTGCTGGCCAGCTATTTTTACAACTTCAGGTGGTATTCCATCTGGCCCCGGTGCTCTGTTGTTCTTAATTCGCCTGCTTGCGAGCGATAATTCTTCGGCAGTGAAGAGAGGTATATCGGTGACTTCGGGCTGTTGCCAATCGAAAGGAGTGTGGTGTGGAAAGAGCACGTCAGCTACTCTACGTACAACTTCTATAGTTAATGCAGGAATTTGTAAGCAAATTTTCATATTTCTTCTTATGATTTGAAAGGCTTCCCCCCATATGTCATTTTCTAACTCAGAACATAGTTTTTTCCAGTGCTCCTGCTTAGTTTTGTTTATTAACTGACGCAGCTCCTTCCTTCGGCTCTTATATACCTGACTTGCCTCTTTGGTAACTTCGCTATCAGCATGTTTTGTCCTCAGGCGTTGGTACTTCCTCCTGGCAGCAGTGCAAGCAGTTCTTACGCTCGAAATTTCCTCGGTCCACCAGTATGTTGTCTTTTTTATTTTTCGTCGTCCTTCCCCAGCGATTGAGTTTTTACATGCTTTGTGCATCGCCTGAGCCAGTATATCTGCACTTTTTGTGTCGTTATTGCTTAGTTCTTGAGTTAGGCATGCTTTAATTTTTTCCTCATTCAGGTGCTTTATTGTCCATCTAGTTCTTGATGGGGGAGCTATTTCTTTTGACCTTCTGTTTTCTTGTATGCTGTAGATGATGTAGCGGTGGTCACTCAAGGAATATTTGTCCAGAACTCTCCAGCCCTGGAGCTTGCTTGCGATTAAGTTATTGCATAACGTGATGTCTATAATGGACTGAGAGTTTCCTCGCCCAAACGTGTAATCATTTCCCTGGTTTTGTGCCAATAGATCTAGTTCCGCAGCCCAATCCGATACCAGGTGTCCTCTTTTGTCCATGCCTGAGGAACCCCAATAGGGGGACTTAGCGTTGAAATCGCCCGCAATAACTTGATCTCTTTTTCCTTGGTTCCTGATGTTATGGCTTAGAGCTTCTAGGGATTGGGACAACTGTTCCGGTTTTGCATTGGGAGGAAAGTAGCAGCTGTAGATTATAAATTGGGGCAACTCAACCCAGACAAATCCTGGTCCTCGGCCTGTTCTTATAACAGGTAGTTTTCGGTTCTTTATCCATACTGCTGCATCTTTTTTTTCGTCCATTTTGCCCTAGCTGCTAGTTTTTTGTTAGGTTCGCTCACTATTATGATGTCCGCTTTCAGCTCTACGGCTGTTGCGGTTAGCAGATCGTGCGCTGCACGACATCTCATTATATTGACTTGGATGATACTAGCCATTATTGTTGTTTCCTTGCCGTCTCAATCTAAGTTCCTCCGACAGAGCTTTTTTGTATTCTGGGCATGTTCCGGAGTACGCCTGATGCCCCGTCAACTTGCAAATTGGGCAGTACTTTTCCTCTTTGCAGTCCTTCGCTTGGTGTCCGTCTTGGCCGCATCGTAGGCACATCTTCTGTCTGCCTGGTCCTTTACACGTGCTTGCAACATGGCCGGTCTCCCAGCATTTATAGCACCTTACCAGATCTATCCTCTCCCTGACTCTGCAGTGTAGCCAGCCGATCTTTAACTTTCCTTTCTCGATGAGGGCCTTCGCTGAATTTTTGGGAAGCGCGACGGTTGCGATCTGACTATTCCCATACCCGGGTCGGATGTTTTTTATTGTGATACCTCCTTCAATATTATCGAGTGCAGATTTTATCGCTTCTTCTACTTCTTCTAGTGTGGTAACGGCATCTATGTCCTTTATATTCACCAAGGTGTCCGTATTTTTTGATCGTATATCAATGTCTGAAAATTTGTTTGCTATCAGTTCTTTCAGTTTGTTTGCACTCCCTTCTTTTACTTCAAGCAGGAGCTCTCCGTTTTTTGTTTCTCTTAGTCCTGCTACTCGTGTTCCTGACACTTCAGGGTTAATTTCTTTTTTAACCATTCTGAGTAAATCAGCGTATGCTTTCCCTTCTGATTTTAGAAGTATCACCTCTTTTGGATTTTTCCCTCGATTTTCTTTCCTGTCTCGACTTTTTCTAGCAGTTTCCGTCCATTTCTGTGCATTGGGTATTTTTATTTCTGGCTCTGCTGGTCCTTGGGGCAAAAACACTGTTATATCAATATCTGTCCCGGCAAATGTATACTCTATCATTTTTAGTATAGTTGGCCATTCTGCTACCATTGATTTAGCGAATGCCAATTTCTTCCTGGTGTGCGTTTCAGTTAGCTGTTTTAGCTTTTGTAGACTGTCAAATGTCTGTCGTAGGATGATAGTTTTGTCTGCTTCTTCCTCATCTGCTTTTTTAACAATCAGCTGGTATATATAACGATTTGTTGTTTTGATCTCTCCATTTTCTGTTGGGACTCCTATGGAGTGTGTTAGGTAGACTACATTGCCAGGCTGATTTTTCTGGCTCTCTAGCTCAATTGATCTCATATACGTGTTGCAGAGTGCTTGGTACTCCCTCCTCTGGATTCATGTTGTCGGCCACGCACCAGACCAGGTCCCAGTCGAGTGATGCTAACTGCATGTTTCCCGTTCCTATTTTTACTCTTTTGAAAGCTGCCCGGGGCCAGATTTTTTCTGCAACTTCCTGAAATTCTTGATAAGAATTTCCCCTTTCTATTTCATTATATAGCTCCATCAAGAGTTCCCCTTCCTTTTCTTTGTTTTCAGTCAGTTCTGGGCTAGTTGGTTCTGTTTGTGTGCTACATTCGTGTGTGTTGCTCTGATTTCTAGTGGGTGTCGTTTCCTTTTCAGAGTTTTCTTGTACCTTCTCGAATATTTTGCCCAATTTATCTGTTAATATCCACAAATTTTCTGCGGCTCTTCTTATATCTGCGTTATTGTTAGATTTCGCCAGCCATCGAAGGTCTTGTGCTTCTGCAACGATTTTTCTTATTGTAGCCCTTAACTCTTTGTCGTTATATGTACACTGTTTCAGTCCATCTGGGTTTATTCGCTTCCTTTTTGCAGTGTGTTCGCTTGGAGAAGTATCGCCCTGCGGTGGAGATTTTCCTGTACAGATAGCACCCGTAAAGGAGGCTGACCGCCGGACGGGCGTACTGGCCTTATCGGTTATTGTTGTTCGATCCTCGCTCGTTGTGGTAACACGTCTACAGTCTGTCGATATTCCAAACACTGTGGCATGCCCTTGTTAAGAATAAATAAATGATCAATCTCCCATCGTTCTTGAAATTCTCGATTTTCAGTACCAATCTTTCTTTTCTTAGAAGCATTCATAATTAAGGATTGTTTCAATTAACGAATAAATATGAAATTCAGTTAATTGTGTTTTATTGCATTTTACAGAATGGCAAATAACCCACGGTAGATGTAAACATAAAAGTCCGTTAACTAGTGTTGGACAAGATAAGCAGCTCTCGGCAACAGTGATACCAGAATGCAGCCGCGGCTACAAGCCCTACCGCTCCTTCTGCACCAGGTAAACTCGAGACGGACAAAAACGGACAATGCGCAAAGAAGAAGCGCGCTCGGGCGGGCGACTTGGTGGTGGTAGAGAGCGTAAACAGATACACTTGCATACAGCGTGGATTAATTTTATCGAATGACCATAAAACAACCATATTTATTCAACATTAGCATTTTTGTAATTCTTGTTGAAGACGGTTGAATTATTAAATTAAAAACTATTATCTAAAAATCTCATATATGTTTTCAATTTTATATTTTAAATGTATACAGATATTTATTTAAAATTTGATATAAAGTTTACTATAACTCGCGGGCCGTAAAAAATGTTTGCGGGCCGGATGCGGCCCGCGGGCCGCCAGTTGGACAGCGCTGCTGTAGAGGATGGATACACGACTGCTTGGGGAGGTCTGATTTTAAATCCTGTACCTAAGTGGTGAACGTTCTTCATTACCTATTGACCCACTTTTCCTTTGAGGATTGGCTACAGAGGCATGTTAGTCCGTAAATCTGGTTTCCTGTACTACTGTCAGTATTTTGTTGTGTCGTGTTAGTGAATCAGTCAAATGTTTCAGTTTAACCACTTTTAGCAGTGAGTTGGCATTAAATATTGCGAAGAAGCTTTGCCGTCTTGGTCTGAGTTTACGTCCGGTGATTTCTCATCCTTAAAGCATGTTAGTGCGGACTCCCCAGAAGGTCCGCTAACGTCACCATAGGTGACGGTGGATTGGTTACCACCTGGGGTAGTGCATTTAGCGAAATTTTCCTTCATGCTCAGTTGAAGAATATACTTCGTGGCACAGTGGTGAGCCACCGTCCAAGAAACTACCCAAGTTGTTAGCTTGGGAGGCTTATTATTCGGGGTTGTCACTCCTAGACAAGTCGCCTTCACTACGGCTAAGGAGTCCTGTCCACCACACTCTTCCCAGATGCTAGGCTCCATACCATTATTTACCAAAGACGTTCAAGGGGTACATATTATTATATTACTAGATCCAGATCTGTTTTAATAATAAATATTTTATATTATTTAAGTCTTCGGTTTCAGGACCAATGTCTCTGCTTCGATTTTTTCTTTTCTTTTTTGTCTTTCTGTAAATAATAAATCATATTTTATATTATTCAACAAGTATTAATATAATATCTAGTAAAAGAACTTACTTACCTGAAACCTGATAAATAAACCTACAACGATACTCACTGAGCGGTTGGTGCGTATGACTGGTATGAGCGTTTATTACAGTGAGTCGCATGTCTCACAATCAGACTGACTGTATTTCCGCGCACTATTGAACGGTAAACTATTCTTCGTCGGGTGTGTGTTGTGTTTGGCGCTCGGACGCTCTTTTGACGCTTAAAAGAGCACAGAGGACATCACATGTCAATAGGTAGATTGTCGTCCACAAAGGAGGACGAGTGTCAACCGTAGTCTGGAATGTATTTCGCATATTCAGTTGGTTTCAGTGCATTTCGCGATATCGCGTTTTAAATAATTAATTGGATCATATAATATTATTATATTAATAAATTAAATTGGAAAATCAAACAATAAAAAACACGGCGATAAGATAAGACCATGAATACAAATTCACGAATCTATTCAGTATCACCTTCGGCCGCCTTTGGGTTTCTTCGTATGGAACATTCAAATTGATAAAAGTTAATAGATAATAAATTGATTTCTTCCTCGCAGCACTATGAAACATTCCGTTTGCGTTTTGGACGACCGAGAGGACACATTATCGGTAATTCGCGACATTGTCGATGCGGGCTGGCAAGAAAATTCCTTCTTTGTCGCCGACGTTCCCGAAATTGTCAGAAAATACGACGAATTTGCCGCTCACTTGCCACGAGTCAAACCCTATTACGGTAAGTAATCTAGTAATTTATTAAGGTATTAAACAACACAGACAGACAAGACTAGACTAGACAAGTGTCTCGTAATACTCGACAGAGTGTAGACGTAGTATTTCTCGGTGCTCCGCAGTTTTTTGAGTTTTAGTAGGGGAGTAGCTTACAGCTGCTACTTCTCCCGGACGAGTTTTTGCCCGGACTGCCTAGACGGTGTGTCGCGCTCCATCCAGGCGCATAGAGGGAAGGCGCTGCTTATTGGTGGCGATTTTAATGCTTGGGGAATAAAGTGGAGAGGCGACGTCACGGACGCTAGAGGGAGGATGGTCCTGGACTGGGCGTTGTCACTGGACCTCGGCATTTGCAACCGGGGAAAGGTTCCGACCTTCCGGAGAGGACCGCGAAAGTCAATCGTGGACTTGACGCTCGCATCGCAGGAACTGATGGGAGGATGCACCGCACGGGCTGGCCGCGGAGAATTTTACCGGGGCGTTCGTGGACAGGGTGGTTGACGCATGCAGGGCTGGCGTCTCTCAAAGATGTCTGTCCTCGGGGGGGCGGAAGCCGGTTTATTGGTGGACGCCAAACGTGGCGCAGCAAGACGCGTGACGTCTAGGCGTCAACTTCAGAGGGCGCGGCGTAGAGGGGAGCCGTGTGAGGTTGCGGAGGAGCAGGCGAAACAGGACCGTGGTGATTTTCGACGCGTCATTTCGCGGAGCAAGTCCTAGCGGTGGCAGGAGCTCTGCCACCTGGTCGACCGCGAACCGTGGGGCTTACCGTATCCAATCTTTTTAGTTTTTGGCGCGTTCGTCAAAAATCTGCCACCATTTCTTGTTTTTTTCAACTTCCCTCAACTGCTCCTCGTCTCGCGCCCAGGAGCATCCTGCAAGAGACATACTCTGGGCGGTATCTTGCCTCCATTTTGAGATGACTGGGCAATAAAATAAGACTGACAATTTCTATGACCTGTGATCAGTTGGACCGCGTGGTGCGAGAGACAGATCCATATTAGTCCGCTTGTCGATTGAAGAGATAGATAAAGTTTTTAGACCAAAGACCAGTTCTTGACGCATTCCATCGCTGTTGCCACTCCCAGTTAAGTTAGGTGTTGATCCCGTGTTTTATTGCCTGGCTTGGCACTGTTTAGAAAATAACTGCGCTATTGTGAGGATCTGGGCCTGTGTCTTGAGTCTTGACCAGAGGCTTGTCTTGTCAGACTGTCCGCTCTTTCGTTACCTGTCAGGAGTGTTGGGCATAATTAAATTATTTTTTTAATTGTAGAATCAAACAATTACAATTTTAATTGCAATTAAATCAATTGCAATTAATTTAATTGAATTAACTGTTTAATTGTGAGATGCAATTGAAATCAATTGCAATTAAATCCATTAATTGTGGTTTACAATTAATTTAATTGCAATTCAAATTTTAATTGTTAGTTACAATTAACTTAATCATCAATTGTTTATTATTACAATTAATACTATTTGATGAATGTAAAAACTTTTCCCTCTTGTCACCGTGTATCCCTCCCTTGTAACCGTGCTTTCCCGCATTGTGCCAAATAAAATAATTTCCAATATTATAAATAATCTAAATAGTTGGGAAAGATGGTTCGTTCTGTACCCTGCACCTCCACTTCCGGCCCCCCACCTCGCTCCCACTTGCGGTTAACACCCCACTTCCTGTTCCCACCTCCACTTCCGGTTCGCATTCACACTTCCGGTTTCCACTTACACTTCCGGTTCCCACCCCACTTCCAGAACAGAAAGTGAGAACCGTAACTGTGAAAATTTTTGCAACCGGAAATGGGGGGTGGAAACCGGAAGTGGTGAAGATTTTGGGACCGGAACTGGAGGTGGGAACCGGAAGTGGGTGCGAAACAGAAGTTGGGGTGGAATACGGAAGTGGGGGCGAGGGTAAGGGACCGGAAGTGCTCTATTTCCCTACGTCCGGTTTCCACCCCCACTTCCGGTTCCAAAAATTTCCCTACTTCCCTACTTTTGGTTAGTGAACCGGAAGTGTAAGTGGGAAACGGAAGTGTGAGTGTGAACCGGAAGTGCGGGGTGGGAACCGGAAGTGAGGTAGGAACCGGAAGTGGGAGCGAGGTTGAGTGCCGGAAGTGGAGGTGGAGGGTCCCGAACGAACCATCTTTCCCAACTATTTAGATTATTTACAATATTGGAAATTATTTTATTTGGCACAATGCGGGAAAGTACGGCTACAATGCGGGAAAGTGACTTTACCGCATTGTATCCGGACTTTGCAATAGTGAGCAAAATTCTAGTTTCGCTTGATGTATATACGATGTCAAAGCTCGCTTTACAATTCAGGAGGCCAAAAAATTATTTCCAATGTTGTAAATAATCTAAATAGTTGGGAAAGATGGTTCGTTCTGGACCCTCCACTTCCGGCCCCCAACCTCGCTCCCACTTCCGATTTCCACACCACTTCCGGCTCTCACCCCCACTTCTGGTTCACACTCACACTTCCGGTTCCCACTCAAACTTCCGGTTCCCACTCAAACTTCCGGTTCCCATACCACTTCCGAAACCGGAAGTGGGGGGGGGGGGGGGCGGTAACCGGAATCAGGGTGGGGACCGGGAGTTGAGGAGGGTCTATTTGTTTCTTAAATAATAATTGTCGGCCAAAAAAATTATACAAATTTTGTGCGGAAACGATTTTACAGCGCTCCAGCTAATGGGAACTCGCCCATCGGGCTCGTTTCCCAAACGAGCTGTCGCGTTGTAAAATCAAACTTTCCACACTCTAATGTAAATAACTATTTCAGTTATGCATTATGGCAAGTGATACATTGGAATATAATAAACATCTTCTAACCGACATTTATTAATTGTAATTGAAAAAGTGCATCAATCAATTAACAATTAATCAATTGTAATTGCAAAATTTTACAATTAACAATTAATTAATTGTTAATTGTGATATATTGCAATTACAATTAATTATTTTAATTGTTAGTTGCAATTAAATCTCGCAATTTAATTGTTAATTGTTTTCACAGTTAATTTATGCCCAACTATGCCTGTCAGGCTGTCATGTGCCCTCACACAATGGAAGCTTAGATTAGTTTTTTATGAGACCTCGTTATAGAGCTGCCACGTGTCGAATTGTATGTCGGTTGGCGAGGCCATGCATTGAAGGGCATCTAGAGCAGATTTGCCATCGGATAGTATAAAGCATTCGTCCACTACGTCAGGCTTCGAAAGAATATACGCTAATGTCCGGTTAATTGCTGAACTCTGCTTTAAATATCGATCAGTACTTATCCAAATCAAATGTTTCGAAATGAATCTCCTCTTCTTTATTGAATGCTACAAAAGCAGATCCAACTCCTGCGACAGATTTAGAGCCGTCTGTGAATAATTTTATTCGGTGTGAGTTGGTGGGTGACATAGTGTAGACAAGGGAGCGAAAATAAGCGGGATGGATAATGTTAAATATGGAACCTAATGTATATTGGGTTGCCTATTATATGTATATCAATTATATTATGTTTCGATTTAATAAATGCAGTCTACGCTCAACCGTCTTTGGTAACGCATGTAACCTAGTCCACTTTGAACATATAACATGGCGCAGTCACGGACTCTGAATTGAAGCGTAATTAAATAAATTAAGAAAAATATGTGAAAGATAAGGACGGAGAAGAAAAGCTCAGGTGAAGACCTACATAAATAAGGCAAAAAAGTAAATAAATGACAATAAATAAAATGGATGCGAGAGGATTAAACGCACTAAAGCTAACCGGAAACATGGACGAGAACTGGAAAGCATAGAAACAGAAGTTCGAAATTTACTCAACAGCGATGGAATTGGACAAGAAGGATGAAAAAATACAATTTGCCCAATTATTACATAAAATACTCAAGATGGGTCTTTGTTTCAACAAGGTCGGAGGATATGTTTAGGCCGGTTATTTCTCTTAGGCTCTGGTTTTCTAGGGAATGTCTGGTTTGGTACAATGAAATCTGTTTTAATCGGAGGTCAGAAGATATAACTCCGGAGATAACGCAGGCAGCCTCGGTGGACACCGTTCTGGTAAGATTTGGCCGCTCTTAATGTGCAGACTCGTTGTACACCCAGGAGCTTCCCTTACTCCACACGACTTATGCCAAATGGGAGCGGCGTATAGTAATCCGGGTTCAATTAGTCATATCGTACGACTGGGGAGAATGTCTCAGTGTAGTCGAGACCTTCTTTTTGTTGAAATCCACGAGCACAAAGTCGTGCTTTGTACCGGTACATTTTGCCTGTTCTGTTTCGTAGAACCTTGAATACCCATTTCGAGTCGATAGGTTTTCGATCGTTCTTTCTGGGTACAATTGTCCAGGTTTCGTTCCCTTTGTGTGCCTCGAATTCTTCTCTTACCGCTTCGGCCCAATTTTCTGCTTCTGGACTGCTCATTGTCTCCTGGAATGAGTTAGGCGGATTATATTCGACAAAGGCTACCACATACCTAAGTGGCACCCTGAGGTTTCTACGATCTCTGAATTGTCTAGCCTGATTGGGTTGCTCAAGTTCTTCTTCTCGAAGAGCTTGTAATTATTCTTCTGCTTCAGGTTCTTCTTGTGCTTCCTCGGGGTCTTCTGGCTTGTCTTCGGTGTTGGCAACAGAGAACGTGTGAACGAATCTCTCTTGATCGTTCTCTCCTGATGGTTCATGCTTCTCGTTGAAGATGACGTCCCTCGGGACTGATTCTTTTGGTCTGAGGATTGCACAGACGATAATTCGTTGAGTCGTTCTAATATCCGACTAATATCATCTTTGTTGTTTTCGGGTCTAGTTTCTTACTAACTGCATGTCGATGTGCATGTAGGCGTCTGACCCGAATACACGAAAGTGAGACATCTGGTGGTTTTCCCATCCAGATTTCGTATGGTGTTTTGTTAATACCGGTGGTCAATACTCGGTTAAGAACGGTAACAGCTGTAGCAATTGCTTCAGCCCACAGCGCGAGAGGGAGGTCTTTTGCTTTTATCATAATGCGAGCACTTTCGACAATTGTCCTGTTGTCACGCTCGGCTCTTCCGTTCTACTGCGGTGTATATGGCGCCGTGTTTACCCATTCGATTCCTCCGGTTGCGAGATACTGCACCATTTCTCGATTGCAATACTCACGTCCATTGTTCGTGCGCAATACCCGCATTGATTTACCGAACTTGTTGTTGATCAACCTCACGAATTTCTTGAAAATACCGAAAACATCAGACTTATGTTTCATGAAATGTCTACATATCATACATAATAAAATATAATATAATATTAATATATTAAATATAATAAATATAAAATATATAATAAAATCATACATATCGGAACCCTGACGCGTCATCCTTAAAGGTTATGCAATATTTAGATTCACCTATCGATTCCACCGAGAACGGTCCTCAATCCTCCTCGATTCCACACATCTGAATGTATATATTCTCCGGGTTGTGTATTCCTTTTTCTTTCAGTCTTTTTGAACGCGAGCCTATGCGGCTTTCCAAAAACACACGATTCACAGAAAAACTCGTCGATGTCGGTTAGTTTTGCACCACTAAGCAACCCTCTTTGTGTCATCTTACGCAGCACTCTATTATTTACATGTCCATGCGTTCGTGCCATACTCGTAAGTTCACTGTTGATACATTTACCTCAGTCTTGTCACCCACGCTCTTGGTTATAAAAAACATGCGATGGATTTTGTTATCTTGTTTTACACCAATACCGAAAGTCTCACCGTCGCGATTTATTGTTACGTATTGTCCTTTGAACACGACCTCAAAGCCCTTTGAGGTACACACACCAACCGAGAACAAATTTTTCCAGAGTTTGGGAACGTAAAGGACGTTTTCTATGCGCGCTGTTACGGTTACGGATGCGTAAATGACTTTATAATGGACAGGAAATCTTTGAATCTTACCTCGGTAAAAGTGCGGTTCTTGGATGAATACGATTTGTTTTCTGTCCCGAGATATCTTTTCTAAAAGAGCAATAGTTGCTGATTTGCTTTTAGCTAGATTAATTGTAAGGATTTGCAACAAACCCTACGCATATTCGGGTTTGGACAAAAAAACTAACTTTTACTAACGAAGCGAACCCACGGGCTATAGCTAGTTTATAATAAAATTAAGAGATTTAACAAATGGAATAAAATTTTCAGCTGTAAAATGCAACGACCACTGGAGCGTCCTGGAGCCCTTGGCCGCCCTCGGCCTAGGCTTCGACTGCGCCTCCAAGCACGAAATCCAGACTGTCTCTGCCTTAGGCGTGGACGCCTCCAGGATTATTTACGCTCATCCGACAAAACCCTTCAATGACCTCAAGTTTGCCGCCCAGCACCACTTTGACCTGATGACCTTCGACAACGAATCCGAACTTCACAAAATCAAGGACATTCATCCAAACGCAAAGTAAATAACAATTTTCGCAGAATTGCCTACTAACAATTGCCTTGTTCCTCTTCTACATTAACCACTTCTTCTCGAGCTTCTGAACCTTCTTCATAATCTGTTTTCATCTTCTTCCAGGCTTGTGATTCGCATCAAATGCGACACCAAGGACAGCTTATACGACATGAGCGAAAAGTTCGGGTGCGATGCCGCTTTGGAAGCGCCCCAGCTGCTGGTGACCTGTAGGAGCTTGGGGCTGGAGGTGGTGGGGGTGGCGTTCCACGTGGGCTCCGGCTGCCGGGATATCGACACCTACAGGAGGTCAGTGAAGGCGGCCCGGCGGATCTTCGACCTGGGCAAAGAGCTGGGGTACGAGTTCGAGCTGCTAGATATCGGAGGAGGTTTCCCTGGCGAGAAAGGCAGCTCGATAAAGAAGGTGAGTTGGACAAATTGCTGAGGAAAGTTCCCAAATATTTTCTTTTTAAGTTTGCCGAGGTGATTAACATCGCGCTTGAGGAGTACTTTGGTGATCCGTCGGTGAAGATCATCGCGGAGCCGGGTCAGTATTTCGTGATGTCCGCCTTCACCCTCGCCTGCAGCATCCAATCCAGCAAGCGTAAAAAACTAGTCAACGGAATTTCCAAAGAAATCTCCAAGGAATACCTGCAAGGCTGCACCAAGGAAACGACCATGTTTTACTACATAAACGACGGACTCTTCAACAGCTTCTCCATCTACGATCCGGAAGCGGTGACGTGCGTTCCACTGAAGGTAAGCAAGAGTAATAACTAAGCTCCCATCATCCTCATCGATTCCCTCAGATCAGGAAGAACGCTCCGAACTTCCAGAGCGTAATTTGGGGCCAAACCCCTTCCCCCGTTGACATCGTCATCCGGAACCAGAGGCTGCCCGAAATGCGAGTGGGCGACTGGGTCTACTTCGAGAACATGGGCGCCTACACACTCACCCTCACCACCTCGTTCAACGGCTTTCCCGCTGCCAAAGTCCTAGCCACCTTCAATGAAAATACATGGTAATAGCTTAACTTACAAGATTTCACATAAATAGACTTGATTAGACTATGCAGACAAGAATAGATAGACAAGACTGGACAGACCTAACTAGACAGACATTAGGCAGAGATTAGTCTGACAAGACGGGGCAGACAAGACTAGGCAAACTAGTTGTAACCATTGTATCCATTTCAGGCTCAGGCTAAAGAAAATTTTCGGCCAAGATAGGCAGTGGATTAGGTCTAATGCCAAACAAATCCTGAACTAGTCGACACCAGTAGGGAAAGGTGTCACGTTCTGGAACCGCCTCCGCCTCCCGACCAGTGCGCATGCGCGAACAGAGGATTTAATCCTGATCAAACCTGTTTATTAGCTGATTAAACCTGTATATTAGCTGATTAAACCTGATTATCAGCTGATTAAACCTGATTATTAGCTGATCAAACCTGTTTATTAGCTGATTAAATCCTCTGTTCGCGCATGCGCACTGGTCGGGAGGCGGAGGCGGTTCCAGAGCTTGACACCTTTCCCTACTGACACCTAAACAACAAACTCTTGCAGTCGATGGATTCCACCAGACCAGGACCCAGTTGACATACGTTTGTATAAGTATATAAGTTGTCGGATCTGTCAAATATGCCTAGACTAGTGTAGTCTGTTCAACCTAGTCTAGTCTAAGCAACATACTTTTGTCTCTGCAACTTAATTTAATCTGTTTAATCGCGACTGGTCAGTCTATTCCAATTAATCTAGTTGTCTTTATCCAAAAACTAGTCTATCAAATCATTAAGCCGTGTAATATAAATATAAAATGTTATTGTTTATTATAAATTGCAAAACAACCCGAACCCAAAACCTGTTTCTTTTTTAACAGACCTCTCCAGGTTTTGCCGCAGTGTCTGAACCCTCAACCCACAGGCGCTGGGCTTGCCCTGCAGCTCCCACTGACAGTCCTTATAAAACTCCTGCTGCTCCCCCATCTACCTCTCCCAAACCTGATTAAACTCCCCGATCCTATGTCCCTCGATTTCTTGCCTGGACTGCCCTTCATCACATGTAACATTTATAGTAAGAGTTCTTTTCGCGGGGGAGCTGCCTTTCTTCAATTATTGATTGTGCAAGATTAAAGAGTTGCGAAAAGATTAAGCCGGTTTGCTCGTTAAGTAGATTAACAAATGGATGGATCTCTACAAGGGACTCAAGAAACAGACTACTTCATACACGGCCCCAACCCTACATCTCAGAGGGCCAGATGGGAAGCTTCAAATAAATGCACATATTTGCATAATACTCCTCATTGCAGAACAACCGAAAGAGAGACTTGCTTCCGCCGAGCCCGCTGTCAGGAACCAGGACTCTATACCACCCAACAGGGAAGAAATAGAGAAGACCGAAACTCATGCACAAAAGCACTTCTTCACACACTGGTATCATAAACCAGTGCTTCCCACCGCTTCACCAGTGGTGGGCCGGGGCCTACCCGCAAGGGGGCCGCGAAGAGCTGCGAATATAACACATGAATATATATATATATATATATATATATATATATATATATATATATATATATATATATATATATATATATATATATATATATATATATATATTCGTTAAATAAGTTTAACTGTCAAATATGCACATACATCAATTAAAATTATAAACTCCGTTAAAATATTGAAATTACGACAAATGATATGATACGAATAATGACGATCTTACGATAATTTTTCGAGAAAGTTAATTAACTGAATCTTTCTCTTCAGGGAAAAAGTACTAATTTACTGATTCTTAACAATAAGCTACAAGCCTTTAAAAAAAAATTCCGTATGGACCAAGAGCTTTAGACAAGGAAGCACAAGCATATTTATTTCTTTGCATGAAGAAAATAACATGTCGTTGTCAACAGAATTTAAATCATTTAATAGAATCAATTAACTTCTTTGAAAAGTATTTCAGAATTTAAATCAAACCAAAGAACATCAAATCAAACTGATCATCTTCCCTGGAAATTACAAGAGGAATTAATTGTCTTGAGATCGGATTCAATACTCGCATTGGAATTATTTATGGAACTGACTCAGCATTAAATATGCTGGTTCCGTTTCCAACAACGTACCTCTGCGAATCGGTATTTTCAACTATGTTATTAATTAAGAACAAGAATAGGTTATGCCTATCAGAATCACTAGAAAATAATCTTAGAATATCAATTTCAAATAATGGGTGATTTTTTTAGCGTTTGAAGAATTTTGAAAATATACAGAAAATTTGGAAAAGTGAAAGAAACATTTATTTGCGCCGATAAATGAATGCCTGCCCCTTACGTTTTAAAGATTATTTCATGTAAATGTTGCCCGCCGTAGTTGGTCCATCCGTGGGCACCAATTTTGGCATACTATTTCCAGCACTTCGGCCGGTATCTCACCAATGGCAGCTGTGTAGTCTTCCAGTGCTGGAATTCTGACTGATTTGTCCCTGTACACGTATCACATTCACGTATCTCCACAAAAAAATTGTCTAATGAGGTCAAATCGCATGATCTTGGCGGCCAATGAACTGTTCCAAAAAGTGAGATTAATTGCTCACCAAACTCGCCTCTCAATAGGTTCATGGCATCGCATGCCGTGTGGCACCGTCTTGATGAAACCACAGGTCTAACAAGTCCAATTTTTCAATTTTAGGCAAAAAAAGTCGGTAATCATCGTACGGCATCTTGCTCCATTGACTGTAACGTTGCGATTTTCAACGTTCTTATAGAAGTACGGTCAAATGATGCCGCCGGCCCACAAACCGCACCAAACAGTGCATCTTTCAAGGTGCATTGGCAGCTCTTGAACTGCCTTTGGCTGCTCTTCACACCAAATTCGGCAATTCTGTTTGTTGACGTACCCATTGAGCCAAAATCAGCTTCGTCGCTGAAGACAACTTTTCGATAGAAAAATGGAAAAAATGGTGAAAGGCCCATTCACCAAACAAACGACGTTGTGGTACGTCAACTGGCTTCAGTTCTTGCAGCAGCTGTATTTTGTATGTTTTCATACCGAGGTCCTTACGTAAAATTTTCCAGGTGGTCGAATAACACAAGCTGTTACTGTTAAAAACGGCGACGAATTGACATATTGCGATCTTCCTTGACACTGACCGTTACAGCAGCAATATTTTCCTCGGTACGCACTATACGCATACGGGTTGATGGACTAATGTCTAATAAAGTGAAACTGGTGGGAAATTTGGTCACAGCAGCTTGAATAGCCTGTTCGGTGGGTCGATTATGACGACCATAAAATGGACGTAATTTACGAAACATATTTCTCACACTGCACGAATTTTGATAAAAAAATTCAATAATTGCAAGCGTTGTTCGTTGTCCATTCATGGTGAAATGGCAAACCTTACTGAGTATTTTTGACATTTCCACATGTCACGCATATTTTTTTACACTGAAAAAAATCACACTGAAAAACCAAATAGCAAACAAATCACCCTACGCCAGATCTAAATCTGTTGTGTAATAATATTCAAACACATCCATCACATTAAATTTTGAGGTGAGGAAGGGCGCGAGACTCAAGGCTGCGCTTTGAGTCCCACACTCTCAACCTGTATGTGGCGGATATGGAGAAGGTTCTACAGTCCGGTCAAGGTGGAGGAGTGGTGAAAAAGAAGGTGTGGAGCTTGGCATAAGCGGATGACCTGGTGGTATTTGCAAAGTTGGCGAATGAGATGAAAGACGTGATGGGCGTTTCGAAAAGAGGGATTTAAGGGTGAATGTGAAGGGAATAAAAGTGAGGGTGATCTGATCAGTGGATAAAGATGTAAAGATGTAATCATTATTTGACGATGTCGCACGACGTCGCGTCGCTGAGTGTCGCGCATATGGGAATCCACCTTAAAAGTTATGTATGTACTTGTCAAATGGAATTGATACTTTAAAAGACGAGTACAGTTCAGGATACTTGGAGACGATTTTTTTGACAGTTTCGAAATTCTTCCCTCTCAAGTAATTGATTACATCTTCTTCTTCTCGATACGTGGAGATGAGCATGCTTAGTTAACGCAATTAATTCGATGTTTTCAAGATTACAATATTATTAGAGCGTAGAGGTTTTCTTCTGTATTTTTTTTTTGTGTCTGCCAAATTTGCATATCCTCGTGTGATTTGGATTTGTCCAGCCTTGATTTATATTATTAGTTCTCACTAAAACTTCATTATCACTAGTTTGTGCTCTATCAGAAGGTGTTGTTGACTTATCAGTGGCCTCTAATTCTAGTTGTGAGATATCCGCATTGATTTGGTTTTGATGGATATTTGGAACTTTATTAATATTGTCAGCTGACAAGGCTACTAACAATTAGTCGTGGTTAGCACCTCTATTTGTGAGTTTAGTATAGAAATTTTTTCGTGCATTGGTTCCACGTGAATTTTCACTAGTTCAGCGATTACGTCTTTAAATTTTGAACTTTGGAAAAACTTATATTTACTTTGGATCTTAGTTCCCGTGACATAATTAGGAGAAATAGGTTAATGCACAATACAAGATTAATTACAACGTAAGTATCATTTAACTTTTAAGCAATTATATTGACCGTGTAAAGACTCACTTTAAAGATAATATTTTTGGCATCTAATAACATTCTAATAACCTTAAGACATCTATCTGACGTTTATGCCGGGGGAGTTTGTGTTTCAGCATGATGTTCCATAAAATCCATAAAATATTCACAAATTGATTTAAGAAATTTTCAGATTTCTTTCACTCGCTGCACAATGACACATTCCGTTTGCGTTTTGGACGACCGATCGGACACATTATCGGTAATTCACGACGTGGCGGATGCAGGCTGGCAGGAAGACTCCTTCTTCGTCGCCGACGTTCCTGAAATTCTCAGAAAATACGACGAATTTGTCGCTTACTTGCCACGAGTCAAACCCTATTACGGTCAGTAATCTTGTAACCTACATAGCACTTCTACCTACTCTTCAAATCCTACTCAACGAATTAAGGCAGTCCCTTCCCGTTCTCGCCTATACACTATACACTCACTCCAATCCTTCCCGCGCCTTCTCTCCTGTTCATTCCACTCCGCCATCTTGCATTCCTTTAACCAATGACTCCACATATCCTCCTTAATCGCACACACAATACACCTTCTACTTTCCTCATTTTTCCAATGTCTCCTGCCACGCTCTACATTACCACACCTAAATCTAACCATTACTGACCCTTTACTTGCGCTCAAATATCTAGGAAGACGGCCGTGCACTTATAACTGACTGTAGCTTTTGTGACATTTGCTAGCCTCTATTTTGGATTGGTCTTATGCCGCCGCTCCCCATAGTAAGAATTAATAATATTTGGTAGATACCCTCCACCCATGAAATGTCTTACGTAATTTATGAATGGCGCCTAAACTCTTACTGGGGAAGCTCTGAGAGAAGCTCTTAAAGACAATGGATATCCTGCCGCAAAAAATATATTTCTTCAGAAACAGGAAACGATGTAAAGTAATAACTAATTTTGACGTTGCGCAATATAAAATAACTGACTTTTATCAAACTTGTGAAACACTACAAAGCGCAATTAAAAATACCTGTAGAACTTGCAGAATTACAGCTAATCTAAATATCGTTGGTGACACAGAAATATTCAAATCTTTTCAAAAGCAAAGAATTTTAAGTTTATGGAATGGGACAGTGGGACGAAAATGTGATGGGATGGGATCCCTCCCACGGGATGGGATTTGGAACGAGAAACTTGTCCCATGCGCATCTCTATTTTGCACCATTTTATTACTGCTGGACTACACGTTATTGTTGATAACTATTTAATAACTGAAGCTAATTGATTATGAATAAAGTTGATAAATGGAGGATTTTAATTACAAGAAAATCTTATTACTTCAGAAAGAATGTTGAAAGAAAGGCATGTTTTTCAGGTCTTAAGAGTAACTATCCCCGTTAACTGCGCCCAAATTTGATTCGGGTTGAATTTAAATTTGATACAATTTTTTATTGAAAATTTCGTTTCATTCAAGTTTTTGTAAATTTGGTTGTCAGTTTTTGCAAGTTTCATCCATGGTCTTATTGGCAGTCTACTTCTAATAATCTGTCTCTTTACATCATTTTCCACTGAGCACCCTCACTTTTTTTCCTTTTCAACCCCTCGGATGATAATCCTCCTCTCTCATACAGTTTCCTTTTACTCAGCCCCCAACCACTCTCTCTTCTACCACTTAAATCCTCTTTATTCACTACTCGAAAGATTTCCTTTATTATCAAACTTGATTATATTCGAACTTCGATGAACTTCGATCACTTCTGATACACTCACTTCCTGAAGGACAATGTTACCAGGCGTCGACCTATCAAGTTTCAATACTTTCTTGTAAAACTTTAGCTGCGCCCTTTCGATCTTGTCTTCCTCTTTCGTTCCCCAGAAATCTCACATCCATACAGTAACACGCACACATACCTTCCATATCGTCTCTCCTGCTCTAAAGTTTTTTTTTCCAAACCTCGCAGATACGACCCGTCGCACAGAAGCCACTAAACATATGATAATAAAAAAAATAACCTATAAGTATCCCGATTCAGGGTCAATGTACCGTCCCCACATTTTTGACACATGTTGCCCCTCGGCCGGTATCAACTTCCACTCAACTAATTTTTTCAAAATCCCAAAAAGCTGGCCATAATGCAAGTTTTTTTTTCGGAATTTTAAGATTTAAATGATTACAGTAATACCCCTAGAATCATTTGAGAACTTTAGATGAGAGCGGGTAGTTTTCTAAAAACCCTTTTTTCGTTCTCATTCATAGACGTTATTATAAGTTGAAACGTGTGCACGTCTCGACCAAAAATACCAGCTTTTTAATAGTGTATAGTTTTTACATCGAGTGACCAATTTTAATAGAAAGACATGGATTTTTCTCGTGAATGTAAGTACTTTAATGAATGTAGATTGTAGATATGGTGGTGACGACTTGTACTGCGACCTTTATAGATCTATTCTACCCCACCCTCCTCCTCCAAGTGTTGGAGTACTTACCCATTTAGAGCGCCTCCTCTAATCCTGATTCCTTTAGGAATCTCAGGATCTGGGTGGGAATCAAGGCCTGCAGCTCCTGTGTTCAAGCAGTGAGCCCCAAGGTACATCTGTCTCTTGCAGATTAATGCTCCGCAGTCTTTGAACAGATGTATGGGGGTTTCCTCTGCTGAGCCACAGAATCTGCATCCATCATCCTCCTCTAGGCCTAGGGCCTTGAGATGTTTCCTAAGTCTGCAGTGTCCCGTCAGGGCTCCTGTCAGAATTCTGAGCTTGTTCCTGCTTAGTTTCAGGCAAGCTTTTGTTCTCTTCTGGTTAAAAGATCCCAGCATCACTTTGGATTGCCTTAGCCCTGGAAGTTCTTTCCAGGTTTTCATCCATTTTCCTCTTATTTCTTCATTTAAACTTTTGCGGATGGTGTTCACGCAAAATCATACCGCAAAAGGGTTCCGGACCTATAAAGGGGCTACTGGATCCCTTGTTTGCTAGGTGATCGGCTTCTTCGTTTCCGTCTATACCAGTGTGTCCTGGTACCCAGTATAGCGTTACTTTATTATCCCTGCCAAGCTTGTTCAGCTTCCCCACACAGTCCCATACCAGTTTGGATCTGTGGTGTATGAGCTAATGGCCTTGATGGCTGCTTGGCTATCTGACAGGATAGCAATTCGTTTTTTGCGGTAATTCCTGTCGAGGTTAAACTGTGCACATCTTTCGATTGCGTGTACCTCTGCTTGGAAGATACTTGGGGATGTTCCCATGGATTCGAAGTATCTGGTACGAGGTCCAAACACTCCTGCACCAGTGCCTTCCTTTGTCTTCGAACCATCTGTATACCACTTGATGGCATTTTGCTCTATGTGGTATGCTGAGGATTCGTCGCTCCAATCGGCTTTACTACTACACATTGCTGTGTAGTTTTTCTCGAAGTGGTATTTGCATACCATTTCGTCTTTTGGTACTTCCAGCCAGGGGATCTTGGCAGCGAGGCTGTTTCGGTCTCTGCTCCCGATTATTTTACCTCTGCCCATTCCTTCCTTGCTGAATCTTACGATCGCCGATCTGGCGGCGCTCTCCACCACAAGGTGCAGTGGAGTCAGATCCAGCAGCAGCTCCAATGCTGCTGTCGGACACGATCCCATCGCCCCCGTGATGCAGACACACGCCAGTCTGAATCTTCTCAAGCTGTTTCCTCATAGAGGCCAGCTTGATTCTACTTCCCCACGCAACTGCCCAATAAGTGATTGCAGGTCTCACTATCATGGTGTACATCCATCGCAGGATAGTGGGGTTACAACCCCACGTTTTTCCTGCCAAATTTCTGCACACCATTAGGGCGCGTTTGGCTTTACCTACCACTGCCTCAGCGTGTCTATTCCATAGGAGTTTGGTATCTAGTGTGATACCCAGATACCTTATCTCCTGTTGGTATTCTACTGCCTTCCCATCTATGAGTATGGGATGTAGGCAGTTTAGTTTTCTCTTTCTAGTAAATGGTATCACCGTGGTTTTGCTCGGGTTGAGTTTCAGTCCCACTGTTTGACACCATCTACTAGTTACGTTGAGGCCTCTCTGAACAATTTCACAGAGCGTTCCCTCAAATTTCCCTCTAGCCATTATGACTATGTCATCGGCGTAACCTTGAGATTTGATGTCTAGGTCGTTTAGCCTAACCAGTAGTTCATCAACTACCAGGCTCCACATTAGCGGTGATAGTACACCTCCCAGTGAGCACCCTCGAGTTGTGGAGATCTTAATGGTGTCTTTTCCCACTTGTGTCTCCGCCGTTCTAGTTCTCAGCATTTCTCCCATCCACTTTGAGATAGTGCTGTCGATATTCCCTCTTTCGAGGGCCGCCCTGCCAGCCTCGTGTGAGGTGTTGTCAAAAGCTCCCTCTATATCCAAGAAGGCACATATCGCTACTTCCTTTGTCTCTAGTGCTGCTTCTATTTCGTTTGTCACCTGATACAGGGCGGTTTCTGTGGATTTCCCTGCTCTGTAAGCATGCTGACTCCTGTGTAGTGGTGTACCTACCAGCACTATAGTCCTAAGGTAATTATCAATCACCTTCTCCATTGTCTTTAACATAAAAGATGTTAGACTAATGGGTCTAAATGACTTCGGTTGAGTGGTGTCTTTCTTCCCCACCTTCGGTATAAATACCACCTTAGCCCTTCTCCATAGCTCCGGTATATATCCGAGCGCTAAGCTACTTCTAAAGATATTTAGAAGATACATTAGTTCTCTCTCTCCCTTTTGTAGGAAGGCAGGAACTAGTCCGTCCACACCTGGGGCCTTAAAAGGCTGGAAAGTGCCGATAGCCCATCTGATTCGGTTTTCCGTACAGATGGACGTTGCCCTCTTCCAGTCGGCCCGGCTTGGTTTCCGTGGTTGCATCAAGCCCTCGGTCTCCTTGTATCCTCTACATCCCGGAAAATGGGTTTCTAGTAGGAGGAGAGCTCTTTGCTTTTCATCCTCCGTGAAGGTCCCATCCGGTTTCTTGAGAGTGGTTGTCATTTCCACTCTATCCTTCGCTAGTGCTTTGTGCAGTCTAGCTGCCACCGGCGTGGATTCTATGTGTTCACAGAAGGTCCTAAAGTTTTCCCTTTTTGCCCTTCTGATCTCTATGTTGTAGGTGGTAAGCACCTCAGAGTATTCTAGCCAATTTCCGTATTGCTTGGCTTTGTTGAAAAGCCTACGTACTTTTGCTCTTAATGTAGACAAATTTTTGTTCCACCATTTTTCGTCCTTATGCTCCTTCACGGTTTTTACCGGGCAGCTGGATTCAAATGCCGTGGTGATTGCTACATTTATTTCTCCTACAGCCTGCTCCAGCACGGTGTAGTGTTTGATACTACCCCGCACTGTCACCTGCTCTAGGTTTTCTTTTAGTTGGGAACTAAACATAGGCCACACAGTTTGTCTGGGGTTTACAAACTGAACTTTAATAAAATAGCCAATTATAAATATATGTGACAACGGTGGAAATTATAAATTTATAGACAATGGACTGCGGTTTTTAGATACTTGAATTATTTCACGCTGATAAAAATAGGGTTTTAAAACAAGTCCTGCTAGATCCTGTCTTGTTTTCATAATTAAATAGTAGGTTACATATTTATACAAAACATATCTGAAAATTGAGACCGGAACGATCCGGAAGCATGCCGTTTTTATGCCCTTTGTAACAACCCTCATTGTAGAATACTGTAACATATGTTACATCTGTTCTGATCTAATCTATTCTTTACATAAACGATGTTTCATTATTTACCAAATATTAAAAAAAAAAAAATGCCAAGTGCGAGTTGTGACTCGCGCACCGAGGGTTCCGTTCAAACTTGTAAGGTATCTTTTTTTTGTGGAGGACGTAGCAAGCACATTCAGTTAACTTGACAAGTGACTTCTCTGAAATCACGACCATCTTAGTACCGCTGCAAACATAACCTCAAGATGTCTCTGTCGTACGCTGGAATTCTACCCTATATTTTATTACCATACATTAGAGATGAGCATGGGACGAGTTTCTCGTCTCAGATCCCATCCCGTGGGACGTATCCCTGTCACTGTCCTATCCCATCACATTTTCGTTCCACTGTCCCATCCCACAAACGTAAAATTTTCGTCCCATCCCATCCCATCACGATCGCGCAGCCCATCCCATTCATCCCATTTTTCCCATACAGCAGACTTTTCGGTTTTTCGACAATGAGTAATTCTTTTCGTCGAAAACGGATCGCAAGATTTTTCAGGAACTATATCGTTATCCTTTATCCTAGAAATCTCCTGGGCTGGACACGTATTAAAATTTTGCGTATTGGCGCGATAAACGTTAACTTTGGATATTTGTCTATTTTCAATCTAACCGTTAAAATCGCTAAAAACAAAGCTGCACCATTTTTAAGAATAAAATAGGACTTATAAAGATAAAATACCACCCGAACTGTGCAAGCGCGATTCCGTAACCGACAAACTGCCGCGCCGAGTCGTGAAAAACTTAACTAAACCCTACACGTAAAAGATATGCGCTGCAAAAAAAAACAACATTTAGAAACAGCTAACAAAAATACAGTGATTTGCATTCGGAAGCCTACTTGTGTCTACAAACCAATGAAAATAAAAAGATTCTTATATGCAAGCAATTAATTATGCACGAACTAGATTTATTAGATTGTCAAAATTCGTCACACTCCGTCCCATTCAAAATTGTCGTACCATCTCATCCCATCCCACGCGACGTTCATCCCACTCATCCCATACCATGGGACGATGGAATGGGATGGGATGGGACGATGGGATCCCATGCTCATCTCTACCATACATCCCCCATTCACTATGAGTGTTGAGTGTTGATGAGGGGTTCTGGAACTTCACAATTTGTTTTTACTGCTCAATTTTGCCTGTATACCTATATACCCTATATAAAGGTATACAGGGTATTTTTTTTAAATAACGCGAATATTTATAAACTTATAAAAAGAAAACTTTATATTATTTAGTATTACACTTATTCACTAACTTATATTAAGATCTAACTATTTCTAGATCTAATATAAACTAATATATTAACTATTTCTAGATCTATTTCGATACTCTTAACATTCAGTTGTTCAATTGACTGCTTTTGGGCAATTGACTACCAAAAAATATAGGGCGTACGTGATTTAAGTATAATATACTTAAATCATATTATCTACAACATATTATGTAGATTATAGTATAGTATTATTATGTAGATTATCAACATATTATGTAGATTATAAAGAAAAATTAGACGAAATATAATATATACAGGATGTTAAGGGACTTGAGTATGTCGCATGTCGGTTATAAACAAGCAAAATTTAGACATAATATATACTCTGTATATATTATACAGCTTGGTGCCGACACATAGTTTTTAACCTTCGGACCTAACCGAGGAAGACCTAACTGTATGCAACCCATATGCTTCTGGAGCCTGACAATACCACGCATATAATAATACAATAACTCATGTGTATTTTCATTAGTTTCTAATAGTAAATTCGCATTTTTCTAGTAATTAAACTACATATTTACGGTTTTCAGATTTTTTCCTTTACATGTGCTGTAAGACACCGCTTCTTGCCAAATTTCATGATTCTAGGTCAACGGGAAGTACCCTATAGGTTTAGATTCCCTTGTGAAATCGCAAAATATGCGACATGAACGGTCATATCTATTGATCGCGTTGACTTACAAGTTTGATTTTTTCACTGCTGAAAGAGACCGCAGACCCTGAGTATTTGATACAAATTTCAACTTGTTACCTCTACGCGTTTCTGAGAAAAATGGTCTTGACAGACAGACAGACGGACAGACAGACAGACAGACAGACGGACGGACAACAAAGTGATCCTATAAGGGTTCTGTTTTCGGTACGGAACCCTAAAAATATACAGTATACTCTTGATTATCCGGTTGCGGCTTATCCGGTTTGCGGACATTCGTGCTTTTTTCATTTTAATTATTTTAAATATTATAATAGTATATTAAAGAACGAGTTCAATAAGCGCGATTTTTCCGCACGCGTCCAAGTTTAAACAAGTACGACAAGTGCTTTAACGAACGAGTTTATTATACTATTTTTTCTATTTTGCCCCTTTTATGCCATTTCTAAATAAAAAAATCGCCCATACATAGTAGTAGAGGAGGATAGTAGAGTGGGATGGTATGTTCTGGACCCTCCACCTCCACTGACCTTGGGGTAACCTTGAAACTTCCAGTTTCCGGTTTTCCGCTTCCGGTTTTCCATTTTCGGCAGCAATTAGGACTTTTAGTGGAAGCCCCAAAACAGGGATATGGGAGTACTAATGACGGTAATACAACTCGCCGCTTTTTCCAAAATTTCCAAATTTCAGCATCCATTACAGCAGGCATGTCAAACACGCGGCCCGCGGGCCGCATGCGGCCCGACTATACAGAGATTGCGGCCCGCCGAGACATTTCAAAATATTTTTGATAAACGGTGGAAGTATTATGCCCAGCACAATTAAGTCGAAATACTGTAGCAAACAGAGTTGATGAAATAGCCGAGCTTTTGAGTAATCAGCATAACTAAATAATATCATTTCAAGCCTACTCTGTTGCAATTGATGAAAGTACAGATATTCGGTATATTGCTCAGCTGGCCGTTTCAGTGAAGAACTTTTGGAAGTCATTCCTATGCATAATACAACTACTGGAGCTGATCTTTTTGTTGCGCTTATGCAAGTTTTGAAGAAGCAAGCATAAGTTGCCATGAGAAAAGTTGGTGCACCTGCAACTGAAGGTGCTTGGTGCACCTGCAACTGAAGGTGCTTGGTGCACCTGCAACTGATGGTGCACCTACTACCGGTGTTACTAATGGAGTTTTTGAGGGAATAAAAGTAGTATGTAAACACCGTGGTGATAATATTTTGAACATTTTCATGGTATTATTCACCAGCAAGTCAACAAAATTATATTGGAGCACGTGCGCTTAATCATCGTCAATTTGTTTTTTGTAAGATATAGAATGTGAATACACCGATCTACCATATTATACGGAAGTGCGATGGCTTTCCAGTCATAAAGTGTTAAAACAATTCTTTAAATTGCTGGGCGAAATCATAATTTTCTTAGAAACAAAAAATAATGAATGTGCTGAATTAAAAGATACACAATGTATAAAGACTTAGCTTCCTCCGTTGATATTATAAGTCATCTTAATCAATTTAATCTTAAACTTCATGGAAAAAATCATGTTGTTGCACCGCTATTTGATTATAATATATTAACGCTTTTAAATAATAATATATTAACGAATATTAACGCTTTCAAACAAAAATTATTAGCAAAAAAACCAATAGAAAAAGATAATTGAAAATTGGGGTGAAACCAAAGTAATTATAGATACAATCATACCAACTTATTAAAGCGGAATATAGCTTACTTCCTTCATCCAATCGTTCAATCCTGTTATTTCAAGCTTGCGAAAACTTTATGACAGAAAAATTAGATCCTTGTCGCCTGAAGCTATCGACTTGTTGAGCCTTTCCCATAGCCTTTCAATCACGTCCTTCGTCTCACTCGGCGACTTTGCAAATACCACTATACTATGTCATCCGCATATGCCAAGCTCCACACCTTCTTTTTCACCACTCCTCCAGCTTGACCGGAATGTAGAACCTTGTTGATATCCGCCACATACAGGTTGAAGAGAGTGGGACTCAAAGGGCAGCCTTGTCTCGGGTCCTTCCTCACCTCCAGCTAGTCAGATTCTTAATCGTTCACTACTACCTTACATACGGTTTCCTCGTACAAATCCCTGACGTTCCTTCTCACCCTCTCTGAGATACCTAATTTGCCCAAACCCTCATCCAATCTCCTCCTATTTACCGAGTTATATGCAGCATTCTAATCAATGAAAAGAGCAAACAGGCATCCATTTCTGATTTCCTGATCTATGATGACTCTTAAGGTCACCAAGTGCTCCACCACGCTCCTTCCTTCTCTGAACCCTGCTTGTATTTCCGGCAAATGATATATTTCATTGATTTTCCTCCTCAAGCGACAATCTACGATTTTAGCAAATATTTTGTATGAGGAGTTCATCAAAGTTATAATTTGCTAGCGCGTCCCACGTTCCACTCTTAAACACAGGTTGTATTGTCCTCACTTTCCAGCTAACTGGTATCCTTTTGTCTCCTCTGCCTATCCTTCTCAATTCCTCCGTTAACTTCTTCTTACAGTTTCCAGACGCTACTTTACCCGCCGCTTCTCCTTTTTATCCCAAAGCTCCCTTTTCCTCTTCTCTACTTTCTGCAGTTCTGTTTTCGCTTCCAGCACTTTGGGCCCTTCTCCATTTCTCCCTTCTCTCATAGCTTCTCTGAACCTTTGCTTTACGTCCCGCACTTCACAGTCATACCATGCTCTGCCTAGATATGCTTCCCTGATTTTCTTCTTGACATACAAGATATACAAGACTAGACAGACAAGACTATTTTGAGTTTGTATAGAGAGGAAGAAAGACATGGCGAAGTAGCAGTCTTCTGTCACGAAAAAATGAGTACAAAGTACAAAATTAGAAACGATATAAACTCTTTACGCAGAGAGCTACACATTTGAATGTACTGCAATGGAAACAATTTAAACACAATATTAATCATTGGTATTTTTTATTAATCATTGGTAATCATTGGTAAATTTCACATGAGATTTGTTTTTGGTTGTCATAAAAAGACACATTAGTGTAAAACAAACGGAACACAGCCTGAATATATAAATATATTCAGCCTTTCCAGAGCTCTATAATAATTATTGAAACCCTAAACACCACATGGACTTTCAAGTGAGTGATTTACAAATTATTGTTCATGGAAGCAAAGCTGTGCTGATGAGAGATAAATCTCGAAACGCGTCCACAGATGGCTATCCACTTAAGGTATCGAAATGACATGATCTTAAAAACAATGTTATTTTTTTTTTTTTGTTGAGTGCCACGAAGGTGGACTGAAAGCTGTAAAATAACTTACAAATTTCATGTGAGATTTGTTTTGGTAGTCCTAAAAAGCCTCAATAATTATTATAGAGCTCTGGAAAGGCTGAATATATTTATATATTCAGGCTGTGTTCCGTTTGTTTTAAGTTTATATGATTATCTATAACGTAGGATGGTTTTACCAATTCAATCTTATCCGACTCATTAGTGTTATAGAGCTCTGGAAAGGTTGAATATATTTATATATTCAGGCTGTGTTCCGACTTCCGAAGTTTATTGGTATATTTCTTTATTTCGTATGAACATAACAATTCAACTAACCTGAAAGTGGGAAAGGATTGTGGGTATAAAATCACCGTCGCAGGTCGCAGCGACTCAGCCACTCCTGCGCGTCGGGTGAGAGCTCGTGAAAACCGTATCCGGTCCTAGCGTCCTTTTGTTTTTCATTGCACGGAGGACGATATCTAATTCTTCATAAGCGCTGGTCAATGTACAATCCTTTCAAGCGCGCAGACGATCGACGATCAGAGATTGCTTTAATGTTTTTATTGAATCGCTGTGAGAAGAGTTGCCTAGGACTAAATAAAATCGGCTTTGCATAGAGGACACTGCAAGGAAACCCTTAGGCTTTATCAACGCTTTAAGCACGCGTAATGGAAGAGATGCCTGCAGGGCGTGATCTTAGCCTTGCTCATCCTCTGCAAACAAACGGCGCAAATATCTTCGGCTTCCTTGAAGCTGCCGAAAGTCCTCTTGTCCAGAGCGAGCGTGCGCAGGAAGTTGCATAACAGGTTCTTGATCGGGAGGTAGATGGTGAAGTAGGAGTGATGAGGACGTAGACAGGGTAGTTGAAGGTGTAGAGGAGGTAGGTTACGGTGATGCCAGTCAGCGTTAAGTTCGTGATTTGCAGGAAGATTGGAACATAGAGCTGCTCTGGCGAGTCCAATTTGGAGATTTTGAAGAGTTTGGTGACGGAAATTGCCAAATCCACGAAGATTTTCTCGGAGAAGACGAAGTAAATGAAGGTGGTGGAGGAGTAGAAGACGTCGAAGTGATATTGCAGCCTTTGCTCGCGCAAACAGAGTATAACAGTCGCAGTTTTTGCAAACTACAGGCAGGTTTTGACGACTTTGAAGGCCAAGTGGCGGTTGTGCGTGAACGCCCGTTGTATGTTCACGCGGAAAATCTCGCGAATTTTTGACGAAATACGTGAAAATCGAGTACAGGAGCAACGTCGTCAGTTCCGACACGACTCTTCCACTTTTATGCTTCAACTCCGCTCTTAAAAGCGACAAATCGCACAGAGTAAAGAAGAAAAACTGGCTGGCGGATGAAGGAGTAGAAATTGGTTATCAAAATGAAGATTCGTTCAACAGCGAGGATTTCTTCGATGATTTTGGTGAGGATGAAGAAGATTAGGGCGACGATAAGTTTGGCGAGTTCTTTGGTTAAGCTGGTCATTTTCAAGGCGAAATTGGCGACGGGATTGCGAATTTCGACCTCATTTTGCATGTTTTCGCGCAAACGATGATTTCGTTGCAACTTAAGTCTGCAATAAATAATTTCTCACAACGTTGCAACAATCCCTACGCATATTCGTAAGGTTTTGACAAAAAAATCTAACTCCCAAAATCTACGGAAACAAAGTCGCGGGCTATAGCTAATAAAATTAAGATATTTAACAAATTCAATAACATTTCCAGCTGTAAAATGCAACGACCACTGGAGCGTCCTGGAGCCCTTGGCCGCCCTCGGCATAGGCTTTGATTGCGCCTCCAAGCGCGAAATCCAGAGTGTCGCTGCCTTGGGCGTCGACGCCTCAAGGATCATCTACGCCCATCCGACCAAACCCGTCAAGCACCTCAAGTTCGCCGCCCAGCACCGCTTCGACCTGATGACCTTCGACAGCGAATCCGAACTTCACAAAATCAAGGACATTCATCCAAACGCAAAGTAAATATTAACAATTTTCGCAGAATTGCCTACAAAAAATAACAATTTCTTCTTGTTGCTCTTCCTCATTAACTACATTTCCTCAATCTACTGAACCTCCTTTATAATCTTTTTGATCGTTTTCATCTTCTACCAGGCTTGTGATTCGCATCAAATGCGACACCAAGGAAAGTTTATATGACATGAGCGAAAAGTTCGGGTGCGATGCCGCCTCGGAGGCGCCCCAGCTACTGATCACCTGCAGGAGCTTAGAGCTAGAGGTGGTGGGAGTGGCGTTCCACGTGGGCTGCGGCTGCCGGGATATCGACACTTTCAGGAGATCAGTGAAGGCGGCCCGGCGAATCTTCGACCTGGGCAAAGAGCTGGGGTACGAGTTCGAGCTGCTAGATATCGGAGGAGGTTTCCCTGGCGAGAAGGGCAGCTCGATCAAGGAAGTAAGGTGGGACAAATTGCTGTGGAAAGTTCCCAAATATTTTCTTTTTTAAGTTTGCTGAGGTGATTAACAAGGCGCTCGACGAGGACTTCGGAGATCCGTCCGTGAAGATCATCGCGGAGCCGGGTCAGTATTTCGTGATGTCCGCCTTCAGAGTCGTTTGCAACATCCAGTCCAGCAATCGTAAAAAACTAGAAAACGGAATTTCCAAAGAAACCTCCAAGGAATACCGGCAAGGCTGCGCCAAGGATGCGACCATGATTTACCACATAAACGACGGACTCTTCAACAGCTTCTCCATCTACTATCCGAACCCGGTGATTTGCGTTCCACTGAAGGTATGCAAGAGTAATATCCAAGATCCCATCATCCTCATTGATTCTTCTAGATCAGGAAAAACGCTCCAACCTTCCAGACCGTAATTTGGGGCCAAACCCTTTCTCCCGTTGACATCGTCATCCGGAACCAGAGGCTGCCTGAAATGCGAGTGGGCGAATGGGTCTACTTCGAGAACATGGGTGCCTACACACTCACTCTCACCACCACGTTCAACGGCTTCCCCTCTGCCAAAGTCCTGGCCACCCTCGATGAAAACACATGGTAATAGCTTAACAGACAAGATTTCACAAAACTAGAGTTGACTAGACTAAAATGGAGCCTCGTTGATTGAACTAGAGGCGACGGGATGCATTGGATTAGATTTGATTATTTCTTTATTTGATTAATCTACATGTTGATTAACTGATGGAAATGTAAATTGCTATTTTGTTGCTAATTACGGTTAGTTAAGCGCATGCGCATCTGCCAAGTTTGAAAGGCGGGAATATGAAAGTTTCGGGCAAATATTAAGGTTATAAGTCAAAATGTTCGGGCAATTTTGACGTATAACAGGCGGAAATTAACGCATGGGCACAAAAAAAATTCAACTATGAAAAGGTCTAATGCTAAGTTTTGTGTAGGTAATTAGTATACAAGCTAATTTGCGTAAACTGCTAATTTGTGGTAAAGGTTTATTAAAATTTACAAGTTGAAAATTTGAGTACGTAAGGAGTTCTCGTCTTCAAATTAGCAAAACTTGGTTAGTCTAGTTCTAGTCTGGCATTAACTAATCTAGTCCACTCTAGTATGATATACTAGTCCGACCTAGAAGTCCAGTATTTAATCCTCTAATCCACTAAATAGTCTTAGTCTTAACCAAATGCACAAGATACTAATCTAGTCCACTCTAGTCTGTTTAGTCCGGCCTAGTAGTCTCTAATCCACTAAATAGTCTTAGGCAACCAAATGCACAAGATATTTTCTACAAAACGCCATCTACCAGTCTAGTTCTGAACTAATGATAGGAAATCTGTTCGGGTTGGTGAAAACCTGAACTAAGGCACCATCTGTCAGTAAAATGCTGAACTAAAGCGCCATCTGTAGGTGAACAAAACGCCATCTACCAGCCTAGTTCTGAACTAATGATAGGAAATCTGTTCGGGTTGGTGAAAACCTGAACTAAGACACCATCTTTCAGTAAAATGCTGAACTAAAGCGCCATCTGTTGGTGAAGGTTGAACTAAAGCACCATCTGTTGGTAATAACAGGAATCTGTGCAATTAAAAGGAATCTGTAATTTTTTTAAAAAGAAAATCTGTAATTACACCCGCCACCTGTTGGTGAAAAACTGAACTAAAACGCTAATTTACAGGAATCTGTAATTTTGTAAATTTTACAGAAATCTGTAATTTCACGCGCCATCTGGTGGAGAAAAACTGAACTAAAACGCCATCTAACAACTTACGTTAGAACTCTCATCGCGCATCCGCACGTCGGAGGTGGAGGTGGCGCCAGAACGAATCATCTTTACGTTTATCAAACTTCATGTAGGTATTTAGTCTACAAGCTGAGTTACTGATGGAAATGTAAACTGCTAATTTCTGCGAAAGGTTTATTGAAGTAGCGAGTGTCTTGCGAGAGAAGCTTATTGCTAGATATAGTTTTCAAATAAGTAAAACTCAATCTAGATTACATATATCAAGTTTCATCTTAATACTAAGTCTACAAACCGAGTTTATTAATATTTATTAGTATTAGATTCAGGGCCGACGCTGTATTTTGCAGGGCCCTGTGCAAAATAGTAAAGCGGGGCCCTGCTCAAAATAATGAAACGGAGCCTTCTCTTATATGAAATATGTCTCTCACGACTAGACATTCTGGGGTTATATCGAAATGAAGAGCATTTTCCTGTTAAATTTTCGTCCATTTCTGTGGACTATTTCGAGGATTACCGGAATGAAAATCCTTTCAGTCGCGAAGATGCGCTAATCTTGATCCTCTCGCTAATCTAAATCTTCTCGATCTAGTTCCTCGGATTCTTCCGGTCAATCCGTGTCTGCTTCTGTGGAAAACCTGAAGGATTATCTCGGAATAAAGAGGATTTTCCTATTAAAACCTTGTCAGTTTCTGTGTGAAAACTTCGAGGATTGCCGAAATGAAAATCCTTTCCGTCGCGAAGTTGCGCTCGTCTTGATCCTCTCACTAATCAAATTCCTCTCTTGATCTAGTTCCTCGGATTCCTCCGGTCAATCCGTGTCTACTTCTATGGAAAACCTGAAGGATTATCTCGAAATGAAGAGCATTTTCCTGTTAAATTCTTGTCCGTTTCTGTGGAAAACTTAGAGGATTACCGGAATGAAAATCCTTTCCGCCGCGAAGTTGCGCTCGTCTTGATCCTCTGGCTAATCAAATTCCTCTCTTGATCTAGTTCCTCGTATTCTTCCGGTTCGGTTAATCCATGTCTGCTTCTGTGGAAAACTTGAAGGATTATCTCGGAATGAAGAGTATTTTCCTGTTAAATTCTTGTCCGTTTCTGTGGAAAACTTCGAGGATTACCGGAATGAAAATCCTTTCCGTCGCGAAGTTGCGCTCGTCTTGATCGTCTCGCTAATCAAATTCATCTCTTGATCTAGTTCCTCGTATTCTTCCGGTAAATCCATGTCTGCTTCTGTGGAAAACTTGAAGGATTATCTTGGAATGAAGAGCATTTTCCTATTAAATCCTTGTCCGTTTCTGTGGAAAACTTAGAGGATTACCGGAATGAACGTACTTTTCGTCGCGAAGTTGCGCTCGTCAAGGTGTGTCCGTCGCAGCAGACGCGGCGCAGGCGGCTGCGCGCACCAATAGATGCCGATCCCAGACCTACAGACAAAATATCAAATCAACTCTCTGAATGCGCGGGGCCCCTGTCTAGCGCGGGGCCCTGTGCCGTCGCACAGTTCGCCCACACTTCACGCCGGCCCTGATTAGATTGAACTTATACAGATCGCCTTGAAGTTGTTTCAGCTTGAAATTACATCGAAGTGAGGTTACTTCGACATGAAGTTGTTTCAACATGAAGTTGTTTCAGTCTGCACCAACAAGATAAGACAAACAAGACTGGACAGACAAAACTAGAAGGACCATACAAATTAGAAGGACAAGACAAGACAGACAAGACAAGACAGAATAGACTAGGCAGAGAAGACTAGACAAACAAGACTACACAGGCAAGACTAGACAGACTAGATAGATAGATAGGATAGATAGGAAGCTGCCCACCTACATAGCGAAAGTATGGGACGAAGAAACAATGCCGAACAATGGGCACAAAGCATCATTTGCCCAATCTACAAAAAAGGGAACAAACTATTATGTGCGACCTACAGGGGTATCTCGCTGCTAAGCAGCCCATACAAAATCTTGACCATCATCAAAAACAACAGAATGAAACCGCTGTGCAAACAACTGACTGCGGAATATCAAGCTAGGTTCAGACCAGGCAAAATACCGGCATCGGCAGAAACAACTTACTCACTAACAAAAGCTAACGTCATATGCCGACGACATCAACATCATGAGCCGAACCAAAGCCGTAGCAGAATAAGGGTACACCCTCCTGAAGGAAGCAGTCAGGGAGATGAAAATTAACGTAACAAAGACTAAAGTGCTAACGCAGGCAAGAATATCGGCAATGGCGATAACAACACAAGACAACTTAGACCAAGTCAGCAGCTTCCGCTATCTAGGGGTGACCCTAGAAAACAACGGAAGCGAAGAAGCAGAGATAAGAGCCGGAACCACAGTGGCAAACGGAGCATACTTCGCTCTCACATATGGCTGAGAAACCAGGGTCTTGACACACACCAGTGGCAACAAAATAGATATCTTTGAGAGGAAGGTATTGCGTAGAACACTCGGCCCAATCCAAGACGAAAATGGGTACAGAATACGAATCAATAATGAGCTGCACCAGGCCTTGCAGGACCCGCCAGTATCCGCATATGCAAAGATACATAGGTTACGGTGGGCATGCCATGTCCACAAAACGGGCCCTCCAAGGCGAAATGGTAGGGCAGAGACCACGAAAACTATGGGAGAACGCGGTAAAATAAGATTCCAGAGGGTTGCTAACGATTGGAGGCTGGAAGACTCCAAGGCGAAATGGTAGGGCAGAGACCACGGAAACTATGGGAGAACGCGGTAGAAGATTCCAGAGGGTTGCTAACGATTAGAGGCTGGAAGACTCCAAGGCGAAATGGTAGGGCAGAGACTACGGAAACTATGGGAGAACGCGGTAGAATAAGATTCCACAGGGTTGCTAACGATTAGAGGCTGGAAGACTCCAAGGCGAAATGGTAGGGCAGAGACCACGGAAACTATGGGAGAACGCGGTAGAATAAGATTCCACAGGGTTGCTAACGATTAGAGGCTGGAAGACGGTAGCAATGGACAGAAGCCCCTGGAGGAATAAATTAAGGGAGGTCAAGGCCCATCCTTGGTCTGTAGAGCCATAGGAGAGATATATTCTGTCAAAGAGTAATAGTGTAATATACCTATATTAGTTCTTGTAAATATTGGTATTAGAATTACATTTATTCTTTATTTGTTAAGTAAATAAAATATATAATCGGTTTATTAATTTTTTTAATATGTGGATAGTGGGGGGCAGCCAAAGTTGTATTCGCCTTAGGCGGCATATATTGACATATATTTTATTGGCATATAGTGCAGGGCCGGCGCGGCGCCCCGGCAATTTCATTCAAGGCTTCGAGCACAAAAATCGCGATTGCGGCACATAATTAGCCCATAATTCTGATCTTATCAAATTTTAATTTGGAAGAGGTGGGGGTGCCAGCTTTATAAACCTCTAAACACTTATTTATTGCCCAGAATCGAGTAATAAGAGCTATTAAGGGAATTGACGGTCTGGTCGCAGCAACAAAGATTCGCTTAATCCTTGCGCATGAAGAGTTATTGCGCAAACATCAAGGCCAATAAATGTTGATTCCGCGTGGTCCTAGGACACCATTCGCTTAGGAAAAACAGTAGTTTATTTACTAGTGAAATGAAAGTATCCGTGACAACGCATCAAAATAACTCACTTGCGGGCTTGGTAAACACAACCCTAAATGTTGACTGCGCTGATGTTCTTTTTCGATCGCCCATCACAAAACTTTTTCTTGATTTCTGCGGGAGTAATTTTTCTGCAATTGCGTCACCAACTAACAATTATTCTTCAGGTACAAATTATTTTTTCTATTAGTTCAAGTTATTGTTAATTCTTCATTAAACACAACACTCTAAACAAAATTTTTACGTACGAATCAACAATTTTACCGTTGTTATGAGAACAACACAATCATGGCCGGCCGAAAAAAAATTTCATCAAAAACAAAATTTTTGTTTCGTTATTTTATACAAAAATATTAAAACTTCAAGATGGTCAAATACACAAATAATAAAAACAAAATCGAATAAGCCTGTATTACACTCGCGGATAAAATTAAGATTTAACTCGCGAATTTAAATGGAATTTAACAATCCGCTCGTTAAACCTTAATATCATGCCCTTGCATAATAAATAACTATTAAACTCATTTTATTGTTAATACGCCGCCAAATTTTGAAATTATTAAATCACTGGATTAGACAAACAAGACTTGATAGAGAAAACTGGTCTGACAAGATTAAACAGACAAGACTAGTCAGCCTAAACTGGATAAGACTTAACAGAGAAAACTAGACATATAAGAATAGATAGACAAGACTGGACAGACCAAACTAAAGATTAGACTGACAAGACGACACAGACAAGACAAGGCAAACTAATCTTGTTGTAACCATTGTATACCATTTCAGGCTCAGGCTAAAGAAAATTTTCGGCGAAGATAGGCAGTGGATTAGATCTAATGCCAAGCAAATCCTGAACTAGTCGACACCTAGACATCAAACTCTTGCAGTTGATGGATTCAACCAGGCCAGGACCTAGTTAACATAAGTTTGTATAAGTATATAAGTTGTCGTATCTGTCTGATACGTCTAGACTAGTGTAGTCTGTTCAACTTAGTCTAGTCTAAGCAACCTAGTTTTGTCTCTGCAGCTTAAATTAATCTGTTTAATTGCGACTGGTCAGTCTATTCCAGTAATCTAGATGTCTTTATTCAAAAGCTAGTGTATCAAATCATTAAGCCGTGTAATGTAAATATAAAATGTTATTGTTTATTATAAATTGCAAAACATCCCGAACCTAAATCTGGTTCTTTTTTGACAGACCTCTCCAGGTTTTGCCGCAGTGTCTGAACCCTCAACCCACATGTGCTGCGCTTGCCCTGCAGCTCCCGCAGACAGTCCCCATAGTACTCCTGCTGCTTCCTCATCTGCCTGTTCCAAAACTAATTGAACTCCCCGATCCTATGTCCCTCGATTTATTGCGGACTGCCCTTCATCACATGGAATTATAGTAAGAGTTCTTTTCCGGGGGGAGATGTCTTTCTGCAATTCGGGAATTACCTGGACATGATTGTGGAAGATTAAAGAGATTAACGGATGGATGGATCTCTACAAGGGACTCAAGAAACAGACTACTTCATACACGGCCCCACCCCTACAGTCTAGAGGCGAGGGGATGCATTGGATTAGAATGGAGATATTTTTATTTAGTTTGTGTACAAGCTGATTAACTGATGGAAATGTAAATTGCTAATTTATTGCTAATTTTCATGTAGGTAGTTAGTATACAGGCTGAGTTACTAATGGAGATGTAAACTGCTAATTTGCGCTAAAAATTTAGTAAAGCTTACAAGTTTGTAGAAAGTATCATCATTGGTCCTACAGCCTTGAGAGAGCCTCGACCTCCCTTAGTCTTGTCCACTATTCTTCCCTATTCTGTAAGCTCTGCGCCCGTTTGTTGCGCCCATGTTCTTGGCGTCCTCGTCTACCACGTCTCGCCAGCGCAGTTTGGGTCTTCCTCTGCGTCTTTTTTCCTCAGGTTGGGTCGTTATCATGCGCGTCGGAAGGTACGTTTCTTGCTAAATGCCCTGCCCACCTTAATCTTCCCACTTTTATGTGGTGTACCACGTTTCTTCCATTGTCTATATCGCGGTACATTTCGTAGTTGTATCTTCTTCGCCAGAATCCGTCCTCGCATATGGGTCCAAATATCGTTCTTAGAAACCCACGATCAAATATTAATAGGAGGTTTTCATCGTCTTGTTTCTTACCCATATGTGAGGATTGGCAGGATAAGTGTTCTGAGTAAGAGTAGTTTGGTTTTTAGGCTTAGTAGGCTACTCTTTAGATGATTATGCAAGCCACAGTAACGCTTATTTGCTATTACTTTCCTTCTATTCACTTCCACCGTCGGATTGTAATCACTGGTGATGAGGCAGCCTAAGTACAGAAATTTTTCTATATACTCAAAATTTTTATGGTCTACGGCGAGTGGTTGTCTGTTATTGCAGGCTCTGCTATTTGGTTCAGATGCCATGGCATGCGTTTTATCTTAAGGCCCATGCGTTTTGCAGTCGTAGATAGTGCGGTGGTCATTTCTTTTAATTTTCTTCTATGCGTGCGAGTATGTCAATGTCATCGGCTTATGCTAATATTTGTGACGATTTGTTAAATATTGCTCCTTTTTGGGTCTATCTGTGTTTCTCTAACGGCGGTTTCTGCAATGTTAAAAAGAAGACACGCCAATGCATCTCCTTGCCGTAAGCCGGCTTATGTTTGAAAGGGTCTGCCAAGTTGCCTTGAATTTGTGCTTTGTATATAAGGCTATGCATTGCGTTTTTTACAAGCCTTATTATCTTATCAGGAATGGCGAGTTTGTACATTACTTTATACAGATTGTCCCTTAGCACGCTGTCATAAGCTGCTTTGAAGTCAATAAATAGATGATATGTATCGATGTTGAACTCGTCCAATTTTTCTAATATCTGTCGTAGAACATAGATTTGATCTGCTGTTGAGCGACCAGGCCTAAAATTGCTTTGGTATTGTCCTAGTAGTTGGTCCATATAATTGCTTAGGCGTGTGTACAGGATGTTTGAAAAGATTTTATATTATTCATGTAATTATTTAATTTAGAGTTCCGCAGGTATACTGTCTTTACCCGGGGACTTAAGGCGCTTGATTGCCTGAGCTACTTCCAGAGTAGATGGAGGTTCTATTGGGTGATTGTTCCCTACCGCTGTCTCTGTTGCTCGGGAACTTTCGGCATGCAGTAGTTCCTGAAAGTGTTTGGCAAGTGCAAAAAAAAATCTTTTCTTTGCAAAAATTTCGTCATTTTTAGACGCCTAAATGACGCGATCCGCGAAGTCTCAACGAAAATCTCCGTACGTGGGGTCGTTCGTCCGTTATTTAGCTACAAGAATCGGATGCACCGACTTTCTCGGACGAAGGGGGCGGCCTTTCAGTCGGAGGACCCGAATTCGCATAAAAATGTTAATAACGTCGCCGAAAAAAATCGCGCAGCGCCGAGAGTGGTGTCCGAGGACGCGTCTCAAAGTTTTTTACCGGAATCCTTGCGTGAATTCCATTTTCCCCGGGCATCTTCGCCGCGACCTCCTTAAAAGTGGTCATTTTTGCAAACTTTTGGGGTCCGTGTGGGGAAGCGTTCGGCCTGAATCGCCAGGTCAATACGGAATCGCCAATTTCGATCGATTCTGAGACGACTGACGTGTGGCGTTTTGCGAATTTCACCTGGGGGACAGTACCACGTGGGTTTTAAAAAGGCTCCAATTTGGCTTTTTTATGCCGCCGGAGGCGGCAGATCTACGATGTTTAACTTAACTTGAATGTCCGTCCGCACGTTGCGCATCACCGAAATTCGTCCTCCGTCCTGCCGCGCCCCTCCGGGGGGTCCAAAACCCACCCGAAAATCGAAGTTTTAACGGAAACGGCCCGACGGAAGCGGCGGCGCAAAACGGGATTGTACATTTTTCCGATGTAGAACCGAGAGCTCCGTCGAGGGGTGCCGTTTTCGTGGCTTAACTCCCCCAGGTTCGAACGCACCAGACCGAAACCTAAAATCACGATTTTTTAAACTTTGAGGCACATTTTTCGTCGGATCTCAATTTTTTTTCCGGATAATCTAGCCGCCGCCGCGCCACGTTTTTAAAGACCTCGCTCGCCTCCTGCGACATCCCGTTCACCTGGTGCTAGAGAAAATAATTTTTTGTTTTTGCCGATTTTGCAATCACTTCCACGGATGGCCGGGACACTTATTTGAGGGGTTCCAGGTCACCGGCTGGGTTTGTTCTGTTCGGAACACTTGCCCGCAGCCATTCCAGCAAGGATTTTTAAACTGCGACGACTTATTGCAAATCTGCGACAGTTTAAAGAGAAAAAAGTGCAAAAACTAAAAAAAAAACAGAAGCGTTTTGCTGGGATCCCTAGGGCGTCCGAGGCAATGACGGATCGGAACCGTACCGGCGCCATTCGATCGGGCATAGAACCTATTAGTTTGTTTGCGAGTTTAATCCCGATTGCGTCGCAGATCCCGTTGCGACGCCATAAAAACGACGTTTTTTGGATGTCCAGGAAAACTCCCACAGAATCGCCAACTTGAGCTCTGCGGGACCAAACCCAGATTCCCGCAGGGGAAAAACGTTCAATTTTTATCTTTTACTGCAAGCGGTATCGCGCTTCGTCGTTTGCGACCGCCAGCCCAAAACTCGCCGAATTGCAGGAAACAAGTGACGATAGTAAAACGTCCATATTTTTGCAGCCCCCTGGTGAATGTTTTAGATTTTTCCGTCGATTGAAGAACGGTGTTTTGGCTTGACGCCCACTTAAAACTGTTAATCTGCACGTCGCGTTTTTGAAATCCCAAGTCGACCCCGTACGTGGGCCCCGTAGAGCCGCGGATTTTGGTACCGGCGCCGCGTTGATGAGACCGCGGAGTCGCCCGCCACGGTTCGAAACGTATCGCCGCTGCAGTTTCGCCGTTTTTGGGCGCAGCGACTTTTTTGCACGATTTTTTTATTGACATCTACCCCCTCACCGCGCGGCCGAATCCGACCCGGCACGGGGCGATGCCGCCCGTCTCTACCCCGCCTCGTATTTCGGTACCACTCGCGGCTTCCTCCCTTCACCCGGTACGGCCGAAATGCCGAAAAAAAATCCGCAACCGCCTGTTTGGCCAGCAATTTGCGAGTTCGACGGTCAGCGGCGAGAATTTGGGTTAGCATCGCGCAGGATAGATTCGGGAATCTAAAAAACCGATCCGCGCCTCCGTCGGGCTCCCCGATCCGGAAATGTCTCCATAAATGTGCGGGGTGCACTGTAAAAGTGCACTTTCAAGTTTGCCGCTATCTCCGTTCAACGTGCCGCGGAGTCTATAGACAGACAAGACTAGACTGATAAAACTAGACAGACAAGACAAACTAAACTAGTAACCATTGTTTCCGTTTCAGGTTCAGGCTAAAGAAACTTTTCGGCCAAGGCAGGCAGTGGATTAGGTCTAATGCCAAGCAAATCCTGAAATTGTCGACACCTAGACATCAAACTCTTGCAGTTGATGGATTCAACCAGGCCAGGACCTAGTTACAATAAGTTTGTATAAGTATATGTTGTCGTATCTATCCGATACGTCTAGACTAGTGTAGTCTGTTCAACTTGGTCTAGTCTAAGCAACCTACTCTTATCTGTGCAACTTAATTTAATCTGTTTAATCGCCACTGGTCGGTCTAATCCAATTAATCTCGTTGTTTTTGTGCAAGTAAAGTAGTGTAATATAAACACAAAATATATTATATTTTATTTTATAGATTGCAAAACATCCCGAACCTAAACTTCGTATTTTTTGACCGACCTCTCCAGGTTTTGCCGCAGTGTCTGAACCCTGAGCCCGCTGGCGCTGGACTTGCCCTGCAGCTCCCCCAGACATTCCTCATAGAACTCCCGCTTGCTCCGTCTCATCTCACCCGCGATCCGCTTCAGCTCGCCCATCTGCCGGTCCCAGACCTGATTGAACTTCCCAATCCTCTCCAAGATGTCCCTCGATTTGTTGCCGGGGCTGTCCTTCGTCACAGCAATCTTCTGCAACTTGTTGGTTATTGAGGTCAATGGAGACCAAATCTGCGGAGACCGCATACACAGCTCCTCCATTTTCTCGAACTCTGCAGAGGAAGAGTTGAAATTCGAAGGAGTGTCTATGGTAGATTTTGCGCGAGAGTGCAACAGGGTGGAGCTAGGTTTGCGACGGACTGGGGTTACTATTGATATTATCGACTCCTCTGATACTGTCATTGTACAACTGTTCACTGTTATTTTCGGGGTGCTTCTCACTGCACACCGAGTACGGACCTCGCCTTGTTTCGGGGACGAGGTTGAAAACGGTGTTCTAGCTTTCTTCGATGACAACTGAAATACACAAAGAAAGAAGTTAATTTTTACTAGTCCAGTCTATCTAGTTTAGTCCCAACTAGTCTAATCCGTTCAATCCACCATTTACCTGTTGCGGTGAGCTTTTGAAAACTTTGATTTTGGAACTTTGGAAGAGCTTCTTCTTAGCCTTGGGGGTAGTAGAAACTGAAAAAAAAAACAGTTCCTTTAGCCTCAGAGTGAATGGACAAGTTCAGGGTGCTCTGGTTACCTTTGACGGGCAGTAAAGTTTTTCGTTTGACGGACTTTGCTGAAAGAAGAAAATCATTCGAAAATTAGTTCCAGTCTTTATGATTAACCTCAAGACGGCAAGTTTTTAAAGGACACTGTTCAAGATTTAGACTAGACAGAGAACAGTAAACAGACAAGACTAGACAGACAAGAGTGGACAGACAAGACAAGACAGACAAGAGTGGACAGACAAGACTAGACAGACAAGACTAGACAGACAAGACTAGACAGACAAGACTAGACAGACAAGACTAGACAGACAAGACTAGACAGACAAGACTAGACAGACAAGACTAGACAGACAAGACTAGACAGACAAGACTAGACAGACAAGACTAGACAGACAAGACTAGACAGACAAGACTAGACAGACAAGACTAGACAGACAAGACTAGACAGACAAGACTAGACAGACAAGACTAGACAGACAAGACTAGACAGACAAGACTAGACAGACAAGACTAGACAGACAAGACTAGACAGACAAGACTAGACAGACAAGACTAGACAGACAAGACTAGACAGACAAGACTAGACAGACAAGACTAGACAGACAAGACTAGACAGACAAGACTAGACAGACAAGACTAGACAGACAAGACTAGACAGACAAGACTAGACAGACAAGACTAGACAGACAAGACTAGACAGACAAGACTAGACAGACAAGACTAGACAGACAAGACTAGACAGACAAGACTAGACAGACAAGACTAGACAGACAAGACTAGACAGACAAGACTAGACAGACAAGACTAGACAGACAAGACTAGACAGACAAGACTAGACAGACAAGACTAGACAGACAAGACTAGACAGACAAGACTAGACAGACAAGACTAGACAGACAAGACTAGACAGACAAGACTAGACAGACAAGACTAGACAGACAAGACTAGACAGACAAGACTAGACAGACAAGACTAGACAGACAAGACTAGACAGACAAGACTAGACAGACAAGACTAGACAGACAAGACTAGACAGACAAGACTAGACAGACAAGACTAGACAGACAAGACTAGACAGACAAGACTAGACAGACAAGACTAGACAGACAAGACTAGACAGACAAGACTAGACAGACAAGACTAGACAGACAAGACTAGACAGACAAGACTAGACAGACAAGACTAGACAGACAAGACTAGACAGACAAGACTAGACAGACAAGACTAGACAGACAAGACTAGACAGACAAGACTAGACAGACAAGACTAGACAGACAAGACTAGACAGACAAGACTAGACAGACAAGACTAGACAGACAAGACTAGACAGACAAGACTAGACAGACAAGACTAGACAGACAAGACTAGACAGACAAGACTAGACAGACAAGACTAGACAGACAAGACTAGACAGACAAGACTAGACAGACAAGACTAGACAGACAAGACTAGACAGACAAGACTAGACAGACAAGACTAGACAGACAAGACTAGACAGACAAGACTAGACAGACAAGACTAGACAGACAAGACTAGACAGACAAGACTAGACAGACAAGACTAGACAGACAAGACTAGACAGACAAGACTAGACAGACAAGACTAGACAGACAAGACTAGACAGACAAGACTAGACAGACAAGACTTTTTTTATTAAAAGTGGTTCAAGGGGAGCTCTCACTAAACCCCCTATTCCACCTTGGCTTTTAGTATGCGCCACCCCGGTATCGCATATTTTGCATTCATTCAGGGTGGGAAGCCCGGATGGTTAGTGAAAACCGCCCTAGTTGTTGTCTCCCCGACCAGGATTCGAACCCGGGTCTCCCGCGTAGAAAAGCGGGTATGTTGTCTACTACACCACCGAGGAAGACAGACAGACAAGACTAGACAGACAAGACCCTTTTTTTTTGGGGGGGGGGGGCGTAGCTGGCGGTAACTTAACCTAACCGTACACTCTGGACCCGCTTGTCGCATAACCTAAGAGTGACGGATGGCTTAAATTTAATCTACTTTATTTTGTTCCTCGATTTGATCTCATCGGCCTCCTTCTCGCTCACTAATTTTATGAATCAGCTCTTGGATGTTCCTCCACCGTGACTCATCTTTCAACATACTTTCTATTATAGTTCTCAGATGGATTGATTCTCCCAGTTTTTTTTGCTTCTTCTCTGTCTATTTCCCACCTCCAGCAATCGATTATCGTGTGGATCACGCTGTCCGTCTCCCCGCAGTATACACACATGTCGTCAGATGCCTTGCCAATGTTGTGCAGATAGTCCTGGAAACATCCGTGGCCGGAGAGGAACTGGGCTAGATGGTAGCTAATTTCCCCGTGTTTTTTGGTGATCCAGGGAAGTATGTCCGGGATTAACAGTCTCGCCCACTCTCCTCGTTCGCTTAACTGCCACCTTTCTTGACACTTCTCGAGGAGTTCTTGTCTGGCCAGTAGTTTACTTTGTTTGTCGCCCTCTGAGTCATACACTCTTTTCCTCTCGTTTGCGATCAGGTCTATTGGGGGGATACCTGAAATAACCTGCGCGGCCACTCCTGAAACTGTTCTGTAAGCTCTGCTTACGCGTAGTGCCATTTTTCGCTGAACTTGTACGAGCTTCTGCAGGTTTATTTCTTTTTTCAGTTCAGAGGCCCATATAGGGGCACCGTACAGCATGGTAGCCTGCACTACAGAGCTGAGAATTCTGCGCGAACTACTCTTGCCCTCCCCTCAGATTTGGCATGAGTTGTATGCCTGCCAGTGTTCGTAAACCCCTTGCTGCTGCTTCGGTTATGTGTGCAGCGAACGAAAGCCTTTTGTCGATGGTTATTCCAAGGTACTTGATGGTCTCTTTTGGTCTTATTATTCACTCTTCCACTTTAAACAATATGGGGCAAAGTTGTCTCAGTCCCGTGAGGAGGACAGGTTCAGTTTTTTCTGGTGCTAGACTCAGGTTTTTTTTCTTTCAGCCACGCACAGATTATGGATGTTACATCCATATCGTTTGCTTTTTGCATCAACTCTTGTTCTATCCTGGCTCTGGCGACCAGTGCTATATCATCTGCGAAGCCGATTATAGTAGCCCCCACTGGAAGCTTCATTGTCAGAATTCCGTTGTATAGTATGTTCCACAAAGTGGGTCCCAATATCGAACCCTGTGGAGCACCACTACTAATTTTTCTCTCTTCAGTCCGTCGATCTCCTTGCAGTATGATGCTTCTCCCACTGAGGTAGCTTCGCAGCATCCGCAATAGATAGGGGGATATGCCTCTAGTTGTTAAACAGTCCATAATATGCTTCCACGATGCACTGTTAAACGCATTTCTAACATCGAATGTTAGGAGAGCACACATTTGCTTGGTTCTCTGGGACCCACTGTTGGCCTGTTCTGCGATTTCCAGTACAGCTTTTAGGGCCGTGGTGGTGGATCGTCCTTCTCTGAACCCATACTGGTGCTTTGACAATCCGACTCCTGTCTGGAGCTCTTCCTTCAATCTCGTTAGTAAAAGTTGTTCTAACAGTTTCCCACATACGTCGAGTAAGCAGATAGGCCTGTAGGATGTGGGATAATCTATTGGTTTATCCCCCTTCCTGATGAGGGCGAGCTTCGCACGATTCCATCTAGTTGGAAAGTTTCCGGCGGTTAGCAAGTTGTTCATGACTTTCAGGACGAAGTCGGATTGATGTGCAGCTATTATCTTCACTATCTCAGGTGGTACACCGTCGGGGCCTGGTGTTCTGCCGTTTCTAATGCGCTTGCTCGCAATAGAAAGTTCCTCTTTCGTGAAGTGGGGCGTATTTTCGACTTCTGGTTGTAGTCAGTCAAACGGAGCATGCTCTGGGAATAATACGTCCGCGACATGACGCGCTCTTTCCAGCGACATTGGGAGATTTTGAGGACGAATCTTTAACAAGACTAGACAGACAAGACTAGACACACAAGATGAGTGGCACACAGTTTGCAACGAATACAAGTTTTCGGAGCTCGAAGTAGTCCCGAGGAAATACTTATTACAACTATGAAGGTGACGAGTAACGAAAGAAGTTTGAGGCATCACGGATTAACTTACTGCCCGAGTCGATCAACAAAGCCTTCTTCCTCTTCTTGGACTGAACTGCTGCGAAAAAAAAAACAGAAAATCAAACCAAAACACTTAAAACAAAATCGTTTATACCTTCGCTGTCCTTCTGGAGCTTGCGTGCTTCTTTCTCCTTGTTCGAAATCATAAACTTTGGCTCTACAACAAAAAATTTACCAAATCTCGAATTTCCTCCAAACATGTTATTATACGTTACGCTCTCGATACCCGAAAGGGTTTACAAGAGATTCAAAAGATTATAAAGGTTTTCAACTTACCTGACTTCTTGCTTGAGCTGGTAGATTTGTAGCAGCTGAAATCCAAATTCCTGATCGGTCGGAAATGGCACTCTAGAAACCAAACGAAGCAGTTAGTCCGCCGGTACGTTGCAAGTTGGTCGCGACATAATTTCAAAGAATTCAAAGCCTCCAATTGCCCGATAAAAACTCACCCGGCTTCGTGTTTGAGCCTGGACTCTTGTACCTGCTCAAATCCAAATTCCTTAACGGTCGGAAATTAAAGTCTAGAAACCAAGCGAAGCAGTTAGTCACACGAAGCAGTTAGTATTGGAATGGTCATACCTTTAGGTGATTTTTTACTCGAACTCAAACAATTCTCTTTATTTTCCCCCAAATCCAAATATCTAATTGGACGGAAATGATATTCTGAAACGTAACAACGATGATTTAGATGGACCAGGCTTTTATTTTAAATTTTGATAATGGACAAAGTTGTCTAGTCTTGTCTGTCTATTCTTGTATGTCTAGTCTTGTCTGTCTACTCTTGTTTGTCTAGTCTTGTCTGTCTAGTATGTCTAGTCTTGTCTGTCTAGTCTTGTCTGTCTGGTATTGTCTGTATAGTCCGCATCTTTTCTTTATTTCTTTTAAATCATTATTGTTTTCTTTAGAAGTTACTTTGTTATTCGCCGCCTGACACAGTTACCTCCCGAAATATCGGATTATCGTTTGCTAAAGTTGCCTTATCTAAGATCAGCGAGTCTGGCAGAGTGCTGTCTGAGTCTTTGTCTTCGAATACTCCGTTTCAATATTCTTCTAGCTCGTTGCCGTGTTCTTCTTCCTCCATTATCGTTTGTCACTTCCTCAGGACAATCCATCAACGTTGTATCCTGTGCTCTGACGGAAGCTACGCCATTAGGTGACCCATTCTCGCCGCGAGGACTAAGAAGAAGATAAAGCAGCAGATCGGACAAGCATATGTTTCCAATGACCTTCTCGTCGTCATCCACGACCACCAGCCTGTGCACTACGGCCCTGACAATCCTCTCCATGATTGCATACAAGGTGTCGCTCAATTTGCACTTGTGCACACCTTCGAACCACTCGTTCCGGTGCTCGTTCGCCTTTTTCAAACACACGCCCAAGTCGTTATACGTTTTCTCAGCTGCCAAATTAATGACATCGAATTTGGCTTAGATATCAACAAGACTTCCTTCCGTGTCAACGATGGTTAGAGGCGTAGAGCAGAGACCCGACTCTCCACAAACTTCTTAAGCGCTAAAATGATAGAAGTATCTTCTGAGGCAGTCTCAATGTTCTCGTACATCCCGATCTTCACTTCCTTCAACGTCTTATTCATGTACCTAGGTTTCGGTAACTCGCTTATATACAAAAACAGGAACCTAAGAATCCTCTTGTGGGTCAGGATGTATAAACCATTCCCAGTCTCTGGATCAATTACTGGCAACCTGTTATGTATAAATGTCCTAATGGCTTCATATAATGAAGCATCGGGTCCAATACTAGTTAACGATCTTTGATCTGTAAGGACGTGCCTCCATGTGTCCAGTTTGTGTTCTTCTAGTTCTTCCATGGCGACGTCCGGAGACTTGTAGTACATGCGCAAAACCTTGATGAAGTCTGTGACGGCCAACATGCCGACGAACTCTTGTCGTCCGCGATCCCATAACGTGGCCGCTCTGACACTGTTGTAAACGAGGGCGAAGAAAGACCAGGAGCCCGGTGTCGAAGACGACGAATTTCGCCGTGGTCGGGATCAGATCGTAGCACTTGTGGAATTTGAAGAATTCCACGAAGACCGGGAGACCCGGGTTGGAATCCCGGATAGCGGGTAGGTACTCCCTGCGGTCCCTGCAGGGATAGACTTATTTCAGGGATGCGACCCTGCCCACGCAAGCCTTGGTTTCTCTCCCACCCACAAATTCCTGGAGGTAACCATGTTCTATCCTAATCCTACCAAAAACTGAAATTTATCCTTCCTATATCCCACCAGGTCCGTCCCAGATTGGGCGGATTGCAGTGGGGAAAATCCTGTTCAACAAAAAAAAGTTCCACAGACTCAGTGGCGCGGGTCTGAGTGGGCTATCCGACCAATATTACAATATAACATGGACACGAATAACTATAATTTCTTTACGGTGCAGAGGAGGGATACCTCAGTGACGGTCGGATTAGGGAGTGGGCTAACGGGCTCCCCCCGACCGTTATCCAACGACCGCCCAGCACACCCGGTAGGTGACCAGGCCGGGGTGCTAGCTAACCACTAGTAGCTAACCACTACTGGAAGTCCAGCGGAGGCGCGAATAGAGGCAGGCTAATGGACGGCTCTAGGCTACCCCACAGCAGATTAAACAGCAATAGCCAAAGGCAACGATGCAACTCCCTGAACGTCTCGCTGATGAAGAAAAGGAAGGTAGCAGACACCTCCATCCAATCCGCAGAAGACAGAAACTCAATAGAGCCAATAAAAAAGAAAGAATGTCCGACATGTTCGAATGTTCGAACATGTTTGAATGTTCTGCATCATAGAAGCCATCCAAATGATATCATTGTATTCGGCGCAGCTTACAAAGCAGGTGGAAGAAAATCCAAACACAAAGAGAGAGATCAAGAACCTGACAGACAAACTGAGAAGGCAGGTCGAGAAAGTCAACAAGGAGCCAGCACAAGAGTGGTTCGAGGCCCATAGATGGGAGAAAATTGAAATACCTACGACGTAGAAATACAAGCCGACATTAGAGATCTCGAACCCACTTGTACATGTACTGTCAGCACTCAGACTCCTAGCGGAGACAAGGACGACTCCAACCCTACACAAGGAGGCACTGCTGTGTAGATGATGACAGAGGTTCCCATAACAAACACCTTTGACGAATTCATGACCGTAGGGAGAAAGAAATGGAATGGAACCGACTACGCCACTACAATAGTATCACACGGCAACAACCCTACTCTCGAAGAAGACTATGACCAAGTATATCTGCTAGAGATGCTAGCAGATGAAGATAACCCCCTTATAAGAAGACTTCTCGAAAGCAGGAGCCTGCTGAGAGACGCCTAAAATCTAAAAAGCACCACCTGCGTGTGCACCAATGTTGCCGGGGATCCACCTACCAACAACCGGGAGCACCACACCTACACCCTAAACCTAGAAGGCACGAAAAACGAGTGGGATAAAAGCCGCAGGAACATGAGCTGAAAGGATCGCTAAGACTCCATAACTAAACTGAAAGCGGCCATAGAAAACTCTGCCAACAAAAAAATCACAATCGTGCCCACCAACGGAATCTATTCTGTTCTATTGAGAAAAATGATAGAATGCATCTTTCTACACAGCGGATGCACAATACAGATCGAAAATCTACGAACAAACTAGCAACCCAAGTCGCCGATCTGTAGAACAAGCAGGGGGGTGCTGACGGCTGGAAACAAATCACGAGAAAGAATAAAAGACAACAACAACGTTCGCAAACGCTGATACTAAAACTGGCGAGAGGGTCAGAATGCACCTACGCTGACGCTGTAGCGAAGATGAAGATGGCGATCGACACAAACACATTCGGCATAAGTGTAAATGCCGTTAAAAGAACGACAACTGGAAACGTCAAACTGACCTTAAGAGAGCGAAAGGAGGGCGCAATCAGCGACTTTAAAAAACAAATAATAGACAAACCTACTGTCTCAGCCCTGGAGTCACGGCAGCGCATGCAAACCTACATAATCAGGGACATAGAGGTATCAACGACCATGGACGAAGTGGTGAACGCAGTGATGAAAGCTACAGAAGGCTCCAAGGAACAAGGCAAAGTCAAGGTACATACGCTGAAAAATAGCAGGGACGGGGCTATGGTCGCCGTCGTCAGCATGGACTTGGGCCGCAAATTCAGCCAGACAAGCAAATTGAGAATAGGATGGGCCTCCTGCCGTATCCACGAAATGATAAAGCCCACCAAGTGCTGCAACTACCTGGGCTATGGGCACCGCAAAAACGAATGCACGAAGCCTAAAAGGGACATGACAGGGCGCTGTATGAAATGCACACTAGAGGACCACACTTCGTTCGGAGAATGCACAAACGGAGAAAAATGCTATGATTGCCTACTGGAAGGGCACCAAGCGGGCAAAATGGGGCGCAATATACAGAGCCGAAATAAACAGGCTAAAGGCAACAAGAAAGACCGCACAACTGCGTCGAAATGGCCAATCCGCGCTACCTGTAGAAGTGGAAAGGGAGGGGGACACAGCGACAAATTCGCAGTAATCCAAATCAACGTGAACAGATGCAAACAGGCCACGGAACTGCTCTACCAAAATATATATGAATGGAGGATAGATATATCCCTCCTATCGGAGCCCAACATACGCCTAACCTCCGGTCCTTTGGAGGTAGGATACAAGATAAAAACGGAGACGTACCAATTGGGCTACATAACAAACAACTATAAGCCCTGAGAACCGGGTAAGGCCCTGGATTCGTGTGAGTAGAGCTGGAAAACGTTTGTCTACGTCTCCCCAAACAAAGACCACAAACACTTCCTAAAGTTTCTAAACCACCTACGGGAAAGCATCGACAACCAAAACAAACAGGTCATAGTAGGGGGCGACTTCAACGCCAAGGCCAGGGCATGGGGAAACCGCCGACAAAACCCCAGAGGGAGGGTGTTTGTGGAGTGGCTGGAAGAGCGATCTCTGGTCCTGCAAAACACGGGAGAGAACCCGACTTTTGTGAGACGGGACAGCGTCTCTTTCCTAGACTTGACCTTTAGCACGGAAGATGCGTCCAAAACTATCACCGATTGGCGGGTCAGAGACGAAGAGTCCCTAAGCGACCATCAGTACATCACATTCAAGGTCGGGCAGGTAAACGAGAGAACTCCCAGAACAAAGAAACTGAAGATCTGGAACCTTAGCGGGAAAAAGATGGCAGATTACATGCAAGTTCTGAAAACGCTCATAGAAAAAGGAGGTGACAACGCATACAATGCAGACAAGTGCATACAAATACTGCAAGAAGCGCTCAAACACGCCAATAAGAATAACAGATCAGCTACGGCGCAAAACCGCAAACCTACTTACTGGTGGACGGAGGAGGTGGCTGTAGCAAGGAGAGAAAGCATCCGCAAGAAGAGGATCGCAGTGCGAAACAACGCCCGAGACTTAACAAAGGAAGCCAAAGAAAGGCACCATGAGAACTACAAGGTAGCCAAAAGACAACTAAAAACGATAATAAATAGCGCCAAAACGGAAGCGTGGAGACAGCTAACCGCACAAGTTGACAGCGACCTTTGGGGCATGGGGTACCAAGTCGTCACGAAGAAGCTGAGGCAGGTGTTCTCGCTCCAGATGAGCCTCAAAGAGAAGAAAGAAATCGCGCAAACTCTATTCCCGCAACGGGAAAAAATCAAATGGGTGTACCCACGAGTTTCTGAAGCAGATATCTAGTAGCTATTAACCGCAGCTAAAAAACTAAAGGCGAAAAAAGCTCCCGGACAAATAAAGACCGAAACAGCAACCTATCCAGAGTTCATCAACAGAGTCATGAACATGTTACTGAGAGAGGGGATCGTCTCCTGGCAGTGGAAAATGGCGCTTATAAGCTCCCTGGGCACACTTTACGAGCACCTGTTGCTGGTACGGATAAACGTGGCGCTGGAAGCCGGAGAGGGGCTATTTGACCACCAGTACGGCTTCCGAAAGAAAAGGAGCACGGTGGATGCGTTACTTGAGGTCAAAAGGCTGGTCCATGAGGCCAACACCGGAACCTACCACACCAGAAAACTCTATGCGCTGGTGACGCTAGACGTCCAAAATGCCTTCAACTAGGCAACATGGGACGGCATAGTGGAAGCAATCAAAAAAAGGGAAAACTTCCCAAGCCACCTCCTGAAAGTGATCCAGAACTACCTGTCAGACTGGAAACTCATCCTTGACGACAACGAGGAGTACGAGGTGACGTGCGTAGTTACCCCAGGGATCAGTATTGGGCCCCACTCTATGGAACATCCTTTACGACGGGATTCTAGACATCCCAATGCCACAAGGGATCACGCTGGTTAGATTCGCAGACGACCTGAGAATGGTCAAAGAGGCACTGGAAACGAACATAAACGAGGCACTGAACAAGGTTCATCGCTGGATGGAGTCAAAAAAACTGAAATTGGCGCCACACAAGACAGAACTGGTAATCCTGGTCGGGCGGCGCAAACTGACCATAGAGATCATGGGAGCGAGAATCCCATCACAGGAATCCGTGAAATACCTCGGAGTCCAACTGGGCAGAAATATGAACATGACGGCGCACATCAACTGGGTCGCCAAGAAAGCAGATTCCGCAGCCACTGCCCTCACAAGGCTAATGCCCAACGTAGGAGGTCCTAGAGCTAGCAAGCGCCGGATACTGAGCTTTGTCGTGAATTCAATATATTCAATCGCTGAAGACACTTTCTTCTCCTGTGAGAGATGGGAAAACGACAGACGCCTGCCAATCACCAATTTAATTTGGAAAGCAATCCAATTTCATCATTAGCATTATCACCCAGAAAGAGGCCGAAGAACGCGCTGCCCAGGCTGCCACCTAGTTAAATCTCAAGAGTAGAAGCAAAATCAAAACTCTAAGGTGGCAACTAAAAACTAAAAATAAGGTGGAAACAACTGTCCGGGCTACCCACCCTGAAAGAATGCACAAGCGATACAGGGGTGCCGGTCTCTATAGCCAAGTGAAAGAAGGGGTTTAGTGAGTGGGTTCGAATCCTGGTCGGGGAAACAACTAGGGTGGTTTTTACTAACCGTCCGGGCTGCCCATCCTGAATGAATGCAAAATATGTGATACTGGGGTGGCACATACCACAAGCCAAGGTGGCATATGGGGTTTAGTGAGAGCTTCCCCTGATAAAAAAAAGTCTTGTCTGTCTGTCCTCCTCAGTGGTGTAGTTGACAACATTCCCTCCTTTCAATGTGGGAGATACGTGTTCGAATCCTGGTCAGGGAGACAACAATTAGGGCGATTTTAATTAACCATCCAGGCTGCCCACCCTGAATGAATGCAAAATATGCGATACCAGAGTGGCTCATACTTAAAGCCAAGGTGGAATCGGGGGAAGCTCTCACTTCCCCCGAATCACTTTATAAAAAAGTCTTGTCTGTCTAGTCTGGTCTGTTCAGTCTTGTCTGTCTAGTGTTGTCTGTCCAGTCTGCAAACAAAAATCCTGATGATATAGAAGATGAAGGAAGTACAAATATTATTAGATATGAAGCTGCCCTTTTTGACTAGCCGATGGTATCTCCTTGGAAATGGACAAGACGACACCAATAAAATGTGGACAAGACACAAGCCTAGACAGACAAGATAGTCGAGCCTAGATGGACAAGAGTTGATGGTAAAACTAGATGGACAAGACTCGAAAGCTTCTCAACTTTAAAAATGTTTAAATTATGCAAATTTCTTCAAAATATTTTGGAAAATCTCACCGTCCTTCTCCATTTTGTCCGTTTTCCTTCCTCTTGTTTTATGCCTCTTCCCTGGAAGTTCCCTCAAAATTTTGAATTCAGTTTTGATATCTGCTCCAACTGACAACTTGCACTTGTTTTGACAGTTACTTCAATTTGAAATTTACTTACTTTCCATCCAACAGAGGAAGCCAGTTGCTAGTTCAAATTTTCAAAGTTTCCATCTCCAATTCACACTAAGCCTTCCATTATTTGAGACAACGAGTCTGCAATTAACACAATTTAGACTAAAATTGTTTGAAAAATTTAGATTTAGACATAAAATGTTTCGACAGTTACTTCAATTTGAAATTTTCTTACTTTCCATCCAACAGAGGGAGCCAGTCGCTAGTTCAAATTTTCAAACATCCCATCTCCAATTCACACTAGCCCTTTCCAGTATTTCAGACATCTAGTCTGTAATTAACACAATTTAGACAAAAATTCAAATATCTTGTCTCGATTTCATATATGTCTCAATAATACATTAGGTCAAATAATATAATCTTATCCTCAAAAATTGCTTAGAATCCGCACCATAAAAACTAATCTGCAGTGAGTACTTATTCAAAATATATTAAAACTAATATAACTTTAATTCATTTAAATAACTTAACCAATTCGTTCGGTGTTATTACCACAGTTTGTATTATTCATTACTTATTGTATTTGCTTTGTAAAGTTATACAATTATTAGGTTTTTCAAGAGTCGCTCTTATATATCCCGTTAGGGACGAGTGTGAAGTTGCGTCAGCTTTGTTGTCACTTCTGTCAATATGTCATTAGCATCAAAGGTGTAGACATGTCAATGTGGAGAGCCTGCCAGAAGTTTTCGGTAAAATAATGAAAACGGGGCTAACTAGAGCGTCCTCGATCGAACCTCCAACCTCACCGCAAAGCCTCAACCCAGGTAGAAGCCCCAAAAAGAGAAACTTGCATCAGAATTATTTACGTTTTTCGTTAGGAATGGTAACGGTACATCTGACCCAACTCTATGTGTGATTCCAATTAGGAGAAATCCAGTTCAAGTTTGTGCAAAGTTTCGATTGCTGTTGTGAGCATGGAGTGTCAGGGCCCCGACATTTCCTTCGTGTTCCAGTTCGGCTTGGTTCGGGACATCGTCACCGTGCCTCAGGCCAGGTTCAACCTCAGGACCATTAAGGACATGGCCTGCACATTCATCAACACCAAGGTGACACACATAATCCAATTCTAATTCTGAACTAACCATTTGTTTTTCGTAAGATTCCCGATCATGGGATCAACAGGTTGAATGACCGAATACTCTTGTTCCGGCATGAGTACAACTCCAACAACATCCTGCAAGTCGTCAATGCCACAACGGATATCGTTGATGAAACACTGGTAGAGATTGTCTTGACCGGAAAAGGTGAGACTGATCTTTCCATCAAAGCCTATTTTTTGTTCTTTCAAACCTTGATCTTTAATCTCTTGAAACTGGATCTTCAAGCTTTTAAAACTTGATCTTCTGCCTTTCAAAGCTTGATCTTCTATCTTTCGAAACTTAATCTTCTGTCTTTTAAAACTTGATCTGCTATCTTTAAAAACTTGTCCTTCTGTCTTTCAGTTTTAACTGCTTCCAACATTCCTGATATTACTGTGGTGAGACCACATGCTCTCTCTGTACATTCCTACAAGACTCCGACATTCTGTGACTTCTGCGGTGAGATGTTGTTCGGGCTAGTGCGCCAAGGTCTCAAATGTGACGGTAAATATCAGCCATAAAGGAAGAGACACGAGGAAGATTTGCTTAAAAATTTCTTGTCTAGGTTGTGGTCAAAATTATCATAAGAGGTGTGTGGTGAAGGTTCCAAACAATTGTACGTATACCCTGTTGGAGGAGAAGAAGAGGAGGTCGAGCAATCTGCAGGTGCCCAGGAGTCCGTCAGGGGGGTCGAATTGCTCGCAGGTGTCTTCGGGGTCGGCGGGGAATAACGCGGAGGACAACGCTCTGGTAAGGATCAGCAATTTCTTCACAGGGGTCAATCTAGATGACTAGAAATCCTCGAGGGTTGCAAAAATGTTGTGAATAATGTTTGGGGTGGCTCCAAATTAGGTTTTCAAAACAAGTTGTCAAACTGTCACAATTAAACGTCAAACTGCCACGATTTAACGTCAAACTGTCACAATTAAATGAGAAACTGTCAAAATTAAATGACAAGTTGTCATAAATAAACGTTAAACTGCCGTAAGTAAACGTCAAACTGTTACAATTAAACGTTAAACTGTCAAAATTAAATGACAAGTTGTCATAAATAAACGTCAAACTGCCGCAATTAAACGTCATACTCACAATTAAACGTCAAACTGACACAATTAAACGTCACACTGTCACAATTAAATGTCAAACTATTTTAATTAAACTTCAAACTGTCACAAAGAAACATCAAACTGTCTTTATTAAATGACAAATTGTCATAATTTAGCGTCAAACACAATTAAACATCAAACTGTCACAATTACATGTCAAACTGTTCCAATAGATCTATTCATAGTTGAAATTTTTTTGTGCGCATGTGTCAATTTCCGTCATGTTATTCGTAAAAAAATGTCAGAACTTTTTGACGTATAACTAAATATGTGCCCGAAACTTTCATATTCCCGCATTTCAAACTTGGCGGATGCGCATGCGCTTAACTAACCGCAAAATGGTCTATTAAACGTTAAACTGTCACAATTAAACGTCAAATTTTCACAATTTAAACGTCAGACTTTCACAATTTAAGCAGAATTTCCGCAAATTTTATAAAACTGTAATAGTAACTGTTAACAGGTGTACTGTAACAGTTCGACATTTAGCACTGTTTGTGACTGTTTGACGTTTAAAACTGTCACTGTTTGTAACTGTTTGACATTTTGAACTGTCACAATAAAATGTCAAACTAACTTAATTAAACGTCAAAATTTCACAATAGAACGTCAAACTGTCACAATAGAACGCAAACTGTCTTGAGTGAATGACAAATTATCATAATTAAACGCGAAACTCACAATTAAACGTCAAACTGTTGCAATAGACCTTTTCATAGTTGAATTTTTTTTGTGCGCATGTGTCAATTTCCGCCATGTTATTTGCGAAAAATTGTCCGAACTTTTTTACGTATAACTAAATATGTGCCCGAAACTTTCATGTTCCCGCCTTTCAAATTTGGCGGATGCGCATGCGCTTAACTAACCGTAAAAAGGTCTATTAAACGTTAAACTGTCACAATTAAAAATCAAATTTTCGCAATTTAAACATCAGACTTTCACAAATTAAGCAGAATTTCTGAAAATTTTCTAAAACCCACTGCAAAAGTTCGACATTTAGCACTCTTTGTGACAGTTTGACTTTTAGAACTGTCACTGTTTGTAACTGTTTGACATTTTGAACTGTCACAATAAAATGTCAAACTAACTTAATTAAACGTCAAACTATCACAATAGAGCGTCAAACTGTCACATAAGAACGCAAACTCTCTTAATTGAACAAATTGTCATAATTAAACGCGAAATTCACAATTCAACGTCAAACTGTTACAATAGACCTTTTCATAGTTGAAATTTTTTTGTGCGCATGTGTCAATTTCCGCCATGTTATTCGTAAAAAAATGTCAGAACTTTTTGACGTATAACTAAATATGTGCCCGAAACTTTCATATTCCCGCATTTCAAACTTGGCGGATGCGCATGCGCTTAACTAACCGCAAAAAGGTCTATTAAACGTTAAACTGTCACAATTAATCGTCAAATTTTCACAATTTACACGTCAGACTTTCACAATTTAAGCAGAATTTCCGCAAATTTTATAAAACCCACTGTAACAGTTCGACATTTAGCACTGTTTGTGACAGTTTGACGTTTAAAACTGTAACTGTTTGACATTTTGAACTGTCACAATAAAATGTCAAACTAACTTAATTAAACGTCAAATTGTCACAATAGAACATCAAACTGTCACAATAGAACGCCAACTTTCTTAATTGAACGACAAATTGTCATAATTAAACGCGAAACTCCCAATTAAACGTCAAACTGTTGCAATAGACATTTTGATAGTTGACAATTTTTTGTGCACATGTGTCTATTTCCGCCATGTTATTCGTCAAAAAGTGTTCGAACTTTTTGACGTATAACTATGTGGCCGAAACATTAATATTCCCGCCTTTCAAACGTGGCAGATTCGCATGCGCTTAATTAACAGTAAAAATGTCTATTAAACGTTTAACTGTCACAATGAAATATCACATTTTCACAATTTAAACGTCAGACTTTCACAATTTAAGCAGAATTTCCGCAAATTTTCTAAAACCCACAATAACAGTTTGACATTTAGGACTGTTTTTGACATTTAGAACTGTCACTTTTTGTAACTCTTAGACATTTTGAACTGTCACAATAAAATGTCAAACTAACTTAACGTCAAACTGACACAATAAAGCGTCAAATTGTCACAATAGCACGCAAACTGTCTTAATTGAACGACAACTTGTCATAATTATAACTAAATATGTGCTTGAAATTTTCATATTCCCGCCTTTTAAACTTGGCGGATGCGTATGCGCTTAACTAACCATAAAAAGGTCTATTACACTTTAAACTGTCACAATTAAACATCAAATTTTCACAATTTAAACGTCAGACTTTCACAATTTAAGAAGAATTTCCGCAAACTTTCTAAAACCCACTGTAACAGTTCGACATTTTGCACTGTTTTTGACAGTTTGACGTTTAGAACTGTCACTGTTTGTAACTGTTTGACATTTTGAACTGTCACAATAAAATGTCAAACTAACTTAATTATACGTCAAACTGTCATAATCGAACGTCAAACTGTCACAATAGAACGCAAACTGTCTTAAGTGAACGACAAATTGTCATAATTAAACGCGAAACTCACAATTAATCGTCAAACTGTTGCAATAGACCTTTCATAGTTGAACATTTTTTGTACGCATGTGTCAATTTCCGCCATGTTATTCGTGAAAAAGTGCCCTAACTTTTTGATGTATAACTAACTATGTGCCCGAAACTTTCATATTCCCGCCTTTTAAATTTGGCGGATGCGCATGCGTTTAACTAACAGTAAAAAGGTCTATTAAACGTTAAACTGTCACAATTAAACATCAAATTTTCACAATTTAAACGTCAGACTTCACAATTTAAGTAGAATTTCCCACTGTAAAACAGTTAAACCCACTGTAACTGTTAAAACCCACTGTAACAGTTTTGACGTTTAGATCTGTCACTGTTTGTGTAACTGTTTGACATGTTGAACTGTTACAATAAAATGTCAAACTAACTTAATTGGACGTCAAAATGTCACAATAGAACGTCAAATTGTCATAATTAAACGCGAAACTCACAATTAAACTTCAAACTGCCATAATTAGACGTCATACTGTCACAATTAAACGTCAAACTGTCAAATGTCAAACTGTCTTAATTGAACAACAAATTGTCATAATTAAATGTCAATCACAATTATACATCAAACTGTCACAATTAAACGTCAAACTGTCAGAATTGGTCGTCATACTGTCATAATAGACGTCAAATTTTCACAATTTAAACGTCAAATTTCTTAATTTAAACGTCAAACTCTCACAATTAAACGTCAAACATTTAATTGAACCACAAATTTTCATAATTAAACTTCAAACTGTCACAATTAAGCGTCAAACTGTCACAATTAATCGTCAAACTGTTACAATTAGACTTCAAACTGCCATAATTGTACGCCGAATTTTGACAATTTAAACGTCAAACTATCATAATTAGTATCAAGATTTTGTTTGCAACATTTGCGAATATTTCTTTTGCAAAAATCAAGATTTAGTAAAAGACAACATGAGATTCTTGCAGAAAATAATCATAATTTTCCCAAATCTTTCAGAAATTAAGTCGTGACGAGATTATTGAGAAAAATTAGCAGAATTTGCTCATTTTTTTTTAAAACACAATTAAACGTCAAATTGTCACAATTAAATGTCAAAGTATTTTATTTAAACGTCGAACTAACAATTTTGGAACGTCAAATTTTTCAACAAAAGTTCTTTATTGAACGACAAATTGTCATAATTAAACATCAAACTGTCACAATTAAACATCAAACTGTCACAATTATACGTCAAACTGTCGCGATTAAACGTCAAACTGTCAGAATTAGACTTTGTCTTAATAGACAAATTGTCTTATTAGGATGTCAATTTTTTACAATTTAAACGTCAAACTATCGAAATTAATTAACTATTAAACTGTCACAATTAAACGTCAAGTTGTCTTAATCAAACGATAAATTGTCATAATTTGGCGTCCAATTGTCACAATTAAACGTCAAACTGTCACGCTAGGACGTCAAACTGTCATAATTAGATGCTAAATTTTCACAATTCAATCTATCTTAATTCAATGTCAAATTGTCACAATTAAAAGTCGAACTGTCACAATTAAACGTCAAACTGTCATAAATATACGTCAAATGGTCACGATTACATGATAAACTGTCAGAATTGGACTTCAAATTGTCTTTAGTTAAATGTTAAGTTGTCATAGTTAAATGTCAAACTATCACAATTATACTTCAAACTACTACAATTATACGTCAAACTGTCACAATTGGACGTCAGACTGTCATAATTAGACGCCAAATTTTCATAATTTAATCTAACTTAATTCAATGTCAAACTGTCACAATTAAACGTCATATTGTCTTTATTGAACCATAAATTGTCATAATTAATTGTCAAACTGTCACAATTAAACGTCAAACTGTCACGCTAGGACGTTTAACTGTTATAATTAGACGCTAAATTTTCACAATTCAATCTCGTTCAAGTCAAGTTCAATTCAACGTCAAGTTGTCTTAATCAAACGATAAATTGTCATAATTTGGCGTCCAATTGTCACAATTAAACGTCAAACTGTCACGCTAGGACGTCAAACTGTCATAATTAGATGCTAAATTTTCACAATTCAATCTATCTTCATCCAATGTCAATTTGTTACAATGAAAAGTCAAACTGTCACAATTAAACGTCAAACTGTCATAATTATACGTCAAATGGTCACGATTACATGATAAACTGTCAGAATTGGACTTCAAATTGTCATAATCGAACGACAAATTGTCACAGTTAAATGTGAAACTATCACAATTATACTTCAAACTGTCACAGTTTTACGTCAAACTGTCACAATTGGTCGTCAGACTGTCATAATTAGACGCCAAATTTTCATAATTCAATCTAACTTCAATGTCAAATTTTCAAATTCAATGTCAAACTCTCACAATTAAACGTCAAATTGTCTTAATCGAACGATAAATTGTCATAATTAAATATCAAACTGTCACACTTAAACGTCAAACTGTCACGCTTGGACGTCAAACTGTCATAATTAGACGCTAAATTTTCACAATTCAATCATCTTAATTCAACGTCAAATTGTCACAATTAAAAGTCAAACTGTCAAAATTAAACGTCAAACTGTCACAATTATACGTCAAATGGTCACGATTACATGATAAACTGCCAGAATTGGACTTCAAATTGTTTTAATTGAACGACAAATTGTCACAGTTAAATGTCAATCTATCACAATTATACTTCAAATTGTCACTGTTATAGTCAAACTGTCACAATTGGACGTCAGACTGTCATAATTAGACGCCAAATTTTCACAATTCAATCTACCTTAATTCAACGTCAAACTGTCACAATTAAGCGTCACTTGTCTTAATTGAACGGCAAATATGTTAAACATTAAACAAATTGTCTGAATCGAACGACAAATTTTCATAATTAAATGTCAAACTGTCACAATTATACCTCAAACTCTTACAGCTATACGTCAAATTGTTTCAATTTGACGTCAAAGTGTCATAATTAGACGCCAAATTTTCACAATTCAATCTAACTTAATTCAACGTAAAATTGTCACAATTAAACGTCATCTGTCTTAACTGAACGACAAATTGTTATAATTAAATGTCAAACTGTCACAAATATACGTCAAATTGTTTCAATTGGACGTCAAACTGTCATAATTGGACCCAAAATGTCTCAATAAAATGTCAAACTAACTTAATAAAACGTCAAACTGTCACAATAGAGCGTCAAACTGTCTTAATTGAACGTGAAACTCACAATTAAACGTCAAACTGTTGCAATACACCTTTTCATAGTTGAAAATTTTTTGTGCGCATGTGTTAATTTCCGCCATGTTATTCGTAAAAAAATGTCAGAACTTTTTGACGTATAACTAAATATGTGCCCGAAACTTTCATATTCCCGCATTTCAAACATGGCGGATGCGCATGCGTTTACCGTAAAAAGGTCTATTAAACGTTAAACTGTCACAATTAAACGTCAAACTGTCACAATTATATATCAAACTGTCGCGTTTAAACGTCAAACTGTCAGAATTGGACTTTAAACTGTCTTAATAAGACAATTATTTAATTAAATTATTAATTAAATTTGTCAATTTTTTACAATTCCAATGTCAAACTAACGAAATTAATTATCCATTAAACTGTCACAATTAAATGTCAAATTGTCTTAATGGAGCGATAAATTGTCATAATTAAATGTCAAACTGTTACAGTTTAACCTCAAACTGTCACACTAGGACGTCAAACTGTCATAATTAGACGCTAAATTTTCACAATTCAATCTATCTTAATTCAACGTCAAATTGTCACAATTAAAAGTCAAACTGTCACAATTGAAAGTCAAACTGTCATAATTATACGTCAAATGGTCACGATTATATGATAAACTGTCAGAATGGGACTTCAAAAAATAATTAGACGCTAAATTTTCACAATTCAATCATCTTAAGTCAACGTCAAAATGTCACAATTAAACGTCAAACTGTCATAATTATACGTCAAATGGTCACGATTACATGATAAACTGTCAGAATTGGACTTCAAATGTCTTAATCGAACGACATATTGGTAAATTAAATGTCAAACTATCACAATTATACTTCAAACTGTCACAGTTATACGTCAAACTGTCACAATTGGACGTCAGACTGTCATAATTAGCCGCCAAATTTTCATAATTCAATCTAACTTAATTCAACGTCAAATTGTCACAATTAAACGTCAAATTGTCTTAATCGAACGATAAATTGTCATAATTAAATGTCAAACTGTCACAATTAAACGTCAAACTGTCACGTTAGGACGTCAAATTGTCATAATAATACGCTAAATTTTCACAATTCAATCTATCTTAATTCATCGTCAAATAGTCACAATTAAAAGTCAAACTGTCACAATTATACGTGAAATAGTCACGATTATATGATAAACTGCCAGAATTGGACTTCAAATTGTGTTAATCGAACGACAAATTGTCATATTTAAATGTCAAACTATCACAATTATACTTCAAACTGTTACAGTTATACGTCAAACTGTCACAATTGGACGTCAGACTGTCATAATTAGACGCCAAATTTTTGTAATTCAATCTAACTTAATTCAACGTCACAATTAAACGTCAAATTGTCTAAATCGAACGATAAATTGTCATAATTAAAAGTCAAACTGTTACAATTAAACGTCAAACTGTCACAATTATACGTCAAATGGTCACGATTATATGATAAACTGTCAGAATTGGTCTCAATTGAACCACAAATTGACAAAGTTAAATGTCAAACTATCACAATTATACTTTAAACTGTCACAGTTATACGTCAAACTGTCACAATTGGACGTCAGACTGTCATAATTAGACGCCAAATTTTCATAATTCAATCTAACTTTATTCAACGTCAAACTGTCACAATTAAACGTCAAATTGTCTTAATCGAACTAAAAATTATCATAATTAAATGTCAAACTGTCACAAGTAAACGTCAAACTGTCACGCTAGGAAGTCAAATTGTCATAATTATACGCTAAATTTTCACAATTCAATCTATCTTAATTGAACGTCAAATAGTCACAATTAAAAGTCAAACTGTCACAATTAAACGTCAAACTGTCACAATTATACGTGAAATAGTCACGATTATATGATAAACTGCCAGAATTGGACTTCAAATTGTGTTAATCGAACGACAAATTGTAATATTTAATTGTCAAACTATCACAATTATACTTCAAACTGTCACAGTTATACGTCAAACTGTCACAATTGGACGTCACCTGTCTTAATTGAACGACAAATATGTTAAACATTAAACAAATTGTCTTAATCGAACGATAAATTTTCATAATTAAATGTTAAACTGTCACAATTATACATCAAACTGTCACAGTTATACGTCAAAGTGTCAATATTGGACGTCAGACTGTCATAATTACATGCCAAATTTTCACAATTCAATCTAACTTAATTCAATGTCAAACTGTCACAATTAAACGTCACCTGTCTTAATTGAACGAAAAATATTTTAAACATTAAACAAATTGTCTTAATCGTACGACAAATTTTCATAATTAATTGTCAAACTGTCACAATTACATATCAAACTGTCACAGTTTTACGTCAAACTGTCACAATTGGACGTCAGACTGTCATAGTTAGACACCAAATTTTCACAATTCAATCTTAATTCAACTTAAAAAACTTAATTCAACGTAAAAACTGTCACAATTAAACGTCATCTGTCTTAACTGAATGACAAATTGTCATAATTAAACGTCAAACTGTCACAATTATACGTCAAATTGTTTTAATTGGACGTCAAACAAAATATCACAATAAAATGTCAAACTAAATTAAACGTGAAACTGTCACAATAGAGCGTCAAACTGTCACAATAGAACGCAAACTGTCTTAATTGAACGACAAATTGTCATAATTAAACGCGAGACTCACAATTAAATGTCAAACTGTTGCAATAGACGTTTTCATAGTTGAAAATTTTTTGTGCGCATTTTTTGTGTCAATTTCCGCCATGTTATTCGTCAAAAAGTGCTCGAACTTTTTCACGTTTAACTAAATATGTGCCCGAAACTTTCATATTCCCGCCTTTCAAACTTGGCGGATGCGCATGCGCTTAACTAACCGTAAAAGGGTCTATTTAACGTTAAACTGTCACAATTAAAAATCAAATTTTCGCAATTTAAACATCAGACTTTCACAAATTAAGCAGAATTTCTGCAAATTTTCTAAAACCCACTGCAACAGTTCGACATTTAGCACTGTTTGTGACAGTTTGACGTTTAGAACTGTCACTGTTTGTAACTGACATAATTAAACGTCACCTGTCTTAATTGAACGACAAATATGTTAAACATTAAACAAATTGTCTTAATTGATCGACAAATTTTCATAACTAAATGTCAAACTGTCACAATTATACCTCAAACTGTTACAGTTATAGGTCAAACTGTCCCAATTGGACGTCAGACAGTCATAATTAGACGCCAAATTTTCACAATTCAATCTAACTTGATTCAACGTCAAACTGTCACAATTAAACGTCATCTCTCTTAACTGAACGACAAATTTTAATTAATAAATGTCAAACTGTCACAATTATACGTCAAATTGTTTCTATTGGACGTCAACCTGAATAATTGGACCCAAAATGTACACAATAGACGGTTAGTTAAGCGCATGGGCATTCTGCAAGTATGAAAGGTGGGAATATGAAAGTTTCGGGGAAATATGACGGAAATTGGCACATGTGCACAAAAAAATTTATACTATGAAAAGGTCTATTCAAACTTTGACAACTTAAACGTCAAACTATCAAAATTAGTTTAATTATTTTATTTGCAACATTTACGAATATCTTCTTGCAGAAAGTAAGCAAAAATTTTGACAATTTTGCAGAAATTACTATTTGCTTTCAATATTTTGCGACATTTTTGGATATTATGTTTGCGGCTTTCTGTTGCAACAAGTAGAATTTAGAGAAAAGCGTGTCGAGATTCTTGCGAAGAGTAAGCACAATTTTCGAAAAAAAAATTGAAAACACAATTAAACGTCAAACTGTCACAATTAAATGTCAAACTATCTTAATAGACATTTTCATAGTTGAATTTTTTTTTGTGCGCATGCGTCAATTTCCGCCATGTTATACAAACAACTATATATGAGCCCGAAATTTTCATATTCCCGCCTTTCAAACTTGACGGATGCGCTTAACTAACCGTAAAAAGGTCTATTAAACGTCAGACTGTCTCAATTTACACGTCAAATTTCACGATTTAAATGTCCAAAATTAATGGAAATTTTAATCACCCTTAATTAAACGCAAAACTGTCAGATTTATACGCCAAACTGTCAGATTTATATGCCAAACTGTCAGATCTATACGCCAAACTGTTAGATTTATACGCCAAACTGTCATAATTTGCAAATATTTTACCATTTTTTTTTGCAACAATCAAAATTTGGCGAAAGATTTGACCAGATTTTTGCAGAATTTTGCAGAAATTACAAATTGCTCTCAAGATTTTGCAGCATTTGCGAATATTTTGTTCGTCTTTTTGTTGCAACAATCGAGATTTAAAATATGCAGAATTTTTGTAAATCTTGCATAAATTAAGATTTTTTTGCTTTTAAGATTCCGCAACTTTTGTGGATATTTTGTGCGTCCACATAACGAAAGGTGTAAAGGCGAAACTGTCAAGCTTTAACGAAAGACGTGTTAAAATAAATTGCAGAAAATAAATTTTCGTTAATGTTGCTAATATAAAATTTGCATACATTTTGCGTGTTTTTGTTGTGAAAAAGAAATGAATATTGCAACAAATTGCTTCAAATTCTTAATTTTTGCATTAAAATTTTGCTTATTTTATGGCGAGAGTCACACACGCATGGATTATTCCAGGTTTAGCGAAATGCGTGTGTGACTCTTGGCAAAAAATAAACAAAATTTTAATGCAAAAATTAAGAATTTGATGCAATTTGTTGCAATATTCATTTATTTTTCACTTTTCAAAATTTTTACAAGCAATCGATCATCATTCCAACATTTTTGTAAAAACTGTTTTTCAAAAGGAAATTACGTTGGCTGACGGAAATAAGATTAATTTCTTCATAGATGTCGCTCTTTAACGGTTCCAACATTTCTCAACATTGAAATATTGAATTAAAACTATAGTTCATTTTTTCAAGAATGCAGTAACTAGAAACCTGATTTACACTATGACAAATGTTCAATGTAGTTACAAAATTTGGCGCTAAATTCAAATATAGTTATTTGAATTTAAAATTTGTAATTTATTAATGGTTTGATTGAATATCCATTGAATACACCAAATGACAATAATAGTAATAACATACAAACGAGTAAATGGAGAAAAACGCAAAAAAACTAAATGATATAAACAGATCAGAGGACAATAATTGTCACAATTATTGTGAATTGACACGGCAGCAATTGACAACTAACAGTTGCAAATGTATGTGAAAAGATGGAGAGTAAATATCCTCGGTGTGAACTTCTCCTTGATTTAAGCCAATCAGAGAACAAGGTCAAATAAACCCTATCTTCTCTGTACTGCATTCTTAAAAAAAATGGACTATAGTTTAGACGCAACTTGAGAGTAACTTAAGATTGACGTGTTTTCTAGCTGAAATAACGTTAAGTAAAGTCTATATTCTGCTTACGTGTTTCCGTTTATTTGGCAATTTTAAATATTTTCGAAATTGATCTATTGATCAAAATATAAATGTGTTTTCTTTAATGTAACTTTTTTAAGTAAAACTAATTTGGAAATCATCGTTTGTTTTATTGGGAATGGGATTTTTTTTCCCATTCCCAATAAAACAAACGATGAATAATAGAGATGATAATAACCAACATCTAATTTGGAAATTGTTTCCCTTAACATTATTTACATTTGCAACTCTTTTTGAGATATTTTAAAATCGCATTCAGGAAATCTCTATTGATGAATACTCAATTCTATTTTGTTCCATTCTGTTAATTCTATTTGCCTAGTATTATCTATAGATGCCTAGTATAATCAATAGATTTTTAGATTTCTAGTATTAACTATTTATCTATAGTATTAACTACATTGTCGTTATATTTTTGGAAAGTTTTTATACTTTTTCGAAGAAAACGTGTTTTTAAGACATCATTTGTATTACTTTTTTGTATTATCACTGTTACAGGTGGAGGGTATTATTTTTGCACATTTTATTATTATTTCCCTTGTGGATTTTTTATATTAATATTTAATTTTATATTTTCTCGTTTTAAAATTTTAATATATTTTTAAAAAAATTATATTTTTCCGTTTTTTTTTTCTCTTTCTTTCTCTCTACTTCTCTTATTACCCTTCGTCCTATATTTTTTTCTCAATCATCTTAAAAAAAGTAATACAGATCATGTTTAAAAATGCAACAAGTCTGAACAGCTTCAAACGCGTTCAAAAAGTGTTTATTACAGACTTGCAAAATCTTTACAAATATTGTAGCCATCTTCCCTGGTGAAAATTAGTCGTCGAAGTATCTGAACGAAGTGTTGGTAATGCTTCAACGAAGTGTCGTTTTTTGGAACACTGACATTTCAACAGTAACACTTCATTGAACTTTTTTATTGTGAAGTGTTGACAGTTATACCGCCCGACATTTCGTGTCTTGGAAACACTTCGCTGCATGAAATTATGGATATTAAATGGAAATATACCGTCCGCTTAACGTACGTTCGCTTACCGTACCGAAATTTGTGCACGCATTGTGTTCGTTAACTGAGCATATAAGCATCTACCCGGCCGCAGAAAATCAGAGTTCTACTCTTATGCCTGCCGTGCACGCTACGGTCTACCGGAGAGGTTACATGTGCAGGTTTGCCTGCGCAGGTCAACAGTATGCAAGAAACTGCACAGGTCTATTCCCACACATGCTCCGGCAGGGGCGGATCCAGGATTGTCATTTGGGGGGGGCTTGACCCCGCCGAGGTAAAGTAAAGAGTAGCAAAGAAAACACTAAAAAACACACATTTTATTTTGCTTAGCACATAATAAGTCTCTCGGATACCTTTTCGCAAATTCCTCAATGACTTCGTTAGGTTGTAGATTAGCAGAGATATCTCGGTGAATATACATGGAAGCCAAACCGGTTAACTTGTCTTGGGTGATTGTCGTGCGAAGGTACGATTATATTATTTTAAGCGAAGAGAAGCTCCACAATACAAGTGGTTACTGGTAATGTAGCGAGAATTTGTAACAACATTTTATATATTTGGAAAAAAACTCCATGTATATTCACCATTTGTCTCTTGATGCGCTTCAGCTGCTGTTTGGGAGAACCTACCACTCCATAGCTCCTTCTAAAGAGATATTTATCACGATAACGAGAGAGGATGAGATAAATCGTCACTGTAAACGCATGCAGCTGCTACTATCGAGGTCAGATTTTCTGTGTTTACGATGGCACTTGGTAGAAGGTGGAACATATCGAGAATCGTATCTTTCGACAATCGAATGTCAGCCTTTTAGGTCCCCACTCCTGGGGCACCGGCCACTTCTCTGCCCGTATCAAACCTCAGCAATAAAGATTGATTACCAGAGAAGGGTTTAGGTAGTTGAGAGCCCATGGTTACGTAAGCCGGGTTGGGAAATTGAGTGATATGTTGGCAATTTTCTTGTCGCAAAGTACACCCGCGACCTCCTTCCACCGCATCCAGGCTGCATTTACTCTGGCTCTTACTTCATCACTGAAACTGCACTCTGGAGACGAGGCCCAAGGTACCTAAAGGAGTTGGTAAACTGCTAAAAAGTACGCAAATATTTTCCCTCCATCAATTGGCTCATCTCATACTCCAAATACAGAATTGCTTTGAGCGATTTCTACGACAATAATTTTGAGAAATTCGTTTCCCTCAGAACTACAGTCAAGGAAATCCTCCAGGAAGAAGAAGATTTAGCCGAAATCGTACAACTTGTGTGAAAAGGTTCATTGACAGAAACAGATAACCTTGATCATAGCTAAGACATTGAAGGAAGATTTCCTACTACAAAACTCCTATTCGCTGTATGATCCTTTCTGCCCATTCTACAAGACCGTGGGTATGCTGAAGAATATGGTTCGTTCGTTTGTTATCAGCCTTTTATATCTTTACTCCTGGAGCACCGGCCTATTCTCTGCCCGCATCCAACCTCAGCACTAAGGATTGATTACCAGAGAAGAGTTTAGGCAAGTTGAGACCCCACACGGTTGCGTAAGCCGGGTTCGGTATGGCATCTACAATCGATGATCTGCTCTCGAAAAGCGACACTTCTCGTTCTTACTACACTTTCTACCATCTCATAATAAAGATTAAGATCTAATGCAACAGCCTGCAGTTCCTGTGAAAGCGAAACCGTGATTTCAAATACTGCGGCGGTTACCATTAAGATAAGACAAAGCCGAATCGTTGAATAGAAGCTAGAAATCTTGCACTTTTCAATGACGAAGAAGTTCTGTCGATTTCTTCAAGGAACTGTGTGATAGAGTCAAAGAACTCTTTGAATTGAAGGATCGCATCATGGCTTTCAACCCAGCGTGTATCAACTGGACTCTTTTCGTCTGTGGGTGTTTTTTAAAAACAACGATAGCTTGTTGTTGAACGATAGCTCGTTTGAAAACTTCCAATCTTTTTTCTGACTCTCGTACAAAACTGGTAATATTATTTACTATTGCCATCATATTGCGAACACTAGGCAAGCTGCATGCCTTCTCGACAGCTAGTGGTTAGATCTCGGGACACGTATTGTAATAAGCCACCGTCCTCTTATGCATGGCATTACTCTGGCAAAGCCATCACAGCAAATTGCCGAGAATACCTCCCTCAAATATGGCTCGCCGCTCACGTTAAAAAACGTAAGGCCCCCCTACGCTTATGTCTAAGACATAGACTCCAAACACAATTATACGTAAAGGGAGGAGACCTAGGTCCCAGTTAAGCTGTTGCGCCAAAAAGAAGAAGAACTATGATAATATATTTTCCTATGACTTCACTTTAATTTGCCACGGAAGAACTCAGATGCTTTTGGGGGGGGCTTGAGCCCCTTAGCCCCCCCCCCTGGATCCGCCACTGTGCTCCGGCCTACCTGTGCAGGTTTGGTCTATCCGGTGGACCGTTGTGTGTATGGCGGGCATAAGGTCGATGTTTGCTCGCAGTGACATTAGCCTAGAGCAGTGTTTTTCAACATGTAGGTCGCGAAGCCTCTCTAAAGGGATCGCAGTTATTTTAAATTGTTTTATTTTATTTATTTTAATTTATTTAAAGAGCTCTTAAGGTAGTTCACTTGTGACAATAGTAGGCAAAAACATCGTCTTATATTGAGTATCAAAGTTAGACTTTTTTAATGTTTGAAAATATTCTTTTTGTAGGAGAGTGTAGACATGTAAACTTATAACGTCGTATAACGTCGAAAATATATACACGGAATGGTCTATAGTTGAATTATCAAGCAAAGCCGTTTTACGAGTAAACTACCTTGGGGCTAGGCCACCCTAGGATTTTTAAAAATCGATTTTTTTAAATTGTTTTAAAGGGCTCCTTAGGTCCTCAAAAATGATATCTCAAAAGATTATGGCCTGGAAATATCTCTAAGTACTTGTTTTTCGAAGTACAGAATGAAAGTAATTATGCGGTTGATGCTTTTGTAACTATTAGCAAGGCGTTTATCTCAAAACTCGATTTTTCATGTTGGCCGTACCCATAACTCGTACAATTTTCAACCAATTCACTTCAAATTTTAACTGGATCTTTAAAAATATATTGTCTAAATTAGTACGTAGGATTTCTTTTTTATATGGCATAGTTCATTTGTTATTAACAATTTTGTAGCGAGTTTTCCGAGAATTTTGAAAGTTTGACTTTGGAAGTCCGCCATTCGGCAAAAAATCAATACATCAAAAATATCGTACGTACTTCTCTTGCTGTTGTAATGTACAATGAAGAAAAATTTAGTGTTTCATCATAATTCAAAATTTACAGTAGCTGTTGGTACGGCCGTGGACCCTTCCAAAATAGAGAGGCCATTTGAGAAACGCTCACAGCCGCCATTTTTTAATAAATGATTCTATAAAATTTTAGTTTTACAGTTAATCATATGTACAAAAATCTTATTACTTTGTAATCTCGATTTATTTGATATTTTCACTGGAAAAAAAAATCACAAAAAGCCTATTTTTTCGGCCTGTTGAGTGGTCTTACCCCTTAAAAATGCATTCAAAGTACAAAAACTAAAATCATTCTATTTCAAAATGAAATATTATTTATTCAGAAAAGGTTAGTTAAAGGTTAGTTAGAGCACAAATTAGGTTAAAACAAATCAACAAATACCTTCGAGTCACATGAATCATTAATGCTACAAGGAATAGGCACACATTCACATTATTGTGATGGTTGGACCTGTTTCTTGTTAATCAATTTTTCCGAACCCGGATCCGCTTTTGCTACACATATAAATCGCTTTCTAAATTTAGGCGATTTCTCTGTTTGCCTTTTATTTGAGCCTTCGACGAAAACTCGCAGAAATTGGAGGTGGCAAATGGAATCAAACACTTTAATGCTTCTCTGGTTAATAGTGGATATTCTGTTTTTTCTCTTTAGCCAAAAGGTATCCAAAGTGATATGAAGTATAAAGTGATGACATGAATTCCACGTGTAACATTCCATCAGCAGATAGTTCCAACAGATTTTCTTTTAGATTGGTTCCCAAAATGCCACGTCTGTAGCTGCTTTTAAAAACAGATTTATGATCCACCTTTTCCCAGTGTTTCTGAAAGTTATTCCACCGAGAAATAATGACACAATTCTTCTTCAAATTCAAATTCTGAAATACAATTTCCATACCAGGTATATATGATTTGATGTTTATCTCAGATCGCACTTCTACAATATAAGACAGTAGAACAAAATGAATCAAAGTTGTCTTGCTTTATGGATGATTGCCACAGGTTAATTTTTTCGTAAAGCCATGGATTTTATCTTTAATGAATTTTTACATCCCTCCCTGACCCATTAGTCTAACATCTTTTATGTTAAAGACAATGGAGAAGGTGATTGATAATTACCTTAGGACTGTGGTGCTGGTAGGTACACCACTACACAAGAGTCAGCATGCTTACAGAGCAGGGAAATCCACAGAAAGCGCCCTGTATCAGCTGACAAATGAAATAGAAGCAGCACTAGAGACAAAGGAAGTAGCGATATGTGCCTTCTTGGATATAGAGGGAGCTTTTAACAACACCTCACACGAGGCTGTCAAGGCGGCCCTCGAGAGAAGGAGTATCGACAGCACTATCTCAAAGTGGATGGGAGAAATGCCGAGAACTAGAGTGGTGGAGATACAAGTTAGAAGAGATACCATTAAGATCTCCACAACTCGAGGGTGCCCACAGGGAGGTGTACTATCACCGCTAATGTGGAGCCTGGTAGTTGATGAACTACTGGTTAGGCTAAACAACCTAGACATCAAATGTCAAGGTTACGCCGATGACATAGTCATAATGGCCAGAGGAAAATTTGAGGGAACGCTCTGTGAAATTGTTCAGAGAGGCCTAAAAGTAACTAGTAGATGGTGTCAAACAGTGGGATTGAGATTCAACCCGACCAAAACCACGGTGATACCATTTACTAGAAGGAGAAAACTAAACTGCCTACATCCCATACTCATAGATGGGAAGGCAGTAGAATACCAACAGGAGATAAGGTATCTGGGTATCACACTAGATAGCAAACTCCTATGGAATAGACACGCTAAGGCAGTGGTAGGTAAAGCCAAACGCGCCCTAATGGTGTGCCGAAATCTGGCAGGAAAAACGTGGGGTTGTAACCCCACTATCCTGCGATGGATGTACACCATGATAGTGAGACCTGCAACCACTTATGGGGCGGTTGCGCAGGGAAATAGAATCAAGCTGGCCTCTATGAGGAAACAGCTTGAGAAGATTCAAAGACTGGCGTGTGTCTGCATCACGGGGGCGATGGGGTCGTGTCCGACAGTAGCATTGGAGCTGCTGCTGGATCTGACTCCGCTGCACCTTGTGGTGGAGAGCGCCGCCAGATCGGCGATCGTAAGGTTCAGCAAGGAAGGAATGAGCAGAGGTAAAATAATCGGGAGCAGAGACCGAAACAGCCTCGCTGCCAAGATCCCCTGGCTGGAAGTACCAAAAGACGAAATGGTATGCAAATACCACTTCGAGAAAAACTACACGGCAATGTGTAGTAGTAAAGCCGATTGGAGCGACGAATCCTCAGCATACCACATAGAGCAAAATGCCATCAAGTGGTATACAGATGGTTCGAAGACAAAGGAAGGCACTGGTGCAGGAGTGTTTGGACCTCGTACCAGATACTCCGAATCCATGGGAACATCCCCAAGTATCTTCCAAGCAGAGGTACACGCAATCGAAAGATGTGCACAGTTTAACCTCGACAGGAATTTCCGCAAAAAACGAATTGCTATCCTGTCAGATAGCCAAGCAGCCATCAAGGCCATTAGCTCATACACCATCAGATCCAAACTGGTATGGGACTGTGTGGGGAAGCTGAACAAGTTTGGCAGGGATAATAAAGTAACTCTATACTGGGTACCAGGACACACTGGTATAGACGGAAACGAAGAAGCCGATCACCTAGCAAACAAGGGATCCAGTAGCCCCTTTATAGGTTCGGAACCCTTTTGCGGTATGAGCGTGAACACCATCCGCAAAAGTTTAGATGAAGAAATAAGAGGAAAATGGATGAAAACCTGGGAAGAACTTCCAGGGCTAAGGCAATCCAAAGTGATGCTGGGATCTTTTAACCAGAAGAGAACTTAAGCTTGCCTGAAACTAAGCAGGAACAAGCTCAGAATTCTGACAGGAGCCCTGACGGGACACTGCAGACTTAGGAAACACCTCAAGGCCCTAGGCCTAGAGGAGGATGATGGATGCAGATTATGTGGCTCAGCAGAGGAAACCCCCATACATCTGTTCAAAGACTGCGGAGCATTACTCCGCAAGAGACAGATGTACCTTGGGGCTCACTGCTTGAACACAGAGGATCTGCAGGCCTTGAATCCCACCCAGATCCTGAGATTCCTAAAGGAATCAGGATTAGAGGAGGCGCTCTAAATGGGTAAGTACACCAACACTTGGAGGAGGAGGGTGGGGTACAATAGATCTATAAAGGTCGCAGTACAAGTCGTCACCACCATATCTACAATCAACATCCCTCCCTTGAAGTCTTTTATTCAAAGTGTTTGAAAGCTCGAATATGGCTCGAAAGAAAAACCAGTTTCAAAAGGAATTCCGGGGTCACAAATAAATTTGGTATATTTGGATTTGACCTGCTGTAAATACACCAAAAGTTCAGCTCGAAGTTCCAAAACTCTTGTCATTACTTTGCCTTTCGATAACCTCTGCGGTAAAGCAAACTTTGGTGCAGTGAACCCATATCCTCATAAATGTTTCGAAATAAACCTGTCAGTAACACTTTTCCTTTAATATAATTTAGTAATTTTATAATAATCTTTAATAATAAGAACGTTATTGTATTCCTGTGCCAAGGTTGTGGACGCAAGAGCTTAGCGATGAAGAAAGCCATGCATCAAGCAATGCAAACAAGCGTTTGGCTTCAGTGCTTTAGGTGTAGGTAATAAAGCCGATTTTCGTACCAGTCATAGTTTTTGCTACGTCATTACAAATAGCTATGCATCTCTTCACCCAATCGATATGGAAGTCTTGTGTAAGTTCAAGATACATGTTATATAAGCACTGATCTGTTGTATTCGTAAGCAAAGCTTTACGAAACAGTATTTCTTCTAACAATCTCTCGTCGAATTCAAAAAACAACCCGCAATATCAGTAGATTCATCAAACTGCAGGGATACAAATTATTTTTTTTCTATGAGTTGATCACGCATGTCAGTCGCCATAACGCTTATTCTGCGTTGAATGGTATTGTCAGAGAGTGGTATATTTTAAAACTTTTGTACCTCTTGTTTCCCAAACATAATCTCTGCTATATCTAAAGCCGCAGGTAAAATAAAATTTTTGGAAATCGTATGAGGTTTTCCAGCTTAGCCACACGAAAAGCTACTCGATAACTAGCTAGCAACGCTTTTTCATTTGTATTGGACAGCATTTTTGATGATTAAGGCCCTTCAATTTTCTTTCAAAAAATTGCAACGGTTTGTTTTTTTCATTTGGATGTTTGGTGTTGTTACCATTTTGGGTTATAGAGGGACATTCTTTTAATTGTCGTATCGCTTCACCGTGGAGGCGTTTGCCGATGCGGTAAAAATATGTTTGTTCTATGCAAGTAATTACATATTTGGCCGATATCTAATTATAAAACTAAGTAAAAATGATGTACGGATTCGATATTATTTATATCATAAAAAATACATGCTAAAAACAGCGGAGGGTAGGATAGGGAGTCGCGAAATATGTTTCCATACTAAGGGGGTCGCGGCATGAAAAAGGTTGAAAAACGCTGGCCTATAGAGACTACCTGACATTGTGTATAAGTCCTTGTAGGCGAGAGAATGCATCTCGTCTCGACGAATTTAACATTGTTCTGCGTAGTTTATCATTGTTTTATAATAGTAGGGATAAACAGTACAGTGATCAGTCATTTTAGAAATCGAACAATGAAAACAATAAATTGTGCATGCTTGTATAAAATTAATTTACGAATTATTATAGTGCTAGTAATTGTAAAAAACCTCACTTTTCTATTTAAATAATAATTCAAATCAAAAATTTAAAATTTCATAGAAAATAAGAAGGTAAATATTTGATTCATCAAAAAACATAGTTATAGATCATAAGAATGTAGTGATTGTCTAGTGGATTTACAGTAATTAGTCAACACTTTATAATAAATGAAAGTAATCTGAAAATATGAAAAACTATTATGAACTAGTGATCACTCCAGTGATCTAATAAAAGAAAAATATTTAATTATTGTTAAAAAAAACAATTTAAACATAAATTTGTGTTATGATTATTCATTTAATTGCAATTCATTTTAATTATTCAATTTCCGCCAGTTTTTTTTTCTAAAGTTTTCCGTTTTTCTTTTTATTTTCGAATTGGTAAAACCATCCTACGTTATAATCATACAAACACAGCCTGAATATATAAACATATTCATCCTTTACGGAGCTATATAACAATTACCGAGTCTTTTTAGGACTAGCAAAACAAATCTCATGTGAAATTTCTCAGTTATTTAATAGCTTTCAGTCCACCTTCGTGACACTATAAAACCATAAATATAACATTGTTTTTATGATGTCTTCCCATTAAGTTTGAAATTGCCGTGATCAATTTCATAAACATTTTGTGCCCCACGAGGGGCTATTATTATGTTTTTCATTTTTGGACATACCATAAAATAAGCTTCATCACCATTGGAAACACGAGTCGGATCTTTTAATATGTTTAAATATTTAATTTTTGATAATTAATCATATATTTCACTCAACCATTTTTTAATATTACTCTCACTTACACAAGAACTGGCTTTAGTTGCTCTTTCTGGGAATCTTTCAATAAGAATCGAATTCCTTTCAAGAAAGGCTTTATACCACCCAGTTTCTAGAACATTGTCACAAAAAGGATTTTTTTATTTTACTTTGATCCAAAAACTCTTTGACAATAGCTTGTATATTGATCTTTCTTCTAGGAAATCCTCTTCGTTGACAATCAATTATCCAACATACTAGGTCCTCTTCTGCATTGCATCCTAATACAGGAGAGGGACCTGTAGTAGATTTGATGAATGCATCACTAATTCTAAATTGAATTGTTGGTTTGGGAATACCATACTTTTTTGAAGCTGTGCATTGTGACATCTCATTTTAAACTGCATTTATAGCATCTACAATTTGATTATCCGTATATTTTTTTATAAAACTGGTAAATAACTGGCATATTTCACACGAGATTTGTTTTGGTAGTCCTAAAAAGACTCAGTAATTGTTATAAAGCTCTGGAAAGGTTGAATATATTTATATATTCAGGCTGTTTTCCGATTGTTTTAAGATTGTACCTTTTCTTACGTTTGCCATTTTATGTATATTAACACTAGCGTATTTCCCCTAGAAATAAATAAATTAGTATTTTCACTAACTACAATAACAAATACATAAATAAATTCAAGTAAAATAGATTTTTCATTTTTAATTGCTTTAAAATTGTGTACTGAATATTTTTCTTGTCCTCTTATTTGTAGGTTAAACACTCTAGTAATAACTGTCACATAGTTACTCAACGTCAAAATACTAATTGGTCGGATGGTCTATCACTATAAAAACTGTTTATCGTGCGATATTTATTGTCTTATCATATTTTTCACAGTCAGTACTTTATTTTTATCAAAAAACTTTTTATTTCGATAATTTAAACCTGTATTCATTTACAAATGCCAAAAATCAGCACAAAAATCATTGTTTAATCATGAAAATATCTAGAAATAGTAAGGTTACTTTTTGTACATTTCTGTCTAAAATGACGTAAATTTCGGACTGGTAATTTTATTAATTAAATACACACATGAAACTTTAACTTACAACAAAGTTATGGGTTGTATCCAATACAGAAAAGAATATAGAATTTTCTTCTGTTACTAAACAATTATGTCACCAAAAGATTGTCTTATAGTTATATAGTTTTCAAATTATGACCAATCACTACCTACTGACCAACAACTGTTGTATTTACCCCTATTTTCTACTGATTGGGTTTTTCAACAGTCAACAGTCAATTTAAAACACTCTTAAGTTGCTCTATAAGAAAAGTATTTATTTATTAACAATATTATGAATTTTTTTAAAACAATATTATAAATTTTAATAACAAAATCTTACCTATATGAAAAGAAACGACAATAAATGTTTTCAATTGTAATGTCGATTCCCAATTCACTAACTAGTTTAACAAAATTATAACATAAATAAAAAAACAAATACTATCCGTTGTCTAGGTTTCGGACTGCTATGATGCGGACTACTATGATGCTTTTAAGCAGAGTAATATTGAAGAAATAGTATATTTTTCTTTACATACCCACACAAACGTAACTAGCGCATGTTTCTTAAATCAAACTATATAATAATACAAGTGTTTAATACAAGGTATCAAAACACGCGCAGCGGCGAGGGGCATCGAATCGTGCCGCAAAAGTTGGATTCGGTCCCGAAATGATTCGCGCCTACTTGAAAAACGACGGAAAAGTTGGAAGCATGAGGGACCCGGCGGCTCGGATCGCGAATCTTAAATGCAAAGGACACGCGAGCATCCCTTCCGAATCCAACGCGGGTAATTTCGAGTTCGTGGGCCCAGAAACGGCCAAACGGCATCCAAAGAGTGACCCTACCTACCGGGAACGCCACCGGACACGTTTGAGGCACTGGAGGGTGACCCCGTCGTCGCAGCGAAGCGCCGCCGGTGCCAAAATACTCGTATCTAAGGGGCCCATCGTCCGGCGCAGACCGTTTCGGCGTCAGATATTTTTCCAAAAAGGTTTTGACTTTGCCGACCTGGTCTGAGACCATCTCCGAGAAATGTACCAATGTACAATTCGAATTTGTCTCGAAAAATGCCGTCCCCGTCGGAAATTTCGGAAAAATGGCGCCTCCAAGCGCTTTCGCGTGGATGTCACGTTTTCGATGTTTTTCGGACCTCGTGCCCGAACCGACGGTCCACGTCGACACGTGGGGGTTCTGAAGATGTCTGACGATTTTTTTCAAAAATTTTCTTTTGATTTTTTTTTTGTTACGCGAAGTAAATCAAAGTGCTGAAAATGATTTTCGAGTTTATTTCGCTCTAAAGTTACACATAAGCAAGATCTACCCTATGTTTTGGCCTTGAATCCATTCTCAATTTATACACTTTTACAAATTTAGCAAAATACATGTCAATATATACATTAAAAGCTAAATAATGACGTAACTGGTCATGAAGTTCTTAAAAGTGTCACCTTTGGCGCTAGTGCTGTTGCGTTCGGAGCCAATTTGCAAGCAAACTGCGACCTAGTGTAATATGCCAAGAATCAAGGGCGTAGGTGGCGCGTAATCAATAATTTAATGACAGTGCAACATGTACCACTGGTGGTACATACCGGCGTCAACGTGTTAAACATTCCTACCACATTACAAGATGTTGTATTTTCGACTTCAAAATCAAAAAAAAGCCGGTTTCAGGATTTCTTAGTTAAGACTTCTTGAAAATAACATTTTCAGTAGACATTTGTAGGACTTGGAGTCTTAAAAAAGAACTCATAACAACATATTTTTGACTTGTGTGTTGTTTGGGTCGGTTGTCGCCACAGCGGCGTCATAATGACATAAGGCATTACTCAGTTGGCGATTTCTAAAAACAGCTAATCCTAAGAATAGGAGAATAATACAATAGCTAGTGAAAGCTTAGTGTGTGCCTAATAGACCTTTTTACGGTTAGTTAAGCGCATCCGCCAAGTTCGAAAGGCGGGAATATGAAAGTTTCGGGCACATATTTAGTTATACGTCAAAAAGTTCTGGCACTTTTTGATGTATAACATGACAGAAATTGACACATGCGCACAAAAAAATTTAAAACTATGAAAAGGTCTATTGCTGATAGGTTAGGTCATATAAAAATCCTTCGGAGTGCAATGTTTTTATTCCCACATGCAAAATCTTTTTAAATACGCACATTCGGAAGGGAATTTGAAGCTTCAACTGCGGAAACTTTCAAAATTCAAAGATGCTACTTGAATGATGATGATGATGAATTCAATTCAGGTCGTTCACCCTAACCAGTAACTCATCAAATAGACACACCCTCCTGTGGGCGCCTTCGAGTTTTGATGGTGTTATTTCCCACTTGTACTTCCACTGAGCAAGTTCTCTTTGATACTCCTTTCAAGTGCCGTTTATTCACATTCAACAGCATCGTGTGAGGTGGTATCAAATTTCAAGTTGAAATGACATTTGTAGTTAAATTATCAAATTGATGAATTGTGTTTGTGTTCAATTCATTTTCATTCAATTCAATTGTGAACGTCAACTATGAAAACTTGTAAATTCAGAAATGCAATTCTTAGTTCAACCATCAAATCGATGACATCAATTATGAGATTTGGAGCTTCAATTGTGAATACTTTCGATTAATTGGTGATTTCAACCATTTCTTGCAGTTGCCGAACAGATCCCCGTCGCTGGGCGGGCGCCCGCCCTGGCTCGAGAAGGAAATCTCCGGCCGCATCCGCATCCCCCACACCTTCGTCCTGCACAGCTACACCCGCCCCACCGTCTGCCAGCACTGCAAGAAGCTCCTCAAGGGCCTCTTCAAACAGGGTCTCCAGTGCAAAGACTGCAACTACAACGCCCACAAGAAGTGCATCGACAAGATACCCAAGGACTGCACCGGCGAACTACCCAGAGAATATCTAGAAACAAGTAAATATCCATATAGATTACTATTATTTGTGTTATCTAGAAACAAGTCAATATCTATATAGATTACTCTTATAGACCTTTAAATAGATGAAATTTTTGGTGAGCATGCGTCAATTTCCGCCATGTTTTCGGGCATTTTTTTGACATATAACCAGTGCAAATAACAAAATGTGCCCGAAACTTTCATATAAACCTTTTTACGGTTAGTTACGCGTTAGTTGCGTATCCGCCAAATTTAAAAGGCGGGAATATGAAAGATTCGGGCACATATTTAGTTATACGTCAAAAAGTTCGGGCACATTTTGACGTATAACCTGGCGGAAATTGTCACATGCGCACCAAATCATTTCAACTATGAAAAGGTCTATTTCCGCCTTTTAAACAATGACGGACGCGCATGCGCTTAACTAACCGTTAAAAGGTCTATATGAAAGTTTCGGGCACATTTTGTTATTTTCACTGGTTATACGTCAAAAAAGTGCCCGAAAACATGGTGGAAATTGCCGCATGCGCACAAAAAATATCTATTTTATAAAAGGTCTATTAGTGTTATCTAGAACTAAGTAAATATCTATATAGATTACTCATATTAGTTTTATTTAGAAACTAGACTAGACTGGTTCTAATCAGATTAGACTAGTCGAGATTAGACTAATCTGTTCATTGTCCTTCCAGGTGGATATTTGGATGTGGAGGGTTCTGTGAGCAGCGGCAGCCAAACGAACCTGATCCTGACGGAGGACGAGAGCGACACAGAGAAGGTCAGCTGCGCAGCCAACCGTGCCAATGGGATCCCCTACACTGATTCCTTCCCCGTTCATGATGATGACAACGACTCCATTCCCTCAAGGTTAGTCAACGATCATGCTGGAATAATCTTTTCTCTACTGTATTCAAACATGAAGTTGTTTAGACATGAAGTTGTTTTGACATGAAGTTGTTTCAACATGATGTTGTTTCAACATGAAATTGTTTTGACTTTAAATTTCTTCATGTCAATACAACTTATTGTTGTATCGACACGAAGTTGTTTTAATGTGAAGTTGTTTCAACATGAAGTTATTTCAATAAGATGTTGTTTTGACATTAAGTTGTTTTGACATGAAGTTGTTTCAACATGAAGCTGTTTTTGTAATAAATTGTATTGGCATCAAGTTGTTTTAACGTGAAATTGTTTTGACATTAAATTATAAACATGAAGTTGTTTTGACATGAAATTGTTTCTCATGTGGATAGGTCCAAAATGGAGTTGTTTCAGCATGAAATTGTTTCAAAAGACAGTTCTTTTGACATGAAGTTATTTAAACCTGAAGTTGTTTTGACATGAAGTTGTTTTGACTTGAAGTTGTTTCTCTCTCAAGCTTCATCAAACTGAATCTAATCTTGTCTGAATAGGATGTGCAAATCTTCTCGACTACCAAACATTGTTGTTGTTTTAACATGAAGTTGTTTCAATATGAAGTTGTTTCGACATGAAGTTGTTTTGACTTGAAGTTGTTTCTCTCTCAAGCTTCATCAAACTCAATCTAATCTTGTCTGAATAGGATGAGTAAATCTTCTCGACTATCAAACATTGATGTTGTTTTAACATGAAGTTGTTTCGATATGAAGTTGTTTCGACATGATGTTGTTTTGACTTGAAGTTGTTTCTCTCTCAAGCTTCATCAAACTCAATCTAATCTTGTCTGAATAGGATGAGTAAATCTTCTCGACTATCAAACATTGATGTTGTTTAAACATGAAGTTGTTTCGATATGAAGTTGTTTCGACATGATGTTGTTTTGACTTGAAGTTGTTTCTCTCTCAAGCTTCATCAAACTCAATCTAATCTTGTCTGAATAGGATGACCAAATCTTCTCGACTATCAAACGTTGATGTTTTGACATGAAGTTGTTTCGATATGAAGTTGCTTCAACATGAAATTGCGCCACATTTGGATAGGTCCAAGCTCTATACAATCATGAAGTTGTTTGGACATGAAGTTGTTTCAACATGAAATTGTTTCAAAAGACGGTTCTTTTGACATGAAGTTATTTAAAAATGAAGTTATTTTGACATGATGTTGTTTTGACTTGAAGTTGTTTCTCTCTCAAGCATCATCAAACTCAATCTAATTTTGTCTGAATAGGATGAGCAAATCTTGTCGACTATCAAACATCGATGTTGTTTTGACATGAAGTTGTTTCGATATGAAGTTGCTTCAACATGAAGTTGCGTCTCATTTGGATAGGTCCAATGGTCTATACATACATGAAGTTGTTTTGACTTGAAGTTGTTTCAACATGAACTTGTTTCAAAAGACAGTTGTTTTGACATGAAGTTGTTTAAAAATGAAGTTGTGTTGACATGAAATTGTTTTGACTTGAAGTTGTTTCTCTTTCAAGTTTCATCAAACTCAATCTAATCTTGTCTGAATAGGATGAGCAAGTCTTCTCGACTATCAAACATTGATGTTGTTTTAACATGAAGTTGTTTCGATATGAAGTTGTTTCAACATGAAGTTGCGTCTCATTTAGATAGGTCAAACGGTCTATACAAACATGAAGTTGTTTTGACATGAAGTTGTTTCAATATAAAATTGTTTCAAAAGACAGTTGTTTTGACATGAATTTATTTAAAAATGAAGTTGTTTGGACATGAAGTTGTTTTGACTTGAATTGTTTCTCTTTCAAGTTTCATCAAACTCAAGCTAATCTTGTCTGAATAGGATGAGCAAACCTTCTCGATTATGAAGTATTGATGTTGTTTTAACATGAAGTTGCTTCAATATGAAGTTGCTTCAACATGAAGTTGCATCAGTGTGGATAGGTCCAAGGTCTATAGAAACATGAAGTTGTTTTGACATGAAGTTGTTTCAACATGAAATTGTTTCAAAAGACAGTTGTTTTGACATGAAGTTATTTAAAAATGAAGTTGTTTTGACATGAAGTTGTTTTGACTTGAAGTTGTTTCTCTCTCAAGCTTCACAAACTCAATCTAATCTTGTCTGAATAGCATAAGCAAATCTTCTCGACTATCAAACATTGATGTTGTTTTAACATGAAGTTGTTTCAATATGAAATTGCTTCGACATGAAGTTGCGTTTCATTTGAATAGGTTCAATGGTCTATACAAATATGAAGTTGTTTTGACATGAAGTTGTTTCAACATGAAATTGTCTCAAAAGATAGATCTTTTAACATAAAGTTATTTAAAAATGAAGTTGTTTTGACATGAAGTTGTTTTGACTTAAAGTTGTTTCTCTCTCAAGCTTCATCAAACTCAATCTAATCTTGTCTGAATAGCTTGAGCAAATCTTCTCGACTATCAAACATTGATGTTGTTTTAACATGAAATTGTTTCGATATGAAGTTGTTTTGTTCTGAAATTGTTTCGACATGAAGTTGCATCTCATTTGAATAGTTCCAATGGTCTATACAAACATGAAGTTGTTTTGACATGAAGTTGCTTCAACATGAATGAATCTCATTTGAATAGTTCCAATGGTCTATACAAACATGAAGTTGTTTTGACATGAAGTTGCTTCAACATGAAATTGTCTCATGACAGTTGTTTTGACATGAGGTTATTTAAACATGAAGTTGTTTTGACATGACGTTTCAATATGAAGTTGTTTCAACATAAATTTGTGTCTCCTTTGAATTATTTTTTCAAACATGAAGTTGTTTCCAAATTAAGTTTATTTGACATGAAGTTAGTTAAACATGAAGTTGTTTTGATATGAAGTTGTTTCAACATAAAGTTGTGTCTCATTGGAATAGTTCCAATGGTCTATTCAAACATGAAATTGTTTTGACATGAAGTTGTTTCAACATGAAGTTGTTTCGACATGAAGTTAGACTAATCAGTTATCACTGTTTGTTGTAGTTCTTCCTCCTCTCCGAGTGCCAACATTCCATTACAACGAATCGTACAATCTGTGAAACACACCAAGCGACGCGGCTCGAGGATCATCAAAGAAGGCTGGCTGGTTCACTTCACCAACAAAGACACGATGGTGAGTAGACCCCACATCCCGCCACTTGTCCCATATCGACCGACTTCTTCCAGATCCGGCGCCACTTCTGGCGGCTGGACACCAAGTCGATCACCCTCTTCCAAAGCGACCAGGGCTCCAAATACTACAAGGACATCCCGCTCTCCGATGTGCTCGCGGTGGACACAGCCCGGATCAAGCAGGCCGAGGTGATGCACTGCTTCGAGATCCGCACTGCCAACATCGACTACTTCGTCGGGCAGGATCCTCTGTATAACCTGCAGGAAGGAAGCTCCGTCGCTCTGCCACCTCCCGACAGCGGAGTCGGCGCTTACTTAGCAAGGAGCTGGGAGACTTCGATCAGACAAGCTTTAATCCCCGTCACAGCTAATATTAGTAAGTTTTTATTGTCTTAATCTAAATTGGTTGTATATTTGTTTGGTTGTTGACGTGAAGTTAGTTAAACATGAAGTTGTTTCAACATGAAGTTGTTTCAATATGAATTTGTTTTCAAATTAAGTAGTTTTAACATGAAGTTGTTTCAAAATGAAGTTGTTTCGATATGAATTTGTTTTCAAATGAAGTTGTTTCAACATGAAGTTGTTTCAACATGAAGTTGTTTCAATATGAAGTTGTTTCAACATGAAGTTGTTTCGATATGAATTTGTTTTCAAATGAAGTTGTTTCAACATGAAATTGTTTCAATATGAAGTTGTTTCAACATGAATTTGTTTCAATATGAAGTTGTTTCAACATGAATTTGCTTTGATATGAATTTGTTTTCAAATGAAGTTGTTTTAACATGAAGTTGTTTCAGTATGAAGTTATTTCAACATGAATTTGTTTCAATACGAAGTTGTTTCAACATGAAGTAGTTTCAACATGAAGTTGTTTAGATATGAATTTGTTTTCAAATGAAGTTGTTTCAACATGAAGTTGTTTCGATATGAATTTGTTTTCAAATGAAGTTGTTTCAACATGAAGTTGTTTCAATATGAAGTTGTTTTCAAATGAAGTTGTTTCAACATGAAGTTGTTTCAACATGAAGTTGTTTCAATATGAAGTTGTTTCAACATGAAGTTGTTTCGATATGAATTTGTTTTCAAATGAAGTTGTTTCAACATGAAGTTGTTTCAATATGAAGTTGTTTCAACATGAATTTGTTTCAATATGAAGTTGTTTCAACATGAATTTGCTTTGATATGAATTTGTTTTCAAATGAAGTTGTTTTAACATGAAGTTGTTTCAATATGAAGTTATTTCAACATGAAGTTGTTTCAATACGAAGTTATTTTAACATGAAGTAGTTTCAACATGAAGTTGTTTAGATATGAATTTGTTTTCAAATGAAGTTGTTTCAACATGAAGTTGTTTCAATATGAAGTTGTTTCAACATGAATTTGCTTTGATATGAATTTGTTTTCAAATGAAGTTGTTTCAATATGAAGTTGTTTCAACATGAATTTGTTTCAATACGAAGTTGTTTCAACATGAAGTAGTTTCAACATGAAGTTGTTTAGATATGAATTTGTTTTCAAATGAAGTTGTTTCAACATGAAGTTGTTTCGATATGAATTTGTTTTCAAATGAAGTTGTTTCAACATGAAGTTGTTTCAACATGAAGTTGTTTCAACGTGAAGTTGTTTTGATATGAATTTGTTTAAGTTGTTTCGACATGAAGTTAGTCTTGTCAGTTTAATCCAGTCGCCGTCACAGAAGTTGTGATATAGTCCAGAGCTTCAAGCTTTGATCTCCATAAATGAGATTATTAGTTAATCTAAGTCCTGATATACGACGGAGTAATTTATTGTTTTGTAGGATCTGAGGAGACGAATGAATCAGAGGAACAAGTGACGGATATGAGTCAAATCTTCCAGATTTTCCCGGATGAGGTGTTGGGGTCGGGACAGTTCGGAATTGTCTACGGGGGCGTCCACAGACGGACAACGCGCTCGGTTGCGATTAAAGTGAGTCGAACTCGGTCTTGAAATCCGGTCTAATCCTTAGCTTTCTAGGTGATCGATAAGTTGCGGTTTCCGACTAAACAGGAGGCCCAGTTGAAGAACGAGGTGGCAATTTTGCAGAATCTGACTCATCCGGGTGTGGTCAATCTGGAGCGGATGTTCGAGACTCCAGAGAGGATCTTCGTGGTCATGGAGAAGCTCAAAGGCGACATGCTCGAGATGATCCTGTCTCACGAGAAGGGACGGCTGTCGGAACGAGTCACAAAGTTCTTAATCACACAGGTTAGAGATTAGTTATCATCTTATCTAGTTTTGGTTTATTTATTTATTATTTAGATTTTGGTTGCGTTGAAGCATTTGCACAGCAAGAACATTGTGCACTGCGATCTGAAGCCGGAGAACGTGCTGTTGAGCTCGGACAACGAGTTCCCGCAGGTGAAGCTGTGCGATTTCGGGTTTGCCAGGATCATCGGGGAGAAGTCGTTCCGGAGGTCTGTCGTCGGCACTCCGGCTTATCTCGGTAAGAAACAAGCTTATCCAGTTAATCTGCGTTAAGAGGCATGATATGTATAGGCAACCCACTATACGCATTATGCGCATGCGCATTGGGGGCAAAACACAAAGGCGTAGGGAAAATACATTTGAAGGGGGTATATAAAAATTGTTTATGCTTTGAAATCTATTTCTTATTTCGGATCGAGCGGTCACGCTGCCGCACGATATGTGGTCTTAATTGATCCTCTCCTAATATAACCCAATCTAACCATCAATTTTGTTCAATTCTGTAGGTACGGTGGCGTTTTGTACACGCCATTGGAGGTTTTATGTCAATTTCCGTTAGTTTCAATTATGGCACGGAGGGCGCTGAATGGCTCATGCCTCTTAACGCATATTAACCGTTTATTAACCGTTTGGTCTGAATAAAGCAAGTTTTTTTTTTAGCACCCGAAGTGTTGAGGAACAAGGGGTACAACAGGTCGCTGGACATGTGGAGTGTCGGGGTGATCGTCTACGTGAGTCTGAGTGGAACTTTTCCCTTCAACGAGGACGAGGACATCAACGAGCAGATTCAGAACGCTGCCTTCATGTACCCCACCAATCCGTGGAAGGAGATTTCCTCAGATGGTACGCTTAAGGATTCTTTGATTGACCTTCAGTTTGTCACTTTTACAGATGTTTTGTAACTTTGGACTAGTCTTACTAGTTTACTTGATAACACAAAAACGCGTCGGCGGATTTTCATGAAAATTTCAGGAAATATTCTTGAAAATACACTTTTTCATGTAGTCTAGTTCGTGCGTTTAAATCCAATTGGATTAGCTAGTACCGACGGGCAAACTTTGCTAATCGCATCTTGTCCACATTTTGGACTAGTCTTACTGTTTACTTGATAAAACAAAAACGCGTCGGTGGATCTCCATAGAAATTTCATGAAATATTCTTAAAAATACGCTCTTTCAACTAGTCTAGTTTGTGTAGCTTAAATCCAGTTGGACTAGCTAGTACAAACAGATAAACTTTGCTAGTCTCATCTTGTCCACATTTTGAACTTTTCTTACTCTTTCCTTGATAAAACAAAAACGCGTCGGTGGATTTTCATGCAAATTTCAGGAAATATCCTTGAAAATACGCTCTTTCAAGTAGTCTATTTTCTGTCGCTTAAATTCGCTTGAACTAGCTAGTACCGACAGACAAACTTTGCTAATTGCATCTAGTCCACATTTTTGACTTGCCTTACTCTTTCTTTAGTGAAACGAAAACGCGGTGGTGGGTTTATGGAACTTTCAGGAAATATTCTTGAAAATACGTTCTTTCAACTAGTCCTGTCGCTTAAATCTAGTTAGACAAGCTAGTACCGATAGACAAACTTTACTAACCGCTCTTTTCCACATTTTGAATTTGTCTTGAGGTTTTCTTGATAACACAGAAACGCGCCTGTCGTAATTATTTCAGGAAATATTTTTGAAAATACGTTCTATCATCTAGTCTAGTTTGTGTCGCCTAAATCTAGTTAGTACAGACACTTTAGCGATCATTTTGCAAGCATTTCAGAAGATTATGAAACATTGACGAACATTCTGGAATATTGAGGAATATTCTGAAATATTAACAAATATTCTGAAGCTATGAACACTCTGAAACATTGGGTAAAATTCTGAAACATTAACAAACATTCTGGAGCTTTGATGAACTCTTTTTAGGAAAATTGTCAACATTTCTGCAACATTGATAAGCATTTTGGAGCTTTGTCGGTAATTCTGAACCATTGAGGAATGTTCTGAAGCTTTGATGAACACTCTGATGCATTAACCAAAATTCTCAAAAATTGACGAACATCCTAGACCTTTGAGGACATTTACCACAATACTGCAACATTGGCGAACATTCTGAAACAATGAGGAATATTCTGGAGCTTTGCTAAACATTCTGAATGATTGATTAATGTTCTAAAACGTTGATGAATATTCTGAATCATTGCCGAATATTCTGAAACATTAAGGAATATTCTGAAGCTTTTGTAAACACTTTGAAACATTCATCAAACAATCTAAAACATTGAGGAATATTCTGAAACTTTGATGAACATTCTGAATCCTTGCCGAATATTCTAAAACATTGAGGAATATTCTAAAGCTTTGGTAAACACTTTGAAGCATTCATCAAACATTCGAAAACTTAGAATAATATTCTGAAGGTTTGATGAACATTCTGAATCATTGCTAAACATTCTGAAACATTGAGGAATATTCTGGAGCTTTGATAAGCATTCGGGAACATTGAGGAATATTCTGAAACTTTGATGAACATTCTGATTCATTGCCGAATATTCTGAAACATTGAGGAATATTCTAAAGCTTTGGTAAACACTTTGAAGCATTCATCAAACAGTTGAAAACATTGAAGAATATTCTGAAGGTTTGATGACTATTCTGAATCATTGCTAAACATTCTGAAAGATTGAGGAATATTCTGAAGCTTTGCTAAACATTATGAAACATTGAGGAATATTCTGGAGCTTTGCTAAACATTCTGAAACATTGAGGATTATTCTGAAACTCTGATGAACATTCTGAATCATTGCCGAATATTCTGAAACATTGAGGAATATTCTAAGGCTTTGGTAAACACTTTGAAGCATTCATCAAACAGTTGAAAAAAATTAAGAATATTCTGAAGGTTTGATGAACATTCTGAATCATTGCTAAACATTCTGAAAGATTGAGGAATATTCTGAAGCTTTGCTAAACATTATGAAACATTGAGAAATATTCTGGAGCTTTGCTAAACATTCTGAAACATTGAGGAATATTCTGGAGCTTTGCTAAACATTCTGAAACATTGAGGATTATTCTGAAACTCTGATGAACATTCTGAATCATTGCCGAATATTCTGAAACATTGAGGAATATTCTAAGGCTTTGGTAAACACTTTGAAGCATTCATCAAACATTCGAAAACATTGAAGAATATTCTGAAGTTTTGATGAATATTCTGAATCCTTGCTAAACATTCTGGAACATTGAGGAATATTCTGGAGCTTTGCTAAACACTCTGAAACATTGAGGATTATTCTGGAGCTTTGCTAAGCATTCGGAAACATTGAGAAATATTCTGAAACTATGATGAACATTCTGAATCATTGCCGAATATTCTGAAACATTGAGGAATATTCTATAGCTTTGGTAATCACTTTGAAACTTTCATCAAACAGTTGAAAACATTGGAGAATATTCTAAAGGTTTGATGAACATTCTGAATCATTGCTAAACATACTGAGAGATTGAGGAATATTCTGAAGCCTTCCTAAACATTCTGAAATATTGAGGAATATTCTGGAGCTGTGCTAAACAATCTGAATCATTGCCGAATATTCTGAAACATTTATCAATATTCTAAGGCATTGGTAAACACTTTGAAGCATTTATCAAACAATTAAAAACATTGGAGAATATTCTGAAGGTTTTATGAATATGCTGAATCATTGCTAAACATTCGGAAAGATTGAGGAATATTCTGAAGCTTTGCTAAACATTATGAAACATTGAGGAATATTCTGAAACTTTGATGAACATTCTGATTCATTTCCGAATATTTTGAAACATTGAGGAATATTCTAGAGCCTTGGTAAACAATTTCAAGCATTCATCAAACATTCGAAAACATTGAAGAATATTCTGAAGTTTTGATGAATATTCTGAATCCTTGCTAAACATTCTGGAACATTGAGGAATATTCTGGAGCTTTGCTAAACACTCTGAAACATTGAGGATTATTCTGGAGCTTTGCTAAGCATTCGGAAACATTGAGAAATATTCTGAAACTATGATGAACATTCTGAATCATTGCCGAATATTCTGAAACATTGAGGAATATTCTATAGCTTTGGTAATCACTTTGAAACTTTCATCAAACAGTTGAAAACATTGGAGAATATTCTAAAGGTTTGATGAACATTCTGAATCATTGCTAAACATACTGAGAGATTGAGGAATATTCTGAAGCCTTCCTAAACATTCTGAAATATTGAGGAATATTCTGGAGCTGTGCTAAACAATCTGAATCATTGCCGAATATTCTGAAACATTTATCAATATTCTAAGGCATTGGTAAACACTTTGAAGCATTTATCAAACAATTAAAAACATTGGAGAATATTCTGAAGGTTTTATGAATATGCTGAATCATTGCTAAACATTCTGAAAGATTGAGGAATATTCTGAAGCTTTGCTAAACATTATGAAACATTGAGGAATATTCTGAAACTTTGATGAACATTCTGATTCATTTCCGAATATTTTGAAACATTGAGGAATATTCTAGAGCCTTGGTAAACAATTTCAAGCATTCATCAAACATTCGAAAACATTGAAGAATATTCTGAAGTTTTGATGAATATTCTGAATCCTTGCTAAACATTCTGGAACATTGAGGAATATTCTGGAGCTTTGCTAAACACTCTGAAACATTGAGGATTATTCTGGAGCTTTGCTAAGCATTCGGAAACATTGAGAAATATTCTGAAACTATGATGAACATTCTGAATCATTGCCGAATATTCTGAAACATTAAGGAATATTCTATAGCTTTGGTAAACACTTTGAAGCATTCATCAAACAGTTGAAAACATTGAAAAATATTCTGAAGGTTTGATGAACATTCTGAAACATTGCTAAATATTCTGAAAGATTGAGGAATATTCTGAAGCTTTGCTAAACATTCTGAAAGATTGAGGAATATTCTGGAGCTGTGCTAAACATTCTGAAACATTCAGGATTATTCTGAAACTCTGATGAACATTCTGAATCATTGCCGAATATTCTGAAACATTAACGAATATTCTATAGCTTTGGTAAACACTTTGAAGCATTCATCAAACAGTTGAAAACATTGAAAAATATTCTGAAGGTTTGATGAACATTCTGAAACATTGCTAAATATTCTGAAAGATTGAGGAATATTCTGAAGCTTTGCTAAACATTCTGAAAGATTGAGGAATATTCTGGAGCTGTGCTAAACATTCTGAAACATTGAGGATTATTCTGAAACTCTGATGAACATTCTGAATCATTGCCGAATATTCTGAAACATTGAGGAATATTCTAAGGCTTTGGTAAACACTTTGAAACATTCATCAAACAGTGGAGAATCTTCTGAAGGTTTGATGAACATTCTGAATCATTGCTAAACATTCTGAAACAATGAGGAATATTCTAAAGCTTTGGTAAACATTATGAAACATTGAGGAATATTCTGGAGCTTTGCTAAACATTCTGGAACATTGATGAATATTCTGGTGTTTTGCTAAGCATTCGGAAACATTGAGGAATATTCTGGAACTTTGATGAACATTCTGAATCATTGCCGAATATTATGAAACATTGAGGAATATTCTAAAGCTTTGGTAAACATTATGAAACATTGAGGAATGCTCTGGAGCTTTGCTAAACATTCTGAAATATTGAGGAATATTCTGGAGCTTTGCTAAACATTCTGAAACATTGAGAATTATTCTGAAACTATGATGAACATTCTGAATCATTGCCGAATATTCTGAAACATTGAGGAATATTCTATAGCTTTGGTAAACACTTTGAAGCATTCATCAAACAGTTAAAAACATTGGAGAATATTCTGAAGGTTTGATGAATATTCTGAATCATTGCTAAACATTCTGAAAAATTGAGGAATATTCTGAAGCTTTGCTAAACATTATGAGACATTGAGGAATATTCTGTAGCTTTGCTAAGCATTCGGAAACATTGAAGAATATTCTGAAACTTTGATGAACATTCTGAATCATTGCCGAATATTCTGAAACATTTAGGAATATTCTAAAGCTTTGGTAAACACTTTGAAGCATTCATCAAACATTCTAAAACATTGAAGAATATTCTGAAGGTTTGATGAACATTCTGAATCATTGCTAAACATTCTGAAACATTGAGGAATATTCTGGAGCTTTTCTAAACATTCTCAAACATTGAGGAATATTCTGAAACTTCGGTGAACATTCTGAATCATTGCCGAATATTCTGAAACATTGAGGAATATTCTGTTCTGCTTTGCTGAACATTCTGAAACTTTTTTGAACATTCTGAAATATCGAGGAATATTCTTAAGCTTTGTCGACCATTCTGAAACATTGATGAGCTTATAAATTTTCTGTTTGTTTTTCAGCTATCGATTTGATCAACAATTTGCTGCAAGTCAAACAGAGGAAGAGGTACACCGTGGATAAATCCTTGCAACATATTTGGCTTCAGGTAAACTCCTTGACAAATAGATCTTTTTACGGTTAATTAAGCGCATGCGCATCCGCCAAGTTTCAAAGGCGGGAATATGAAAGTTTCTGGCTCATTTTAAGTTATACGTCTAAAAGTTCGGACACTTTTTGACGTATAACATGGCGGAAATTGACAAAATTTCAACTATGAAAAGGTCTATTCAACTGTTGTACCAATGTTTGAAAACTTTTGTATAGACAGACGAAAACAATTTGAATTTCCCTCACCTAAAACTCGAATGATATCATCTGTTCTTTTTTTAGGATTACCAGACGTGGTGTGATTTGCGGTCGTTGGAGAATCAGATTGGGGTTAGATACTTGACCCACGAGTCGGACGACGCGAGATGGGAAAGATATCGGTCGGACTGCCTTTGACCTAGCAAGGGCTGGCTGCACAACGTGAAAAAGTGCCTACGCACGCTGAAAACTTAGCTCAATCTCTTCAACGGAAACAAACTGGAAAGGGTTATGGAAAGGGGGGTTTTATTTTGTTGAACAAATTTCGGAAATTCTCAAAATTCATCGAATTCTAGGGAGATTTTGTGTTTGAAATCAGCGTGGAACGGGGCAGCTCTAAACGATAGATATGAGATATCGCGCGATTTTCATCAGTTTGGTGGAAATTTTTTTGGATTTTTTCGGTTCGTAAGAGAAATCGTGGATTTTTTTAATCATTTTTGCCGACTGAGGTTGTTAAGTTTTAAAAGTTTTTTATTTGTTTTTAAGAGCTTTGTCGAGGTTTCGTGCAAACATTTTTGAAAATTCTTTGTTGTTTAACTCAAAATTTGTCCAAATATTGGGAAACTTTGTACAGCAAGACCAACAAACGAAATCAATTGATATTCCTTAATGTTTGAGCAACAATTGATGAAATTTTCAAAATTCTAGTTTCATTTGTTTCATCAATAATTCAAAATTTATCAAAATCAACAAATTTTCAGGTTTTGTGCAAATATTTAGAAATTTTACACAGACAAACGGACGATAATTTTGGAAACTGAAAATACCAGTATTATTGGTTTTATCAAGAACTCAAACTTTGTCAAAAGCAACATACTTCGGTTTTGTCGCAAATATTTCGAAATTTGGTATAGACAGACGGACAGGCGAAAGCAATGGAAATTCCTGATAGCTTGAGCAACAATTTCGGAAATTTCCAAAAACCTTCCCATCATCCATCATTTGTTTCGTCAAAAGTCATAATTTATCAAAATCAACAAAAGTTTTCGGTTTTGTGCAAATGTTTAGAAATTTAGCACAGGCAAACAAACAGACGATATCAATTCAAATTTCTCAAAGTTTGAGAAATAATTTTGGAAATTTTGAAAATCCCAGTTTCATTTGTTTTGACAAAAACTCAAAATTTATCAAAATCAACATTTTTCGGCTTTTTCTCAAATATTTCAAAATTTGGTACAGACAGACGAAATCAATTGAAAGTCCTTAAAGTTTTACCAAAAATTTAGGAAATTTCCAAAAATCTGGTGTTATTTGTTTCGTCAAAAACTTAAAATTTTTCAAAATCAACAAAACTTCGGTTTTGTGCAAATATTTGGAAATTTGACACAGACGATATCAATTCAAATTTCTCCAAATTTGAGCATTAATTTTGGAAAGTTGGAAATTTGAGCATTAATTTTGGAATTTTGGAAATTCCAGTTTTGTCACAAATATTTGGAAATTCGGTACAGACAGAGGAATAGACAAAATCAATTGAAATTCCTGAAATTTCTAATAACAATTTCGGAAATTTTTAAAAATCTGGTTTCATTTGTTTTGTCAAAAACTCAAAATTTATCAAAATGTACAAAACTTTCTGGTTTTGTGCAAATATTTAGAAATTTGACACAGACAGACAAACGGACGATACCAATTCAAATATCTCAAGGTTTGAGCAATAATTTTGGAGACTTTGAAAATTTCAGTTTCATTTGTTTTGTCAAAATTCGTCAAAATCAATATATTCAAATATTTAGTCTCAAATATTTTGAAAGTTGGTACAGACACATGAAAGCAATTGAAATTCCTGAAAGTTTTAGCAACAATTTTGGAAATTTCCAAAACTCTAGTTGCATTTTATTCGTCAAAAACTCAAAATTTATCAAAATCAACAAAACTTTCTGGTTTTGTGCAAATATTTAAAAATTTGGCAGAAATAGACGATATCAATTCAAAGTTTGAGCAATAATTTTGGAAACTTTAAAAATTCCATTTTCAAATCCCATTGTTTTGTCAAAAACTCAAAATTTATCAAAATCAACATATTTCGGTTTTGTCTTAAATATTTCGAAATTTTGTAGACAGGCGAAAGCAATTTCCAAAATAAAATTCTTGAAATTTTGAGCAAAAATTTCGGAAATTTCCAAAAATCTAGTTTCTTTTGTTTCGACAAAAACTCAAAATTCATTAAAATCAACAGAACTTCCGGTTTTGTACGAATATTTAGAAATTTGGTACAGGTAGAGAAACAGAGGATATCAATTCAAATTTCTCGAAGTTTGAGCAACGATTTTGTAAACTGAAAATTCTAGTTTCATTTGTTTAGTCAAAAACTCAAAATTTGTCAAATTCTACATATTTCGGTTCTGTCTCAAATATTTCGAAATTCGGTACAGACCGACGAACAGACGAAAGCAATTGAAATTCCTTATAGTTTAGGCGACAATTGCTGCAATTTCCAAAATTCTAGTTCCATTTGTTTCGTCAAAAACTAAAAATTTATCATAATCAAGAAAACTTTCCGGTTTTGTGAAAATATTTAGAAATTGGCACAGACGATATCAATTCAAAGTTTGAACAATAATTTTGAAAACTAATTATTTCAGTTTCATTTGTTTTGTCAAAAACTTAAAATTAGTCAATATCAACATATTTAGAAATTTGGTACAGACAGACGAAAGCAATTGAAATTCCTGAAAGTTTCAGCAACAATTTCGGAAATTTCCAAAAATCTAGTTTCGTTTGTTTCATCAAAAACTCAAAATCTACAAAACTTCCGGTTTTGTGCAAATATTTATAAATCTAGCACAGACAGACAAACAGACGATATCAATTCAAATTTCTCAAAGTTTGAGTAATAAATTTGGGAAATTGAAAATTCCAGTTTCGTTGTTTTGTCAAGAACTCAAAATTTGTTAAATCCACATATTTCGGTTTTGTCTCAAATATTTCGAAATTCGGTACAGACAGACCGAATTTAAATTCCTGAAAGTTTTAGCAACAATTTCGGGCATTTCCATAAATCTAGCTCAAAATTTATCAAATTCAATAAAACTTTTCGGTTTTGTGCAAATATTTAGAAATTTGGCACAGACAGACAAACAGACGATATCAATTCAAATTGCTCAAAGTTTGAGCAATAAATTTGGAAACTTTGAAAATTTCAGTTTCATTTGTTTTGTCAAACTCAAAATCAACATATTTCTGTTTTGTCTGAAATATTTCGAAATTTGGTACCGACAGACGAAGAGACGAAAGCAATTGAAATTCCTGAAAGTTTGAACAACGATTTCGGAAATTTCCAAAAATCTAGTTTTATTTGTTTCAACAAAAACTTAAAATTTATCAAAATCTACTAAACTTTTTACTTTTGTACAAATATTTGGAAATTTGGCAGAGATAGACAAACAGACGAAATTAATTTAGATTTCTCAAAGTTTGACCAATAATGTTGGAAATTTTTAAAATTCCAGCTTAATTTGTTTTGTCAAAAACTCAAAATTCAGTTTCATTTGTTTTGTCAAAAATTTGGTACAGACAGACGAACAGACGAAGGCAATTGAAATTCCTGAAAGTTTGAGCAAATATTTCGGAAATTTTCAAAAAATTTATGTTCTTTGTCTCGTTTCTCGACAAAATTTCGGAATATTTAAGACAAAACCGAAATATGTTGATAAATTTTGAGTTTTTGACAAAACAAATGAAAATTGAATTTTTAAAGTTCCAAAATTTTTGCTCAAACTTTGAGAAATTTGAATTGATATCGTCTATTTCTGCCAGATTTATAAATATTTGCACAAAACCAGAAAGTTTTGTTGATTTTGATAAATTTTGAGTTTTTGACGAATCAAATGCAACTAGAATTTTGGAATCTCAAAATTTATCAAAATCAACAAAACTTTCCGGTTTTGTGCGAATGTTTAGAAATTTGGCACATACATATAAACAGACGATATCAATTCAAATTTCTCAAAATTTGAGCAAGCATTTTCGAAACTTTGAAAATTCCAGTTTCATTTGTTTTTTCAAAATCCATATATTTCTTTTTGTCTTAAATATTTCAAAATTTGGTACAGACAAACGAAAGCATTTGAAATTCCTGATAGCTTGAGAAGCAATATCAAAAATTTCCAAAAATCTAGTTTCATTTGTTTAGTAAAAAACTCAAAATTTATCAAACTCAACGATTTTTTTCGGTTTTGTGCAAATATTTAGAAATTTGACAAATACAGACAAACAGACGATATCAATTCAAGTTCCTCAATATTTGAGCACTAATTTTGGAAACTTTGTAAATTCCAGTTTCATTTGTTTTGTCAAAAACTCAAAATTTGTCAGAATCAACATATTTCGGTTTTGTCTCAAAAATTTCGAAATTTGGTACAGACAGACGAACAGACGAAAGCAATTGAAGCTCCTTAAAGTTTGAGCAACAATTTCGGAAATTTCCACGTTTCTTCAATTCTAGTTTCGTTTAATTCGTCAAAAACAAAACTTTTTGGTTTTATACAAATATTTGGAAATTTGGAAGAGACAGACAAACCGACGAAATCAGTTTAAATATCAAAAACATAATACTCAAAGTGTGATTGGTAGAGGTTATAAAAATGTTTGCGAAAACTTCGACAACTTTGAGATTTTAATTAAGTGCTTTAATAATTGCAAATAGTTGATCGGTTTCATCTAAGGAAGTTAGTTTAAGAGAAAATTGTGATTTTTAGAACAAAACGTAGACCAATTTAAAACTGGAGAAAATTTCGAGGAGGAAACAAAATCGCGAAAATGTAAAAAAAAAACTGTTTTGTGCAATTTTCTGTCGGTTTTTGTGAAAAACCTTGGCAAAGTGAACACTTTTTGCAACAAACATTGTTTCATATTTGCTTGCTTTTTGATTAATTCTTGCAAATTTTTCCAAAAAGGACTTTTCGCAAACATTCCAAACATTTTTTTAGACATTCCAAAATTGCAGGAATTAATTATTTGCTTAATTTGCAAACAAAATTCACCAATTTTTTTTGCTTTATATTCCAAATTTTTCAACAAAAAACAAGGACAAGACTGTATAGACAAGACTAGATACACAAGAGTAGAAAAAGAAGAATAGACAGACAAGACTAGTCAAACAAGACTAGACAGACAAGACTAGACAGACAAGACTAGACAGACAAGACTAGACAGACAAGACTAGACAGACAAGACTAGACAGACAAGACTAGACAGACAAGACTAGACAGACAAGACTAGACAGACAAGACTAGACAGACAAGACTAGACAGACAAGACTAGACAGACAAGACTAGACAGACAAGACTAGACAGACAAGACTAGACAGACAAGACTAGACAGACAAGACTAGACAGACAAGACTAGACAGACAAGACTAGACAGACAAGACTAGACAGACAAGACTAGACAGACAAGACTAGACAGACAAGACTAGACAGACAAGACTAGACAGACAAGACTAGACAGACAAGACTAGACAGACAAGACTAGACAGACAAGACTAGACAGACAAGACTAGACAGACAAGACTAGACAGACAAGACTAGACAGACAAGACTAGACAGACAAGACTAGAGAGACAAGACTAGACAGACAAGACTAGACAGACAAGACTAGACAGACAAGACTAGACAGACAAGACTAGACAAACAAGACTAGACAGACAAGACTAGACGGACAAGACTAGACAGACAAGACTAGACAGACAAGACTAGACAGACAAGACTAGACTGACAAGACTAGACTGACAAGACTAGACAGACAAGACTAGACAGACAAGACTAGACAGACAAGACTAGACAGACAAGACTAGACAGACAAGACTAGACAGACAAGACTAGACAGACAAGACTAGACAGACAAGACTAGACAGACAAGACTAGACAGACAAGACTAGACAGACTAGACAGACAAGACTAGACAGACAAGACTAGACAGACAAGACTAGACAAACAAGACTAGACAGACAAGACTAGACAGACAAGACTAGACAGACAAGACTAGACAGACAAGACTAGACAGACAAGACTAGACAGACAAGACTAGACAGACAAGACTAGACAGACAAGACTAGACAGACAAGACTAGACAGACAGGACTAGACAGACAAGACTAGACAGACAAGACTAGACAGACAAGACTAGACAGACAAGACTAGACAGACAAGACTAGACAGACAAGACTAGACAGACAAGACTAGACAGACAAGACTAGACAGACAAGACTAGACAGACAAGACTACACAGACAAGACTAGACAGACAAGACCAGACAGACAAGACTATACAGACAAGACTAGACAGACAAGACTAGACAGACAAGACTAGACAGACAAGACTAGACAGACAAGACTAGACAGACAAGACTAGACAGACAAGACTAGACAGACAAGACTAGACAGACAAGACTAGACAGACAAGACTAGACAGACAAGACTAGACAGACAAGACTAGACAGACAAGACTAGACAGACAAGACTAGACAGACAAGACTAGACAGACAAGACTAGACAGACAAGACTAGACAGACAAGACTAGACAGACAAGACTAGACAGACAAGACTAGACAGACAAGACTAGACAGACAAGACTAGACAGACAAGACTAGACAGACAAGACTAGACAGACAAGACTAGACAGACAAGACTAGACAGACAAGACTAGACAGACAAGACTAGACAGACAAGACTAGACAGACAAGACTAGACAGACAATACTAGACAGACAAGACTAGACAGACAAGACTAGACAGACAAGACTAGACAGACAAGACTAGACAGACAAGACTAGACAGACAAGACTAGACAGACAAGACTAGACAGACAAGACTAGACAGACAAGACTAGACAGACAAGACTAGACAGACAAGACTAGACAGACAAGACTAGACAGACAAGACTAGACAGACAAGACTACACAGACAAGACTAGACAGACAAGACCAGACAGACAAGACTATACAGACAAGACTAGACAGACAAGACTAGACAGACAAGACTAGACAGACAAGACTAGACAGACAAGACTAGACAGACAAGACTAGACAGACAAGACTAGACAGACTAGACAGACAAGACTAGACAGACAAGACTAGACAGACAAGACTAGACAGACAAGACTAGACAGACAAGACTAGACGGACAAGACTAGACGGACAAGACTAGACGGACAAGACTAGACGGACAAGACTAGACAGACAAGACTAGACAGACAAGACTAGACAGACAAGACTAGACAGACAAGACTAGACAGACAAGACTAGACAGACAAGACTAGACAGACAAGACTAGACAGACAAGACTAGACAGACAAGACTAGACAGACAAGACTAGACAGACAAGACTAGACAGACAAGACTAGACAGACAAGACTAAACAGACAAGACTAGACAGACAAGACTAGACAGACAAAACTAGACAGACAAGACTAGACAGACAAGACTAGACAGACTAGACTAGATAGACAAGATTAGTAGTCAGGCCAGACTAGATAGGCAAGATTAGATAGATAAGACTAGACAGACAAGACTAGGTAGACAAGACTAGACAGACAAGACTAGACCGACAAGACTGGGCTGATAAGAGTAGACAGACTATATAGACAAGACTAGTCAGGCTAGACTAGATAAGCAAGATTAGATAGATAAGACTATACGGACAAGACTAGACAGACAAGACTAAACAGACAAGACTAGACAGACAAGGCTAGTCAGACAAGACTAGACTAGTCTAGTTAGACAAGATTAGTTGTCAGGCTAGACTATATAGGCAAGAATAGATAGATAAGACTAGACAGACAGGACTAGACAGACAAGGCTAGGCAGACAAGACTAGATAGACAAAACTAGATAGACAAGACTAGACCGACAAGAGTAGACAGACAAGACTAGACTGACAAGACTGGGCTGATAAGAGTAGACAGACTAGATAGACAAGACTAGTCAAGCTGGACTAGATAGGCAAGATTAGATAGATAAGACTGACAGACATGACTAGGCAGACAATACTGACTAGACAAGACTAGACAGACAAGATTAGTCAGACTAGACCAGATAGACAAGACTAAACCGAAAAAACTAGATAAGACAAGGTTAGACCGACAACACTAGACTGACAAGACTTTTAATTTCCAAATTTTTGTTAAATTAGATTTTTTTTTTAATTTTAAACTTCGAATCTTTCTATAGGGTCTTCCAATAAGAGGTTTAATTTTGATATGTAAAAAATAACGAGTATTTTTAAGCGAAATCATCGCATGTTTATTTAATTGTAAAGAGGAGGGTATGCCATTTATAATGGAAAACAATATTAGGCAATATTAGCCAAGTGGTGGTCAATGATGGCCGCCAAATGTTGGCGGCTACGTTTTTCTACGAAATTCCGGATTTGGGTCAATTCATGGACTCACGACCTTGTTGATGTTCGATAGGCGTGCGTTTTTGTGTTAACTGAACTTTAAAAGCCTTAAGACTTTATGCAGAATACGGAGTAATCTCGTTTGTGGAATGCCCTATTCCAAAGATCGACGAGGAATGGACAAACCTGGGTTTTCCTCAACACTATGGGCTACAATCTATGGGGATCTCAAAGTTTCTCAATTCTCAAAAAAATCCCAATCTATGAAATAAAGTTCCAAATGAGGAAATCAGAAGAAGAACGCAATTAACAGATGTTAGCGAAAGAGTGGCGCAGCAAAAATGGAGATGGGCTGGCCAAATTGCAAGACAGAGCACAGAAAGATGGACATACAAAATAACAGCTTGGCGGCCAAGAGAGTGCAAAAGAAGTGCTGATAGACCTCAAAACTTCTACAAGCTTAGCTACATCTACCAATAATATAAGATATATATAAGATATACAATAATATATAATATAAGATAAATGGTCTATATGTAACTTTACCCATACAAATAATTTGTATTCTAATCTAATGGGAATAAAGTAATTTGAAAAAAGATGGCGTGATGAGATCCAGAAGATTGCTGGGAAAAAAACTGGATGAGGGCTGCTACGGACAGGCAGGAATGGAAAAATATGGAAGAGATCTACATTCAGGAGTGGATGGGACCAGGCTGATAAAACGAAGAAGAAAATGGATACAAGAGCAATATTATGGGCTACCTTAAAGAAGGCTCTTTTAGAAACCGAAGATGATGACATTGAGTATGCACAAGCCTTTTAGAAAACAACAGTGTATGAAAATTTTCAACTTACGAATGAGAGAAAGAGACACAAAGCCACAGATAATGACCGGGTACAGGGAGTTGGATAGAGCTTTGAGATCAAAATGCCGAAAAGCAAAGGAAGGATGACTAGCTGAAAAATGCAGTGAAATTGAGACACTAGAAGCAATGCACGACTCGTTTAATCCCCACTAGAAGATCAAGGAATTCACGCAAGATACACGGTATTTGAAAGGACACTAACAACAAGATTTTAACGAGCGTTGAGAAAAAGAAAGGAGGAGTATGTTGAGGCTCTCTTCATTGACACACTACCATCGACAAGTTTTCTCGTTTTCGGAGGCTAGGCGTTCCTGCTAGTCGATGGTGGTCAAGACATGATAGAAATTATGGCTGCAACTATCCATAGACATGGCGCCATCATTAGCGAACCGAACAAGAAAAAGATATCGGGAAGAGACTGGTTCAAAGAGGATGATATCAACGAGCCCAGTCATGCTATCACGATAGAGGAAGTTCACGATATAAGGAGTATGTTGAGGCTCTCTTCATTGACACACGACCATTGACAAGTTTCCTCGTTTTCGAAGACTAGGCGTTCTTAACGGATTAACTGACTGAATGGCTGAACAGCTCAAGACATGATAGAAACTATGGCTGCAACTATCCATAGACATCGCGTTATCGTTAGCGAACCGAACAAGAAAAAGGTATCGGGAAGAGAGTGGTTCAAGGACGATGATATCAACGAGTCCATTCCTGCTATCACGATAGAGGAAGTTCACGATGGAAGGAGTATGTTGAGGCTCTCTTCATTGACACACGACCATTGACAAGTTTTCTCGTTTTCGGAGGCTAGGCCTTTCTAACGGATAAATAACTGAATGGCTGAACAGCTCAAGACATGATAGAAACTATGGCTGCAACTATCCATAGACATCGCGTTATCATTAGCGAACCAAGCAAGAAAAAGGTATCGAGAAGAGACTGGTTCAAATACGATGATATCAACGAGCCCTGTCATGCTATCACGATAGAGGAAGTTCACGATGGAAGGAGTATGTTGAGGCTCGCTTTATAGACACACGACCATTGACAAGTTTCCTCATTTTCGGAGGCTGGCGTTCCTAACGGATTAAATGGCTCAACGGCTGCACAGCTCAAGACTTGATAGAAACTATGGCTGCAACTATCCATAGACATCGCGCTTTCAGTAGCGAACTAAACAAGAAAAGGTATCGGGAAGAGACTGGTTCAAAGACGATGATATCAACGAGCCCTGTCCTGCTAACACGATAGAGGAAGTTCACGATGGAAGGAGTATGTTGAGGCTCTTTTCATTGACACACGACCATTGACAAGTTTCCTCGTTTTCGGAGGCTAGACGTTCCTAACGGATTAAATGACTGAATGGCTGAACAACTCAAGACATGGTAGAAACTATGGCTGCAACTAACTATCCATAGACATCGCGCCATCATTAGCGAACCGAACAAGAAAAAGGTATTGGGAAGAGACTGGTTCAAAGACGATGATATCAACGAGCCCATTCCTGCTATCACGATAGAGGAAGTTCACGATATAAGGAGTATGTTGAGGCTCTCTTCATTGACACACGACCATTGACAGTTTCCTCGTTTTCGAAGACTAGGCGTTCTTAACGGATTAAATGACTGAATGGCTGAACAGCTCAAGAGATGATAGAAACTATGGCTGCAACTATCCATAGACATCTCGCTATCGTTAGCGAACCGAACAAGAAAAAGGCATCGGGAAGAGACTGGTTCAAAGACGATGATATCAACGAGCCCAGTCCTGCTATCACGATAGAGTAAGTTCACGATGGAAGCAGTATGTTGAGGCTCTCTTCATTGACACACGACCATTGACAGTTTCCTCGTTTTCGAAGACTAGGCGTTCTTAACGGGTTAACTGACTGAATGGCTGAACAACTCAAGGCATGATAGGAACTATGGCTGCAACTAACTATCTATAGACATCGCGCCATCATTAGCGAACCGAACAAGAAAAAGGTATCGGGAAGAAACTGGTTCAAAGACGATGATATCAACGAGCCCAGTCCTGCTATCACGATAGAGGAAGTTCACGATGGAAGGCGTATGTTGAGGCTCTCTTCTTTGACACACGACCATCGACAAGTTTTCTCGTTTTCGGAGGCTAGGCGTTCCTAACGGATTGAATGATTGAATGGGTGAACAGCTCAAGACTGCAACTATCCATAGACATCGCGCTATCATTACCGAACCGAACAAGAAAAAGGTATCGGGAAGAGACTGGTTCAAAGACGATGATATCAACGAGCCCAATCCTGCTATCACGATAGAGGAAGTTCACGATGGAAGGAGTATGTTGAGGCTCTCTTCATTGACGCACGACCATTGACAAGTTTCCTCCTTTTCGGAGGCTAGGCGTTCCTAACGGATTGAATGGCTGAACAACTCAAGACATGATAGAAACTATGGCAACTATCCATAGACATTGCGCTATCATTAGCGAACCGAACAAGAAAAAGTTATCGTGAAGAGACTGGTTCACAGACGATGATATCAACGAGCCCAGTCCTGATATCACAATAGAGGATTGTAGATTGTAAATATGGTGGTGACGACTTGTACTGCGACCTTTATAGATCTATTGTAGCCCACTCTCCTCCAAGCGTTGGTGTACTTGCCCATTTAGAGCGCCTCCTCCAATCCTGACCCCTTTTGGAATTTCAAGATCTGGTTGGGATTCAAGACCTGCAGCTCCTCTGTGTTTAAGCAGTGAGCCCTGAGGTACATCTGTCTCTTGCGGAGTAATGCTCCGCAGACTTTGAGCAGATGTATGGGGTTTCCTCTGCTGAACAACAGAATCTGCATCCGTCATCCTCCTCTAGGTCTAGGGCCTTGAGATGTTCCCTAAGTCTGCATTGTCCCGTCAGGACTCAGAATGACTCAAAAAACAAAACAAAAGCTTGTTCCTGCTTAATTTCAGGCGAGCTTATGTTCTTTTCTGATCACGATAGAGGAAGTGGGACGTGCGATATAATTTCAGAAGAATGACAAGGCTGTAGGAACAGACCACATTCACGCGAAAACCTTGAAATTGATCGTCAATGCAGATGATAGCGTCCTAAAACTTCTTACATCCTTGTTCAACTCAATATACGAAACTGGGAAAATACCAACGGACTGGCTGAGTTCGACGTTCATCGCTCTACACCAGAAAAACCGAACGCCTCTCAATACGACGATCACTGAATGATAAGCCTGATATCTCAAGGTCTTTCTCCGTATCGTTCACACTCGCATATACGTTAGATGCAATGCACAGTCTGGAGAAACGCAATTGGGATTTAGCAACGGAGTGGGCACGCGCGAGGCTCTCTTCTCTCAACGTTCTCGCACAACGATGCAGAGGCATGAATGCCGCCGAATAATAAGACTGATATCTCAACGTCTTTCTCCGTATCGTTGACACTCGCATATACGTTAGATGCGAGGGACAGGCTGGAGAAACGCAATTTGGATTTAGCAACGGAGTGGGCACGCGCGAGGATCTTCTCTCAACGTTCTCACACAGCGATGCAGAGGCATAAATGCCGCCGAATGATAAGCCTGATATCTCAAGGTCTTTCTCCGTATCGTTGACACTCGCATATACGTTAGATGCGAGGGACAGGCTGGAGAAACGCAATTTGGATTTAGCAACGGAGTGGGCACGCGCGAGGCTCTCTTCTCTCAACGTTCTCGCACAGCGATGCAGAGGCATGAATAACCGCCGAATAATAAGCCTGATATCTCAACGTCTTTCTCCGTATCGTTCACACTCGCTTATACGTTAGATGCGAGGGACAGGCTGGAGAAACGCAATTCGGATTTAGCAACGGAGTGGGCTCGCGCGAGGATCTCTTCTCTCAACGTTCTCACACAGCGATGCAGAGGCATGAATGTCGATATATACACCTGCTTTATTGACGACCGAAAAGCTTGTCGTGTCTCGCACCAGAAGCTCATTGAGATTCTAAAATACACGTAAGTGGACGAGGGAGATCTCAACATCATCACGCAGCTGAACCGGCACGAAACTGCATGTGAGATATGGCCATGACTTGACACATTATTGGCCAGTGCTGTGTGTTTGGGATGGGTGGGCATACTCTCTTGACGCATTGCAGGTTTATCCGATTGCTCATAAACATCAGATCTGGGTTGAATCCTCTACGCCATCTGGCACTATTGAAGGAGCCCGGCAGCTTATTGTCATGCAAGAGGGTTAGTTTGCTTGCATCTGCCCACTGGATCACTGCTTTATGGTATCATCATAGGCTGCTGTGGCTGTTGAAATCTCCGACCTCGAAGTGTGTCTTATCTGCGTCGAGTGGTCAGAAGTCGTTGGCTCTTATTTCAGTGTGTGGTGGCTTGGTCACAGAGGTGATGGTTCAGTTCTACTGTTAATATCTCGATTTCATTTTCCTCATCTACGTTAATGGACTGGACGAGCGTGTCGGGCTTAATGAAAATTGCGCTTCCGTATTGTCTATGAGGCCTTTGGACTACAAGTCCTTGAATTTTGGGTCTCTTTTGGTTACCATCTCTGTGAGTCTCCTATATGCATAGGTGTGATGTCCTATGTTGTGTTGTATTTTTGGCATAGGTCTTGCAGTAGCTCTCTTCCTTACATGTGGATATACCCTCTATGTTGACAGAGATAATGGTCATCTTTTTGATGAGTACATTTTTCATCCATTACACGTTTGTTGTTGTTTGTTTGTTGTTTCACGATGTTTTGATGCTTCTGGAGTGAAGGATCAGCCAGCCGAAGCTGTAGCTCAAGGGACGCCCGAATGTATATTTAACATATTCTTTCCTTTCTTGTCTCCTCCCGAGATTAAGATAGAGAGTATCACATCCGAAGAAATAGTAATCAGGAGGGGTGTCAGACAAGGGTGTTTCCCGTCTCATGTCCTCTTCAATATATATTTGGAGGCAGTGTTCCGAGAGGCACCGGTGGATGTGAAAGAGGACATTAAGATCAACGGCGCCCTTATTAACCCTTAACCAGGATAACCTAAATTACTGCTACTTTGGGTCTGAGAGACTATGTCAGGTGGTTAGGTGTTAATAATATACGATTCGCTGATGATACGGTGGTGCTCGCCGACAGCCTCCCACATCTCCAGAATATGATGGACCTTATCGTTGAACATAGCATACAGTGTGGTCTACACATGAACGTTTCCAAGACCATGGTGGTTGTGTTGTGGTTGTGGTCGCCACGACACCAAGACGGACGGTCCTTCAATTTAACATCCAGGTCGTGGAACAAGTGTTAAATATCTTGGAGACACCAAGACGGACGGTCCTTCAATTTAACAACCAGGTCGTAGAACAAGTGTTAAATATCTTGGAGCCTTCGTCAACTAGAAAAGTTACAGTAAAATGGAAATCAGATCAAGGATAGAGCAGGCCAGAAGGACATTCACCTCCATGAAGACCCTCTTCACAAGGAGAGACCTGAACCTACAGCTCCGTATACGTATATTGCGTTGCTATATCTTCCCACTGCTACTTTATGGCTTCGAGAGCTGGACATTCCACCAATCAATGTAGAGCCGAATTGACGCCTTTGAGATGTACGTGGTCTGTTAGAAAAATATCCGACCTTTAGCCGGTAAAAAAAAACTGACATACCTGGAGCGTTGGAAACCTAATCACCCTCAAAGTAGTCTCCTTGGGACTCCACACACTTCTCGCAGCGGTGCTGCCATTGCTAGAAGCAATCCGAGAAAGCCTCTTTCTGAATCGACTTTAGCTCGGCTATCGTTGCAGCCATAATGTCCTCTCTTGTCTGAAATCGCGTTCCTTTCAATGGCCTCCTGACTTTGGGCAATAGTCGCAGAGGGCCATATCAGGAGAGTAAGCAGCTTATCGAACTAGAGGAGTCTTAAAAAATTGTGAACCAGTTGCGAAGAATGTGCTGGAGCATTGCCGTGATGGAGTCGCCAATTTCCTGATGACCGCACCGCACAGCAACACGTAGGCGACGTAGGACATCCCTATAGTACTCTTTGGTGATTTTTACTTGCATTGAAAAACCTGCGAGAGCACTACTACGTCGCTCTAACACTGCTCGTCAGCAACTGACGCTATCTACAGGCGGGAAAAAATTCACGCATGCGCACGAAGGTTCAAGGTCGGCTCATGCAAGTGCGCTTGATTCAAATCCATCAGTTTTTCAAAATAAAAAGTAAGGTCGGATACTTTTCTAACAGACCACGTACTTGTATCGTCGTATACTGCGTATATCGTGGGTAGGTAGGATAACCAACGAGGAAGTACTGAGGAGAAAAGGTAAAGAGCAGATGACAACCGTCAATGAACGAAAGCTCCAATACAACGGGCACGTTGTGAGGGGAGAGCGTTACGAGATCCTTCTACTCGTCATCGAGGGATATATCGAGGGTAAACGATATGTGGGCAGACGGCAGAACTCGTGGATCTGCGTCGATGGTTCTGACGGACATCTATAGAGATTTTCAGAGTTGCGGTTGTAGTTTCACGCACCATTATATCCAGTTGGATCGGCAACCTTCGATGGGAGACGGCGTCTTAACAAGAAGAATGGACTACAACAGCAATATTCTCGGTTGTTTTTGAGCGACGTGCACGCGTTCGAGAGGTCAAGATTTGCGACGACCCCTGTGAGGGCCCAGAAATAACACACGCGGAGGTGGTTCACGCAATCAAGGCAGCTAAAACTGGAAAGTCCGCTGGACTAGACGATGTCTATTCAGAGGTACTCAAACTTTTCAACGACCAATCAGCCTCTTTAACGCCATCTTTCTGGGAAGATACCAAGGATTGGCCACACTACCTAAGAAGACGTAGCCAGAAACATGCGGAGACTACCGCATGATAAGGCTAATGATCTATACGCTGAAGATATTCCTTAAAATAATACATGGTCGATTACACCGTAAATGCGAGGAACACCTCTTTGATACTCAATTTGGATTTCGTAGCGGGCTGGAGACCAGAGAGGTCCTATTTGGCATACAGGTCTTAATACAGAGATGCCGTGACATATCCACCGATGTATACGCGTGTTTTCTCGATTACCAGAAAGCGTTTGACTGTGTTGACTACGAGAAACTTGCCAGCTACCTTCAGAATATGAACTTAGATGACAGGGACGTCCGCATTATAAAAAATCTGTATTACAACCAAGTCGCTGCTGACAAAGTTGAGGACGTGACCACTGAGTACGTTCCCATTCAGCGAGGTGTGAGGCAAGGGTGTGTGCTTTCTCCACTGCTCTTTAACATATACTCTGAGCGCCGAAGCATTGAACGAAGCACGGGAGGGAATTGCTGTCAACGGAGAAGTAATAAATAATTTGCGTTATGCGGACGATACAGTTCTGCTGGCAGGAAGTGCTGATGATTTGCAGACGCTACTGGATAGGGTTGCGGCTAAAAGCGAAGAAAAAGGCTCAAGTTAAATGTTAGCAAGACCAAAGCTATGGTTATTAGCAAAAATGGAGAGCTTCTAGCAAATCTGAGTACAGGCAACCAACAGATTCAGCAAGTCTCGAGCTTTAGATATCTGGGATGCTTGTTGAACAGTGAGTGGGAAATACGCAGGAAATAAGGTCCCGCATCGAGCAAGCTAGAGCGGCATCTAGCAATATGAAGAAGGTTCTTACATCCCGAGACTTGTCAATACCTCTGCGTATTAGATTTATTTTTCCTTCTTTCTTTTTTTCTCACCCGCTATATAATTATTATTTTTTAATTTATTATTTTATTCTTTGAGTAATTATTTACTTTTTTTTCACTTCTGTCGAATCTGTCTGTCCAGTGTCGACTAACGTGGGAACTTGTTACTTGGTCACTGAACTGACAGTTGACACCTGCCAAATGTCAAATTTGGCGTATGTCAGCTTAGAAAACGTTACGCCGTGATCCGGAGCACTCATCCATTCGAGCGCTCAACTTTCCAAGATTTTTTCGGTTTATTGACAGTTGACACCTGTCAAATGTCAAATTTGACGTATGTCTGCTTAGAAAACGTCACGCCAATCTGTCTGTCCAGTCTCGACGAACGTGGGAACTTGTTATTTGGTCACTGAACTGAGAGTTGACACCTGCCAAATGTCAAATTTGACGTATGTCAGCTTAGAAAACGTTACGCCGTGATCCGGAGCACTCATCCATTTGAGCGCTCAATTTTCCAAGATTTTCTCGGTTTATTGACAGTTGACACCTGTCAAATGTCAAATTTGACGTATGTCTGCTTAGAGAACGTCACGCCAATCTGTCTGTCCAGTGTCGACGAACGTGGGAACTTGTTATGCCGTGACGTTCTCTAAGTTGACATACGTCAAATTTGACATTTGACAGGTTTCAACTGTCAATAAACCGAGAAAATCTTGAAAAGTTGAGCGCTCGAATGGATGACTGCTCCGGATCACGGCGTGACGTTTTCTAAGCTGACATACATCAAATTTGACATTTGGCAGGTGTCAACTGTCAGTTCAGTGACCAAGTAACAAGTTCCCACCTTCGTCGGCACTAGACAGACAGATTCGACAGAAGTTAGAAAAAAAACAAAACAAAAAAAAAGTTAAGAATTATATAGCGGGTGAGAAGAAGGAAAAATAAATCTAATCTCAGGTAACTGGCACGTCGTTAATGAAATACCGGTTGTGCAATGACTTTTTTAAGTGTCGACTGTCAATCAACAGAGAAAATCTTGGAAAGTTTAGCACGCATGTTCGAGGACAGCGCTGACGTTCTCTAAGCAGACATACGTCAAATTTGACATTTGACAGGTTTCAACTGTCAATAAACCGAGAAAATCTTGGAAAGTTGAGCGCTCGAATGGGTGACTGCTCCGTATCACGGCGTAACAAGTCAGTAAGAAGGCGTAACAAGTTGCGAACAGTGAAATGAAATGCAGTTTGTGGTATGTATTTCCAATTTTGTACTATGGAATGGAAGGATGGACTTTAACAAAGGCAATGTGTGACCGATTGGAAGGGTTCGAGATGTGGTGCAACCGCCACTTGCTGCGAATGTCATGGGTAGAGTCCGAAACGCCAAGGTGACCGAAACTAGAAGTCATGTTTACCATCAAAAAACGCAAGCTGGAATATTTTGGACACGTTATGAGAGGGGAAAAGTACCGCATCTTGGAGAATATCATGCAAGGCAAAATCAAAGGTGGAAGAGGTCCTGGTTGAAAAACCTGAGAGAGTGGTATGGTGTCAGTTCTACTAGCCTGTTTTGTGCCGCTGCTGATAAAATAAAAATCATTATGATGATCGCCGACGTCTTCGGAGGACATGGCATGTAAAGAAGAAGTGTACGCGTTCGGTTCTTCACATCACTAACTTGTCTCAACAGCTCAAACTTTTCCATCAGTTTCAGAATTACTGACCGAGGTGCTTCGCGACGCCCCAAAAATTCCTTAGTTTTGCCAACTGTGACCGCGAAATTTTCAACATTCTTGTAGCGAATTTTAATAATTTCAATGCGTTATTCAAGTGCATATCCTTCCATTTTTATTAATGGCGTAGTTTGTACTTGTGTTTGTTCACGTTGGAACACGCGGGCGCGATGGCGAGTGCGGACGCGGTAGAGGTGGCGAGTTCGTGTTCACATTGACTGGCAGGCGTTTGCGCGAGTGTGACCTGTTGTCAGGTTAGGTTAGTTAACCTAACCTAACCTAACCTAAGTTTAAGTTTTGGTTAGTATACTAATCTGAACAGCACTCTCTCTAAATAAACTCTTCTGTATTGAAAGACATGATGAAAACATGCTATCGTTTCTAGCGATAAGTTCGTTCTGGTTGAAGTTACTGAAGTCGTGAGTGAATCGCGCGATCCGCCGGTAGTTCGACGGGAACACACACCAACATCTCACGCGTTTGATATTGCCGCGAGCGCCAGTCGTTAGCTTGCCCACTACTTAGACCGCACGTGCGTTTCGTACGTGAACACTTCCATATTACGCCATACGTTTGATATTTCGTGACCGCTCCCGCGAATCAACGTGGATGAGCACTTTCAGGTAATCACAGGTTGCCTCATGACAACTGTTAAAATGGCGGGCTATTGAAAATGTAACCTCTTATTGGAAGACCCTTTATTTCCAATTTTTTTTTTTAGGAATTTGTTCTGTTCGATTCGAAAATTTTGTGGTGAAAATTCCATTCCGTTGCCAAAAAGTTTTCACTTTCCATACTAATCAACTTTTAAATATTTCTTGACAAGATTCCACCGTGTTAATAGCATCCTAAAACCAGAACAAAACTTGAATGTTGTTGAGGTGCCGCCTCAAATTGTAATGTTTATATTTAATTATTGTTAAGCGGAACAGGAGGAGGAGATACTAATTAATTAAACTTGGCCTAATTAACGTGCTTCAGTATTTTGAATATTTAAGTATTTTTAAGAATTTAAGAACAAAGTTATATTTAAGAAACGATTATTGTAACTGTAAATGAGGGAAATATTTATAACTCTAGTTTAAGTTTAATTTTTTATTGAATTTTCTGTTAGATTTTAGAATTAGATTGAGATTTTAAATTTCCATGGCGTTTTCATACCTACAAATGTTTTGCTTGAATTTCCAATATCTTTTTATTGATTTTTTTTTTTTTTGAGCTACGACTATTTCGTCTTTTTTTTTGTTGGTGTCGTAGTAAGCACCGCATGGTTAACTTAGCAAGTGGACCCTCCGGAATATCACAAGCATCTTGGGACCGGTTTTCGCATAACTTTCAAGATCTTGCTGCGTAGTGTTGCCCTTACACCCTCTTCACTTACAGTGATTAGGGGTTCAGTTACTAATATTTTTTATCTTTTCGGCTCCTTTCCCTTACCGCTCGTCTACCATTTTTATTGTAATGATGTCTTGGATCATGCTTGATGTATCTGCCCATAAGTTCTCCGACGATATCATTTGTTCAACCATAGTTGATGGGTGGGTCTAGTGCTTGTCCGGTCTTATTTTTCCATTTATACCTTTCAGGTATCCACCTATCACACTCAAAAACGGTATGCGCCGCACTGTCTGTGAGTCCACAGTATATACAGAGGCAATCTGTGGCCCTACCGATGCTATAGAGAAAGTTCCTGAAACAGCCATGTCCGCCTAAAACTTGGGTGACGTAAAAATTTCTTTCGCCGTGTTTTCTAATTGCCCAACGCTCCACATCAGGAATTAGGATTCTGGTCCAGTATCACTTAGTGGATAGACTCCACTGGTTTTGCCAGGCCTGGTACATTCGGACCTTCGCTAGAGCCTTTTTGTGTGCCATCGCCGTTTGATCTGCCATTGTAGACTTCTACCCTCTCTTCTGCCATAAGTTCTAAGGGTGGTATGCCGTCTAACACTAGGACAGCATCCCTAGAGATAGTCGGGTAAGCACAGCATACTTTTAGCGCCATTTTCCTTTGAACGGTTAGCAAGTTTTGTCTAATCACATGTTTTCTCAAAGCCTTTGCCCAAATCGACTATCTAATCTGACTAGCTTCTACCATCCAATACCAATTTTGATACACCTACTTTTGTTTACCTGTTGTCTGCCCGTTGGGCATAAGCCTCCCTCTTGCTCTTCCATGTAGTCCTGTTCTGGGACGCTTGGCCATCCGTTCGTTTGAGGTCGTCGTTCCATCGCATCTGTGGTCTTCCTACGCTTCTTCTGTTTTTCTATGGTCTCCGTCTTATGATTTTTCCGCTCCATTTGTCTTCATTTTTTGCAACATGGCCGGCCCAATTCCATTTCAGCTGCAGTACTTCATTTGTTACATCCCTTACTTACTCTTCTACTGTTGTTCCATGATCTCCATCTTATGATTTTTCTGTTCCTGTTCTGGGCCGATTGGTACCAGTTCGTTTCAGGTAGTCGTTCCATCGCATCTGTGCTCTTCCTACGCTTCTTCTGTTGTTCCATGGTCTCCATCTTATGATTTTTCTTTTCCTGTTCTGGGCGTTTTGGTACCAATTAATGCCTTCCGTTCGTTTCAGGTCGTCGTTCCATCACATCTATGGTCTTCCTACGCTTCTCCTATTGTTCCATGGTGTCCATCTTATGATTTTTCTGTTCCTGTTCTGGGCCGCTTGGTACCAGTTAATGCCTTCCGTTCGTTTCAGGTCGTCCTTCCATCGCATCTGTGGTCTTTCTACGCTTCTTCTGTTGTTCCATGGTCTCCATCTTATGATTTTTCTGTTCCTGTTCTGGGCGGCTTGGTACCAGTTAATGCCTTCCGTTCGTTTCAGGTCGTCGTTCCATCACATGTATGGTCTTCCTACCCTTCTTCTATTGTTCCATGGTCTCCATCTTATGATTTTTCTTTTCCTGTTCTGGGCGGCTTGATTGTAGATATGGTGGTGACGACTTGTACTGCTACCTTTATAGATCTATTGTACCACATCCTCCTCCTCCAAGCGTTGGTGTACTTACCCATTTAGAGCGCCTCCTCTAATCCTGATTCCTTTAGGAATTTCAGGATCTGGGTGGGATTCAAGGCCTGCAGCTCCTCTGTGTTCAAGCAGTGAGCCCCAAGGTACATCTGTCTCCTGCGGAGTAATGCTCCGCAGTCTTTGAACAGATGTATGGGAGTTTCCTCTGCTGAGCCACAGAATCTGCATCCGTCATCCTCCTCTAGGCCTAGGGCCTTGAGATGTTTCCTAAATCTGCAGTGTCCCGTCAGGACTCCTGTCAGAATTCTAAGCTTGCTCCTGCTTAATTTCAGGCAAGCTTTTGTTCTCTTCTGGTTAAAAGATCCCAGCATCACTTTTGACTGCCTTAGCCCTGAAAGTTCTTTCCAGGTTTTCATCCATTGTTCTGTTGTTTCTTCATCTAAACTTTTGTAGATGGTGTTCACACTCATGCCGCAAAAGGGTTCCGGACCTATAAAGGGGCTACTGGATCCCTTGTTTGCTAGGTGATCGGCTTCTTAGTTTCCGTCTATACCAGTGTGTTCTGGGCGGCTTGGTACCAATTAATGCCTTCTGCTCGTTTCAGGTCGTCGTTCCATCGTATCTGTGGTCTTCTCCTACGCTTCTTCTGTTGTTCTATGGTCTCCATCTTATTTTTCTGTTCCTGTTCAGGGGCCGCTTGGTACCAGTTAACTTGGCCGCTTGAACGGCTTCCGTTCTGATCAGCCTGATCTCTTGCAGGTATTCTTCGCACCCTCTGCCGTTCCGTTCTGGCTACAGCTGCCGTTGTAGGAAATTTTCCGTCTGCTGGGGACTGAGGGCCATTGCTTTTATTCATTTTTTGCAGGGTTTTTGGCAATTTAGCACCACGCGGGTTGGTGCCGTGTGAAATCAGCCGCCCAATATGGGACTGACGCTGTTTTTAGCCGCCCTACTTGGGTCAGACACTGCGTTGCGTTGCTTGTGCTAGTTTTAGTCCGCCCCGGGTATTTGATTTCCCCGGTACCACCTATATCTAGGAGACATTCTCCTATCCGCCACCTGGAGGGACGCCCGATACATATATCTAGTCTTGCTAATTAGTTAATAATAATAATAGCACCTTTCTCCTAGCATTTCCATGCCATAGGTGTTTATAGCTAAGCAAGGGTAGCTATTTTTAAAGCCTCGGCTTTATTGTTGGAGATAGGGTGGCTAGCCCTACGCTCCTATGCCGTCTGTTATTACGCCAGGTTCAAAACCCCAGCTCCTCATTTTTCAAAGGCTGAGTGAACCTTGGCCGAAAATTGCTTGATAAATTTGGCTTCGCGTGGGGATCGAACCTACGACCGCTGGATTTGTAGCCTAGAGCCTTGCCTCTAAACCACACCGGCTTTTTAGTTATTGAGCCAAAACTAAGACACTACCTGTAACAAACTGAAAACACTAAATCTCAAATTTGTTAGTTCATAACTAGAAAATAAGACAAGCTAAAGGCAAATAAATTAAAGCTGCAATTATCTAGTCCGACTAGCTTTCGCCATCTCAATTTTGATAGATCTACCTAGTCTTGCTAATTAGTTATTAAACCTAAACTATGACACTACCTGTAACATACTGATTAGACTAAATCTCAATTTTACTATTCTATCTAGTCTGTTTAGTATGTCTAGTCTGCCTGGTCTGTATAATCTGTCTAGTGTGTCCAGTCTATTTAGTCCGTCTAGTTTGTCTAGTCTTGTCTGTCTAGTCTTGTCTGTCTAGTCTTGTCTGTCTAGTCTTGTCTGTCTAGTCTTGTCTGTCTAGTCTTGTCTGTCTAGTCTTGTCTGTCTAGTCTTGTCTGTCTAGTCTTGTCTGTCTAGTCTTGTCTGTCTAGTCTTGTCTGTCTAGTCTTGTCTGTCTAGTCTTGTCTGTCTAGTCTTGTCTGTCTAGTCTTGTCGGTCTAGTCTTGTCTGTCTAGTCTTGTCTGTCTAGTCTTGTCTGTCTAGTCTTGTCTGTCTAGTCTTGTCTGTCTAGTCTTGTCTGTCTAGTCTTGTCTGTCTAGTCTTGTCTGTCTAGTCTTGTCTGTCTAGTCTTGTCTGTCTAGTCTTGTCTGTCTAGTCTTGTCTGTCTAGTCTTGTCTGTCTTGTCTTGTATGTCTAGTCTTGTCTGTCTAGTCTTGTCTGTCTAGTCTTGTCTGTCTAGTCTTGTCTGTCTAGTCTTATCTGTCTAGTCTTGTTTGTCTAGTCTTGTCTGTCTAGTCTTGTCTGTCTAGTCTTGTCTGTCTAGTCTTGTCTGTCTAGTCTTGTCTGTCTAGTCTTGTCTGTCTAGTCTTGTCTGTCTAGTCTTGTCTGTCTAGTCTTGTCTGTCTAGTCTTGTCTGTCTAGTCTTGTCTGTCTAGTCTTGTCTGTCTAGTCTTGTCTGTCTAGTCTTGTCTGTCTAGTCTTGTCTGTCTAGTCTTGTCTGTCTAGTCTTGTCTGTCTAGTCTTGTCTGTCTAGTCTTGTCTGTCTAGTCTTGTCTGTCTAGTCTTGTCTGTCTAGTCTTGTCTGTCTAGTCTTGTCTGTCTAGTCTTGTCTGTCTAGTCTTGTCTGTCTAGTCTTGTCTGTCTAGTCTTGTCTGTCTAGTCTTGTCTGTCTAGTCTTGTCTGTCTAGTCTTGTCTGTCTAGTCTTGTCTGTCTAGTCTTGTCTGTCTAGTCTTGTCTGTCTAGTCTTGTCTGTCTAGTCTTGTCTGTCAAGTTTTGTCTCTCTAGTCTTGTCGGTCAAGTCTTATCTGTTTAGCCTTATCTATCTAGTCTAAACTAATCAATTGTAAGCTAGCCAATCGAAGCGATTTGTTAATACAATCTACGATAGATTTATCGTAATTGTTTTGTTTCCGAGACAAAGAAACGTCGGAAAAAGCGAAACAAAATAAAATCGAATTCTATATTTAGTGCGGACAAAGAGACTAGTGCGCGTAGTATTATTATTAAGGCACGTAACACGTGTTCGGTCGCGAAATGTTACGCAAAATCGCAAATCTGCATTTGAAACAATTTCGCAATTTCACTAATAAAAGTGAATTTATAAGTCACGTATACTAGGACCGATAAGAGTAAACATTCAAGACTAGACAGACAAGAATAGACAGACAAGACTAGACAGACAAGTCTAGACAGACAAGACTAGACAAACAAGACTAGACAGACTAGACAAACAAGACAAGACTAGACAGACAAGACTAGACATACAAAACTATATATACAAAGCTAGACAGATAAAACTAATCATGATTCGTTTGTTTCTGCAGGTGTTTTCCTTTGTTTCCAGCTTTGTGGCGTTATTTATGTCGGCCTGTCTGTTTTTCTTCATTGTTTTCCGTTTAAGGAAAACTTCTTTGTTTCATGTTTAACTAAACCTTTTATGTTTGATTTATAGTTGTACCTAGATCTAGTTTATTAGACAACGTTACAAAATGTGAACAAAATGCTATTAGCAAAGTTTGCCTCTGCGCTAGCTAGCCAACTGGATTTAAGCTACACAAACTAGACTAACTGAAAGTGCGTGTTTTGAAGAATATTTGCTTAAATTTGCATGAAGATCCAGCTACGCGTTTTTGTTTTATCAACGAAAAAGTAAGACTAGTCCAAAATGTGGACAAGATGCTATGAGCAAAGTTTACCGGTCTGTACTAGCTAATCCAATTAGATTTTAGCTACACAAGCTAGACTAGTTGAAAGACCATCTTTCCAAAAATATTTTCTGAAATTTTCAGAGAAATTGACTGACGCGTTTTTGTTTTATCAGGGAAAGAGTAAGACTAGTCCAAAATGTAGTCAAGATGCGATTAGGAAAGTTTTTATGTTTGTACTAGCTAGTCCAACTGGGATTAAGCTACACAAACTAGACTGTTTGAAAGGGCGTATTTTCCAGAATATTTCCTGAATTTTGCATGAAAATCTGCCTGTGTTTTTATTTTATCATGGAAGAGGTAAGTCTAGTCCAAAACGCGGACAATATGGGATTACCTCTGGACTTACTGCCTATAACTCTGCTAATACTTGAGATACCAAGAAAAATCTTTCGGAATGTTAAAGACTAAATCTCAAGGAAGAGGCTCGCGTTATCAGAACAGAAACTTTTTCACAAAATGACTTATTACAAAATACGATTGGCTGCTCCAATATTTCGGAGCCGCAGCCAGGCGGCTCGAGAGACCGCTAGTGCGCGAGAGACCTCAGTCTAATGCCTGTAACTCGTCTAATAGTTGAGATAACAAGGAATATCTTACAGAATCATGAAGTCTATATCTTAAGGCAGAGACTCACGTTATCAGAACTAACTTTGAGCCTGTGGTTAGACAGTAAACCAGTCAAAAACTTCGGGAAGTTTTTAAACAATTTGCATGGATTAGTCAGTGCGAAGGGACGTAGTCTACTGTCTGTAATTCGGCTAATACTTGAGTTAGCAAGAAAAATCTTTGTGAATCGTGAAGTCTAAACCTCAAGGAAGAAACTTACGTTGTCAGAACTAACTTCGAGTCGGTGACTAGTCAATAGACTAGTTACAAACTTCGGGAAATTTTCGAACAATTTGTATGGATTACTTGTTGACTAAGGCCTCGCGCGCACTACGCATCCTGGCTGCTGAGAGCCAGTCTAATACATGACGTCGTATAGCGGCCTGCGCATTAGGCGGCCACGATTTTCTGGCTGCTGCAACCATTAAGACACGCCTGTTTGAAGGGCAGCACATTGGCTGCGCGCAGCCAAAGCTTCGCGAATGTATGTAGCTGCCTTTAGTCTCCACGCACTTGTGGTAGCAGCCAGATGTATTTTGTCTTCCGAAACTCTTTCACAAAATGGCTTTCGATACGATTGGCTGCTCAAATATTTCGGCGCCGCAGCCAGGCTGCCTAGGGCGCGGGAGGCCTTAGTTTACTGCATGTAACTAGGCTAATAGTTGAGATAACAAGGAATATCTTACAGAATCATAAAGTCTATATCTTAAGGCAGAGACTCACGTTATCAGAACTAACTTTGAGCCTGTGGTTAGACAGTAAACCAGTCAAAAACTTCGGGAAGTTTTTAAACAATTTGCATGGATTAGTCAGTGCGAAGGGACTTAGTCTACTGTCTGTAACTCGGCTAATACTTGAGTTAGCAAGAAAAATCTTTGTGAATCGTGAAGTCTAAACCTCAAGGAAGAAACTTACGTTGTCAGAACTAACTTCGAGTCGGTGACTAGTCAATAGACTAGTTACAAACTTCGGGAAATTTTCGAACAATTTGTATGGATTACTTGTTGACTAAGGCCTCGCGCGCACTACGCATCCTGGCTGCTGAGAGCCAGTCTAATACATGACGTCGTATAGGGGCGTGCGCATTAGGCGGCCACGATTTTCTGGCTGCTGCAACCATTAAGACACGCCTGTTTGAAGGGCAGCACATTGGCTGCGCGCAGCCAAAGCTTCGCGAATGTATGTAGCTGCCTTTAGTCTCCACGCACTTGTGGTAGCAGCCAGATGTATTTTGTCTTCCGAAACTCTTTCACAAAATGGCTTTCGATACGATTGGCTGCTCAAATATTTCGGCGCCGCAGCCAGGCTGCCTAGAGCGCGGGAGGCCTTAGGTTACTGCATGTAACTCTGCTAATAGTTGAGATAACAAGGAATATCTTACAGAATCATGAAGTCTATATCTTAAGGCAGAGACTCACGTTATCAGAACTAACTTTGAGCCTGTGGTTAGACAGTAAACTAGTGAAAAACTTCGGGAAGTTTTTAAACAATTTGCATGGATTAGTCAGTGCGAAGGGACTTAGTCTACTGTCTGTAACTCGGCTAATACTTGAGTTATCAAGAAAAATCTTTGGGAATGTTAAAGTCTAAACCTCAACGAAGAAACTTACGTTGTCAGAACTAACATCGAGTCGGTGGTTAGTCAATATAGACTAGTTACAAACTTCTGGAAATTTTCGAACCGTAGAGGTAGACACTCACTTTATCCGAACTAACTTTGCGCCTGTGGTTAGTCAGTTAACTAGTGAGAAACTTCGGGAAGTTTTTAAACAATTTGCATGAATTAGTCAGTGCGAAGGGACTTAGTCTACTGTCTGTAACTCGGCTAATACTTTAGTTAGCAAAAAAGAACTTTGGGCATCGTAAAGTCTAAACCTCAGGGAAGAAACTAACGTTTTCAGAACTAACTTCGAGTCGGTGATTAGTCAATAGACTAGTTACAAACGACTTTAAATTTTCGAACAATTTGTATGGGTTTTTGCATCCTGAATGCTGGCCGCCAGTCTAACACATGACGGCGTATGGGAACCCGCGCACTAAGCGGCTAACAGTTCCTGGCTACGGCGGCCATTAGAACAAGCCTGATTAAACGGCAACCCATTGGCTGCTCGCAGCCAAAATGAGTGTAGTGAATGTATGTGGCTGCCTTCAGTCTCCACGCACTTGTCGTAGCAGCCAGACGCATTTTGAGTTCCGGAACTTTTTCACAAATTGGCTTTCCGTACGATTAGCTGCTCAAATATTTCGGCACCGCAGCCAGGCTGCCTAGTGCACGAGAGGCCTTAGTCTACTGCCTGTAACTCGGCTAATAGTTGAGACAACAAGGAATATCTTACAGAATCATAAAGTCTATATCTTGAAGAAAAGATTCGCGTTATAAAAACTAACTTTGAGCCTGTGGTTAGTCAGTAAACTTCGGGAAGTTTTTAAACAATTTGCATGGATTAGTCGGTGCAAAGGTACTTAGTTTTATGCCTGTAACTCGGCTAATTCTTGAGCTAGCAAGAAAAATCTTTGGTAATCGTGAAGTCTAAACCTCAAGGAAGAAACTAACGTTGTCAGAACTAACTTCGAGTCGGTGATTATTGAGTAGACTAGTTACAAACTTCGGGAAATTCCGTATGGATTGCTTGTTGACTTAGACCTCAAGCGCAATACGCAGCTTGGCTGCTGGCAGCCAGTCTAACACATGACGGCGTATGGGAACCCGCGCACTAAGCGGCTAACAATTCCTGGCTGCGGAGGCCATTAGAACACGCCTGATTGAACGGAATCATTGAATCTTTGGGAATCGTAAAGTCTAAACCTCAAGGAAGAAACATGCGTTGTCAGAACTAACTTCGAGTTGATAATTAGTCAGTGGACTAGTTACAAACTTTTATAGAACACACAAACAATTTATACGGATTACGTGTTGACTTAGGCTTTATGCGCACTACGCAGCTTGGCATCTGGCAGCCAGTCCAACACAAGATGCTGTATGGGAAGCCGCGCACTACGCAGCTACCAATTCATGGCTACGGCGGCCTTTGCGCGCACTACGCAGCCTGGCTGCTGGCAGCCAGTATAACACATGACGGCGTATGGGATCTTGCGCACTTGGCGGCTACGAATTCCTGGCTGTGGCAGCCATTAGAACACGCCTGATTGAACGGCAGCTCTTTGGCTGCGCGCAGCCAAGGTGAGTGTAGTGAATGTATGTGGCTGCCTTCAGTCTCCACGCACTTTTCGTAGCAGCCAGAAGTATTTTGTGTTCCGAAACTTTTTCACAAAATGGCTTTCGATACGATTGGCTGCTCAAATATTTCGGCGCCGCAGCCAGGCTGCCTAGTGCGCGGGAGGCCTTAGTCTACTGCCTATAACTCGGCTAATAGTTGAGACAAGAAGGAATATCTTACAGAATCGTAAAGTCTATATCATAAGGAAGAGACTCACGTTATCAAAACTAACTTTGAGCCTGTGGTTAGTCAGTAAACTAGTCAAAAACTTCGGGGAGTTTTTAAACAATTTGTATGAATTAGTCAGCGCGAAGGGACTTAGTCTACTGCCTGTAACTCGAATAATACTTGAGTTAGCAAGAAAAATCTTTGCGAATCGTAAAGTCTAAACCTCAAGGAAGAAACTTACGTTGCCAGAACTAACTTTGAGTAGGTAATTAGTCAATAGACTAGTTACAAACTTCGCGAAATTTTTAAATAATTTGTACGGATTACTTGTTGACTTGGCCTCGCGTGCACTACGCAGGCTGGCTGCTGGCAGCCAGTCTTACACATGTTGGCTTATGGTAGCCCGCGCATTTGACGGCCACGAATTCCTAGCTGTGGCTGTCATTAGAACACGCCTGATTGCAGCGCATTGGCTGCGCGCAGCCAAAGCGAGTGGGAGTCCGCGCACTTATCGGCCATGAATTCCTGGCTGTGCCAGGAATTAGAACACGCCTGATTGAATGTCAGCACATTGGCTGCTTGCAGCCAGAGCGTAATGAATGTATGTGGTTGCCTTCAGACTCCACGCACTTGTCGTAGCAGCCAGACGTATTTTGTGTTCCGGAACTTTTTCACAAAACGACTTTCCATACGATTGGCTGCTCAAATATTTCGGCGCCGCAGCCAGGCAGCCTTGTGCACGAGAGGCCGTAGTCTACTGGCTGTAACTCGACTAATAGTTGAGATAACATGGAATATCTTACAGAATCATAATGTCTATATCTTAAGGAAGAAACCCATGTTATCAGAACTAACTTCGAGCCTTTGGTTAGTCAGTAAACTAATCAAAAACTTCGGGAAGTTTTTAAACAATTTGCATGGATTAGTCAACGCGAATGGACTTATTCTACTGCCTGTAACTCGGCTAATACTTGACTTAGCAAGAAAAATCTTTTGGGGATTCTAAAGTCTAAACCTCAAGGAAGAAACTTACGTTGTCAGAACTAACTTCAACTCATTGATGAGTCAGTAGACTAGTTACAAACTTCGGAAGGTTTTCGAACAGTTTGCATGAATTAGTTATTACGAAGGGAATTAGTCTACTGCTTATAATTCGACTAATACTTGAGTTAGCAAGAAAAATCTTTAAGTGGCTTAAAGTCTAAATCTTAAGGAAGAGGCTGACGTTGCCAAAACTAACTTTGAGTCGGTGGTTAGTCCGTAGACTAGGTACAAACTTCGGGAAATTTTTTAACGGTTTGTACGGATTAGTTGGTGAGAAGAGACAAAGTCTACTGCCTATAACTCGGCTAATACTTGACTTAGCAAGCAAAATCTTTCAGAATCTTAAAGCCTAAATCTCCAGGAAGAGTCTAGAACTAACTTTTAGTCGGTGGTTAGTCAATAGACTAGTTACAAACTTCGCAAAGTTTTCTAACAAAATGGTTGGATTAGTTAGTGGGAAAGGACGCAGTCTACTGCCTGTAACTCGACTAATACTTGAGTTAACAAGACAAATCTTCTTGTATATTGTAGACTAAATCTTAAGAAAGAGACCACAACTAAAGTGCTACTTAGTCTATAGCCTAATCTAGTCTAAAAGCGGTAAATAAATCCAACTAGTCCAAAACCCGAATCTTCTTCTTGCCTGAGGAATTTCGGAAAGATCAAACCACCTCGATGACTCATCCTCACCTTTTTCCTCGCTCTTCATTTGTTACATTTTTATTTTCAATAAAAGAAAACCCACGCTTGCTGGATGACTCACGCACACCTTCCACGAACTCCGGGCCGTTTCGTTCGTAAACTACGCGAGCGAGACGGACATACACCGCATAGGAGTTAGTGCGGGTGGAAGAGGATAGATCAACCGGTGAAACGGAACGATAGAAAGAACGAAGGTTAGAGCAAGAAAGAGACGTTGATTTGGACTAGTGTCAGTATTTCGTTGATAAAACAAAAACGCGTCGGTGGATTTTCATGAAAAATTCAGGAATTGCTTTGGAAGATACGCTCTTTCAAATAGTCTAGTTTGTGTGGCTTAATTCCATTTGGACTAGCTAGTACAGACAGACAAACTTTCCGAATCGCATCTTGCCTACATTATGGACTAGTATTACTTTTTCTTGGATACAACAAAAACGCGTCGGTGGATTTTCATGAAAAATTCAGGAATTGCTTTGGAAGATACGCTCTTTCAAATAGTCTAATTTGTGTGGCTTAATTCCATTTGGACTAGCTAGTACAGACAGACAAACTTTCAGAATCGCATCTTGTCTACATTTTGGATTAGTCTTACATTTTCGTTGATAAAACAAAAACGCGTTGGTGGATTTTCATGGAAAATTTAGGAAATATTCTGCAAAATACGCTCTTTTAACTAGTCTAGTGCGTGTAACTTAATTCCAGTTGGGCTAGCTAGTACAGACAGACAAACTTTCTGAATCGCATCTTGCCTACATTTTGGACTAGTCTTACTTTTTCTTGGATACAACAAAAACGCGCTGGTGGATTTTCTTGAAAAATTCAGGAAATATTTTGAAAAATACGCTCTTTCAAATAGTCTAGTTTATGTAGCTTAATTCCAGTTGGACTAGTTGCTACAAACAGACAAACTTTTCCAATCGCATCTTGTCTACATTTTGGACTAGTCACTCTATCTTTGATAAAACAAAACCGCGTCGGTGGATTTTCATGAAAGTTTCAAAAAATATTCAGGAAAATACGCTCTTTCAACTAGTCTAGATTGCGTAGCTTAATTCCTATTGCACTAACTTGTACAAACAGATAAACTTTCCTAACCGCATCTTGTCTACATTTTGGACTAGTCTTACTCTTTCTTTGATAAAACAAAAACGCGTGGTTGGATTTTCATGAAAAATTCAGGAAATATTCTGAAAAATGCGCCCTTTCAACTAGTCTAGCTTGTGTAGCTTAGTTCCAGTTGGACTAGCTAGTACAAACCGACAAACTTTCCGAATCGCATCTTGCCTACATTTTGGACTAGTCTTACTTTTTCTTTGATAAAACAAAAACGCGTCGGAGGATTTTCATGAAAAATTCAGGAAATATTCAGGAAAATACGCTCTTTCAACTAGTCTGGATTTCGTAGCTTAATTCAAGTTGGACTAGCTAGTGCAAACAGACAAACTTTCCGAATCGCATCTTGTATTTAGGACTAGTCTTACTCTTCCTTTGATAAAACAAAAACACGTTGATGGATTTTCATGAAAAATTCAGGAAATATTCAGGAAAATACGCTCTTTCAACTAGTCTAGATTGCGTAGCTTAATTCAAGTTGGACTAGCTAGTGCAAACAGACAAACTTTCCGAATCGCATCTTGTCTTTATTTAGGACTAGTCTTACTCTTCCTTTGATAAAACAAAAACGCGTCGTTGGATTTCCATAAAAAATTCTGGAAATATTCTGGAAAAAGCGCCCTTTTGACTAGTCTAGTTGGTGTAGCTTAACTTCTGTTGAATTAGTTAGTACAAACAAACAAACTTTCCTACTCGAATCTTGTCCACATTTTGCACTAGTCTTACTCTGTCTTTGATAAAACAAAAACGCATCTATGGATTTGCACGAAATTTTCATCTAATAATCCTAAAACTTCCCTCTTTGAACTAGTCGAGTTTGTGTGGCTTAAATCCAAGTGGATTAGCTAATACCGAGTAATAAACTTAAGCATAGATTTGGCAACGCGTGACGTGTTTAATTTTAGGCGTGACATCATCGTCGGATAGAGGGCGCTTTAAGCGAGGAGTGTGGTGCGGGCAGAGGTGGGAGGGCATTCCTGTTTTCCTCGATTCGGTCGTGACTCATCGCGTTGGAAACATCTGCAAGGTTTGATTTTCGGTCGCGTTTCGATCGCGTATTTTTCTTTCGTTTGGTAATAATAATAACAAGAGGAAATCGCTCGGTTCGTGCGAATTTTCGGCACGGAATTATTTATCGGTTGGTAGAACTTTGGATCCAAGTGTGCGCGTGTGACAGCTGTGTGTGTTGTTTTTGTTTTTTGTTGCTTGTTCTGCGGTCTAAGCACTCTTTAAACAAAAAGTTTGTTTTGGTTTCGTTTCGCGGACATGAAGTTGGAGCTGAGCGATGGGGTGTCGAACAACTCGGACTTTTCCAACGACAGCCACAACTCGCAGATGTCCACGGCGGACTTCATGGCCTCCATGGGCAATGGGATCCTCCTCACACCCACCACTGTAAGTCACCCCAGTTTTTCGCACACCCCTTTAAAACACAAGGTTTGTCCAGAAATCGTGGGTTAAGTCAAAAGGCTAATTCGCCTCAACGTGACTCAAGTCAAGTTGAAATGACCTTCGCTCCTTTCGTAACTGCTTTCCAGCTAACTAATCACAAAACAAAAACGCGGCGAAGGATTTTCATGCAAATTTCAGAAAATATTCTTGAAAATACGCTCTTCTAACTAGTCTAGTTTGTGTGGCTTATTTCCAGTTGGACTAGCTAATACAAACAGACAAACTTTCCTGTTCGCATCTTGTTTACATTTTGGACTAGTCTTACTCTTTCTTTGATAAAACAAGAACGCGTCGGTAGATTTTCATGAAAAATTCAGGAAATATTCTGGAAAATACGCTCTTTCAGCTAGTCTAGTTTGTGTGGCTTAATTCCAGTTGGTCTAGCTAGTACAAACAGACAAACTTTCCTAACCGCATCTTGTCTACATTTTGGACTAGTCTTACTCTTTCTTTGATAAAACAAAAACGCGTCGATGGATTTTCATAAAAAGTTCAGGAAATATTCTTGAATATGCGCTCTTTCAACTACTCTAGTTTGTGTCGCTTAATTCCAGTTGGACTAGAACAAGAACGCGTCGGTAGATTTTCATGAAAAATTCAGGAAATATTCTGGAAAATACGCTCTTTCAGCTAGTCTAGTTTGTGTGGCTTAATTCCAGTTGGTCTAGCTAGTACAAACAGACAAACTTTCCAAACCGCATCTTGTCTACACTTTGGACTAGTCTTACTCTTTCTTTCATAAAACAAAAACGCGTCGGAGGATTTTCATAATAAATTCTGGAAATATTCTGGAAAATACGATCTTTCAACTAGTCTAGTATGTGTGGCTTAATTCCAATTGGACTAGCTAGTACAAACATACAAACTTTCCTAATCGCATCTTGTTTTCATTTTGGACTAGTCTTACTCTTACTTTGATAAAACAAAAACGCGACTTTGGATTTTCATGAAAATTTCAGGAAATGTTTTGGAAAATACGCTCTTTCAACTAGTCTAGTTTGTGTAGCTTAATTTCAATTGAACTAGCTAGTACAACCAGACAAACTTTACTAATAGCGTCTTGTCTATATTTTGGACTAGTCTTATTCTTCCTTTGATAAAACAAAAACGCGTCGCTGGATTTTCAAAAAAAATTCAGGAAATATTCTGTAAAATACGCTCTTTCAGCTAGTCTAATTTGTGTGGCTTAATTCCAGTTGGAGTAGCTAGTACAGACAAACTTTCCCAGCCGCATCTTGTCTACATTTTTGTCTTTGTCTACGCTTTCTTTGATAAAACAGAAACGCGTCGGTAGATTTTCATGAAAAATTCAGGAAATATTCTGGAAAATCCGCTCTTTCAACTAGTCTAGTTTGGGTTGCTTAATTCCAGTTGAACTAGCTAGTACAAACAAACAAACTTTCCTAATCGCAACTTGTTTACATTTTGGACTAGTCTTACTCTTTCTTTGATAAAACAAAAACGCGTCGGTGGATTTTCATGAAAAATTCAGGAAATATTTTGGAAAAAATGCTCTTTCAACTAGTCTAGTTTGTGTCGCTTAATTCCAGTTGGAATAACTAGTACAAACAGACAAACTTTCCTAATCGCATCTTGTCTACATTTTGGACTAGTCTTACTCTTTCTTTGTTAACACGAAAACGCGTCGGTAGATTTTCATGAAAATTTCAGGCAATATTTTGGAAAATACGCTCTTTCAACTAGTCTAGTTTGTGTAGCTTAGTTCCAGTTGGACTAGCTAGTATAAACAGACAAACTTTCCTAATCGCGTCTTGTCGACATTTTAGACTAGTCTTACTCTTTCTTTGTTAAAACAAAAACACATCGGTGGATTTTCATGAAAAATTCAGGATATATTCTGGAAAATACCCTCTTTCAACTAGTCTAGTTTGTGTAGCTTAATTCCAGTTGGACTAGCTAGTACAAACAGACATACTTTCCCAATCGCATCTTGTCTACATTTTGGACTAGTCTTAATCTTTCTTTGATTAAGCAAAAACGCGTCGGTGGATTTTCATGAAAAATTCAGGAAATCTTCTGGAATATACGCTCTTTTAACTAGTCTAGATTGTGTAACTTAATTCCAGCTGGACTAGCTAGTACAAACAGACAAACTTTCCTAATCTCATCTTGTCTACATTTTGGACTAGTCTTACTCTTTCTTTGATAAAACAAAAACGCGTCACAGGATTTTCATGAAAAATTCAGGAAACATTCTGGAAAATACGCTCTTTCAAATAGTCTAGTTTGTGTAGCTTAATTCCAGTTGGTCTAGCTAGTACAAACAGACAAACTTTCCCAATCGCATCTTGTCTACATCTTGGGCTAGTCCTACTCTTTCTTTGATAAAAATCCGCTGCCTAACTCCTGTCTGGATGGGAAAGCTCGCGGAGAGAACTTGACTTTGGAGTTGGTGTTCTTCAGGGTAGCTTGCACCAGAATGGTAGTCTTCTTATCTAGGCCTAGTTCCCATAAGATAGAGCAGAGGGTCATCCATCTATTGAGTCGTACGCTTTTTGCAATCTCATTTTGTAATGTCATTTGGACCAGTCTGGTATTCTTCTTATCTAGGCCTAGGCCTCCCACAAGGTAGAGAAGAGGATCTGACGATCTAATGAGACGTATGCCTTTTGGAAGTCTACCATAATGGCTAACTATAGGGGTATCCCCCTAGGCTCAGATATGAGAGGATTGTCCAGAAGTTTTGATTCTGTTCACACATTTATAACATCAATTTGTTACAAGCTTTCGCTTCGGGGAACTTCTTCATCCTACACTCCAATTCTGGTCGGAAGTGTCTAATTAGTCCTTGGACTAATTAGAGCGCACAAATTGATTTGTTTGCTCAACACCCACAACATATCAATTCTGGCATTACCATCAATAAATCTATACATTATTTTATTCATCCTTCTCTGCAAGGTGAACATTCCACAAGATTCGTGCTTTTAGAACATAATCAAACGGGCGATAGCCTTATTCATAAGAATGACAGCGGCTCTACCCAAACTAGTTTGAACCGCGACTAGTCCATCGGAATCCATAATGGCATCATTACAAACTTTCTTGGGGATGAGTGGAGCATCTCACGATCTTTGCAAATTCCAGACTCTCCTTCGCCGGCATTCACTACTAAATACTTTGGGCGACCATCACTGATGGGTTTTGTTAATGAAAGATCATTTTAAGGGCATACTCATCTCTTCTTCAACAGTGCACGGCGTGTTGTCGCGACCAGAAATCTTGTAGAGCCTAGTACCAGAGTTAGGGGTTCTGCACGGGTTACATTGGTAACAGTTGTTGGACAACCAAAGACACCGACAACGGCAGGGCTTCCTACGGGGTTTGGCTTCAATGGATTCAATCAAGGTGGTCTCTTCTCAACAGATGTAAGCTCCGACACCGCGATGCATAAACACATCAAAGTCTTCTTACCTATCCTACCCGCTTGATAAGCTTCGGCAATTCCAACTTACTTCATTGTAGAATCCTCCTCGGATGTAAATGTAGGCCGTCCGGGCTCCCATGGCCCTACCAGCAATCAGACAACCCTCGACCAGCTTGTGGGATCGTGCCTCATAATCTCGCGATCTTTGCAAGTGCCCGGCTCTCCGTCATCGGCATTCACTACCAAATACTTTGGGCGGCCATCACTGGCTTTGTTCATGAAAGATCATTTCATCAACCACCGCGGCCACGAAGACCAGACGTTCTAACTGCATTTAAAATCCAATCGGCGACTTCTAACAAAATCTCTGTGGTTTTGTTCCAATCTCCCCTTTTAAGGCACCTTTAAGCCTCCAGTCGTGTTTTTCTTCTTTTCGCAGGCATTTTCTTTTGTATCGCCGCTCTATCGAAAGTCAAAACCGAATGTCTGAACCTAAAGTCGAAACCCAAAGTCGAAACTGAAAATCGAAACCCCAAAGTCGAAACTGAAAGTCGAAACCCAAAGTTGGAACTGAAAGTCGAAACCCAAAGTTGGAACTTAAAGTCGAAACCCAAAGTTGGAACTGAAAGTCGAAACTGAATGTCGAAACCCAAAGTCGAAACTGAAAGTCGAAACCGGTAGGTATCGTTGCCCTTAGGTTTGATCACTTTAGTTCTCCTTAGGTTAGATCACTTTAGTTGCCCTTAGGTTAACTCGCCTTAGTCTTACTCTTTCTTTTATAAAACCAAAACGCGTGGGAGGATTTTCATGAAAAATTCAGGAAATATTCTGGAAAATACGCTCTTTCAACTAGTCTAGTTTGTTTGCCTTAATTCCAGTTGGACTAACTAGTACAAGCAGACAAACTTTCCTAATCGCATCTTGTCTACATTTAGGACTAGTCTTACTCTTTCTTTGTTAAAACAAGAACGCATCGATGGATTTTCATGACAAATTCAGGAAATATTCTGGAAAATACGCTCTTTCAAGTAGTCTAGTTTGTGTGGCTTAATTCCAGTTGGACTAGCTAGTACAAACAGACAAACTTTCCTAACCGCATCTTGTCTACATTTTGGACTAGTCTTACTCTTTCTTTGATAAAACAAAAACGCGTTGATAGATTTTCATAAAAAATCCAGGAAATCTTCTGGAAAATCCGCTCCTTCAAAGAGTCTAGTTTGTGTAGCTTAATTCCAGTTGGACTAGCTAGTACAAATAGACAAACTTTCCTACTAGCATCTTGTCTATATTTTGGACTAGTCTTACTCTTTCTTTGATAAAACAAAAACGCGTCGGTGGATTTTCATGAAAAATTCAGAAAATGTTACGGAAGATACGCTCTTTCAGCTAGTCTAGTTTGTTTGGCTTAATTCCAGTTGAACTAGCTAGCACAAACCGACAACCTTTCCGAATTGCATCTTCTCTACATTTTGGACTAGCCTTACCCTTTCTTTGATTAAACAAAAACGTGTCGGAAGATTTTCATGAAAAATGCAGGAAATATTCTGGAAAATACGCTCTTTCAACTAGTCTGGTTTGTGTGGCTTAATTCCAGTTGGACTAGCTAGTACAAACAGACAAACTTTCCTAACCGCATCTTGTCTACATTTTGGACTAGTGTTACTCTTTCTTTGATAAAACAAAAACGCAGCAGTGGATTTTCCTTAAAAATTCAGGAAATATTCTGGAAAATACGCTCTTTCAGCTAGTCTAGTTTGTGTAGCTTAATTCCAGTTGGTCTAGCTAGTATAAACAGACAAACTTTCCTAATCGCATCTTGTCTATATTTTGGACTAGTCTTACTTTTTCTTTGATAAAACAAAAACGCGTCGGTGGATTTTCATGAGAAATTCAGGAAATCTTCTGGAAAATATGCTCTTTCAACTAGTCTAGTTTGTGTGGCTCAATTCCAGTTGGACTAGCTAGTACAAACAGACAAACTTTCCTAATCGCATCTTGTCTTCATTTTAGACTAGTCTTACTCTTTCTTTGATAAAACAAAAACGTAGTAGAGGATTTTCCTGAAAAATTCAGGAAATGTTTTGGAAAATGCGCTCTTTCAAGTAGTCTAGTTTGTGTAGCTTAATTCCAGTTGGACTAGCTAGTACAGACAGACAAACTTTCCTAATCGCATCTTGTCTACATTTTGGACTAGTCTTGCTCTTGCTTTGATAAAACAAAAACGCGTTGGTAGTTTTTTATGAAAAATTCAGGAAATGTTTTGGAAAATACGCTCTTTGAACTAGTCTAGTTTGTGTACCTTAATTCCAGTTGGACTGGCTAGTACAAACAGACAAACTTTCCTAATCGCAACTTGTTTACATTTTGGACTAGTCTTACTCTTTCTTTTATAAAACAAAAACGCGTTGGTGGATTTTCATGAAAAGTTCAGGAAATCTTCTAGAGAATACGCTCTTTCGACTAGTCTAGGTTTTGCTGTTTAAATCCAGCTGGAGTAGTTTACTGGAGACAAACCGCACGCACCTCTACCGCAGCACAGACGGACGCCCATAACGCTTCGCCCAATAAAATATTCACCCCAATTTTTCGCGTCTCGATTGTTTCCATCGATCGTGCAGGGGAGAAACCGAAACCGTGGGGGTGGTCAGTCAGCGGAACCGGAGCGGCTGGCGCGGGGCGCTCGGCGCCCCGACGCCTGCACCCCCGCGTCTCGGCGCCAAACAACATTGGTAAAGGTTAGTGTTGGATTGTCTAAAGTCTCTAAACTGAAATCGTTCTTTTAACTTTGCTTTGAGCTTTAATCTAAGCTGGAGGAATTAGTTTCATTCTAACAGGCTTTAGGCGCTCTAACAGGGTTGTAAGGCTTAGTCCCCTATTCCACTTTGGCTTTTAGTATGCGCCACCCGGTATCGCATATTTTGCATTCATTCAGGGTTGACAGCCCGGACGGTTAAACCGCCCTAGTTGTCGACTCCACGACCAGGATTCGAACCCGGATCTCCCGCATTGAAAGGCGGGTATGTTGTCAAGTACACTAAAGAGGAGGACAAGACTTAGTCCAGGTGGATTTTTGTCGCGACGAGGTTTGCAAATTATGTTTTGGCGAAGTAAATGGGTTTTGTAGTCGTGGAAAACAATGGCAAACTGTTTGTGTTTTCGTTCGAGCGATTGTTGATTCGTAATCGATGTTTGTTTAGTTTTTGGTGCAAACAATCGGGTCCAGATAGTGCGGCACTACGGCGTTATTCCTTTGTTTACCGGCAGTCTTATCAAAGTCCACGCTGGTCGTTGTCGCGCTGCTCCGCCTTTCCTAAACCGATTACCACTTTAAATCAATTTAGTTCAATATGAACTAGATTAGAACGATCGACATTTCCCTCAATAAAACAAAAACGCATCGCTGGATTTTCGTGAAAATTTCAGGAAATATTCTTGAAAATACACCCTTTCAAGTGGACTAGGTTGTTTTGCTTAAATCCAATTGGACTAGCTGGTATAGATTGACTTTGATATATATATAGATGAACTTTGCTAACCGCATCTTGTCCGCATTTTGAACTAGTCTTACTGTTTTCTTGATGAAACAAAAGCGCGTCGGTGGATTGTCATGAAAAATTCAGGAAATATTCTGTAAAATACACTCTTTCAACTAGTCTAGTTTGTGTGGCTTAATTCCAGTTGGACTAGCTAGTACAAACAGACAAACTTTCCGAATCGCATCTTGTCTACATTTTGGACTAGTCGCACTCTTTATTTGATAAAACAAAAACGCGCCGGTGGATTTTCATGAAAATTACAGGACATAGTCAGGAAAATATGCTCCTTCGGCTAGTCTAGTTTGTGTGGCTTAGTTCCCGTTGGGCTAGCTAGTACAAACAGACAACTTTCCGAATCACATCCTGTCTACATTTTGGACTAGTCTCACTCTTCCTTTGATAAAATAAAAACGCGTCGGTGGATTTTCATAAAAAATTCAGAAAATATTCTGGAAAATTCGCTCTTTCAACTAGTCTAGTTTGTGTAGCTTAATTCCAGTTGGACTAGCTAATACAGACAGACAAACTTTCCCAATCGCAACTTGTCTACATTTTGGGCAACCAAATTTTATACTACGATGATTATATTTATGGCAATTTATACAATTTTTCAGAATTATTATACTACGTAGGCTACGTATAAAAACGATCATAAATATGACACCAACCTCACTTTAACAGACGTTTTTTGACACTGACATTTTAGTTATTTTTGACATATTGTCATATTTTTGACATATTATCATATCTTTGACATATTGTCATATCTTTGAAATATTGTCATATTTTTTACATTATGTCATATTTTTGACATATTGTCATATTTTCGATAAATTGTCATATTTTTGACATGTGGTCATATTTTTTAGATATTGTCATGTTTTTGGCATATTGTCATATTTTTTACATATTGTCATATTTTGGACATAATTCTAATAATCTTTTTATATATTCTCTAATCACTCTCATATTTTCGACTATATAGTAATTTTTCTGAAATTGCTACTTGGCTTGGGTCCGGATGCTGCAGAACACCTTCGAGCACTGGAGATTCGTCGACATATCGTTCAGAAAATTGACAATATACACGTCCTTCTCCGTCTTTTTGCTCTCGAATGAGATCAAAATGTATATGTTGGACTCCACGGTCGTTATGACAAACATGAACTTGTTCTGAAACGAAAATGTCAAAAATGACAATTCACGAAAAAATTTCTCACAGAAAATTAACCTTTTTTAATAATGTAAATTAATGTTAATTAATAATTTTACTAAATTAACAGTTAATAATGTGAGGAAAAGTTATTTTGAAATAACTAATGTCATTTTCTTACATTTAAATGCCATAACTAATGTCATTAATTTTGATATTCAACTTTGTTTGGAAATCTGGAAGGAGTTTGACATCTATTTGTGTTGATAATTAACTGTCATAACTGATTGTTAACTGTCATAACTAAGCGACATTAATCAAATAAGTCCTTCAATAGGGAGTCTTGTCAAAATTGACACTAATTTATGACAAAATTGACAATTTATAACACAGAATATATAGTTGGAAATCTGGAAGGAGTTTGACATCTATCTGTGTTAATAATTAACTCTCATAACTGATTATTAATTGTCATAACTAAGCGACATTAATCAAATTAATAATTCAATTTTGAGCTATGTCAAAATTGACACTAATTTATGACAAAATTGACAATTTATAACACAGAATTTAAAATGAGTTTGACATCTATCTGTGTTAATAATTAACCGTCATAACTGATTATTAACTGTCATAACTGTGCGACATTAATCAAATAAGTCATTGAATAGTGAGCCTTGTCAAAATTGACACTAATTTATGACAAAATTGACAATTTATAACACAGAATATAAAGTTTATACATTGACAATAATTTTGTAAAAGTTTTGGCTTGTTATGTCAAAATTAGCATTAATTAAGCCAAAATTCTTACTAGCTATGACAAAATTGACACTAGTTTTGTCTTAATTGACACTAAAAATATTGTTTATAAGAGATTGTAACATTGTATTATAAACAATTACCTTTCTAAAACATAACATTCTCTTAAGTTTAACAAATGTCAAAATTGACACAAATTTATTTAAAAATGGACACAATGGACATATCTTAAAATTATCACAAATTTATCTTAAAATTTATTTCAAAATTAAGATATAAAAGTTAATTTCATTAAAATTGACACACGCTAATCTCAAAATGGACATTGGTTATGTCAAAAATGACATTAGTTATATAAAATGATTACTAATAACAAAATTATCGGTTCGTTTAATCCAGAATCTAAATTGACATTATGCCAAAATTCTTACTACTATATACTTAATTCTTACTACTATATACTATATAATATGCACAATTACTAGTTATGTCACAATTGACACTAGTAATGACTAAATTGACACTAAAAATATTTTCTATATGAGAATGTGTTAGTTAATTTTATCAAATATTAAAACTGAAACACACTTATCTCAAAATTGACATTCGTTACGTCAAAACTGACATTGTTTTTGTTGAAATTGACATCCATATCTCAAAATTGATACAAATTTCTCTCAAAATTTACACAAATTTATCTAAAAATTGACACAAATTTATCTCAAAATTGAGATATAAAAGTTAATTTCATTAAAATTGACACACTTATCTCAAAATTGACATTGGTTATGTCAAAAATGACTTCAGTTAAAAAAATTGACACAAATTTATATCAAAATTGACCCAAATTTATCTTAAAATTGACACAAATTTATCTCAAAATTGAGATATTAAAGTTAATTTCCTTAAAATTGACACACGCTTATCTCAAAATTGACATTGGTTATGTCAAAAATGACATTAGTTACGTAAGAATGATTACTAATAACAAAATTATCACTTCGTTTAATCCAAAAAACAAATTGACATTAAGCCAAAATTCTTACTAGTTTTGTCACAATTGACACGTTATGACTAAATTGACACTAAAAATATTGCCATCATGAGAATGTATTAGTCAATTTTATCAAATATCAAATTTGAAACAGACATCTCAAAATTGACATTCGTTACGTCAAAACTGACATTGATTTTGTTGAAATTGACATCCATATCTCGAAATTGATACAAATTTCTCTCAAAATTGAGATATAATAGTTAATTTCATTAACATTGACTTGTGTCAAAATTGACATTGGTTATGTCAAAAATGACATTGGTTATGTCAAAAATGACATTAGTTGTGTAAGAATGATTACAAATAATAAAATTATCGTTTCGTTTAGTCGAAAATCCAAATTGACATTATGCCAAAGTTCTTACTAGTTATGTCACTATTGACACTAGTAATGACTAAATTGGCACTAAAAATATTTTCTATATGAGAATGTGTTGGTTATTTTTATCAAATATCAAAACTGAAACACACTTATCTCAAAATTGACATTCGTTACGTCAAAACTGACATTGATTTTGTTGAAATTGACATCCATATCTCAAAATTGATACAAATTTCTCTCAAAATTTACACAAATTTATCTCAAAATTGAGATATAAAAGTTAATTTCATTAAAATTGACACACGCTTATCTCAAAATTGACATTGGTTATGTCAAAAATGACATTAGTTACATAAGAATGATTACTAATAACAAAATTATCACTTCGTTTAATTCAAAAGCCAAATTGACATTAAGCCAAAATTCTTACTAGTTTTGTCACAATTGACACTAGTTTTGACTAAATTGACACTAAAAATATTGCCTTCATGAGAATGTATTAGTTAATTTTATCAATTATCAAAATTGAAATACACTTATCTCAAAATTGACATTCGTTACGTCAAAACTGACATTGCTTTAGTTGAAATTGACATCCATATCTCGAAATTGATACAAATTTCTCTCAAAATTTACACAAATTTATCTCAAAATTGAGATATAAAAGTTAATGTCATTCAAATTGACACACACTTATCTCAAAATTGACACTGGTTGCGTCAAAAATGACTTTAGTGAAAAAAATTGACACAAATTTATATCAAATTTTACCCAAATTTATCTTAAAATTGACACAAATTTATCTCAAAATTGAGATATAAAAGTTAATTTCATTAAAATTGACACACGCTTATCTCAAAATTGACATTGGTTATGTCAAAAATGACATTAGTTACGTAAGAATGATTACTAATAACAAAATTATCACTTCGTTTAATCCAAAAACCAAATTGACATTAAGCCAAAATTCTTACTACTTTTGTCACAATTGACACTAGTTATGACCAAATTGACACTCAAAATATTGCCTTCATGAGAATGTATTAGTTAATATTATCAGATATCAAAATTGAAACACACTTATCTCAAAATTGACATTCGTTACGTCAAAACTGACTTTGCTTTTGTTGAAATTGACATCCATATCTCGAAATTGATACAAATTTCTCTCAAAATTTACACAAATTTAGCTCAAATTTGACACAAATTTATCTCAAAATTGAGATATAAAAGTTAATTTCATTAAAAATGACACACGCTTATCTCAAAATTGACATTGGTTATGTCAAAAATAATTTTATTGAAAAAAATTGACACAAATTTATAGCAAAATTGAGATATAAAAGTTAATTTCATTAAAATTGACACACGCTTATCTCAAAATTGACATTGGTTATGTCAAAAATAATTTTAGTGAAAAAAATTGACACAAATTTATATCAAAATTGAGATATAAAAGTTAATTTCATTAAAATTGACACACGCTTATCTCAAAATTGACATTGGTTATGTCAAAAATAATTTTAGTGAAAATAATTGACACAAATTTATATCAAAATGAACCCAAATTTATTTTAAAATTGACACAAATTTCTCTCAAAATTGAGATATGAAAGTTAATTTCATTAAAATTGACACACGCTTATCTCAAAATTGACATTGGTTATGTCAAAAATGACATTAGTTACGAACGAATGATTACTAATAACAAAATTATCACTTTGTTTAATCCAAAAACCAAATTGACATTAAGCCAAAATTCTTACTAGTTTTGTCACAATTGACACTAGTTATGACTAAATTGACACTAAAAATATTGCCTTCATGAGAATGTATTAGTTAATTTTATCAAACATCAAAATTGAAACACACTTATCTCCAATTTGACATACGTTACGTCAAAACTGATATTGGTTTTGTTGAAATTGACATCCATATCTCGAAATTGATACAAATTTCTCTCAAAATTTACACAAATTTATCTCAAAATTGAGATATAAAAGTTAATGTCATTCAAATTGACACACGCTTATCTCAAAATAGACACTGGTAATGTCAAAAATGACTTTAGTGAAAAAAATTGACACAAATTTATATCAAAATGGACCCAAATTTATCTTAAAATTGACACAAATTTATCTCAAAATTGAGATATAAAAGTTTATGTCATTAAAATTGACACAAGCTTATCTCCAAATTGACATTGGTTATGTCAAAAATGACTAGTGAAAAAAATTGACACAAATTTATATCAAAATGAACCCAAATTTATCTTAAAATTGACACAAATTTATCTCAAAATTGAGATATAAAAGTTTATGTCATTAAAATTGACACACGCTTGTCTCAAAATTGACATTGGTTATGTCAAAAATGACATTTGTTACGTAAGAATGATTACTAATAACAAAATTATCTCTTCGTTTAATCCAAAAACCAAAATGACATTAAGCCAAAATTCTTACTAGTTTTGTCACAATTGACACTAGTTATGACTAAATTGACACTAAAAATATTGCCTTCATGAGAATGTATTAGTTAATTTTATCAAATATCAAAATTCAAACACACTTATCTCAAATTTGACATTCGTTACGTCAAAATTGACATCTATATCTCAAAATTGATACAAATTTCTCTCAAAATTGACACAAATTTATCTCAAAATTGAGATATAATAGTAAATTTCATTAAAATTGACACAAACTTGTGTCAAAATTGACATTGGTTAGGTCAAAAATGACATTGGTTATGTCAAAAATGACATTAGTTGTGTAAGAATGATTACAAATAATAAAATTATCGTTTCGTTAAGTCCGAAATCCAAATTGATATTATGCCAAAATTCTTACTAGTTATGTCACAATTGACACTAATTATGACTAATAATTTCAGGAAATATTCAGGAAAATACGCTCTTTCAACTAGTCTAGTTCGTATAGCTTAATTCCAGTTGGACTAGCTAGTACAAACCAGACGAACTTTCCTAACTGCTTCTTGTCTACATTTTGCACTTGTCTTACTCTTTCTTTGATAAAACAAAAACGCGTCGGAGGATTTTCATGAAAAATTCAGGAAATATTCTGGAAAATACGCTCTTTCTACTAGTCTAGTTTATATGGCTTAATTCCAGTTGGACTAGCTAGTACAAACAAACTTTCTGATTCGCATCTTGTCTATATTTTGGACTAGTCTCACTCTTTCTTTGATAGAACAAAAACGCGTCAGTGGATTTTCATGAAAAATTTAGGAAATATTCTGTAAAATGCGCTCTTTCAACTAGTCTAGTTTGTGTAGCTTAGTTGCAGTTGGACTAGTTAGTACAAACAGACAAACTTTCCTAATCGCTTCTTGTCTACATTTTGGACTAGTCTTACTCTTTCTTTGATAAAACAAAAACGCGTCGGAGGATTTTCATGAAAAATTCAGGAAATATTCTGGAAAATACACTCTTTCAACTAGTCTAGTTTGTGTAGCTTAGTTCCAGTTGGACTAGCTAGTACAAACAGACAAACTTTCCTAACTGCATCTTGTCTACATTTTGGACTAGTCTCACTCTTCCTTTGATAAAACAAAAACGCGTTGGTGCAGCCTTAGGCGGCATATTTTGACGTGCCGGCCGTCAAAATATGCCGTCTAAGGCGAATACAACTTTCGCCGCCCCAATTTGTAATTCGTTAGACAAATTTAAAGGTTCTATATCGTCTGTTAGGTACATCCATGTGTAAATCCTGACAATTTTTAAGAATTTCGTCTGATTTTTTTTGCGCTAATGATAGAATATCGTATAAAATTCAAAACTTTTATTATGATTTTCCAATTGTGTAAATCTTTCTGTAACATAATTAGTACAAATATTTAAGAGATAATTGAAAACTTTGATTACGTGTTCACCAGCAGGTGTTGCCGCATAGGGGTTCAAGCAAAATAATTTCAGGCAATCTTCTCCGGTATAAGTGATGAATTTACTCAATAAATCATCAAATGAACATTTTATATTATAGGCAAAACTGTACGTGTATATGTGTTTGGTTGGTATAGCTATTGTCGGGGTTTGGTGAGCATGTATCAATCGGTTTTAATATTGACTCAAAATCAACGCATTTTTCTATCGTAATTTTTGAATTTTAATATATCCCCCGGGACCATATCACCTCTCCTGTCTTTAACAATGTCTTTTGTCGGCATAATAGTGTATATTTTGTCGCAGTCATTCAATTTATGTTGATTGAAAGACGACTCGGTTGAAAAAAAGGTTCGACAGCCATCACATAAATATTTTTAATCGTGATGCGATGATATTTGACTTCTTACAAGTCGCCAAATATCTTTAATCATAGGTGCGCATTAACTCGTTAATCCGTTAATCGTTAATTAACGAAGTTAACAAAATGCTTAACTGATTAACTTTTAAGTTAACTAAAAAAAATGTTAACGCTCTTGTTAACTTCCGTTAAATTAAACTTCCGTTAACTTTAGTCCGTTACATTGGTTGTTTGTTGATATGTTATCATTTTTTGTTTGAATTACGCGCCACGCGGGCATACCTGCTCAAAAGAGCAAAAATTCAGACCCGATAAACTACAGAGCTGAAAAAATAAAGCGACCCTGTTGATTATTTGCTTCGTGCGAGTGAATATGACAAGTTATTATAACCTGCCTTTTTTAGCGTTAGCGTCATTTTTAACCGACTTCATTTATATTTTATCATTCTTCATTTATTTATCTTTTCGTTTGTGTTGGTTCTTGGTGGTAACAGTTGATGGAGTAACATTTACAAGATTACATCATGAACACTACTATTTCTACTCAAAGTAGAAGTAGTAAGCTCTGAAAGTGAAACTGAATCAAATCCTTGGCCACACTTTAGTGATTACTTTGTATTCCAATCAAAACATGGAGAACATAAGTTTTATGAATGCACACTGTGTTTGCCTTGTTGTTTGTACAATAAAAGCCCACAAGTCTAGTCTTAATAATCTCAAACAACATGTGAAAACGACGCATGCATTCTAATACGTGCAGTTTGAAGAAAAAGGAAAAGCAGCGTCAGCTCGTGGGAAAAAGAAAACCTTCAGAACGGTTTTCTTTTCAGCCCTCATCAACTGCTGTGAATTTGAATTCTTCTGATGTTGATGCAGATAGCATTAGCAGTAGAAGCGATTTGTTTTCACCTCAACCTGTTAAAACATTACGTGAACAAAGCATTGGTGAATCTTTTTACATCGCGGCTACTTGCAGGTCATGTTACCATTGGCTAGAGCGCTTGCCTTAATTCAAGCTGAATCTCAAGCATATCTTGGAACTCTATTACAAATTATTTGCGACAACAGTGTTCAAACTGCAAGATCTGAGTCAACTGGTTCATTGTTCTACCCCTTTGGAAAATGAAATAAAAATGAAAAGGATGGTGCCAGTATTAGCGGAAGCAGCAATAATGAAGAAGAAGTAGATTTTCAGCTCTGTTACTCAGTCTGAAGAAGATAGGTCTAGAGGACGCCAGAAATCTCTCAAAAAGAAAGCGCAGAATTTGGTGAGAACTTGACTGGACTTAAATTCAAAAGAATCATTTTTTAAAATATATAGTACTGCAATCCCATCAAGCGCCACAGTAGAACCGCTCTTTTCAATAGGGAAAGATATTTTGAGAGCTAAATAACTGTCAGATGACAATTTTAATCTGCTTATGTTCAATTATGAAAGGCAACATAAACGTACAACTAATGATAAATTAGGAATATTACAATAAATAGCCTGTTTCTTCCATATAAGTTAGTCTTCCATAGAAGGTGTGTAGGTATATGCTCTGCTATTGACGCTTGTATCTGCTATTGGTCGCTACTGACGCTTGTAATAATTAATTCAATTAATCTATCTACTTGTTTTTGTTTTATTTACCAATGTATCCCAACCCAATGTAAAAACCCAACGCGAATGGTTAACTTTTAACGGTTAACTTTAACTTGCGTTAAATTTTCGAAATGTTGACGCTTTAACCATTAACGAAGTTAACTTTTGTATTAACGAGTTAACGATTAGCGAAGTTAACTTTTGGATTAACTGTGCCCCCCTATGTCTTTAATATATACATAATGACCTTTAACCCTCTCTTCAAAATATAATAAATTTACATATCTTTCCCTAGTGTCAAATTTTTTAGACAGATTTTCTATTTGTTTATCTGTTCCTTCGTGAATACATAATTTGCTTTTACGATTAATTCTAATTGAAAGCCTGCTTTCAAAATCTGCATTTATTTCCATTTCATGGAGCTAGTTTAGCTTAGCTAATTCTTTAGCTTTTACAAATTATTTGCCCAAAGCTATTTATACAAAATTCCATCAGAAACAAATTTACGCTAGAACTAGAAAAGAATAGAAACAATTCTTGATTAATTGAAAAAAATTCCTTTTTTTTTTGCTCTTCACGATTGTTTTCATCTTATAACGTACTTAGTAATAATATTACTGCTCAAATCAGTTTCGTACTCTAGTCAACAGCAATGTAAGTATAAAACATCACTATTTATAACTTTTTTGTATTAATTAATTGAAGTGTAGTAAGTATTTTTGTAAAAAATATTGTTATTATTTGTTACAGTTTGTTAAAAATGTCAAAGAAAAGAAAATATAACGATTCGTATGTCATCTACGGTTTCACTTTTATTACTGAACGAGATGGAACACAAAAGCCACAGTGCTTTTTATGTGGCAAAGTGCTTGCTAATGGCAGTATGAAGGCAATATAATAATGCAAAATTGTCAGAACACCTTACATCTGTCCACTCAGGAAATGCATCTGATACCGTGGATGTTTTTCGTGTCAAAAAAGCTCGGTTTGAGAAAGTCGGCAAAGTTTACCTAAACTAGGTTTCACTCCAACACAAAAACCATGTTTAGAAGTAATGATGGGCAAACTCGTATTTTTGTTAACTCGAGTTAACCCGGTTAAAAATTTGCGTAACCCGATTTCAAACCGAGTTATCCAATCCGAGTTAGCAGAAAAATATGAAGTTTATTATAAATTAGATTCTGGACGCCCATGGTCTTAATTGGCACTTATAAGCAAACCATTTTATTTTTCGACCATTAATTTTCATAGAACTGTTTTTTTTTGCAGGAACATACACAGGATGTTAAATGATACTAAATATTAATATATATATATATATATATATATATATATATATATATATATATATATATATATATATATATATATATATATATATATATATATATATATATATATATATATATATATATATATATATATATATATATATATATATATATATATAAATACCATAGTATATTTTCAACCAAGAAAATATATATACGTTTAATGAGGGTGTAGTCAAAGCTTAGGTCGGTAAAAAGAAACTCTTTGTTATATAATCGAGCTAAAAACTATCTTCGCATATATATATATATATATATATATATATATATATATATATATATATATATATATATATATATATATTAAAAATGAATTTATAAATAAGCAAGCAACAAAAAATATCAACAAAATCTGTAATACCTAAATATGACTTAAATGGAACTAAATTTTTTGATTACATAACTGAAAGCTACTATTTTAAGAAAAACTATTTTTAATCAAACTATTGTGTGGTATTAAGAAATAATATTTGGTTTACTCTCTTTGGTGCTAAACGGTTTCCTCTTTCTTTGCATAAAATGTCAGCTTTCAAAAAGAATCTTTCTGTGGGAATGTAGCCGGTATACAAAGGTATTTTTTCGCCATTTTAAACAATGCTGGAAATTTGGATATTTGCGAACTAAATATGGCATTTCATCAATGTACTGTTTTACTATCATAGCAGCTGTAGAATATGGAGTACACTTTTCGTTCGATTTTGTTATTTTTTTATCCACAACAGCCCAAATGTCATCATCTGAACAGGTCAATTCAGATACAGTAGCAGTAGAAGTTGATGGTTGTTCTCGTATATGTGAGGTATTTCTTGAAACTGATTTATGTCCTGTAATTCATTTATTACCCATATTTGTGCATTTTTAGCATTACTTTCTGATAAGAATGCCCTTTTCTTAAACCTAGAGTCAACAAAACTATGGCTGCTGTTCTATTATTTTCAAAAATTCCAAGTCGTTTTTCTACTACATTGTCAAGAATTTGAAAAAACTTGCCTGACTCTGTCAGTGGAGTTTTGCTGTTTACAGCCTTCCTGAGACCAAATACAAGAGGTATAACAGAAGACAGGGGTGGAAACAAACCATACCAAACCCGGACTCGCTTCCCCCTTCATTGGAAGAAGTTGGCCAGATCATTCAACTTCTTAAGAATAATAAGGCAGCTGGAGAGAAGTCTATCGTTGCTGAACTGTGGAGAGGTGCTGGAAACAATGCCGTGCGCAAACTAACCTAGATCATCCAGGACATCTGGGAAACAAAGAAATTACCACCCGATTGGAAATCTGCTCTGATCCATCCGCTTCACAAAAAGGGAGATTTTACGGATCTAAACAACTACCGTGGAATTTATCTCGTCCCGGTAACATACAAGATTACAAACAAGGGCAGAAAATCAGTTGGATAGTCAATTGGGAGAATACCAGGGGGGCTTCAGGAAGACCCGATCCTGTGTTGAACAGATCCTCAATCTTAAAACTGTACTTGCATACTCCAAGATGAGAAACCGCAAGGTGGTCGTCACCTTTGTTGATTTTAGGAAGGCCTACGATTCCATTGATAGAGAAACGCTTAACAAAGTACTCCAGGAACTAACACTAGACAAGAAAACCCGCAGACTCATCCTAGAATCTTTGATCAACACCCATTCCAAGGTTAAATTTAGAGGCGAGATTTCATAAAGCTTCTAAATAAAAACTGGAGTGAGACAAGGAGATGGACTTTCCCCACTTCCCTTCATCTGTGTGCTTGAAAAGGTTATGAGAGAATGGCGCAAGGAACTGAACAATTTGGGTGCTCAGAGTGGTATCTACCTGGGATGTAAGAATGATGAACTGCTTGTAGATTGCCTGGCCTTTGCAGATGACACTGTTTGCTGATTCTCTTGAGATGGCAACAATGCAGGTAAACTGCCTCAGAAAACAGGCTGCCAAAGTGGGTCTTCAAGTGTCGCTGGAGAAAACAGAATTCTTCACCAACATCAGAGAAGCAAACAGAGAGATGTTACTAGAACAGGGAAACATCAAGAGGAATGAGAAATTTAAGCATCTCGGCGAATGGATTGAAAATAACTTATCAGAAAGAGCATCATTGTCCAAGAGAGTCAGCAAGTTAGAACTAGTCCATCGGCTGACTAAGAACACCTACAATAAGAAATTCCTGTCACGCAACCTGAAACTTAAGCACTACACATCAGTCTTATAGCCCTGTATGCCATGGAGTGTCTTTCCTTGAACCGAGGGGGCTAATAGAGAAATTGGAAATCAGAGAGAGGAGAATCCTCAGGAAGATCCTAGGCCCGGTAAAGGCAAATGGGAAATTCCAAAGACGGCATAACTCTGAGGTCTACGTACATATTGAGATGCTCTCTGACTGTGCAAGGAAAAGAAGGGTAGCTTTCTACGGCCACGTTGCAAGATTGCCTTCAAACCGACTAACCAACCATCTGTTCACCTTTTGGCAAAACAAGAAGCTTCGTACCACTTGGTTGACAGAGACCGAGAAGGATATTAAAGAACTGGGAATAACAGATCTCAAAAACAGACAGTCTGTGAGACGCATCCTGAAGGAAGTTTCGTGGATTTCAGGAAAAACCTCGAAGGAAAGGTACCCCCTGGACAGAAGAGAGAAAGGAGTTACACCGGCAGAAGATGCGACAATACTGGGCAAAGGTCAAAGCCCAACAGTTGAACAAGCGTGGTCCAAAGTAGGCCTATTCGAAAGAAGAAGAAGAAGAAAGGGATGGGTATTTTTCTCCAGATAAAATGACAGTTACCTGTTCAAAAGGATGTAAAAGCGCCACCATTTCTTCAGCCAATAACCACTCATGAGACTCTAAATTTGATGGTGGTATATTCACTGTAGGTAAAACAGCAGAAAGCGGTACCTTCAATTTGATTAAGCGCTCCAACATGTAGAAAGTACTGTTCCACCTGGTACGAACATCTTGCTTTACTTTTAGTAAATCCATATTCATTTCTTTTTGCATGTCAAGTAAACCATAGGACGACTTGCTGCTATGCCTGAAGTGGGAAACAATCGAACGGCACATTTTTAATACTTGTAATATTTAAACTTAATAAAGACGGAACAAAGCTTGAATATATAAATATACTCAACCTTTCCGGAACTCTATAATACTAATGAGTCTTTTTAGGACTACCAAAAACAAATCTCTTATGAAATTTGTCAGTTATTCTATAGCTTTCAGTCCACCTTCGTGGCACTCAACAAAAACCATAAAAATAACATTGATTTTTAAGATCATGATCATTAAGATCATAAGACATGATCTTAAAAATCAATGCAAGTTCAGGGGTGAACTCTCTGCGAGCTTTCCCATCCAGACAGGAGTCAGGCAGGGGGATGGCCTCTCGCGCATCCTCATCAACTGTATTCTGGAGAAAATCATCAGAAAATGAACTTCCACATTGTCACCAGAAACAGGACTGAAGCTTGGGCAAAAGAAAGACAACCTCAATGTACCCTGTCTAGCCATTGCTGATGTTCTCACTCTATTGGCCAACAGCATGGAGGAGGCTATTCATCAACTACAATGTTGCGGCAAAAACCGGCTTGAGGCTCAACATACAGAAGACTGAGTTCATCACCAATATCCAAAAGGTTTCTTCTACAATCCCACTAGGGAACAATAATATCTCTAAAGTTCCTGTAGTCAAGTACTTCTGGTTGTAGCGTGTAGTTGTACCGTGCTTGAGGGACAACATACAGAAGACCGAGTTCATCATCAATATCCAATAGGTTTCTTCTACAATCCGACTAGGGAACAATAATATCTGTAAAGTTCCTTCAGTCAAGTACTTGGGAGAATGGATCTCAGCAAGCGAGAGCGAAACCTTGGCCATAGACGCCAGGTGCACCAAGTTAGAGGGGGCCTATCGTTCCTGAAAGAACATCTATACCTCCAAGTACCTAAAGCTGAAGCACTACAACTCGGTAGTAAAAGCACTCTTTGTCTCTTAGTGCATCTAGATGAATGGAAAGGGCCCATTCAGGAAACTAGAATTTAAAGAGAGGAAGATCCTGAGAATACTAGGACGCATAGGTACCTACATAATCAGGCACAATAACGAGCTCTACGAAGATCAGGGAGACATGTATTAGGAAAAGACGACTGAGCTTTTATGGGCACATGGCCCGCCTGAATGACTCCATACTTACCAAGAGGATCATTGGCCATAGACGCTAGGTGCACCAAGTTAGAGAGGGCCTAATATTCCTGTAAGAACATCTATACCTCCAAGTACCTTCGAGAACATAAAGCTGCCCACTCAGGAAACCCACTCAGAGCCCACTCAGGAAACTAGAACTTAAAGAGAGGAAGATCCTGAGGAGAATACTAGGGCGCATAGATACCTACAGAATACTTTTACGTACGACCGCCAGGACACACAGCCCCAAAGAGTGTGGCAGCGCCGGTCCTACCCACTAAAAACCCCGCCCTGTACTTCAATGCTCTCACTCTTATGGAATCGCCTTTAGGCATTACTTGTCTATCCAGTCTAGACCTGTCTGTCTAGTCTTGTCTGTCTTAAAATCCGCTTTGGCAAAAACTTTTTTGTGTTTTTTCTCCAAAATTTTTCGGAAAAAAAATATAAAATTAAATTTGACCATTTTCTGTTTCCATTCCGAAACAATTCCACATTTTAGGATTTCTAAATTTAATCTTCGCCCCAAAAAAAAAAAAAAAAAAAAAAAAAAACGGGAAATGGAACCAGGAACCGGAAATAAAAACAAACATTCTTCGTAAAAAATATGTTTCTTACCTTAAAGAAATAACAGAGAGAAAGAGAGACACAAAGATTTAAACAAATTTAAAACTCAATCAAAATTTAACGTTTACCTTAAATTTTAGTACGGACAATAACAGAGGGCCATTCTCACACATTGAATTTGCTTTGTTCTTCTGTCGTTTCCTTTTACTAACTACGTCTTTTACAAACATTTTAACGCGCCCCATTGTCACTAATGACAAACATTTCTCAACAATGATAAGCACTTGTCAAGAATGAGAACGAGCTTGTCAACAATGACTTGTCATTGTTGACAAATGCTTGTCAACAATGACTTCTCATTGTTGACAAATGCTTGTTAACAATGACAAGCATTTGTTGACAATGACAAGCACTTGTTAACAAGGGCAAGCTTTGTTATTTAATCTAGATCCAAACTTTTTTTATTAAATCTGGACTCAATTTTACTCGAAATTTTAGTGGATTTATGTAAAAGATAATATAAAATAAAAATGAATTTAAATTCAAATTATAAAAAAAATTGAGAAAATTAGGTGAAAATTTGAAATGTAGATGAAAAATTTTGAAATTAGGATTAAAACAATTCAAAATTAATATTAAGAGTTGGAAATCTCGCTAATTTTCGAAAATTAAGATAAAACAAATGGGAATTGAGACGAAAAATTTTAAATTAAGATTAAAAAATTGTAATTATTATGAAAAATTTGAAATCAAATTTTTTTTACATTGAATTGAAAAATTCACTTTGTTTTTTACCACACTTATATTATGTAAAAATATTATATAACTTATTATTCACAGTTATATAAATTTCTACACATATCACGACTCGAGTTTCGACGTTTGACGGTCATTTTCAAGTGACTTAACAAATTGATAAAGTTGAATTTGTTAAGTCACTTGAAAATGACCGTCAAACGTCGAAACTCGAGTCGTGATATGTGTAGAAATTTATATAACTGTGAATAATAAGTTATATAATATTTTTACATAATATAAGTGTGGTAAACCATACTTACATTGAATTGAAAAATTCACTTTGTTTTTTACCACACTTATATTATGTAAAAATATTATATAACTTATTATTCACAGTTATATAAATTTCTACACATATCACGACTCGAGTTTCGACGTTTGACGGTCATTTTCAAGTGACTTAACAAATTCAACTTTTTTTTTTTCAACAAAAAAAAATTTATGAATAGGATGGTTGCGACAGTTACTACGTAGTAACTGTCGCAACCATCCTATTCATAAATTTTTTTTTGTTAACTCACAAATTATCCTTAATTTAATTGAATGTGGCAATCGGTTTTTTACTTAGAAAATGCGAATTTGATTTTATCAAATTTACAAAATTAAAGCTAAAATTTGTTAAAAACATGTTTTTTTTTGGTTACATAATCAAAAATTTCCAAGCAGTTGGTTGTGGATGTCGTACAAACTCTGAAAAAAGAAATTATAAACTTTCAAAAGTTTTGGATTTTTAAGCGATTTCATGCACTAAAAGCTGAAGAAAATCTTAAATTTGGATGCAGACAGACAGACAAATTAGTTGTGTTAGTGATAACTACAAAAAAGCAAATTATTAGAAATTTTGAAAATTTTCGGATTTTTAATTTTATTTGTGAAAATTAAAAAACTTTTATTTTTTGTTACAATACAGTCTTGTAACAAAAAATAAAAGTTCCCTGAAATCAATGTTGCATATCGCATTGCCCAGCAAAAAAAGCCACACACTATCGCAGAAAGTCTTGTAAAGCCTTGTGCACTGGATATTGTGGAACTTGTATGTGGTATAGATCAAAGAAAAAAAGTTGAAGCGGTGCCTTTGTTAAATGATGTCATTCATTCTAGATACATTTGTTGAAATGTCTTCTAACGTTTTGCAGCAAGTCATTGAAGAACTGAACTCCTCGCCGTTTCCATTCAGCATGCAACTCGACGAGAGCACAGATGTATCACAGCGTAGCCAGCTCTTGGTGTTCGTACGTTACGTACATTATGACACGCAAAGTATGAAAGAAGAGTTTCTTTTTTGCGACTCACTTTTGGGAACTACAAAAGCGGCGGATGTCTTCAATATGATAAAAAGTTTTTTTGCGAGACACGGCGTAGATTGGAGGAATAAGCTTGGCAGTTTATATACAGATTGAGCACCTGCAATGCTTGGAAACACTTCTGGTTTTGCAGCATTGGTCAAGAAAGAGGTACCTAATGTCACGATAACGCATTGTTTCTTACACCGACATGCATTGGCGTCACGAACTTTGCCTACTTTCCTGAAAGGAGTCATGTCCACGTGTATAACAATTAACTTCATAAGAGACAGAGCTTTGAATCACCGCCTTTTTAAGAAACTTTGTCAAGAAATGGGATCCGCACACGAAGTACTGCTCTATTACTTTTTATTTTTGAAATCTAATTTATCTAATTCTTGCAAAATTAAATCTGTTAAACTGTCCCCAGTTGATGATTCTACAGGTAAAAAAATGATGAAATATTCTTTAGGAACAAATTCTTCACTATCTTTATTTAGAACGCGAATAACAAGATACATGTGTTCAATTCTACTAACATCTTGAGTGCAATCCAAAATAATGCTGTAATATTTGGGAAATAATATTGGAAATAATAGTAACACGTACTTTTTCTCCCAATAAATTTATTATGTAATTTTGAATTTCTTTGCTCAAATAATGAGAACAATTTGGATTTTTTGAAACTGTGTAAATGCTCACTAATAAATGGATTAAATTTTGCCAAAAATTCAATAATTTAAAAAAAATGTCTTTGAACTCATCTTTTGTGATTTTGGAATTTCTTTTGATGACATCTTTTATTTAGAAGTAGAAGGTAGAACTAAGAACCGGTGGAAACTCACGAAAAAATCTCTGCTACTAAATATGCCGCCCTAAAAATATGCAGCCGTAAGGCGATCGCCTGTCCGACCAGGCGCACGTGCCGGCACTGCGTCGGTGGACTTTCAGGACAAATTCCCAAAAAACCCGCTCTTTCAACTAGTCTACTTCGTATAACTCAATTCAACTTGGACTAGCTAGTATAGACCGACAAACTTTAAAAATCGCAATCGCTTCATGTTTTAGTACTTTTTTTGTCTGAAAATTTCAGGAAATCGTGTTTTGCGTCGCAGGAAACCGACACGTCGGTCTGTCGGTGTGTCCACAGTCCACACACACACACAACGGATTACGACGAACGTGTGCGCCGCGAGGTCATTGGTCAAGCGGTATTTGAACTGTTCACTTGACTTACTTAAGCGACAAAGACAAAAGCCTAACGTTGTTGGTAACAATGCGCCTTTTACTAGGCGCACCGAATTAGAGATCACTTAGCCGCGTCTAATCTCGGCCACTAGACTAAGACGTTTAATGGGGCACTTAGACGGAGAGAAACTTGTTTTTGGGAGTCGAGAGAGTCGAGAGATCGGGCTAAATGCCACCGTGCTTTGACGACGGGTTTCAGGACTCTTCTGCTGAAATTTTCATGAAAATCCATGCACGCATTTCGGATTTATGCAAGAAATGCTTAAACTAGTCGCAAAATTCGGACAAGATGCAAGTTGGAAAGTTTGTGTGTTAGTGGAAGTTAGTCCAATTGGATTTAAGCTATGTAGACTAGACTAGTTGAAAGGGAGGATCTTCAAAAATTTTTGCTGAAATTTTGGTGAAAATATATCGATGCGTTTTTGTTTTATCACGAATAATGTAAAAATAGTCCACATTGCTCGTTTTGCGCTGTAAAACAAAAACGCGTCGGTAGATTTTCATGAAAATTTTAGGAAATATTCAGGGAAATACGCTCTTTCTACTAGTCTAGTTTGTGTCGCCTAATTCCAGTTGGACTAGCTAGTACGAACGGACAAAGTTTCCTAATCGCATCTTCTCTACATTTTGGACTAGTCTTACTCTTGCTTTGATAAAACAAAAACGCGTCGGTGGATTTTCATGAAAAATTCAAGAAATATTCTTGAAAACATTCTCTTTCAACTAGTCTAGTTTGTGTAGCTTAATTCCAGTTGGACTAGCTAGTACAAGCAGAGAAACTTTCCTAACCGCATCTTGTCTACATTTTGGGCTAGTCTTATTCTTTCATTGATAAAACAAAAACGCGTCTCTCGATTTTCATGAAAAATTCAGGAAATATTCTGGAAAATACGCTCTTTCGACTAGTCTAGTCTAGTAGTCTAGTACTAGTGTGCAGCTTAATTCCAGTTTGACTAGCTAGTAAAAACAGACAAACTTTCCCAATCGCATATTGTCTACATTTTGGACTAGTCTTACTCTTTCTTTGATAAAACAAAAACGCGTCGGAGGATTTTCATGACAACTTCAGGAAATATTGTGGAAAATACGCTCTTTCAAATAATCTAGATTGTGTAGCTTAGTTCCAGTTGGACTAGCTAGTACAAACAGACAAAGTTTCCTAATCGCACCTTGTCTACATTTTGGACTAGTCTTACTCTTTCTTTGATAAAACAAAAACGCGTCGATGGATTTTCATGAAAATTTCAGGAAATCTTCTGGAAAATACGCTCTTTCAACTAGTCTAGTTTGTTTAGCCTAATTCCAGTTGGACTAGCTAGTACAAGTAGACAAACTTTCCTAACCGCATCTTGTCTACATTTTGGACTAGTCTTACTCTTTCTTTGACAAAACAAAAACGTGCCGGAGGATTTTCATGAAAAATTCAGGAAATATTCAGGAAAATACGCTCTTTCAGCTAGTCTAGTCTGTGTAGCTTGATTCCAGTTGGACTACCTAGTACAAACTTTCCCAATCGCATCTTGTCTACATTTTGGACTAGTCTTACTCTTCCTTTGATAAAACAAAAACGCATCGGAGGATATTCATGAAAATTTCAGGAAATCTTCTGGAAAGTACGCTATTTCAACTAGTCTAGCCTGTGAAGCCTAATTCCTGTTGGACTAGCTAGTACAAACAGACAAACTTTCCTAATCACATCTTGTCTACATTTTGGACTAGTCTTACTCTTTCTTTGACAAAACAAAAACGTGTCGGAGGATTTTCATGAAAAATTCAGGAAATATTCAGGAAAATACACTCTTTCAGCTAGTCTAGTCTGTGTAGCTTGATTCCAGTTGGACTAGCTAGTACAAACAGACAAACTTTCCCAATCGCATCTTGTCTACATTTTGGACTAGTCTTACTCTTCCTTTGATAAAACAAAAACGCATCAGAGGATTTTCATGAAAATTTCAGGAAATCTTCTGGAAAGTACGCTCTTTCAACTTGTCTAGCCTGTGAAGCCTAATTTCTGTTGGAGTAGCTAGTACAAACAGACAAACTTTCCTAATCGCATCTTGTCTACATTTTGGACTAGTCTTACTCTATCTTTGATAAAACAAAAACGCGTCGGTGGATTTACATGAAAATTTCAGAAAATATTCAGGAAAATACGCTCTTTCAACTAGTCTAGTTTGTGTAGCTTAATTCCAGTTGGACTAGCTAGTAGAAGCAAACAAACTTTCCGAATCGCATCTTCTCTACATTTTGGACTAGTCTCACTCTTTCTTTAATAAAACAAAAACGCGTCGTAGGATTTTCATGAAAACTTCAGGAAATATTCTTGAAAGCACACTCTTTGAATTTAGTTTGCGGCGTATCCGGGTCTAATTGGTTTTTGGGGCAAGCCGTTGCGTCGTACTTGACCGCTTTCACTTTTCGCAAATTGTGCAACCTCGTCGGCAGACAGACAGAGAAGGCAGACAAGGACACTAATAGTAAAGCGACACAGTGTGCAATAATATTGATTTTTCAACGGACGGACGGACCCAAGGTCGCCGCACTATTTTATCGGAGGGTGGAACCGTGGGGGAGCGCGACTCCGTCGAGGGGGCGAGAATTTCGCCTTAATAGGTTAATGCTATTTGGATTCCGGTCGCTTTTTCTCGGTATTGATCCTCGCTTTAGTCTAGACTTTGCCGAGTGGATCTGTTTGTCTGCCAGTTTTGTTTTATTGCCGGATTTATTGCGTCTGCTAAGTTTATCGGTCTTTACTAGCTACTCCAATTGGACCTAACCCACAAAAACTAGACTATTTGAAAGAGCGTATTTTCCAGAATATTTTCTGAATTTTCCATGAAAATCCACCGACGCATTTTTGTTTTATCAAAGAAAGAGTAAAACTAGTCCAAAATGTAGACAAGATGCAATTCGGAAAGTTTGTCTGTTTGTACTAGCTAGTCCAACTGGAATTAAGCTACACAAACTAGACTAGTTGAAAAAGCGTATTTTCCAGAATATTTCCTGATTTTTTCATGAAAATCCACCGACGCGTTTTTGTTTTATCAAAGAAAGAGTAAGACTAGTGCAACATGTAGGCAAGATGCGATTTGAAAAGTTTGTCTGTAAGTACTAGGTACACCAACTGGAATTAAGCTACACAAACTAAACTAGTTGAAAGCGCGTATTTTCCAGAATATTTCCTGAATTTTTCGTGAAAATCCACCGACGCGTTTTTGTTTTATCAAAGAAATAGTAAGACTAGTCCAAAATATAGACAAGATGCGATTTGGAAAGTTTGTCTGTTTGTACTAGCTAGTCCATCTGGAATTAAGCTACACATACTAGACTAGTTGAAAGGGCGTATTTTCCTGAATATTTCCTGAATTTTTCATGAAAATCCACCGACGCGTTTTTGTTTTATCAAAGAAAGAGTAAGACTAGTCTAAAATGTAGGCAAGTTGCGTTCCGGAAAGTTTGTCTGTTTGTACTAGCTAGTCCAACTGGAATTAAGCTACACAAACTAGACTAGTTGAAAAAGCTTATTTTCCAGAATATTTCCTGAATTTTTCATGAAAATCCACCGACGCGTTTTTGTTTTATCAAGGAAAATGTAGACAAGTCCATAGATTTTGGAGTTTTCCTTGAAATGCCTGTTATCGAAATGTAAACAGAGAGAGTGTGATAAAGTTTCCGCGGTGTCATCTAGACCACGTTGCCAAAAACAAAAAAGGCACGCAAAATTAATCCGAGAAAAAAACAAACGACAATCGGCTTCCTGAGAATCGTCGCCTATAAATAAACCTGGAGATTACAAAATTCGATTTGTAATCTCGAGATTTCGGCCCTATCTGCCAAACAAACTACGCTAGGCTGTTCGAATTCTCTGTAGTATTTACTCAACATCTTATCTATTTTATCGAACTTACTTTTGGGTTTTTCTATGTCTCACTCGTCTATTCCTGTCTGTCTAGTTGGACTAACCTAGATAAAACAAAAACACAACGGTGGATTTTCATGAAAAATTCAGGAAATATTCTGGAAAATACGCTCTTTCAGCTAGTCTAGTTTGTGTAGCTTAATTCCAGTTGGACTAGCTAGTACAAATAGACTAACTTTCCTTACCGCACCTTGTCTACATTTTGGACTAGTCTTACTCTTCCTTTGATAAAACAAAAACGCGTCGGAGGATTTTCATAAAAAAATCAGGAAATATTCTGGAAAATACGCTCTTTCAACTAGTCTAGTCGGTGTAGCTTAATTCCAGTTGGACTAGCTAGTACAAGCAGAGAAACTTTCCTAACCGCACCTTGTCTACATGTTGGACTAGTCTTACTCTTTCTTTGATAAAACAAAAACGCGTCGGTGGATTTTAATGAAAAATTCAGGAAATATTTTGGAAAATACGCTCTTTCAACTAGTCTAGCTTGTGTGGCTTAATTCTAATTGGACTAGCTAATACAAACAGACAAACTTTCCTAACCGCATCTTGTCTACATTTTGGACTAGTCTTATTCTTTCTTTGATAAAAAAAAAACGCGTCGGTGGATTTTCATGAAAAATGCAGAAAATATTCTGTAAAATACGCTCTTTGAACTAGTCTAGTTTCTGTAGCTTAATTCCAGTTGGACTAGCTAGTACAAACAGACAAACTTTCCTAATCGCATCCTGTCTACATGTTGGACTAGTCCAGGGGTCGGCAAAGTATGGCACGCAAGCCACATGTGGCTCTTTTGATGTGAGCTTATGGCTCTTCAGAAATGAATTGAAATATAATGGTTTTAATAGAAAATTAAATTTTATTTGAAAATTTTTTCAAAATTTTCGCCGCTTTGGAAGATATTGACAGATGAATGCAACTCAAGTAAAATCTGCGGTTGACGCTTGTTTTAACGCTCAAAACAAAACAAAAATGCAAAAAAAAACAAAAAAAACGGTTTTTATTCAAAATTAAATTCTCTTTTTCAAAATTTTCTTTACTTCCAAAGATATCGACAGTCAAAACAACGCAAACAAAACACAAGTTTGCTGTGATTGAGCCACGACACTGCGTCAGTTTTTCGCATGTTTTATACGCAAATCTAAACGCATTTTCGCAAACTAAGCGTGATTTTTATAGAAAAGTAAATTCTCTACATTTTTGATTTGAAGATTTTTTCAAAACTTTCGACTCTTTGGAAGATATTGACAGATGAATGCAACTCAAGCAAAATTTGCCATTTGCTTTTTTCTCTCGTTTTAACGCCCAAAACAAAGAAAATTGCGAAAAATAAAAAACGGTTTCTATTTAAAATTTTATTTTCTACGACTTTTATTCGCAACAAATTTCATAAGTTTCAGTTTCACAACCGGAATTAGACTAGTTATGCTCGATTTGCCAGCGACTAATTATGATTGTCTTGTAGGAAATTTAATTTACTACAAGTTTTATCTAAAACTTTTTTCGATACATAGTCTGATTCTCGAGTTATAGCTTAACTTAAAGTTTTATGCACTGACAGAATTAGACCAATCCATCAACTAGCTATGAGTATTAGCTGAAACTAGCGCACTAGACTTATGCAAAATTTAATCCTCTACAAGTTTTATCCAAAACTTTTTTTGATGCCTAGTCTAGTTACCGAGTTTAGCTTAAATTAACGCAAACAAATTTTTCAAAACACCCAAACAAATTTTTGTTTTCACAGACCGAATTAGACAAGTCAGTCGTAATCCACGGACTAACTATTACCAGCCTCTTATAAAAAATTTGCTCCTCTACAGGTTTTATCTAAAACTTTTTTCGATACCTAGTCTAGTTCTCAAATTATAGCTTAACGAAACGTCGAGTAACGTTTTGTATCCACAGTCGGAATTAGACTAATTCCACGAACTAGCTATGAGTCTTAGCTAGAATTAGCGATCTAGACTTATGCAGAATTTAATCCTCTACAAGTTTTATCTAAAACTTTTTGGGATGCTTAGTCTAGTTCCCGAGTTTAGCTTAAATTAACACAAACAAATTTTTTAAAACACGCAGACAAATTTTAGTTTTCACAGCCCAGATTAGTCTAGTTAGTCGTAATCCACGGATTAACTACTTCCAGCGTCTTATAGCAAATTTGGTCCTCTACAGGTTTTATCTAAAACTTTTTTCGATACCTAGTCTAGTTCTCGAATTATAGCTAACGAAACGTCGAGTAACGTTTTGTATCCACAGACGGAATTAGACTAATTCCACGAAGTAGCTATGAGTATTAACTGGAATTAGCGAACTAGCCTTATGCATAATTTAATCCTCTACAAGTTTTATCTAAAACTTTTTTCGATGCTTAGTCTAGTTCCCGAGTTTTGCTTAAATTAACGCAAACAAATTTTTCAAAACACCCTAATAAATTTTTGTTTTCACAGCCCGGATTAGACTAGTTAGTCGTAATCCACAAACTAACTATTACCAGCCTCGTATAGCAAATTTGGTCCTCTAGAGGTTTTATCTAAAACTTTTTTCGATACCTAGTCTAGTTCTCGAATTATAGCTTAACGAAACGTCGAGTAACGTTTTGTATGCACAGACGGAATTAGACTAATTCCACGAACTAGCTATGAGTCTTAGCTGCAATTAGCGAACTAGACTTATGCAGAATTTAATCCTCTACAAGTTTTATCTAAAACTGTTTTTGATGCCTAGTCTAGTTCCCGAGTTTAGCTTAAATTAACACAAACAAATTTTTCAAACCACCCAAACAAATTTTTGTTTTCACAGCCCGGATTAGACTAGTTGGTCGTAATCCACGGACTAACTATTACCAGCCTCTTATAAAAAAATTTATCCTCTACAGGTTTTATCTAAAACTTTTTTTGATACCTAGTCTAGTTCTCAAATTATAGCTTAACGAAACGTCGAGTAACGTTTTGTATGCACAGACGGAATTAAACTAATTCCACGAACTAGCTATGAGTATTAGCTGGAACTAACGAACTAGACTTATACAGAATTTACAGTTTTGTCTAAAACTTTTTTTGATGCTTAGAATATTTCCCGAGTTTAGCTTAAATTAACGCAAACAAATTTTTCAAAACACCCAAACAAATTTTTGTTTTCACAGCCCGGATTAGACTAGTTAGTCGTAATCCACGAACTAACTATTACCAGCCTCTTATAGCAAATTTGGTCCTCTAGAGGTTTTATCTAAAACTTTTTTCGATACCTAGTCTAGTTCTCGAATTATAGCTTAACGAAACGTCGAGTAACGTTTTGTATGCACAGACGGAATTAGACTAATTCCACGAACTAGCTATAAGTATTAGCTGGAATTAGCGAACTAGACTTATGCAGAATTTAATCCTCTACAAGTTTTTTCTAAAACTTTTCTTAATTCCTAGTCTAGTTCCCGAGTATAGCTTAAATTAACGCAAACAAATTTTTCAAAACACCCCAACAAATTTTTGTTTTCACAGCCCGAATTAGCCTAGTTAGTCGTAATCCACGGACTAACTATTACCAGCCCCTAATAACAAACTTGGTCCTCTACAGGTTTTATCTAAAGCTTTTTTCGATACCTAGTCTAGTTCTCGAGTTATAACTTAACTAAGCGTTGACTAACGTTTTGTATCCACAGACGGAATTAGACTAATTTGACGAACTAGCTATGAGTATTACCTGGAATTAGCGAACTAGACTTATGCAGACTTTAATCCTCTACAAGTTTTATCTAAAACTTTTTTGGATGCTTAGTCTAGTTCCCGAGTTTAGCTTAAATTAACGCAAACAAATTTTTCAAAACACCAAAACAATTTTTTGTTTTCACAGCCCGAATTAGACTAGTTAGTCGTAATCCACGAACTAACTATTACCAGCGTCTTATAGCAAATTTGGTCTTCTACAGGTGTTATCTAAAAATTTTTTCGATACCTAGTCTAGTTCTCGAGTTATAACTTAACTAAGCGTCGACTAACGTTTTGTATCCACAAACGGAATAAGACTAATTTCACGAACTAGCTATGAGTATTAGCTGGAATTAGCGAACTAGACTTATGCAGAATTGAATCCTCTACGAGTTTTGTCTAAAACTTTTTTTGATGCTTAGTCTAGTTCCCGAGTTTAGCTTAAATTAACACAAACAAATTTTTCAAAACACCCAAATAAATTTTTGTTTTCACAGCCCGAATTAGACTAGTTAGTCGTAATCCACGGACTAGCTATTACCAGCGTCTTATAGCAAATTTCGTCTTGTACAGGTTTTATCTAAAACTTTTTTCGATACCTAGTCTAGTTCTCAAATTATAGCTTAACGAAACGTCGAGTAACGTTTTGTATCCACAGTCGGAATTAGACTTATTCCACGAACTAGCTATGAGTCTTAGCTGTAATTAGCGAACTAGACTTATGCAGAATTTAATCCTCTACAAGTTTTATCTAAAACTGTTTTTGATGCCTAGTCTAGTTCCCGAGTTTAGCTTAAAAAAACACAAACAAATTTTTCAAAACACCCAAACAAATTTTTGTTTTCACAGCCCGGATTAGACTAGTTAGTCGTAATCCACGAACTAACTATTACAAGCGTCTTATAGCAAATTTGGTCTTCTACAGGTTTTATCTAAAACATTTTTCGATACCTAGTCTAGTTCTCGAGTTATAGCTTAACTAAGCGTCGACTAAAATTTTATATCCCCAGACGGAATTAGACTAATTCCAGGAACTAGCTATGAGTATTCGTTTGAATTAGTGAACTAGACTTATGCAGAATTTATTCCTCTACAAGTTTTATCTAAAACTTTTTTTGATGCCTAGTCTAGTTCCCGAGTTTAGCTTAAATTAACACAAACAAATTTTTCAAAACACCCAAACAAATTTTTGTTTTCACAGCCCGGATTAGACTAGTTAGTCGTAATCCACGAACTAACTATTACAAGCGTCTTATAGCAAATTTGGTCTTCTACAGGTTTTATCTAAAACATTTTTCGATACCTAGTCTAGTTCTCGAGTTATAGCTTAACTAAGCGTCGACTAAAATTTTGTATCCCCAGACGGAATTAGACTAATTCCACGAACTAGCTATGAGTATTCGTTTGAATTAGTGAATTACACTTATGCAGAATTTAATCCTCTACAAGTTTTATCTAAAACATTTTTTGATGCCTAGTCTAGTTCCCGAGTTTAGCTTAAATTAACTCAAACACATTTTTCAAAACACCCCAAAAAAATTGTGTTTTCACAGTCCGGATTAGACTAGTTAGTCAAAATCCACGGACTAACTATTACAAGCGTCTTATAGCAAATTTAGTCTTATACAGGTTTAGTCTAAAACTTTTTTCGATTCCTAGTCTAGTTCTCGAATTATAGCTTAACGAAACGTCGAGTAACGTTTTGTATCCACAGTCGGAATTAGACTAATTCCACGAACTAGCTATGAGTATTAGCTGGAATTAGCGAACTAGACTTATGCAGAATTTAATCCTCTACAAGTTTTATCTAAAACTTTTTTCGATGCTTAGTCTAGTTCCCGAATTTAGCTTAAATTAACATAAACAAATTTTTCAAAACACGCAAACAAATTTTTGTTTTCACAGCCTGGATTAGACTAGTTAGTCGTAATCCACGAACTAACTATTACCAGCGTCTTATAGCAAATTTGGTCTTCTACAGGTGTTATCTAAAACTTTTTTCGATACCTAGTTTAGTTCTCGAGTTATAACTTAACTAATCGGCGACTAACGTTTTGTATCCACAGACGGAATTAAACTAATTCCACGAACTAGCTATGAGTATTAGCTGAATTAGTGAACTAGACTTATGCAGAATTTAATCCTCTACAAGTTTTATCTAAACCTTTTTTTAATGCTTAGTCTAGTTCCAGAGTTTAGCTTAAATTAACGCAAACAGATTTTTCAAAACACCCAATCAAATAAAAAAAAAACATCCGTGGCTCTTGATCTTGTTTGAAATAATTTTAAATAAAAATTTGGGTCTTAAGTTTATAGAGTTTGCCGACCCCTGGACTAGTCTTACTCTTTCTTTGATAAAACAAAAACGCATCGGTGGATTTTCATGAAAAATTCAGCAAATATTCTGGAAGATACTCTCTTTCAAGTAGTGTAGTCTATGTAGCTTAATTCCAGTTGGACTAGCTAGTACAAACAGACAAACTTTCCTAATCGCATCTTGTCTACATTTTGGAATAGTCTTACCTATTCCTGAAAATACGCTCTTTCAACTAGTCTAGTTTGTGTGGCTTAAACCCAGTTGGACTAGTCAATAGAGACTGTCAAACTTAATCTCCGTAAGGCTCGCGTTTATCTTATCTGGTGTATGCGCGTTGGAATGTTTAGCGTTGCCACTAATCGAATTAGCGTTTGCAGATAAGATTTGAATAAAAAAAAACAATGGAATGTTGTCAACACCGCGCAGGAATTTTCGATTTGTTGTAAAATTAGTCAGCGTGCGATGTTTTTTTTTTAGCACTAAATGCTTTAATAAATTTTGCCAATAAATTTCTGCCTCGCCGTTAGGATCAACAAATTCTCGGCAGAAAGCGTTTGTTTTCTCGCCGCGCGAATATTTTCGCCCGCGTGTTTAGCATACAATAAACAATTGAAACGGCAACAATGACAGCTCGTGTTTACCAAACACTTATCGAGCAAATGGTTTTAATGTTTTCTACGTAACTGCTTTTCATCAATTTATTTATTTCATATTTGTAGGTCGGTATTAACTAATCCAACTGAACTTAAACCACACAAACTAGACTATTTGAAAGAGCGTATTTTCCAGAATATTTTCTGAATTTTTCATGAAAATCCACCTACGCGATTTTGTTTTACCAAAGGAAGAGTAAGACTAGTCCAAAATGTAGACAAGATGCGGTTAGGAAAGTTTGCGTGTTTGTAATAGCTAGTCCAACTGGAATTAAGCTACACAAACTAGACTAGTTGAAAGAGCGAATTTTCCAGAATATTTCCTGAATGTTTCATGAAAATCCATCGACGCGTTTTTGTGTTATCAAAGAAAGAGTAAGACTAGTCCAAAATGTAGAGGAGATGCGATTAGGAAAGTTTGTCTGTTTGTACTAGTTAGTCCAACTGCAATTAAGCTACACAAACTAGACTAGTTGAAAGAGCATATTTTCCAGAATATTTCCTGAATTTTTCATGAAAATCCTCCGACGCCTTTTTGTTTTATCAAAGAAAAAGCAAGACTAGTCCAAAATGTAGACAAGATGCGGTTAGGAAAGTTTGTCTGTTTGTACTAGCTATTCCAACTGGAATTAAGCTACACAAACTAGACTAGTTGAAAGAGCGTATTTTCCAGAATATTTCCTGAATTTTTCATGAGGATTCACCCACGCGTTTTTGTTTTATCAATAAAATAGTAAGACTAGTCCAAAATGTAGACAAGATGTGATTAAGAAAGTTTGTCTGTTTATACTAGCTAGTCCAACTGGGATTAAGCTACACAAAGTAGACTAGTTGAAAGAGCGTAGTTTCCAGAATATTCTCTGAATTTTTCATGAGAATCCACCGACGCGTTTTTGTTTTATAACTGAAAGAGTAAGACTAGTCAAAAATATGGACAAGGTAGAATTAGCAAAGTTGGTTGGTCTGTACTAGCTAGTCCAACAGGATTTGCGCTATACAAACTAGATAATTTGGAATAGGGTGTTTTCATGAATATTTGCTGAAATTTTTGTGAAAATCCACCGACAATTTTTTTATCTATGATGAAAATTGCTGGAAATTTCTTTTTTCCTAAATTATTCAATTGTCGTTAAAGTTTTTCGTAAATAATTCAATTATTATAAAATTTATTGAAATAAAATCAATGTAATCGTAAACTAGATGGTATTCTGTAAGATTTGACGTGTCACACGTGTTCAAGTTCGAAAAACTAAGGGAATTATCGCATATTTTAAATTTTGACAGTTGTTTTGACAGAATCTGTCAAAAATCTAAAAGTGTCAAAGTTCTCAACCAGGTTTGGACATAACCTAAAATTAACTTTAATTTGACATATTGCACTTAGTCAAATGCGATAAAATGCAAAATTGTCAAAGCTGTCAAACAAATTGACTCATAACCTAAAATTAACCTGACTTTAATTTGACTTATTCCACTTAAACAAATGCAATAACGCGAGAATCGTAAAAGCTGTCAGTTTAACATATTAACTGTTTGACAGTTTGACATATTAACTGTTTGACAGTTTGACATCTTAACTGTTTGACACTTTGACATTTTAACTGTCAAAATTTGTCAAATAACAATGTTATTATTTTTATATTAAATTTAGTTGTAACGTGTTTAGTAAATGTATACAGGTTTTTGACAATATCTCCAAAACTATGACAGTTAAAAAAGCAGACAACACAGCATTTGAACGTAGTTGGAATTGTCTTTAGTTTGGCATACTAACTGTCAAAATCTGTTAAGGATGAAACTTATTATCTTAACATAAAATTTGTTTTGCGTTTTTTAGTCAATTTTGACAGTTACTTGTCACTATATTCAAGACTATGACAGTTACAAAAACAGAGGATGGCATTTTAAAGAAACAGACATTGTCTTTAATTTGACACGTTAACTGTCAAAGTCTGTCGAAGAATAACGTTCTTATTTTGACACCAAAGTTGATTTGCGTTTCTTTGTCAAATTTGACAGTTCGACATCTTAAATGTCAACATTTGTCAAATAACAATGTCAATATTTGAATATAAAATTTAGTTGTAACTTGTTTTGTAAATGTTCACACTTTTTTGACAATATCCCCAAAATTATGACAGTTACAAAAAAACTGACAACCCAGCATTTGAAAGTAGCTGGAATTGTCTTCAGTTTGACATCAAATTTGTTTAGCGCCTTTTAGTCAATTTTGACAGTTATTTGACACTATTCAAGACTATGACAGTTACAAAAACAGACGATAGCATATTATAGCAGCAGGCATTGTCTTTGATTTGACACGTTAATGTCTGTCGATGGATAACGTTATTATTTTGACACTAAAATAGTTTTGCGTTTCTTAGTCAAATTTGACACTTCGACATCTTAAATATCAAAATTTGTCAAATAACTATGTCATTATTTTATTATTAAATTTAGTTGTAACGTGTTTTATAAATGTTCACAGTTTTTTGACAATATCTCCAAAACTATGACAGTTACAAAAGCAGACAACACCGGCTTTGAAAGTAGTTGGAATTGTCTTTAGTTTGGCTTACTAACTGTCAAAATCTGTTAAGGATGAAAGTTATTATCTTAACATCAAATTTGTTTTACGTCTTTTAGTCAATTTTGACAGTTATTTGACACTATATTCAAGACTATAACAGTTACAAAACAGAGGATGGCATTTTAAAGCAGCAGACATTGTTTTTAATTTGACACGTTAACTGTCAAAGTCTGTCGAAGGATAACGTTATTATTTTGACAGTAAAGTTGTTTTGCGTTTCTAAGTCAAATGTGACACTTCGACATCTTAAATATCAAGGTTTATCAAATAACAATGTCATTATTTTAATATTAAATTTAGTTGTAACGTGTTTAATGAATGTTCACAGTTTTTTGACAATATCTACAAAACTATGACAGTTACAAAAGCAGACAACACAGCATTTGAAAGTAGTTAGAATTGTCTTTAGTTTGGCAAAATAAATGTCAAAATCTGTTAAGGATGAAAGTTATGATCTTAACATCAAATTTGTTTTGCGTTTTTTAGTCAATTTTGACAGTTACTTGACACTATATTCAAGACTATGACAGTTACAAAAACAGCGGATGGAATTTTAAAGCAACAGACATTGTCTTTAATTTGATACGTTAACTGTCAAAGTCTGTCAAAGGATAACGTTATTATTTTGACACCAAATTTGTTTTGTGTTTCTGTCAAATTTGACACTTCAACATCTTAAATATCAACATTTGTCAAATAACAATGTCATTATTTTAATATTAAATTTAGTTGTAACGTGTTTAATAAATGTTCACAGTTTTTTGACAATATCTACAAAACTATGACAGTTACAAAAAATAGACAACACAGCGTTTGAAAGTAGCTGGAATTGTCTTCAGTTTGACATACTAACTGTCAAAATCTGTTAAGGATGAAAGTTATTATTTTGAAATCAAAATTGTTTTGCGTCTTTTAGTCAATTTTGGCAGTTATTTGACACTATAGTCAAGATTATGACAAAAACAGAGGATAACATTTTAAAGCAGCATACATTGTCTTAAATTTGACACGTTAACTGTCAAAGTCTGTCTAAGGATAACGCTATTATTCTGACACTAAAGTTGTTTTGCGTTTCTTTGTCAAATTTGACACTTCGACATCTTAAATATCAACATTTGTCAAATAACAATCTCATTATTTTAATATTAAATTTAGTTGTAACGTGTTTAATAAATGTTCACAGTTTTTTGACAATTTCTCCAAAACTATGACAGTTACAAAATCAGACAACACAGCATTTGAAAGTAGTTAAAATTGTCTTTAGTTTGGCATACTAACTGTCAAAATCTGTTAAGGATGAAAGTTATTATCTTTACATCAAATTTGTTTTGCGTTTTTTAGTCAATTTTGACAGTTACTTGACACTATATTCAAGACTATGACAGTTACAAAAACAGAGGATGGCATTTTAAAGCAACAGACATTGTGTTTAAATGGACACGTTAACTGTCAAAGTCTGTCAAAGGATAACGTTATTATTTTGACAGCAAATTTGTTTTGTGTTTCTGTCAAATTTGACACTTCAACATCTTAAATATCAACATTTGTCAAATAAAAATGTCATTATTTTAATATTAAATTCAGTTGTAAGGTGTTTAGTAAATGTACACACTTTTTTGAACATTTCTCCTAAATTATGACAGTTACAAAAAATAGACAACACAGCGTTTGAAAGTAGCTGGAATTGTCTTCAGTTTGACATACTAACTGTCAAAATCTGTTAATGATAAAAGTTATCATTTTGCAATCAAATTTGTTTAGCGCTTTTTAGTCAATTTTGACAGTTATTTGACACTATATTCAAGACTATGACAGGTACAGAAACAGAGGATGGCATTTTAATGCAGCAGACATTGTTTTTAATTTGACACGTTTACTGTCAAAGTCTGTCTAAGGATAACGCTATTATTCTGACACTAAAGTTGTTTTGCGTTTCTTTGTCAAATTTGACACTTCGACATCTTAAATATCAACATTTGTCAAATAACAATCTCATTATTTTAATATTAAATTTAGTTGTAAAGTGTTTAATAAATGTACACACTTTTTTGACAATATCCCCAAAATTATGACAGTTACAAAAAACAGACAACATAGCATTTGAAAGTAGCTGGAATTGTCTTCAGTTTGACATACTAACTGTCAAAATCTGTTAATGATAAAAGTTATCATTTTAAAATCAAATTTGTTTAGCGCCTTTTAGTCAATTTTGACAGTTATTTGACACTATATTGAAGACTATGACAGTTACAAAAACAGAGAATGGCATTTTAAAGCAGCAGACATCGTCTTTAATTTGACACGTTAACTGTCAAAGTCTGTCTAAGGATAACGCTATTATTCTGACACTAAAGTTGTTTTGCGTTTCTTTGTCAAATTTGACACTTCGACATCTTAAATATCAATATTTACCAAATAACAATGTCATTATTTTAATATTAAATTTAGTTCTAACGTGTTTAATAAATGTAAACAATTTTTTGACAATATCTCCAAAACTATGACAGTTACAAAAGCAGACAACACAGCATTTGAAAGTAGTTGGAATTGTCTTTAGTTTGGCATACTAACTGTTAAAATCTGTTGAGGATGAAACTTATTATCTTAACATCAAATTTGTTTTGCGTTTTTTAGTCAATTTTGACAGTTACTTGTCACTATATTCAAGACTATGACAGTTACAAAACCAGAGGATGGGATTTTGAAGCAACAGACATTGTCTTTAATTTGACACGTTAACTGTCAAAGTCTGTCAAAGGATAACGTTATTATTTTGACACCAAATTTGTATTGTGTTTCTTAGTCAAATTTGACACTTCGACATCTTAAATATCAACATTTGTCAAATAACAATCTCATAATTTTAATATTAAATTTAGTTGTAACGTGTTTAGTAAATGCTCACAGTTTTTTGACAATATCTCCAAAACTATGACAGTTACAAAAGCAGACAGCACAGCATTTGAAAGTGGTTGGAATTGTCTTCAGTTTGACAGATTAACTGTCAAAATCCGTTAAGGATGAAAGTTATTATTTTGAAATCATATTTCTTTAGCGTCTTTTAGTCAATTTTGACAGTTATTTGACACTATATTCAAGACTAAGACAGTTATAGAAACAGAGGATGGCATTTTAAAGCTGCATACGATGTCTTTAATTTGACACGTTAACTGTCAAAGTCTGTCGATGAATAAGATTATTATTTTGACACTAAAGTTGTTTAGCGTTTCATAGTCAAATTTGACACTTCGACATCTTAAATATCAACATTTGTCAAATAACAATGTCATTATTTTTAGATTAAATTTAGTTGTAAGGTGTTTAGTAAATGTACACACTTTTTTGACAATATCTCCAGAATTATGACAGATACAGACAACACAGCATTTGAAAGTAGCTCGAATTGTATTCAGTTTGACATACTAACTTTCAAAATCTGTTAAGGATGAAGGTTATTATTTTGACATCAAATTTGTTTTACGTCTTTTAGTCAATTTTGACAGTTATTTGACACTATATTCAAGACTATGACAGTTACAGACACAGAGGATGACATTTTTAAGCAGCGGACATTGTCTTTAATTTGACACGTTAACTGTCAAAGTCTGTCGAAGAATACCGTTATTATTTTGACACCAAAGTTGTTTTGCGTTTCTTAGTCAAATTTGACACTTCAACATCTTAAATATCAACATTTGTCAAATAACAATGTCATTATTTTAATATTAAATTTAGTTGTAACGTGTTTAATAAATGTACACAATTTTTTGACAATATCCCCAAAATTATGACAGTTACAAAAAACAGACAACATAGCATTTGAAAGTAGCTGGAATTGTCTTCAGTTTGACATACTAACTGTCAAAATCTGTTAATGATAAAAGTTATCATTTTAAAATCAAATTTGTTTAGCGCCTTTTAGTCAATTTTGACAGTTATTTGACACTATATTGAAGACTATGACAGTTACAAAAACAGAGGATGGCATTTTAAAGCAGCAGACATTGTTTTTAATTTGACACGTTTACTGTCAAAGTCTGTCGATGGATAACGTTATTATTTTGACACTAAAGTTGTTTTGCGTTTCTTAGTCAAATTTGACACTTCAACATCTTAAATATCAACGTTTGGGAAATAAAAATGTCATTATTTTAATATTAAATTTAGTAGTAACGTGTTTAGTAAATGCTCACAGTTTTTTGACAATATCTCCAAAACTATGACAGTTACAAAAGCAGACAGCACAGCATTTGAAAGTAGTTGGAATTGTCTTCAGGTTGACATACTAACTGTCAAAATCCGTTAAGGATGAAAGTTATTATTTTTAAATCAAATTTCTTTAGCGCCTTTTAGTCAATTTTGATAGTTATTTGACACTATATTCAAGACTATGACAGTTATAGAAACAGAGGATTTCTTTTTAAAGCAGCATACATTGTCTTTAATTTGACACGTTTACTGTCAAAGTCTGTCAAAGGATAAGGTTATTATTCTGACATCAAAGTTGTTTTGCGTTTCTTAGTCAAATTTGACACTTCGACAACTTAAATATCAACATTTGTCAAATAACAATCCCATTATTTTAATATTAAATTTAGTTGTGACATGTTTAGTAAATGTACACACTTTTTTGACAATATCTCCAAAATTATGACAGTTCAAAAACTGACAACTCAGCATTTCAAAGTCGCTGGAATTGTCATTCAGTTTGACATAGTAACTGTCAAAATCTGTTAAGGATGAAAGTTATTATTTTAAAATCAAATTTGTTTAGCGTCTTTTGGTCAATTTTGACAGCTATTTGACACAATAATCAAGACTATGATAGTTACAAAAACAGAGGATGGTATTTTAAAGCAACAACATTGTCCTTAATTTTACACGTTAACTGTCAAAGTCTGTCAAAGGATAACGTTATTATATTGACACTAAAGTTGTTTTGTGTTTCTTATTCAAATTTGACAGTTCGACATCTTAAATGTCAACATTTGTCAAATAACAATGTCATTATTTTAATATTAAATTTAGTAGTAACGTGTCTTCAGTTGTCTTCAGTTTGACAAACTAACTGTCAAAATCTGTTGGAAAAGGATGAAAGTTATTATTTTGAATTCAAATTTGTTTTGCGTCTTGTAGTCAATTTTGACACTTATTTGACATTAAATTTTAGACTATGACAGTTACAGAAACAGAGGATGGTATTTTAAAGCAGCGGACATTGTCCTTAATTTGACACGTTAACTGTCAAATTCTGTCAAAACATAACCTTATTATTTTGAACCTAAAGTTAAGTGAAGGTATATCTCCAAAACTGTGACAGATACAAAAAGTGCCAAACATAGTTTTAAAAAATGTAGAAATTGCCTTAAGTTGTTATTACCTGTCAAAAAGTGTCTAAGAAAACCGCTATTATTTTTGCCAGTAACCTTAAAACTATGGAAGCTAGAAACGCGGTGAAAATGTCAAATTAAAGCTTGTAAGATTCTCTTTAATCTATTGTTATTTGTGTTGAAATCGGTTGGTAAATACAAAAACCTGTCAAAAAGTGTCAAAGAAAACCGCTATTATTTTTGCCAATAACTTTAAAATTATGGCAGCTAGAAACGCGGTCAAAATGTTAAATTAAAGCAAAAAATAATTATAAATTAAAACACTCGGTGTAAGTTTCACAAATGAGTTTATTAAACACTTTATCGATTTCGGCTTCTTAGGCCTTCGTCAGAAGTTTACAGAATCTGTAAACTGTAAACTTCTTACGAAGGCCTAAGAAGCCGAAATCGATAAAGTGTTTAATAAACTCATTTGTGAAACTTACACCGAGTGTTTTAATTTATAATTATTTTTTGTTATAATGTTTCACCTAGTGCCTACAGCTGAATCTTTAAATTTTATTAAATTAAAGCTGTTAAGATTGTCTTTAATCTATTGTTATTTGTGTTGAAATCGGTCGGATTGGCAGGTTTGTCAAAATCGATGGGACGTCAATAAAATGACGCGGGATTGTGTAATAGGAAGCAGGAAAGAACCAGAACGGAAAAGATTCCGCTAACAAGAAGCGTTTCTTCGAAGCGCGAGTTTCCGATTTTCCTGTAAAGAAATATCGCGCGTCCCCCACTGCGTTCGCGCGTCACAAAACAAAAGCTAACGTGAGTGGGCGGGGCGAAACGACGAAGAGGGGGTTATACCGAGGCGTACGTGTTGGAGCGAGATGCGTCGTATCGTGGCGACCTTGTCTCCGTTTACATATAACGCTTTTCGCCAAACGGGCGGCCGCAGTCGCTCCGAACCACTCGAACGGATAGGTCAGAGCGGTTTTGTTTTCGTTTCTTTCTATTTTTTCGGGAAATTATTGAAAGTTTTTGAATTTTGCGAGAACTGTGTTTTGTGCGGGGTTTTCAAGTACGGCTTACTTATGTCTCAGTTAGTGCCGTTTTTGAATTTCGGACTGGAAGAGGAATCTGAGGTCAATTACGATCACGACTATATCTATATCAACCAAGAGCACATGGAAAACGGGAAAATGGTGAGGGAAAAGTTTTTTTAAAAATCGTTTTGTTTCAAATTTGGCAGTAAGCCAATGCATTTTGGTGTTTGTCTTGACAGATTTGTTTTGCGTCTTTTAGTTAATTTTGACAGTTATTTGACAATATCTTCAATACTGTGGCAGTTACAAAACTGAGGATGAGATTTTAAAGCAGCAGATTTTGTCTAATTTGACACGTTTGTTGTAAAAGTCCGTCAAAGGATAACGTTATTATTTCGACACCAAAGTTATTTAGCGTTTCTTAGTCAATTTTGATAGTTACATTTTAACTGTCAAAATTTGTCAAAGAATTATTTTGTTATTTGAATTAAATGTTGCGCGTTTTGTAAATTTTCACAGTTTTTTTACAATATCTACAAAACCATGACAGTTACAAAAACAGACAATGCAGCAAGTAACAGAAATTGTCTGCATTTTGACAATATGTCAAAATGCAGACAGTTAATATAACTGTCAAAATTTAAAAGTTATTATTTTGATAAGAAATTTGTTTAGCGCTCTATGTCAATTTTGACAGTTATTTGACAATGTTTTCAAAACTGTGAGAGTTACAAAAGCAGACAAAAGACGACATTTTGAAGCAGCAGAAATTGCTTTTAGTTTGACATATTATAACTGTCCAAATCTGTCAAAAATTAACATTATTTTCACACTAATTTGTTTTGCATTTCTTAATCAATTATGACAGTTTGACATTTTAACTGTCAAATATGTCAAAGAAAAATGCTATTATTTTGATATTAAATTTATTTGTTGCGTGTTTACTAAATTTTAAGTAGCAAGGAGGGAGGACGATAGTCGCAAGAATTGTCTTCAGTTTGGCATATTAACTGTCAAAATCTGTCGACTATATAAGTCATTTTAACATCAAATTTATTTTGCGTGTTTTAGTTAATTTTGACAATGTCAAATTTGACAGTAGGTTTATGATGTTTGTCTCTAGAAATTTGACTTTCCTTCAATTTTTCTTTGATTTAACTTTTTTAATTTTAATAGACAATAAGTTGTGTTAAATTTGACAATTTCTTTTATTTGCAATCTAAATATACGTTTTTATGTTCTTTGACAGTTTTCTTCTTTTGAAATCACATTTGCGTCTTTTTGTCAATTTTGACAGTGTCGAATTTGACAGTAAGCCAATGTATTTTGATTTTGTTTATCTTGACAGATTTGACTTTTTTTCAATTTTTCTTTAATTTTCTTTGAAATAAGTTTTTAAATTTTATTTGCAAATAAATAGTTAGCATAGTAGCAAGGAAGGAGGACGAAAGTCGCAAGAATTGTCTTCAGTTTGGCATATTAACTGTCAAAATCTGTCGACTATATAAGTCATTTTAACATCAAATTTGTTTTGCGTATTTTAGTCAATTTTGACAGTGTCAAATTTGACAGTAGGTTTATGCATTTTGATGTTTGTCTCGAGAAATTTGACTTTTCTTCAATTTTTCTTTGATTTAACTTTTTTAATTTTATTAGAAAATAAGTTGTGTTAAATTTGACACTTAACACCAAATTATTTTGACACCTGACAACAACAAAAATTTGACTATTTCTTTTATTTGCAATCTAACTATACGTTTTTATGTTCTTTGACAGTTGTCTTCTTTTGACATCACATTTGCGTCTTTTAGTCAATTTTGACAGTGTCGAATTTGACAGTAAGCCAATGTATTTTGATTTTGTTTATCTTGACAGATTTGACTTTTTTTCAATTTTTCTTTAATTTTCTTTGAAATAAGTTTTTAAATTTTATTTGCAAATAAATAGTTAGCATAGTAGCAAGAAAGGAGGACGAAAGTCGCAAGAATTGTCTCAGTTTGGCATATTAACTGTCAAAATCTGTCGACTATATAAGTCATTTTAACATCAAATTTGTTTTGCGTATTTTAGTCAATTTTGACACTGTCAAATTTGACAGTAGGTTTATGCATTTTGATGTTTGTCTCGAGAAATTTGACTTTTCTTCAATTTTTCTTTGATTTAACTTTTTTAATTTTATTAGAAAATAAGTTGTGTTAAATTTGACACTTAACACCAAATTATTTTGACACCTGACAACAAAAAAATTTTGACAATTTCTTTTATTTGCAATCTAAATATACGTTTTTATGTTCTTTGACAGTTTTCTTCTTTTGACATCAAATTTGCGTCTTTTTGTCAATATTGACAGTGTCGAATTTGACAGTAAGCCAATGTATTTTGTTTATCTTGACAGATTTGACTTTTCTTCAATTTTTCTTTAATTTTCTTTGAATTAAGTTTTTAAATTTTATTTGCAAATAAATAGTTGTGTTTAATTTGACACTTGACACCTAATTATTTTGACACCTGACACCAAATTATTTTTGACAATTTCTTTTATTTGCAATCTAAATATGTATTTTTTGTGTTTTTTGTATTCAGGCAATTTGACTTTTCCTTTTTACATTTTCCACTTTTCTTATTATAAAGTTAGTTTTTGAAACTTTGACATTTTCTATATTTTTTCTCTAAATTTAGACATTTTTGAGCTATGTTAAAAAAATTATGACTTTTCACATAACAAATTTTGACATTGTTATTCCATGTTGGCAATAATGATTTTGACGTTATGTCATTTCTTTTATCATCAGTTTCCAAATTGTAAGTTTTTGAATTTAATGTTAACACCTTTATCATTATTTTGACGTTTTGTCATTTATGTGTTACTCTTGTAATTGTTTTCAAACTAAATATTCGTTAATTTTGACATTTTGTCTATGAGGACAATAATAATTTTGACATTGTCTACTTTTTTTTACAAATTTTTCATTTCAGACATTCATCAGACATTTTTCCATTTCCATACTGACAATATTAACTTGACATTTTCTTAATTTTTCTTACAAATTTTGAAATCATTTTTCCATGTTGACGATAATGATTGATTGTGACTTGTGACATTCCGCCAATTTGCAAATTTAAAATTTTTTAATTTATTTTTTGACGCTTTTATCATTATTTTAACATTTATTTGTTACATTTGTGATTGTGTTTTTGTTTTTTGTGTCAGTGTTCTCCCGTATTTATACAATTTTCTTGCAATAATTAATATTTTGTCGTTTTCTACTTTTTTCAGTTTTTTTATTTTTTCCTAATATAAATTTTGACATTTTCTGTATTTTTTTACATTTTTTCGGTTTAAATTTTGATATTTTTAGTGTATTTTGACAATACCAATTTTGACATTTACTATATTTTGTTTAAAAAAAATACATTTTTTGACATTTTCTCTTATAAATTTTGTCAGTTTTAATCTCTGTTGACAATAATAATTTTAACATTTTCACTATTTTTCTTATAACTTTGACATTTTTACTCAATGTTGGTAATAATCATTTTGATATCATAATGTCATTTCTTTTATTTTAGATTAAAACAATCGCCAATTTACAAATTTTAACAGTTTTTCAATTTGATGATCAGTTTTATCGATTTTTTGACATTATCTCAACTTTTGACCGTTTTATCACCTTTTTGGCAGTTTTATCAACGATTTTATATATTTAGCGTATTTTTAAATCAATTTTTACAAACTTATTCAAAATTTTGTCAAATTTGACAGTGACACAAACATCTCGAATTTGTCTTGACAGGTTTGACTTTTCTTTTGTCTCCTTCTAAATAAGCTTTTCAAACTGTTGTATTTGTGTTAAATTTCACTCTAACCTCAAAATAACCTCAAAAATTTTGACATTTTCTTATATTTGCAATCGAAATATACTTTTTCGTGGTTTGACAGTTTTCTCTCGTATTCAGACAATTTTCTTGCAATTTTTGTTATTTTTTTGTCGAATTTTTGTTGTTTTTTAAATTATTCTTAACTTCATCCAGGCCGCACGATGGTTCAAAATACTATTAGGGCTAGTTTTTCCGAAAGCACGAGAGCAAGAACATTTTGACATTTTCTATATTTTTTATCTAAATTTAAACATTTTTGGGCTGTGTTAACAATAATAACTTGACATTTTCTTAATTTTTTTTTACAAATTTTGACTTTGTTATTTCATTTTGGCAATAATGATTTTGACGTTATGTCATTTCTTTTATAGCCAGTTTCCAAATTCTAAGTTTTTGAATATAATGTTTGACACTTCATCTTCATGTTACACTTGTGATTGTTTTCAATATAAATATGCGTTTTTGTAAACTGTCCAAATCTGTCAAAAATTAACATTATTTTGACACTATTTTTTTTTTACATATCATAATCAATTATGACAGTTTGACATTTTTACTGTCAAAATTTGTCCAAATCTGTCTAAAATGAACATTATGTTGACACTATTTTTTTATACATTTCCTAGTCAGTTATGACAGTTTTACAGTTTAACTGTCAAAATATGTCAAAGAATAATGCTATTATTTTGATATTAAATTTATTTGTTGCGTGTTTACTAAATTTTCACAGTTTTTTGACAATAACTCTAAAACTATGACAGTTATAAAAACAGACAACGCATCATTTGAAACTAGCAGGAATTGTCTTCAGTTTGACATAATAACTGTCAAAATCTGTCGACTGTAAAAGTTGTTATTTTAACATAATATTTGTTTTGTATCTTTTAGTCAATTTTGACAGTGTCAAATTTGACAGTAAGCCTATGCATTTTGTTGTTTGTCTTGAGAAATTTGACTTTTCTTCAATTTCTCTTTGATTTAATTTTTTGAATTTTATTAGTAAATAAGTTGTGTTAAATTTGACACTAAACACTAAATTATTTTGACACCTGACACCAAATAATTTTTAACATTTTCTTTTATTTGCAATCTAAATATGCGTTTTTATGATTATTGACAGTTTTCTTCTCTTGATATCAAATTTGTATTGCGTCTTCTAGTCAATTATGACAGTGTCAATTTTGACAGTAAGCCAATGCATTTTGATGTTTGTCTTGCCAGATTTGACTTTTCTTTAATTATTCTTTAATATTCTTTGATTTAAGTTTTTAAATTTTATTTACAAACAAGTTTTAGTGTTAAATTTGACACTTGACACCAAATTATTTTGACACCTGACACCAAATGATTTTTTGGCAATTTCTTTTATTTGCAATCTTAATATACGTTTTTATGTTCTTTGACAGTTTTCTTCTTTTGACATAAAATTTGTATTGCGTCTTTTAGTCAATTTTGACAGTGTCACATTTGACAGTAAGCTAATGCATTTTGATGTTTGTCTTGACAGAATTGACTTTTCTTTAATTTTTCTTTAATAATGTGATATGTTTTTAAATTTTGTTTACAAACAAGTTTTTGTGTTTAATTTGACACTTGACAGCAAATTATTTGGCACCTGACACCAAATGATTTTTGACAATTTCTTTTAATTGCAATCTTAATATACGTTTTTTTATGTTCTTTGACAGTTTTCTTCTTTTGACATCAAATTTGTATTGCGTATTTTACTCAATTTTGGCAGAGTCAAATTTGACAGTAAGCCAATGTATTTTGATGTTTGTCTTGAGAAATTTGACTTTTCTTTAATTTTTCTTTAATACTCTTTGTTTTTAAATTTTGTTTACAAGCAAGTTTTTGTGTTAAATTTGACACTTGACACCAAACTATTTTGACACCTGACACCAAATAATTTTTGACAATTTCTTTTATTTGCAATCTTAATATACGTTTTTATGTTCTTTGACAGTTTTCTTCTTTTGACATAAAATTTGTATTGCGTTTTTTAGTCAATTTTGACAGTGTCAAATTTGACAGTAAGCCAATGTATTTTGATGTTGGCCTTGACAGATGTAACCTTTCTTTAATTTTTCTTTAATACTCTTTGTTTTTAAATTTTGTTTACAAGCAAGTTTTTGTGTTAAATTTGACACTTGACACCAAACTATTTTGACACCTGACACCAAATAATTTTTGGCAATTTCTTTTATTTGCAATCTTAATATACGTTTTTATGTTCTTTGACAGTTTTCTTCTTTTGACATAAAATTTGTATTGCGTCTTTTAATCAATTTTGACAGTGTCAAATTTGACAGTAAGCCAATGCATTTTGATGTTTGTCTTGACTGATTTGACTTTCCTTTAATTTTTCTTTAATATTCTTTGATTTAAGTTTTTAAATATTATTTACAAACAAGTTTTTGTGTTATATTTGACACTTGACACCGAATTATTTTGACACCTGACACCAAATGATTTTTGACAATTTCTTTTATTTGCAATCTAAAATACGTTTTTATGTTTTTCTTATGTTTTCTTCTTTTGACATCAAATTTGTATTGCGTCCTTTTGTCAATTTTGACAGTGTATAATTTGACAGTAAGCCAATGCATTTTGATGTTTGTTGATTCTTGACAGATTTGACTTTTCTTTAATATTTTTTTATTTGTTTTTAAATTTCATTTACAAACAAGTTTTTGTTTTAAATTTGACACTTTACACCATATTATTTTGACACCTGTCACCAAATGATTTTTGGCAATTTCTTTTATTTGGAATCTAGATATACGTTTTTATGTTCTTTGGCAGTTTTTTTCTTTTGACTGTTTTTGACTTTGAATCAAATTTGTATTGCCTTTTTTAGTCAATTTTGACAGTAAGCCAATGTATTTTGATGTTTTTCTCGACAGTTTTAACTTTTCTTCAATATTTCTTTTAAGTTTTTAAATTTTATTTGCAAATAAGTGATTGTGTTAAATTTGACACGTAATTATTTTGACACCTGACACCAAATGATTTTTGACAATTTCTTTTATTTGCAATCTAAATATACGTTTTTTGTGTTTTTTGACAGGTTTCTGTTTTATTCAGACAATTTGACTTTTTCTTGCAATTTTTTGATGATTATCCGACATTTTCCACTTTTCTTATTATAAAGTTGGTTTTAGAAACTTTGACATTTTCTATATTTTTTTCTCTAAATTTAGACATTTTTGGGCTATGTTAACAATAATAACTTGATATTCTTATTTTATTTTACAAATTTTGACTTTGCTATTCCATGTTGGCAATAATGATTTTGACGTTACGTAATTTCTGTTATCGTCAGTTTCCAAATTCTAAGTTTTTGAATTTAATGTTTGATCCCTTTATCAATATTTTGACGTTTTGTCATGTGATTGTTTTCAATCTAAATATGCGTTTTTGTATGTTTTTGACAGTTTTCTCCCTTATCTCTATAATTTGACATATTCTTGCAATTTTTTATATTTTTCTGTTGTTTTTTTACAGTTTCTGAGTTTTTTATTTTTTCCTCATATTAATTTTGACATTTTCTATATTTTTTGACATTTTTTTCTGTTTAATTTTTTACATTTTTAGCGTATTTTGACAATGCCAAATTTGACATTTTGTCTATGAGGGCAATAATAATTTTGGCATTGTCTTTATTTTTTACAAATGTTGATATTTTTCCATTTCCATGTTGACAATAATAACATTTTCTTAATTTTTCTTACAAATTTTGAAATTGTTTCTCCATGTTGACAATAATGATTGTGACATTTCGCTAATTTGCAAATTTTTGAATTCAATTTTTGACGCTTTTATCATTAATTTGACGCTTTTTTTTATTATTTTGACGCTTTGACATTTTTTTTTACATTTGTGATTGTATTCAATCCAAATATGCGTTTTTGTCTGTTTTTGGCAGTTTTCTCTCTTATCTATACAATTTGACATTTTCTTGCAATTTTTTTTCCGCATATTTTACTGTTTCAGTTTTTTTATTTTTTCCTAATATATATTCTGACATTTTCTGTATTTCTGACATTTTTCTTTGTACATTTTGACATTTTTTGTGTATTTTGACATTACCAATTTTGACATTTACTATATTTTGCTTAAAAAAAATATTTTTTTTTTCCTTTTTTTCTTATAAATGTTGTTAACTTTCATCTACATGTTGACAATAATAATTTTAACATTTTCACAATTTTTCTTATAAATTTTGACATTTTTATTCAATGTTGACAATAATAATTTTGATATCAAAATGTCATTTCTTTTATTTTTCTTCAAAAGAATCGCCAATTTACAAGTATTAACTGTTTTTCAATATGATTTTTGACAGTTTTACCATTTTTTTGACTATTTGTTGACAATTTTTTGATAGTTTTATCACCCTTTTGTAAGTTTTATTAACCCCTCGACCACTTTGTATTACAAATTGACTTTTTTTTAAAATCAATTTTTTTTCACTGCCAAATGTCATTGACAAATCATTTTGATATTTGTCTTGACAGATTTGACTTATCTCCTGTCAATTTTCTTTTGAATCTTCTAAATAAGCTTTTCAAAAAGGTTATATTTGTGTTAAATTTGACTCAACCTCAAAAAAATTTGACATTTTCTTTTATTTGCAATCTAAATATTTTTTTTTCGTGTTTTTGACAGTTTTCTCTCGTATTAAGACCATTTGACATTTTCTTGCAATTTTTACAAATTTTTTCGACGTTTTGCAATTTTTGGAATCCCTGTTAATATGAAGTTTACTTTTTGAAACTTTGACAATTTCCATGTTTTTCTAACATTTTTTTACATTTTCTAAATTTTGACATTTGTGGACAATATTTTGATATTTTCTTAATTTTTTTTTTACAAATATTGACATTTTTCAATTTTCATGTTGATAATAATAATTTTTACATTATAATGCCATTTCTTTTATTTCAACCTGTTCGTAGCTCTATAATATTAAGTCTTTTTGAGACTACAAAACAAATCCCATGTTGAAACAACTACTTCGCTGTTAATTTCACGCAGGATATTGAATTATACAATAGACATTTGCATGTTTGCACTTTCCTCAATTTTCTGACGTATTTGACGTATTTTCTATTATTATTTTTTTTACAAACTTTTGACAGTGACAGTTTGAATTCAAGTGAAAATTTGACTCAAGTCTTTGCATCAAGTCAAAATTTGAAAGCTTGAATATTTAAATATATTCAACCTTTCCGTAGCTCTATAATATTATTAAGTCTTTTCAAGACTACAAAACAAATCTCATGTTGAAACACAACAGATATTTGTATGCTATTTACAAGCCCCCAGTCCACTTTCGTGGCACTAAACAATAAACAGATAAATGACATTGTTTTTTAGATCACATCTTTCCATTTAACCCAAAGTGAAAAGCCATCTGCAGACCCGTTTCGAGATCTATCTCTCATCAGTGCAGCTTTGCTCTTTTGATTTATAAAATGGAATACACTTACATTAGTTTGAAAATCACGTGCTGGGCTGTCGTAGGTTATGAAATTGCATGTGTGTGGTGAATAGACAGCTGTGATCTTAAATACAATGTTATTTATCTGCATCTTGTTTAGTGCCACGAAAGTGGACTGGGAGCTAGTAAATAGCATACAAATATCTGTTGTGTTTCATCATGAGATTTGTTTTGTAGTCTTAAAAAGATTTAATAATTTTATAGAGCTACGGAAATTGATTGTGTCAGAATTGTTTTGAATTGATTGTGAACAGAATCTAAATTGGTTTCTACTAAGACTTCAGTTTTGTAAGGATTTGGGTGTTTGTAGCTAAGCCAGACTAAATCCAAAGACAGTTTCAGAAACTAGAAAGTCCACAGATTTAGACTAAGTCTAAATCACTCGTGCAGCTCTTATACTTTAGACAGGAGACTTGGTCAAAATCAATAAATTTTGAGCGACTTAATCCTCAAATTGGTTTCTACTAGGTCGTCAGATTTGTTAAGATTTGGGAGTTGTAGCTAAACCAGACTAAATCCAAAGACAGTTTCAGAAACTGGAAAGTCCACAGATTAAGACTTAGTCTAAACCACTCGCGTAGCTCTTATAGTTTAGACAGGAGACTTGATCAAATACTACAAATTTTGAGCGATTTAATCCTCGATTTGGTTTCTACTAGGTCGTCAGATTTGTTAAGATTTGGGAGTTTGTAACTAAGCCAGACTAAATCCAAAAACAGTTCCAGAAACTAGAAAGTCCACAGATTAAGACTAAGTCTAAATCACTCGCGTAGCTCTTATAGTTTAGACAGGAAACTTCGTTAAACTGTACAAATTTTGAGCGACTGAATCCTCGAATTGGTTTCTACTAGGTCCTCAGGTTTGTTAAGATTTGGGAGTTGGAGCTAAGCCAGACTAAATCCAAAGACAGTTACGTAAACTAGACAGTCCACATATTAAGACTACGCCTATATCACTCGCGTAGTTCTTATACTTTAGATAGGAGACTTAAAGGAAATCAAAAGGATAGGAAATCTACAAATTTTGACCGACTTAATCCTCAAATTGGTTTTAATCCTCAAATTCCTAGGACGTCAGATTTCTTTGTGATTTGTTAGAAATGACTTGATATTTTAATTTCCCATAACTCTGACACTTGTTTAATAGATTAGGTTTTTAATCTTTTTTAGTTTAGAATCACATTTTGACAGTTATTGTGTGACATTTTGATATTTATTGAGTGACATTTTGACAGTTATTGAGTCACATTTTGACAATTATTGAGTGACATTTTGATAGTTTTTGAGTCATGTTTTGACAGTTATTGAATGACATTTTGAAAGTTATTGAGTGACATTTTGATAGTTATTGAGTCATATTTTGACAATTATTGAGCGACATTTTGACAGTTGTTAAGTGACATTTTGATAGTTATTGAGTGACATTTTGATAGTTATTGAGTCATATTTTGACAGTTATTGAATGACATTTTGACATTTATTGAGTGACATTTTGATAGTAATTGAGTGACATTTTGATAGTTATTGAGTGACATTTTGATAGTTATTGAGTCATATTTTGACAATTATTGAGTGACATTTTGACAGTTATTAAGTGACATTTTGATAGTTATTTAGTCTTATTTTGACAATTATTGAGTGACATTTTGACAGTTATTAAGTGAGATTTTGATAGTTATTGAGTCTTATTTTGAAAGTTATTGAGTGACATTTTGAAAGTTATTTAGTGACATTTTGATAGTTATTGAGTCATATTTTGACAATTATTGAGTGACATTTTGACAGTTATTAAGTGACATTTTGATAGTTATTTAGTCTTATTTTGACAATTATTGAGTGACATTTTGACAGTTATTAAGTGACATTTTGATAGTTATTGAGTCTTATTTTGAAAGTTATTGAGTGACATTTTGACAGTTATTGAGTGACATTTTGATAGTTATTGAGTCTTATTTTGAAAGTTATTGAGTGACATTTTGACAGTTATTAAGTGACATTTTGATAGTTATTGAGTCATATTTTGACAGTTATTGAGTGACATTTTGAAAGTTATTGAGTGACATTTTGATAGTTATTGAGTCTTATCTTGACAATTATTGAGTGACATTTTGACAGTTATCAAGTGACATTTTGATAGTTATTGAGTCTTATTTTGACAATTATTGAGTGACATTTTGACAGTTATTAAGTGACATTTTGATAGTTATTGAGTCTTATTTTTAAAGTTATTGAGTGACATTTTGACAGTTATTGAGTGACATTTTGATAGTTATTGAGTTATATTTTGACAGTTATTGAGTGACATTTTGACAGTTATTAAGTGACATTTTGATAGTTATTGAGTCATATTTTGACAATTATTGAGTGACATTTTGACAGTTATTAAGTGACATTTTGATAGTTATTGAGTCTTATTTTGAAAGTTATTGAGTGACATTATTGAGTGACTTTTTGATAGTTATTGAATCATATTTTGACAGTCATTGAGTGATATTTTGACAGTAACTGAATGATATTTTGACAGTTATTGTGTGACATTTTGATAGGTAATGAAATTTCAGTCACATTTTGACGAATAATTTATCACATTACGCAACTTTTCATCTAAGTTTTGACAATCGAATGTTAAATCTGTCCATTTTTTTCATTGTGTATTTCATGCTATATTTTTGTATAGTATATTGTTTTAAACTTTTAGGCGTTGAATTTTTACATTTTGTAACTTTCAACGCATTGCTTCAATGTCAAATTGACATGTTTTTGACGTTTCCGATGTTTTTTGGCGTTTTTGAGTTATTGTGTGACATTTTGATATTTATTGAGTGACATTTTGACAGTTATTGAGTCATATTTTGACAGTTATTGAGTGACATTTTGAATGTTATTGAGTGACATTTTGATAGTTATTGAGTGACATTTTTATAGTTATTGAGTCATATTTTGACAGTTATTGAGTGACATTTTGATAGATATTGAATCATATTTTGATAGTTACTAAGTGACATTTTGATATTTATTGAGTGACATTTTGATAGTAATTGAGTGACATTTCGATAGTTATTGAGTCATGTTTTGACAGTTATTGAGTGACATTTTGACAGTTATTGAGTGACATTTTGATAGTTATTGAGTGACATTTTGAAAGTTATTGAGTCATATTTTGACAATTATTGAGTGACATTTTGACAGTTATTAAGTGACATTTTGATAGTTATTGAGGCTTATTTTGAAAGTTATTGAGTGACATTTTGACAGTTATTGAGTGACTTTTTGATAGTTATTGAGTCATATTTTGACAGTCATTGAGTGATATTTTGACAGTAACTGAATGATATTTTCACAGTTATTGTGTGACATTTTGATAGATAATGAAATTTCAGTCACATTTTGACAAATAATTTATCACATTACGCAACATTTCTTCTAATTTTTGACAATCGAATGTTAAATCTGTCCATTTTTTTCATTGTGTATTTCATGCTATATTTTTGTATAGTATATTGTTTTAAACTTTTAGGCGTTGAATTTTTACATTTTGTAACTGTCAACGCATTGCTTCAATGTCAAATTGACATGTTTTTGACGTTTCCGGGTATTATTGGAAATTATTTTTGTAGCAATTTCTTTCAAATTTCGTTAAAACTTGATTAAAAATTTTAATTTCAAACGTTCCTTATCTTTTTGTCTACATTGTGATTGTGTAATTGCCGTCGTTACACAGCGAAAAATATTACAAAAAAATAACAACTCATGACGCACGTAAAACCGCTCACTCGGATTACAATTTAAAATTTGCAACTTTTCAAAATTTTGCAAATTCAACACAAAATTATCGTAAAACAAGAAAATCACAAGACAATAATTTATTTAAAAAGAAATTCCGAACGAAAACAGAGATGAGTCACCTCGCGGCGATTACGTAATCAACAACAAGTGTCAGGACGGGATAGAAAAATGTTGTTACTCAATCCAAGTGCACGTTTTATTATCTAATTTTAGTCAAAAGACAATCTAAATATCAAACCGGAGTAGGCTTTTGTCAAAATGACTTATAATATCTGTCAAAATAACATATAATAGCGCGCCGATTCTGTAAGAGAAATGTTAAAAGTTAATTGAAAAGACCCCATTTTTTTCCGCTAATAATAAAAATGTTAAAAATAAATAAATAAAATAATAGAGATATTAGTCTACTAGTATCTCGATTACTTTATTTATTTATTTTTATCATTAGCTGAAATAGAAAAATGTTAACGGTATCCTTTCAATTAACTTTTAACGTTTCTCTTACAGAATCTGATAATCAGTCAAATTGACATATAATATCTGTAAAACGGGCATATAATATCTGTCAAAATGACATATAATATCTGTCAAAATGACAATATATATCTGTCAAAATGACATATAATATCTGTAAAAATGATATAATCAGGGCCGTTTTTATCAATTTGGGCGCCCTGGGCTATAAGCCAATTAGCGCCTTAGGGCCTACGCATTGAAATTCTTACTTTGATTTTCTTTCTAAACTAAAACTAAAAGAGACCGTAGACACGAGTATTTAATATAAATTTCAACTTGATACCTCTACGCGTTTCTGAGAAAAAGGGTCTTTACAGACAGACCGACAGACGGACAACAAAGTGATCCTATAAGGGTTGCGTTTTACTTATGAGGTACGGAACCCTAAAAACTGAATTAAATCTACAAAACAAGCAATCTGCAGTTCTGCACGAGTTTTAGTCTTCTATTCAGGTGCTCACAGACCGGCGCGAAAGTTTCGTTGCTGTGACCGCTGCGATACCGCGGCGGACCGATTGATACGGCGGCTTATGTACATGTTCAGACCAACAAGCACCGAAAATCGCGCTTGTTGGTCTGAACATCTAGATAAGCCGCCGTATCAATCGATCCGCCGCGATATCGCGGCGGTCGCGGCAGCGAAACTTCCGCTCCGGTCTGTGAGCACCTTTCATCTTCTATTCAAAATATCTTCTATTCATCTGTTGTGTAGACATCGGGCACTTACACCGCGAATTTAGCCATATGCAAGAAGTGCGAGCGCGAGCCACGAACGCTACCTCACTCAGCGGTCTTACACGGGGTTGCAGCTTTCCCACAAGAGGCATCTAGCCTTTTGGGGACAGCTGATTTAGCATTTCTCTACTGATATCTTCTTCCCCTGTACTTTTGTTGTTCTTGAGCATGTTAATGGTTTGCTCAACTTCAGCTTTTAAGATGTCAGGGTCTTGTTCTACTTGTGTGCTGGGTGGGAGACGAACTGTTCCCTGACGATGACCTTCATCCGCGTAGAGGTCTTCAAGGTACTGTCTCCATACCTCTACTACGACGTCGAAGTTGGTTATGACTTTCCCAACCTTGTTTTCCATTTTCCACGTTCTTGGTTTGAACTCTCTCGTGATTTCTTTGTGTTCGTTCGGTGTTTCGTTCGTGTTTGCGAAAAAAAAATGACTATACATAGTTGTAAATAGACCTTTAGTAGGTCATAGGTTAGTTAAGCGCATGCGCGTCCGCAATGTTTGAAAGGCGGGAATATGAAAGTTTTGGGCGCATTTTGTTATTTTCTCTGGTTATACGTCAAAAAAGTGCCCGAAAACATGGCGGAAATTGACGCATGCGCACACAAAAATTTCAACTATAAAAAGGTCTATTATGTTTTATTCCCTAATTTTAGACAGCAGTCAACATATATGTCAAACTCGAGTAGTTTTTTTTGTCAAAATGACAGATAATATCAGTCAAAATGATCTTTAATTCTTGTCAAAATGACTTACTTGTTGATATAACATTTAATTCTTGTCAAACACATATGATATCTGTTAAAATGACATATAATATCTGTCAAAATGACATATTATATCTGTCAAAATAACCTTTAATACTTGTCAAAATTACAGTCAACATATATGTCAAACAGGAGTTTGTTTCAAACTTGCCAAAATAACATTTCTTACTTGTCAAAATAACTGTTTTTTGTTCTTTGTCAAAATCACATTTAATACTTGTCAAAATGACGTTTAATACATGTTATAATGACGTTTCATACTCGTTAAAATATCCTTTAATTCTTGTCAAAATTACAGTCAACATATATGTCAAACAGGAGTTGGTTTCAAACTTGTCAAAATAACATTTCTTACTTGTCAAAATAACTGTTTTTTGTTCTTGTCAAGATCACATTTAATACTTGTCAAAATGACGTTTAATACATGTCGTAATGACGTTTCATACTCGTTAAAATAACATTTCATGTTTGTCAACATAACTTTTCATATTTGTCAAAATGACATTTAATACTTGTCAAAATGACATTTAATGCTTGTCAGAATGACGTTTAATACTTGTCAAAATAACATTTCATTCTTCTCAAAATAACTTTTCACACTTGTCAAAATGACATTGACACCACTATCAAGACTTACTTAAAACAAAAAAAGTTCAATGGACCTTTTTACTGTTAGTTAAGCGCATGCGCGTCCTCCAGCCTTGTTTCGAAGGCGGGAATATGAAATGTCTTTTTATTTTAAGTTCTAGATTAGATTAGCGCAAACTAAAAGTAGCGCATTAAAGTAGATAAAATTATCTACAATTTGACATATCAAACGTTAATTTTCTTCGAAAACTAAGCCAACAGTTGAGGATTAAAGCAAAGATTTGTTAGTGAAATGAATGACATGAAATTGACTTGCTCTATCTAGTTCTAGACTAGAAATATATTATCTATATATTTTGTCTAGAACTAGATATATAATGTAGTAATCAGTCATCAAGTGTTAGTCCATTTGAACTTCCATCAAAACGTCCATTTGAAACCAATTCCATTCAAACGTCCATTTTAATGTCAACTGTCACTTTATTTTTTGGACGATTTTGACGTTTGATATGTCAAATTAAAGCTAATTCTATCCACTTCGCTATTCCAGTTTCAATTTTTGAACAAACAGTTTATTTATTAAGATATTTTGACAAAACCAAATTTTTGACGTTTCATTCAAATCAAGCGTATCAAGTGTCATTTCACAAATAACCGAGTCCAGTTTCGTTTCCCGCTAGATTTGTTTCAACAATCGTCCGAGAAAACAAATATTTTGTAACAAAAGACGGCCGATATCACTTTTTCCTTTCGACCCATTTCGAGCACCAAAACAAAGACGCAAACGTCACGTGGGCAAGTAGGAAACACAACGGACAGTTTTCTTTATCGCATTCCGTTCTGATTGCGTAACAAGAGATCAAGTAACCCTAAAAGGGTTAGGGTTCGGTCGTGCAAGGCCGGCGCGAGTGGTGTAGTGGTGACGCTCGTGGCCTCATGTTAGAGCGCTAACTGACAAGTATAGAGGTCCCGAGTTCTATCCCCAGTGCCGGCCGCATTTGTTCCAGAAGACAAATGTGAAAAATGGTAATTAGCGCAATTTACAATAACAACAGGTTTCTGGGCCTAAGTGAATGTGAATGTAGAATACAATAGGCTATAGGCCGACGTGTTCGAAGGGTCGGCAAACCCGGCATTCACATCGAACCAAACTTAAAAAAAAAAAAAAAAAACCCTAAAAACAGCACAATGTCAACGTTTAAATGACAGCTGTCAAGTTATTAATGGACGTTTTGTAAGTTGGTTTATGTCAATTTATGGGCATTTTCTTGTAGTTTAACATGGCGTGTTCAGTTTTTTGCTAAGTTGTATAATAGCTGAGAAAATTATTAAAAACCTTGCGATTTTTGACAGTTAAACCTGGGTTTTTGCCAGGTACCATGTGTTATTTTTTAGGTTACTTTTTATAGTTTAAGATGGCATTTACAGTTTTTTGCTAAGTTGTTTATTTGCTGAGGAAATGACTAAAAACCTTGCGATTTTGACAGCTCAAGATTCGATTTTGACAGGTTTAGGCTTTAGGTATATATCTCAAGAACTAGACTACGTAGATGAAAAATAAAAACTGAAGAAAACTAGATTAAATTGTCTAAGATGTGATGTCAATTCATCAAACGTCAATTTCGTGCAAACTTTAAAGTGACGGTTCGCAATCAATGACTAAGTTTTATTTCGTTTCTTAACTCTCAACTTATTTTTTTGTCGAAATTGACGTTTGATATCGCAAATTCTAGATAATTTAATCTAGTTTTATCAACAGTTTTTATTTTTCTTGTATCCAGTCTAGAACTAGATATATAGGTAATAATGTAGTAAGAAGTCATCAAATGTTAGTCAAGTTTAACTTTGAAAGTCAACTATCACTTTATTTTTTGAACGATTTTGACGTTTGATATGTCAAATTAAAGCTAATTGCATCCACTTTACTATCACAGTTTCACTTTTTGAACAAATAGTTTATTTATTAAGATATTTTGACAAAACCAAATTTTTGAATTTCATTCAAATCACACAATTTTGAATTTCATCCACACTGACAATGTATCGTTGACGTATAAATGACGTTTCCCGCTCGATTTGTTTCAACAATCGTCCGAGAAAACAAACATTTTGTAACAAAAGACGGCCGATATCACTTTTTGCTTTCGACCCATTTCGAGCACCAAAACAAAGACGCAAATGTCACGTGGGCAAGTAGGAAACACAACGGACAGTTTTCTTTATCGCATTCCGTTCTGATTGCGTAACAAGAGATCAAGTAACCCTAAAAGCAGCACAACGTCAACGTTTCAATGACAGCTGTCAAGTTATTAATGGACATTTTGTCAGTTGGTTTATGTCAATTTATAGGCATTTTCTTGTAGATTAACGTGGCGTTTTCAGTTTTTTGCTAAGTTGTATAATAGTTGAGAAAATGTTTAATAATCTAGCGATTTTGACAGTTAAACCTGGGTTTTTGACAGTTATCATGTGTTATTTGTTAGGTTATTTTTTATAGTTTAAGATGACGTTTTCAGTTTTTTGCTAAGTTGTTTAATGGCTGCGAAAATGAATAAAAACTTTACAATTTTGACAGTTAAACCTGGGTTTTTGACAGTTACCATGTATTATTTTTTGGTTATTTTTTATAGTTTAAGACCCCGTTTTCAGATTTTTGCTAAATTGTCCAAAAGCTGAGAAAATGATTAAAAACGTTGCGATTTTGACAGTTAAACCTGGGTTTTTGACAGTTACCATGTGTTATTTTTTAGGTTATTTTTTATAGTTTAAGATGACGTTTTCAGTTTTTTGCTAAGTTGTTTAATAGCTGAGAAAATGATTAAAAACCTTGCAATTTTGACAATTAAACTTGGGTTTTGACAGTTACCATGTGTTATTTTTTAGGTTATTTTTTATAGGTTAAGATGACGTTTTCAGTTTTTTGCTAAGTTGTTTAATAGCTTGTTTAATAGCTAAAAACCTTGCGATTTTGACAGTTAAACTTGGGTTTTTGACAGTTACGATGTTATAATTTGTAGGTTATTTTTTATAGCTTCAGATGGCGTTTTCAGTTTTTTGCCACGTTGTTTAATTGCTGAGAAAATGATTAAAAACCTTGCGATTTTGACAGTTAAACCTGGGATTTGACAGTTACCATGCGTTATTTTGTTTAAATTTGTTTTGAAAACATGGCGGAAATTGACGCATGCGCATAAAAAATTCAAAGGGTCTTTAGAAAGAAGTGAATTTGTCCTGCATCTGCGTTTTTATCAAAATCTCAAGTTCTAGACTAGATACAGAAAAAACAAAAACAGCCCAGTAAACTAGATAAACACAGCTTGATTTTGACATATGATCCGTCAAATTTCAAGCGAAACTAAACTGACAGCTTGCAATCAAAGTAAAAATTTTGCTAAATATAACTTGCTTATACATATATCTTATTATTCTAGATTCTAGATTAGATTATCAAAAATTAAAAGTAGCGTGTTAAAGCAGATAAAATTATCTACAGTTTGAAATATCAAACGTTAATTTTCTTCGAAAACTAAGCGCACAGTTGAGGATCAAAGCAAAGATTTGTTACTCCTTCGTCAATTGTCGGAGCTAAAATTGACTTGCTCCAACGTTCTTATCGATAACTCGCGTTCTAGACTAGATACAAGTAAACTAAAAACTTTCAATTAAACTAGGCGAAATCATCTATTTTTTGTGATATCAAACAGCTTTTTGTTGCGGTAAAAAAGAACAGAATTGGGGAATGAAAATGAACTGTCTGAATCTCAGATTGTTAGAAGCACAACTATTTTGTTAATATTTTAGAAATTAAGATAGATAATAGAGAGGTGAAGGTAGCGTTGGAAAGAAAATAAAATTATCTGCAAATCGGCGGTAATATTATTAAATTCCGACTAAGAACAACGTGATAAATGGTGAAAAACGGTGAAACTTGACAGGTGTACGTCAGTCAATAAACAAACTGCTGTGTTGATGACATTGTGCGGTCGGTCTGGTCGGTTAATAATTTTATTTTCGTTTAATTGAGACCAATTGTGCCACTCGACCCCGCATTAACCACGGCTTTTTCTCTTCGTTCTTCCACCCACGCTCCACCGTAATCCGGCAAGAAAAAGCTGCGGGATTCAGGAGGAATTCAGGCCAACCGTGTCAATTAACAATTAAAACAACATGCAGGTCTCTAACATCTTTCAAACTTTGACAGTTATATAGGCAACTGTCACAATTTCACAGACATACCAACTGTTAAAACGATTATAACAACTGTCAAAGTTTGACAGGTTTTTTGACTGTAAGCTGTCAAGCGAGTTGGATTGTAATCAACATGCAGGTCTCTAATATCTCTCAAACTTTGTCAGTTATATATTGCAACTGTCATAATTTAACAACTGTCCACCATAATCCGGCAAGAAAAAGCTGCGGGATTCAGGAAGAATTCAGGCGAACCGTGTCAATTAACAATTAAAACAACATGCAGGTCTCTAACATCTCTCAAAGTTTGACAGTTATAAATGCAACTGTCATAATTTGACAGACATACCAACTGTTAAAACGATTATACCAACTGTCAAATTTTTGCTTTATTGCTATTGTTGCTATCAAGTTTTGATAGATTGTGTTGGATTGTAATAAACGTGACGTTTTGCCCGCAGAAAACGCAGTGATTCATCGATAATAATTTGTTTCTAACAATTTATTATCTTTTATTATTGTTATTTGTTTAAATTAATCGGCGAGATTCGCAGCTGCAAAGTAATAACAAATCGGTTTTGCATTAGTCATTCTGTCGCGGATATGGCAAGTGACAGCTGTCAAAGGTTTCGTTTTTTTCTGTCAAATTCGGCGGTGAAATGTTCCAAATGTCAATGGTTTGACGGGAATGCGGTGCGTGCAACAAACTGATTGTCAGCAGAAACGCAATTGTTGCTAACGTGGATAAAGAATAATCCGAGTGCGTCATTTGTTTTATTAATAGACATTCAATTGTTTATAACATTTTTTGTGGCAGGTTTAGGTGAATATCTCAAGAACTAGACTATGTAGATGGAAAATAAAAACTGGAGAGTAAACTAGATTAAATCTTCTAAGATTTGATGCATCAAACGTCAATTTAGTGCAAATATTAAAGTGACAGTTCGCAAACAAAGACAAACAATTATTTTGTTTCTTAACTGTCAACTTATTTTTCGTCCGAAATTGACGATTGACATCTCAAATTGTAGATAATTTCATCTAGTTTTATAAACAGTTTTTATTTTTCTTGTATTTAGTCTAGAACCAGATATATAGATAATAATGTTGTAACAAGTCATCAAATGTTAGTCAAGTCGAACTTTGAATGTCAACTGTCACTTTATTTTGCGGCCGATTTTGACGTTTGATATGTCAAATTAAAGCTAATTCTATTTTGTATAGTTTAGGATTGCGTTTTCTTTTTTTTTGCCACGTTGTTTAACAGCTGAGAAAATGGTTTAAAACCTTGAGATTTTGACAGTTAAACCTGAGTTTTTGACAGTTACTATGTGTTATTTTTTACGTTATTTTTTATAGTTTAAGATGACGTTTTCAGTTTTTTGCTAAGTTGTTTAATAGCTGAGAAAATGATTAAAAAAACCTTGCAATTTTGACAGTTAAATCTGGATTTTTGACAGTTACCATGTGTTATTTTTTAGGTTATTTTTTATAGTTTAAGATGGCGTTTTCAGTTTTTTGCTAAATTGTTTAATAGCTGAGAAAATGATTAAAAAAACCTAGCAATTTTGACAGTTAAACCTGGATTTTTGACAGTTACCATATGTTATTTTTTTGGTTATTTTTTATAGTTTAAGATGGCGTTTTCAGTTTTTTGCTAAATTGTTTAATAGCTGAGAAAATGATTAAGAACCTAGAAATTTTGACAGTTAAACCTGGATTTTTGACAGTTACCATGAGTTATTTTTTAGGTTAATTTTTATAACTTAAGATAGCGTTTTCAGTTTTTGCCAAGTTGTTTAATACCTGAGAAAATGATTAACTACCTTGCGATTTTGACAGTTAAACCTGGGTTTTTGACAGTTACTATGCGTTATTTTTAAAATATGTCAAATTAAAGCTAATTCTACCCACTTTGCTATCCCAGTTTCAATTTTTGAGCAAATCGGTTATTAATTGAGAAATTTTAACAAAACCAATTTTTTGACGTTTAATTCAAATCAATCTTAAAAAAGGTTAATGACAACTGTCAAGTTATTAATGGAGATTTTGACAGTTGGTTTGTGTCAATTTATAGGCATTTTCTTGTAGTTTAACGTGGCGTTTTCAGTCTAAGTTGTTTAATAGCTGAGAAAATGATTAAAAACCTATCGATTTTGACAGTTACTCCTGGGTTTTTGACAGTTACCATGTGTTATTTTTTAGGTTATTTTTTATAGCTTAAGATGGCTTTTTCAATTGTTTGCTTAGTTGTTTAATAGCTGAGAAAATGGTTAATAACCTTGCGATTTTGACAGTTAAGCCTGGGGTTTTGACAGTTAACATGTGTTATTTTTTAGGTTATCTTTTATAGTTTAAGATGACGTTTACAGTTTTTTGCTAAGTTGTTTATTTGTTGAGGAAATGACTGAAAACCTTGCGATTTTGACAGTTCAAGATTCGATTTTGACAGGTTTAGGGTTTAGGTATATATCTCAAGAACTAGACTAGATAGATGGGAAATAAAAACTGGAGTTTAAACTAGATTAAATTGTCTAACATTTGATGCATCATACGTCAATCTAGTACAAATATTAAAGTGACAGTGCACAATCCAAGACAAAATTTTATTTCGTTTCTTAACTGTCAACTTATTTTTTGGCCGAAATTGACGTTTGATATCGCATATTATAGTTAATTTCATCTAGTTTTATCAACAGTTTTTATTTTTCTCGTATCTAGTCTAGAACTAGATATATAGATAATATAGTTGTAACAAGTCATCAAATGTTAGACAAGTTGAACTTTGAATGTCAACTGTTACTTTATTTTTCGGACGATTTTGACGTTCAATATGTCAAATTAAAGCTAATTGCATCCACGTTACTATCCCACTTTCAATTTTTGAACAAATATTTTATTTACTACGATATTTTGAGAAAACCAAATTTTTTAATTTCACGCAAATCACACAAATTTGAATTTCATGCACACTGACAATGTATCAAGTGTCATTTCACAAACAACCGAGTTCAGTTTCGTTTCCCGCTCGGTTTGTTTCAACAATCGTCCGAGAAAACAAACATTTTGTAACAAAAGACGGCCGATATCACTTTTTCCTTTCGACCTATTTCGAGCACCAAAACAAAGACGTTAGTGTCACGTGGGTAAGTAGGAAACACGACGGACAGTTTTCTTTAACGCATTCCGTTCTGATTGCGTAACATAGAGATCAAGTAACCCTAAAAGCAACACAATGTCAAAGTTTAAATGACAGCTGTCAAGTTATTAATGCAGATTTTGACACTTGGTTTATGTCATTTTGTAGGCATTTTCCTGTAGTTTAAGATGGCGTTTTCAGTTTTTTGCTAAGTTGTTTAATAGCTGAGAAAATGATAAAATATCTTGCGATTTTGGCAGTTAAACCTGAGTTTTTGACAGTCACCATGTGTTATTTTTTGGGTTAGTTTTTATAGTTTCAGACGGCGTTTTCAGTTTTTTGTTAAGTTGTTTAATAGCTGAGAAAATTATTAAAAACCTAGCGATTTTGACAGTTAAACTTGGGTTTTTGACATTTACCATGTGGTATTTTTAGGTTATTTTTTATAGTTTAAGAAGGCGTTTTCAGTTTTTTGCTAAGTTGTTTATTTGCTGAGAAAATGACTGAAAACCTTGCGATTTTGACAGTTCAAGATTCGATTTTGACAGGTGTGGGGTTTAGGTATATATCTCCAGAACTAGACTAGGTAGATAGAAAATGAAAACTGGAGTTTAATGAAAACTAGAACTAGATGAAATTGTCTAACATTTGATGTATCATACGTCAATCTAGTGCAAATATTAAAGTGACAGTTCACAATCAAAGACAAAATTTTATTTCGTTTCTTAACTGTCAACTTATTTTTCGGCCGAAATTTACGTTTGATATCGCATATTATAGATAATTTCATCTAGTTTTATCAACAGTTTTTATTTTTCTCGTATCTAGTCCAGAACTAGATATATAGATAATATTGTTGTAACAAGTCATCAAATGTTAGTCAAGTCGAACTTTATTGTGTCACTTGTCAGTTTTTTTTCGTCCGATTTTGACGTTCGATATGTCAAATTAAAGCTAATTCTATCCACTTTGCTATCCCAGTTTCAATTTTTGAACGAATCTTTTATTAATTGAGATATTTTGACAAAACCAAATTTTTGACGTTTCATTCAAATCAATCGTATCAAGTGTCATTTCACAAACAACCCAGTCCAGTTTCGTTTCCCGCTCGGTTTGTTTCAACCGAGTTGACAGATGTTTTGACAGTTCAAGATTCGATTTTGACAGGTTTAGGGTTTAGGTATATATCTCAAGAACTAGACTAGGTAGATAGAAAATAAAAACTTTGGTTTAAAGTAGATTAAATTGTCCAACATTTGATGCATCCTACGTCAATCTAGTGCAAATATTAAAGTGACAGTTCACAATCAAAGACAAAATTTTATTTTTTTTCTTAACTGTCAACTTATTTTTCGGCCGAAATTGACGTTTATATATCATATATTATAGATAATTTCATCTAGTTTTATGAACAGTTTTTATTTTTCACGTATCTAGTCTAGAACTAGATATATTGATAATATTGTTGTAACAAGTCATCAAATGTTAAACAAGTTGAACTTTGAATGTCAACTGTTACTTTATTTTTCGGACGATTTTGACGTTCAATATGTCAAATTAAAGCTAATTGCATCCACGTTACTATCCCACTTTCAATTTTTGAACAAATATTTTATTTACTAAGATATTTTGAGAAAACCAAATTTTTGAATTTCATGCAAATCACACAATTTTGAATTTCATGCACACTGACAATGTATCAAGTGTCATTTCACAAACAACCGAGTCCAGTTTCGTTTCCCTCTCGGTTTGTTTCAACAATCGTCCGAGAAAACAAACATTTTCTAACAAAAGGCGGCCGATATCACTTTTTCCTTTCGACCTATTTCGAGCACCAAAACAAAGACGTAAATGTCACGTGGGCAAGTAGGAAACACAACGGACAGTTTTCTTTATCGCATTCCGTTCTGATTGCGTAACATAGAGATCAAGTAACCCTAAAAGCAACACAATGTCAAAGTTTAAATGACAGCTGTCAAGTTATTAATGGAGATTTTGACACTTGGTTTATGTCATTTTGTAGGCATTTTCCTGTAGTTTAAGATGGCGTTTTCAGTTTTTTGCTAAGTTGTTTAATAGCTGAGAAAATTATAAAATATCTTGCGATTTTGACAGTTAAACCTGAGTTTTTGACAGTCACCATGTGTTATTTTTTAGGTTATTTTTTATAATTTCAGACGGCGTTTTCAGTTTTTTGTTAAGTTGTTTAATAGCTGAGAAAATTATTAAAAACCTAACGATTTTGACAGTTAAACCTGGGTTTTTGACATTTACCATGTGGTATGTTTAGGTTATTTTTTATAGTTTAAGATGGCGTTTTCCGTTTTTTGCTAAGTTGTTTATTTGCTGAGAAAATGACTTAAAACCTTGCGATTTTGACAGTTCAAGATTCGATTTTGACAGGTGTGGGGTTTAGGTATATATCTCCAGAACTAGACTAGGTAGATAGAAAATGAAACTGGACTTTAAACTAGATAAAATTGTCTAACATTTGATGTATCATACGTCAATCTAGTGCAAATATTAAAGTGACAGTTCACAATCAAAGACAAAATTTTATTTAGTTTCTTAACTGTCGACTTATTTTTCGGCCGAAATTTACGTTTGATATCGCATATTATAGATAATTTCATCTAGTTTTATCAACAGTTTTTATTTTTCTCTTATCTAGTCTAGAACTAGATATATAGATAATATTGTTGTAACAAGTCATCAAATGTTAGTCAAGTCGAACTTTATTGTGTCACTTGTCAGTTTTTTTTCGTCCGATTTTGACGTTCGATATGTCAAATTAAAGCTAATTCTATCCACTTTGCTATCCCAGTTTCAATTTTTGAACGAATCTTTTATTAATTGAGATATTTTGACAAAACCAAATTTTTGACGTTTCATTCAAATCAATCGTATCAAGTGTCATTTCACAAACAACCCAGTCCAGTTTCGTTTCCCGCTCGGTTTGTTTCAACAATCGTCCGAGAAAACAAACATTTTGTAACAAAAGACGGCCGATATCACTTTTTCCTTTTGACCTATTTCGAGCACCAAAACAAAGACGTTAATGTCACGTGGGCAACTAGGAAACACGACGGACAGTTTTCTTTATCGCATTCCGTTATGATTGCGTAACAAAAGATCAACTAATCCTAAAAACAATGTTTAAATGACAACTGTCAAGTTATTAATGGAGATTTTGACAGTTGGTTTGTGTCAATTTATAGGCATTTTCTTGTAGTTTAACGTGGCGTTTTCAGTCTAAGTTGTTTAATAGCTGAGAAAATGATTAAAAACCTATCGATTTTGACAGTTACTCCTGGGTTTTTGACAGTTACCATGTGTTATTTATTAGGTTATTTTTTATAGCTTAAGATGGCTTTTTCAATTGTTTGCTTAGTTGTTTAATAGCTGAGAAAATGGTTAATAACCTTGCGATTTTGACAGTTAAACCTGGGGTTTTGACAGTTAACATGTGTTATTTTTTAGGTTATCTTTTATAGTTTAAGATGACGTTTACAGTTTTTTGCTAAGTTGTTTATTTGTTGAGGAAATGACTGAAAACCTTGCGATTTTGACAGTTCAAGATTCGATTTTGACAGGTTTAGGGTTTAGGTATATATCTCAAGAACTAGACTAGATAGATGGGAAATAAAAACTGGAGTTTAAACTAGATTAAATTGTCTAACATTTGATGCATCATACGTCCATCTAGTACAAATATTAAAGTGACAGTTCACAATCCAAGACAAAATTTTATTTCGTTTCTTAACTGTCAACTTATTTTTTGGCCGAAATTGACGTTTGATATCGCATATTATAGTTAATTTCATCTAGTTTTATCAACAGTTTTTATTTTTCTCGTATCTAGTCTAGAACTAGATATATAGATAATATAGTTGTAACAAGTCATCAAATGTTAGACAAGTTGAACTTTGAATGTCAACTGTTACTTTATTTTTCGGACGATTTTGACGTTCAATATGTCAAATTAAAGCTAATTGCATCCACGTTACTATCCCACTTTCAATTTTTGAACAAATATTTTATTTACTACGATATTTTGAGAAAACCAAATTTTTTAATTTCACGCAAATCACACAAATTTGAATTTCATGCACACTGACAATGTATCAAGTGTCATTTCACAAACAACCGAGTCCAGTTTCGTTTCCCGCTCGGTTTGTTTCAACAATCGTCCGAGAAAACAAACATTTTGTAACAAAAGACGGCCGATATCACTTTTTCCTTTCGACCCATTTCGAGCACCAAAAGAGACGTAAATGTCACGTGGGCAAGTAGGAAACACAACGGACAGTTTTCTTTATCATTCCGTTCTGATTGCGTAACATAGAGATCAAGTAACCCTAAAAGCAACACAATGTCAAAGTTTAAATGACAGCTGTCAAGTTATTAATGGAGATTTTGACACATGGTTTATGTCATTTTGTAGGCATTTTCCTGTAGTTTAAGATGGCATTTTCAGTTTTTTGCTAAGTTGTTTAATAGCTGAGAAAATGATAAAATATCTTCGGATTTTGACAGTTAAACCTGAGTTTTTGACAGTCACCATGTGTTATTTTTTAGGTTATTTTTTATAATTTCAGACGGCGTTTTCAGTTTTTTGTTAAGTTGTTTAATAGCTGAGAAAATTATTAAAAACCTAACGATTTTGACAGTTAAACCTGGGTTTTTGACATTTACCATGTGGTGTTTTGAGGTTTTTTTTTATAGTTTAAGAAGGCGTTTTCAGTTTTTTGCTAAGTTGTTTATTTGCTGAGAAAATGACTGAAAACCTTGCGATTTTGACAGTTCAAGATTCGATTTTGACAGGTTTAGGGTTTAGGTATATATCTCAAGAACTTGACTAGATAGATGGAAAATAAAAACTGGAGTTTAAACTAGATTAAATTGTCCAAGATTTGATGCATCATACGTCAATCTAGTGCAAATATTAAAGTGACAGTTCACAATCAAAGACAAAATTTTATTTCGTTTCTTAACTGTCAACTTATTTTTCGGCCGAAATTGACGTTTGATATCGCATATTATAGATAATTTCATCTAGTTTTATCAACAGTTTTTATTTTTCTCGTATCTAGTCTAGAACTAGATATATAGATAATATTGTTGTAACCAGTCATCAAATGTTAGACAAGTTGAATTTTGAATGTCAGCTGTTTCTTTATTTTTCGGACGATTTTGACGTTCAATATGTCAAATTAAAGCTAATTGCACCCACTTTACTATCCTACTTTCAATTTTTGAACAAATATTTTATTTACTAAGATATTTTGAGAAAACCAATTTTTTTAATTTCACGCAAATCACACAAATTTAAATTTCATGCACACTGACAATGTATCGAGTGTCATTTCACAAACAACCGAGTACAGTTTCGTTTACCGCTCGGTTTGTTTCAACAATCGTCCGAGAAAACATACATTTTGTAACAAAAGGCGGCCGATATCACTTTTTCCTTTCGACCTATTTCGAGCACCAAAACAAAGACGTAAATGTCACGTGGCCAAGTAGGAAACACAACGGACAGTTTTCTTTATCGCATTCCGTTCTGATTGCGTAACATAGAGATCAAGTAACCCTAAAAGCAACAAAATGTCAAAGTTTAAATGACAGCTGTCAAGTTATTAATGGAGATTTTGACACTTGGTTTACGTCATTTTGTAGGCATTTTCCTGTAGTTTAAGATGACGGTTTCAGTTTTTTGCTAAGTTGTTTAATAGCTGAGAAAATGATAAAATATCTTGCGATTTTGACAGTTAAACATGAGTTTTTGACAGTCACCATGTGTTATTTTTTAGGTTATTTTTTATAGTTTGAGACGGCGTTTTCAGTTTTTTGTTAAGTTGTTTAATAGCTGAGAAAATTATTAAAAACCTAACGATTTTGACAGTTAAACCTGGGTTTTTGACATTTACCATGTGGTATTTTAAGGTTATTTTTGTAGTTTAAGATGGCGTTTTCCGTTTTTTTCTAAGTTGTTTATTTGCTGAGAAAATGACTTAAAACCTTGCGATTTTGACAGTTCAAGATTCGATTTTGACAGGTGTGGGGTTTAGGTATATATCTCCAGAACTAGACTAGGTATATAGAAAATGAAAACTGGAGTTTAAACTAGATGAAATTGTCTAACATTTGATGTATCATACGTCAATCTAGTGCAAATATTAAAGTGACAGTTCACAATCAAAGACAAAATTTTATTTCGTTTCTTAACTGTCAACTTATTTTTCGGCCGAAATTGACGTTTGATATCGCATATTATAGATAATTTCATCTAGTTTTATAAATAGTTTTTATTTTTCTCGTATCTAGTCTAGAACTAGATATATAGATAATATTGTTGTAACCAGTCATCAAATGTTAGTCAAGTCGAACTTTATTGTGTCACTTGTCAGTTTTTTTTCGTCCGATTTTGACGTTCGATATGTCAAATTAAAGCTAATTCTATCTACTTTGCTATCCCAGTTTCAATTTTTGAACGAATCTTTTATTAATTGAGATATTTTGACAAAACCAAATTTTTGACGTTTCATTCAAATCAATCGTATCAAGTGTCATTTCACAAACAACCCAGTCCAGTTTCGTTTCCCGCTCGGTTTGTTTCAACAATCGTCCGAGAAAACAAACATTTTGTAACAAAAGACGGCCGATATCACTTTTTCCTTTCGACCTATTTCGAGCACCAAAACAAAGACGTTAATGTCACGTGGGCAACTAGGAAACACGATGGATAGTTTTCTTTATCGCATTCCGTTATGATTGCGTAACAAAAGATCAACTAATCCTAAAAACAATGTTTAAATTGCAACTGTCAAGTTATTAATGGAGATTTTGACAGTTGGTTTGTGTCAATTTATAGGCATTTTCTTGTAGTTTAACGTGGCGTTTTCAGTCTAAGTTGTTTAATAGCTGAGAAAATGATTAAAAACCTATCGATTTTGACAGTTACTCCTGGGGTTTTGACAGTTACCATGTGTTATTTTTTAGGTTATCTTTTATAGTTTAAGATGACGTTTACAGTTTTTTGCTAAGTTGTTTATTTGTTGAGGAAATGACTGAAAACCTTGCGATTTTGACAGTTCAAGATTCGATTTTGACAGGTTTAGGGTTTAGGTATATATCTCAAGAACTAGACTAGATAGATGGGAAATAAAAACTGGAGTTTAAACTAGATTAAATTGTCTAACATTTGATGCATCATACGTCAATCTAGTACAAATATTAAAGTGACAGTTCACAATCCAAGACAAAATTTTATTTCGTTTCTTAACTGTCAACTTATTTTTTGGCCGAAATTGACGTTTGATATCGCATATTATAGTTAATTTCATCTAGTTTTATCAACAGTTTTTATTTTTCTCGTATCTAGTCTAGAACTAGATATATAGATAATATAGTTGTAACAAGTCATCAAATGTTAGACAAGTTGAACTTTGAATGTCAACTGTTACTTTATTTTTCGGACGATTTTGACGTTCAATATGTCAAATTAAAGCTAATTGCATCCACGTTACTATCCCACTTTCAATTTTTGAACAAATATTTTATTTACTTCGTCGTCTTCATCGTCCGAGAAAACAAACATTTTATAACAAAAGACGGCCGATATCACTTTTTCCTTTCGACCCATTTCGAGCACCAAAACAAAGACGTAAATGTCACGTGGGCAAGTAAAAAACAACGGATAGTTTTCTTTATCACATTCCGTTTTGATTGCGTAACAAAAGATCAACTAACACTTAAAACAATGTTTAAATGACAGCTGTCAAGTTATTAATGGAGATTTTGACAGTTGCTTTGGGGCAATTAATAGGCATTTTCTTGTAGTTTAACGTTGCATTTTCAATTTTTTGCTAGGTTGTATAATAGCTGAGAAAATGATTGGAAACCTTACGATTTTGACAGTTAAACCTGCTTTTTGACAGTTATCATGTTTTATTTTTTAGGTTACTTTTTATAGTCTAAGATGGCGTTTTCAGTTTTTTGCTAAATTGTTTAATAGCTGAGAAAATGATTAAAAAGCTAGCGATTTTGACAGTTAAAGCTGGGTTATTGACAGTTACCATGCGTTATTTTTAAAATATGTCAAATTAAAGCTAATTCTACCCACTGTGCTATCCCAATTTCAATTTTTGAGCAAATCGGTTATTAATTGAGAAATTTTGACAAAACCAATTTTTTGACGTTTCATACAAATCAATCTTAAAAAGTGTCATTTCACAAGCAATCGAGTCCAGTTTCGTTTCCTGCTCGATTTGTTTCAACAATATCTCAAGAACTAGACTATGTAGATGAAAAATAAAAACTGGAGTTTAAACTAGATTAAATTGTCTAAGATTTAATGCATCATACGTCAATCTAGTGCAAATATTAAAGTGACAGTTCACAAACAAAGACAAAATTTTATTTCGTTTCTTAACTGTCAACTTATTTTTCAGCCGAGATTGACGTTTGATATCGCATATTATAGATAATTTCATCTAGTTTTATCAACAGATTTTATTTTTCTCGTATCTAGTCTAGAACTAGATATATAGATAATATTGTTGTAACCAGTCATCAAATGTTAGACAAGTTGAACTTTGAATGTCAGCTGTTTCTTTATTTTTCGGACGATTTTGACGTTCAATATGTCAAATTAAAGCTAATTGCATCCACGTTACTATCCCACTTTCAATTTTTGAACAAATATTTTATTTACTAAGATTGAGAAAACCAATTTTTTTAATTTCACGCAAATCACACAAATTTGAATTTCATGCACACTGACAATGTATCAAGTGTCATTTCACAAACAACCGAGTCCAGTTTCGTTTCCCTCTCGGTTTGTTTCAACAATCGTCCGAGAAAACAAACATTTTGTAACAAAAGGCGGCCGATATCACTTTTTCCTCTCGACCCATTTCGAGCACCAAAACAAAGACGTAAATGTCACGTGGGCAAGTAGGAAACAGCGGACAGTTTTCTTTATGACATTCCGTTTTGATTGCGTAACAAAAGATCAACTAACACTAAAAACAATGTTTAAATGACAGCTGTCAAGTTATTAATGGAGATTTTGACAATTACTTTGGGGCGATTAATAGGCATTTTCTTGTAGTTTAACGTGGCGTTTTCAATTTTTTGCTAGGTTGTATAATAGCTGAGAAAATGATTGAAAACCTTACGATTTTGACAGTTAAACCTGCTTTTTGACAGTTATCATGTTTTATTTTTTAGGTTACTTTTTATAGTCGAAGATGGCGTTTTCAGTTTTTTGCTAAATTGTTTAATAGCTGAGAAAATGATTAAAAAGCTAGCGATTTTGACAGTTAAAGCTGGGTTTTTGACAGTTACCATGCGTTATTTTTAAAATATGTCAAATTAAAGCTAATTCTACCCACTTTGCTATCCCAGTTTCAATTTTTGAGCAAATCGGTTATTAATTGAGAAATTTTGACAAAACCAATTTTTTGACGTTTCATTCAAATCAATCTTAAAAAGTGTCATTTCACAAGCAACCGAGTCCAGTTTCGTTTCCTGCTCGATTTGTTTCAACAATATCTCAAGAACTAGACTATGTAGATGAAAAATAAAAACTGGAGTTTAAACTAGATTAAATTGGCTAACATTTGATGCATCATACGTCAATCTAGTGCAAATATTAAAGTGACAGTTCACAATCAAAGACAAAATTTTGTTTCGTTTCTTAACTGTCAACTTATTTTTCGGCCGAAATTGACGTTTGATATCGCATATTATAGATAATTTCATCTAGTTTTATCAACAGTTTTTATTTTTCGCGTATCTAGTCTAGAACTAGATATATAGATAATATATAGATAATTTTCTCGTATCTAGATATATAGATATATTATTTGATGACTTGTTGTAACAAGTCATCAAATGTTAGACAAGTTGAACTTTGAATGTCAGCTGTTACTTTATTTTTCGGACGATTTTGACGTTCAATATGTCAAATTAAAGCTAATTGCATCAACTTTACTATCCCACTTTCAATTAATGATCAAATATTTTATTTACTAAGATATTTTGAAAAAACCTAACCTAATCCTAAAAGCAACACAATGGCAAAGTTTAAATGACAGCTGTCAAGTTATTAATGGAGATTTTAACACTTGGTTTATGTCATTTTGTAGGCATTTTCCTGTAGTTTAAGATGGCGTTTTCAGTATTTTGCTAAGTTGTTTAATAGCTGAGAAAATGATAAAATATCTTGCGATTTTGACAGTTAAATCTGAGTTTTTGACAGTTACCATGTGGTATTTTTTAGGTTATTTTTTATAGTTTCAGACGGCGTTTTCAGTTTCTCGCTAAGTTGTTTAATAGCTGAGGAAATTATTAAAAACCTAACGATTTTGACAGTTAAACCTGAGTTTTTGACATTTACCATGTGGTATTTTTAGGTTATTTTTTATAGATTAAGATGACGTTTTCCGTTTTTTGCTAAGTTGTTTATTAGCTGAGAAAATGACTTAAAACCTTGCGATTTTGACAGTTCAAGATTCGATTTTGACAGGTGTGGGGTTTAGGTATATATCTCCAGAACTAGACTAGGTAGATAGAAAATGAAAACTGGAGTTTAAACTAGATGAAATTGTCTAACATTTGATGCATCATACGTCAATCTAGTGCAAATATTAATGTGACAGTTCACAATCCAAGACAAAATTTTATTTCGTTTCTTAACTGTCAACTTATTTTTCGGCCGAAATTGACGTTTGATATCGCATATTATAGATAATTTTATCTAGTTTTATCAACAGTTTTTATTTTTCTCGTATCTAGTCTAGAACTAGATATATAGATAATATTGTTGTAACAAGTCATCAAATGTTAGTCAAGTCGAACTTTATTGTGTCACTTGTCACTTTATTTTTCGTCCGATTTTGACGTTCAATATGTCAAATTAAAGCTAATTGCATCCACTTTACTATCCCACTTTCAATTTTTGAACAAATATTTTATTTACTAAGATATTTTGAGAAAACCAAATTTTTGAATTTCATGCACACTGACAAAGTATCAAGTGTCATTTCACAAACAACCGAGTCCAGTTTCGTTTCCCGCTCGGTTTGTTTCAACAATCGTCCGAGAAGACAAACATTTTGTAACAAAAGACGGCCGATATCACTTTTTCCTTTCGACCCATTTCGAGCACCAAAACAAAGACGTAAATGTCACGTGGGCAAGTAGGAAATAACGGACAGTTTTCTTTATCGCATTGCGTTCTGATTGCATAACATAGAGATCAACTAACCCTAAAAGCAACACAATGTCAAAGTTTAAATGACAGCTGTCAAGTTATTAATGGAGATTTTAACACTTGGTTTATGTCATTTTGTAGACATTTTCCTGTAGTTTAAGATGGCGTTTTCAGTTTTTTGCTAAGTTGTTTAATAGCTGAGAAAATGATAAAATATCTTGCGATTTTGACAGTTAGATCTGAGTTTTTGACAGTCACCATGTGTTATTTTTTAGGTTATTTTTTATAGTTTCAGACGGCGTTTTAATAGCTGAGAAAATTATTAAAAACTTAGCGATTTTGACAGTTAAACCTGGGTTTTTGACATTTACCATGTGGTATTTTTAGGTTATTTTTTATAGTTTAAGATGGCGTTTTCCGTTTTTTGCTAAGTTGTTTATTTGCTAAGTTTTATCAACAGTTTTTATTTTTCTCGTATCTAGTCTAGAACTAGATATATAGATAATATTGTTGTAACCAGTCATCAAATGTTAGACAAGTTGAATTTTGAATGTCAGCTGTTACTTTATTTTTCGGACGATTTTGACGTTCAATATGTCAAATTAAAGCTAATTGCATCCACGTTACTATCTCACTTTCAATTTTTGAACAAATATTTTATTTACTTCGTCGTCTTCATCGTCCGAGAAAACAAACATTTTATAACAAAAGACGGCCGATATCACTTTTTCCTTTCGACCCATTTCGAGCACCAAAACAAAGACGTAAATGTCACGTGGGCAAGTAAAAAACAACGGATAGTTTTCTTTATCACATTCCGTTTTGATTGCGTAACAAAAGATCAACTAACACTTAAAACAATGTTTAAATGACAGCTGTCAAGTTATTAATGGAGATTTTGACAGTTGCTTTGGGGCAATTAATAGGCATTTTCTTGTAGTTTAACGTTGCATTTTCAATTTTTTGCTAGGTTGTATAATAGCTGAGAAAATGATTGAAAACCTTACGATTTTGACAGTTAAACCTGCTTTTTGACAGTTATCGTGTTTTATTTTTTAGGTTACTTTTTATAGTCTAAGATGGCGTTTTCAGTTTTTTGCTAAATTGTTTAATACCTGAGAAAATGATTAAAAAGCTAGCGATTTTGACAGTTAAAGCTGGGTTTTTGACAGTTACCATGCGTTATTTTTAAAATATGTCAAATTAAAGCTAATTCTACCCACTTTGCTATCCCAGTTTCAATTTTTGAGCAAATCGGTTATTAATTGAGAAATTTTGACAAAACCAATTTTTTGTCGTTTCATTCAAATCAATCTTAAAAAGTGTCATTTTACAAGCAACCGAGTCCAGTTTTGTTTCCTACACGATTTGTTTCAAGAATCTCAAGAACTAGACTATGTAGATGAAAAATAAAAACTGGAGTTTAAACTAGATTAAATTGTCTAACATTTGATGCATCATACGTCAATCTAGTGCAAATATTAAAGTGACAGTTCACAATCAAAGACAAAATTTTATTTCGTTTCTTAACTGTCAACTTATTTTTCGGCCGAAATTGACGTTTGATATCGCATATTATAGATAATTTCAAATAGTTTTATCAACAGTTTTTATTTTTCTAGTATCTAGTCTAGAACCAGATATATAGATAATATTGTTGTAACAAGTCATCAAATGTTTGACAGGTTGAACTTTGAATGTCAACTGTTACTTTATTTTTCGGACGATTTTGACGTTCAATATGTCAAATTAAAGCTAATCCCACTATCTTTACTATACTTTACTTCACTATACTTTACTATCCCACTTTCAATATTTGAACAAATATTTTATTTACTAAGATATTTTAAGAAAACCAAATTTTTTTATTTCACGCAAATCACACAAATTTGAATTTCATGCTCACTGACAATGTATCAAGTGTCATTTCACAAACAACCGAGTCCAGTTTCGTTTCCCGCTCGGTTTGTTTCAACAATCGTCCGAGAAAACAAACATTTTGTAACAAAAGACGGCCGATATCACTTTTTCCTTTCGACCTATTTCGAGCACCAAAACAAAGACGTTAGTGTCACGTGGGTAAGTAGGAAACACGACGGACAGTTTTCTTTATCGCATTCCGTTTTGATTGCGTAACAAAAGATCAACTAACACTAAAAACAATGTTTAAATGACAGCTGTCAAGTTATTAATGGAGATTTTGACAGTTGGTTTGTGTCAATTTATAGGCATTTTCTTGTAGTTTAACTTGGCGTTTTCAGTTTTTGTGCTAAGTTGTTTAATAGCTGAGAAAATGATTAAAAACCTTGCGATTTTGACAGTTAAACCTGAGTTTTGGACAGTTACCATGTGTTATTTTTTAGGTTATTTTTTAGTTAGTTTAAAATGGCGTTTTCAGTTCTTTGCTAAGTTGCTTAATAGCTGAGAAAATGTTTAAAAACCTTGCGATTTTGACAGTTAAATCTGGGGTTTTGGCAGTTACCATATCTTATTTTTTAGGTTATTTTTTATAGCTTAAGATTGCGTTTTCAGCTTTTTGCTAAGTTGTTTAATAGCTGAGAAAATGATTAAAAACCTTGCGATTTTGATAATTATACCAGGTTTTTTTACGGTCACAATGTATTATTTTTTAGGTTATTTTTTATAGTTTAAGATGGCGTTTTTAGTAGTTTGCTAAGTTGTTTAATAACTGAGAAAATGATGAAAAACCTTGCGATTTTGACAGTTAAACCTGGGGTTTTGACAGTTACCATATCTTATTTTTTAGTTTATTTTTTATAGTTTAAAATGGCGTTTTTAGTTTTTTGCTAAGTTGTTTAATAGCTGAGAAAATGATTAAAAAACCTTGCGATTTTTACAGTTAAACCTGGGTTTTTGACAGTTACCATGCATTATTTTTTAGGTTATTTTTTATAGTTTATGATGACGTTTACAGATTTTTGCTAAGTTGTTTAATAGCTGAGAAAATGATTAAAAACCTTGCGATTTTTACAGTTAAACCTGGGTTTTTGACAGTTACCATGCATTATTTTTTAGGTTATTTTTTATAGTTTAAGATGGCGTTTTCAGTTTTTTGTTAAGTTGTTTAATAGCTGAGAAAACGATTAAAAACCTTGCGATTTTGACAGTTAAACCTGAGTTTTTGACAGTTGCGATTTGATATTTTTTAGGTTATTTTTAATAGCTCCAAGTTTTGTCCTAAGATGTGTAATAGCTCAGACAAATGCTAAAAACAAACTATTTGGACGTTTATTAACAGTTTTCTATTGAAAATATATGTTTTTTTGGCAACGTTGCATAACGGTTCTTACGAAATCCCTGCGAGCACAAAAACAACAAATAAAACAATTTGGAATATTTTCGCGCGTGCTAAAAAATGAAGAAAGCGCGCCTCGTGTCTTCCTTGTCTGCCTCACTGCCTTCCGCATGTTCCGTCTCTGTTGCGCGTGCGGCACGTTCGCAGGCCCCACCTGTTTGATTTCTCTCTCTCGGAATATCCGTGACGTCATTGACGTCCACGTGCGTCATCGCAACCAACTGCTTTTTCTTACATTTCGAAATTTAAAATTCGAGGAAATAATTTAGTTGACAAATTTTTAGTTTGTGTCAAAATTGTTCACATTGTTGTCTAATTTATTAAGCAATATTTTATATCCTTGTCAAATTGTTAGAAACTGTCAAATTTTCTGGACGTAATTCTTTTGTTTTCTTGCATAAAATTGCATCATATTACGTTAGTATGCATAACATGTCAAAGAAATGTCAAAAAATTGCTTTGCTACATTATTACTGACTCAACAACTCTTTTAACTGACAAACACCTTATTTTACATTAAGTTTGTAATCCCAAAATGTTGGCAAAAATGCAAAAATGACACTTATTTGACATTTATTTTTAGACGTCTGTCAAAACCAATGTTTGCAATCCCAAAATGTAGGCAACACTGCAGAAATAACACTCATTTGACACTTCACTCTTGACATCTGTAAAAACCAATGTTTGCAATCCCAAAATGTAGGGCAACAATTAAAAAATAACACTTATTTTTTTACATCTGTCAAAACTAATGTTTGCAATCCCAAAATGTAGGCAACACTTAAAAAGTGACACTTATTTTTTGACGTCTGTTAAAAGCAATGTTTGCAATTCCAAAATGCTGGCTTTAACACTTAAATTAACACTCCAACACTACCAAAATTTAACACTTCCAAAATGACACTTATGTTTTGACGTCTGTCAAAACCAATGTTTGCAATCCTAAAAATGTTGGCAACACTTAAAAAATGACACTAATTTGTCACTTATTTTTTGACGTCTGTCAAAACCAATGTTTGCTATCCCAAAATATTGGCAACACTTCATAAATGACACTTATTTGACACTTATTTTTTGACGTCTGACAAACCCAAAGTTTGCAATCCCAAAATGTATCCCAAACACTTCAAAAATGTTACTTATTTGACACTTTGTGAATGTAGGCAACACTTAAAAAACGACACTTATTTGTTGACGTCTGTCAAAACCAATGTTTGCAATCGAAAAATGCTGGCAACACCAAAAATGACACTTATTTTTTGACGTCTGTCAAAACCAATGTTTCCATTTGCCAAATGTCAAACCTTAAAAAATTATACTTATTTGACACTTATTTTTTGACGTCTGTCAAAACCAATGTTTGTTATTCCAAAATGTCGCCAACCCTTCAAAAATGACACTTATTTGACACTTATTTTTTGACGTCTGTCAATACCAACGTTTGCAATCCCAAAATGTTGGCAACACTTCGAAAATGACAATTATTTGACACTTATTTTTTGGCGTCTGTCAAAACCAAGCTTTGAAACCTCAAGTTTTCTCCAACGTTTGTTTGTTTTTTATTTTATTGTAAAACTAGATTTTCACGCTCGACTTAACTCGAGCGCGCTTAGTCATGCCGCAGCTGTAAATTGCAATTTATTTGAAAAAAAAAACATATAAATCATTTCCGCAAAAACTTTTCCACAATTACATTCCGCAAAAAATTGAAAAAATCCGTTAGGTACTGCCAAAATGACACTTGAATGTCAAAAAGTGACAGTTCAAGTATCAAAACGGATAGTTTAAATGTCAGAAAGTGACAGTTCAAATGTGAATTTTTTTACAGAACAGTGTTGCATTTGTGTCAAGACTAGTGTCAAATTGACTGTTAAGTTGGTAACTCCAAGATTAAGTTGGTAACCTGAAAATTAGAGTAGTAACAAAATTAGTAACTAAACAATTAAATCGGTAACATTGACAGTTTAAATTTGACAGTAACATTGACAGTTACCAATCTTTGTTGGTTATGCTTCAAGTATTGTATAAAATTGACTGTTAAGTTGGTAACTCGAAGATTAAGTTGGTAAATTGAGGATTTAACTTGAAGGTTAAATCAATAACTAGGCAGTTAAGTTGGTAACTATGAGAGTTTCAATTTGACAGTTATGTAAATTATTTTCGCAATAACTTTTTCACCATTACATTCCACAAAAAATTGGAAAAAATTGTTAGGTATTGCCAAAATGACACTTAAATGTCAAAAAGTGACAGTTCAAATATCAAAAAGGACAGTTGAAATTTCAGAAAGTAACAATTAAGTTGGTAACCCGAAGATTAAGTTGGTAACTTGATGATTAGGGTGGTAACTTCAAGGTTAAATTAATAACTAGGCAGTTAAGGTGGTAACTATGACAGTTTCAAATTGACAGTTGTGTAAGTTATTTCCGCAATAACTTTTCCACCATTACATTCTACAAAAAATTGAAATTTTTTTTAGGTATTGCCAAAATGACACTTAAATGTCAAAAAGTGACAGTTCAAATATCAAAATCGACAGTTTAAATGTCAGAAAGTGACAGTTCAAATGTCATTTTTTTACAAAACAGTGTTGCTTGTGTCAAGACTAGTGTCAAATTGACGGTTAAGTTGGTAACTCGAAGATTAAGTTGGTAACTTGAAAATTAGGGTAGTAACAAAATCAGTAACTAAACTGTAAAATCGGTAAATTTGACAGTAACATTTGCACATTGACAGTTACAAATCTGAGTTGATGAAGTGTTGTCAAACGGACTGTTAAATGTCAAAAAGTAACAGTTCAAATATCAAAATTGACAGTTGAAATGTCAGAATGTGACAGTTCAAATATTAAAAAAAATTACAGAACAGTGTTGCATTTGTGTCAAGACTAGTGTCAAATTGACGGTTAAGTTGGTAACTCGAAGATTAAGTTGGTTACTTGAAAATTAGAGTAGTAACAAAATCAGTAACTAAACATTTAAATCGGTAACTCTGACAGTTTAAATTTGACAGTTACATTGGCACATTGACAGTTACAAATCTGTGTTGATGATGCTTCAAGTGTTGTCAAACTGTCTGTTAAGTTGGTAACTCAAAGATTAAGTTGGCAGCTTGAACATTAAGGTGGTAACTTGAAGACTAAATCAATAACTGGGCAGTTAAGTTGGTAACTATGACAGTTTCAATTTGACAGTTATGTAAATTATTTCCGCAATTACTTTTTCACCATTACATTCCACAAAAAATTGAAAAAATGTGTTAGGTATTGCCAAAATGACACTTAAATGTCAAAAAGTGACAGTTCAAATATCAAAAAGACAGTTGAAATGTAGGAAAGTGACAGTTCAAATGTCATACAAATTTACAGAACAGTGTTGCATTTGTGTCAAGACTAGTGTCAAATTGACTGTTAAGTTGGCAACTCGAAGATTAAGTTAGTAACTTGAGGACTATGGTGGTAACTTGAATGCTAAATCAGTAACTAGACATTTAAGTTGGTAACTGTGACACATTCAATTTGACAGTAACATTGGCATATTGACAGTTACAAATCTTTGTTGGTGGTGCTTTAAGTATTTGTCAAATTGACGGTTAAGTTAGTAACTCGAAGATTAAGTTGGTATTTTGAGATTAATGAGATAAATTAAAGACTGAATCAGTAACTAGAAAATTAAATTGGTAACTTTGATAGTTGCAATTTGACTATAACATTCGCACATTGACAGTTACAAATCTGTGTTGGTGATGCTTGAAGAGTTGTGTCAAATCGACTATTAAGTTGGTAACTCGAAGATTAAGTTGGTAACTAGAAGATTAAGTTGGTAACTAGAAGATTAGGGTGGTAACTAGAAGGCTAAATCAGTAACTAGATAGCTCAGTATGTAACTATGACAGTTTCAAATTGACAGTCACGTTGGCACATTTACAGTTGCAAATCAGCTGTGGTGATGCTTCAAGTGTTGTGTTAAATTGACTGTTAAGTTGGTAACTAGAAGATTATGTTGGTCACTTGTATATTTAGTTGGTTACTTGAAGGTTAAGTATTTACTAACTTAACCTTCAAGTAACCAACTAAATATACAAGTGACCAACATAATCTTCTAGTTACCAAGTTAACAGTCAATTTAACAAAATACTTGAAGCAGTTAAGTGACAGTGATGAAGTGACAGTGACAGTTAAGTTGGCAACTTTGACAATTCAGTTGTCTATTTGACATTGACGTTGTCACATTGCCAGTTCATTTAAGAGTTTATGTCAATCACCTTTTATTATTTGTTTTGGCGTGTTTATCGTGTTAACTTTTATTTTTTTTAAATATTTATAGAGGAAAAGCCAGATAAAGTGAGCTGAAATGAAATAAAATCAGTTTCCTGTCTCAAAATAAACAAAACAAAGGCGAATCAATGACCTGTCAAAATATTCAGTTGGCAACATTGTGCCATCACAGTTGCTACTACTGCTTTACTAATACGTTTTGCAAGGTCACCAACATAAAAATATATTCAAGTTTTTGTTGGTCGCCGAATCAATGACCTGTCAGAATATTCAGTTGGCAACATTGTGGCATCACAGTTGCTACTAGTGCTTTACAAAGACGTATTGCAATGTCACCAACATATAAATATATTAATGTTTTTGTCGGTCGGCGAATCAATGACCTGTCAAAATATTCAGTTGGCAACATTTTGATATCACCGTTGCTACGATTGCTTTACAAATACGTTTTGCAAAGTCACCAACATAAACATATATTAAAGTTTTTGTTGGTCGACGAATCAGGACCTGTCAAAATATTCAGTTGGCAACATTGTGGTAACACAGTTGCTACGCCTGCTTTACAAAGACGTTTTGCAATGTCCCCAACATATAAATAGTTTAATGTTTTTGTTTGTCGGCGAATCAATGACCTGTCGGAATATTCAGTTGGCAAAATTGTGGTATCACAGTTGCTACGCCTGCTTTACAAAGACGTTTTACAATGTCACCAACATATAAATATATTAAAGTTTTTGTTGGTTTTTTAGTTGGCAACATTCTGCTATCACAGTTGCTACGCCTGCTTTACAAAGACGGTTTGCAAAGTCACCAACATAAAAATATATTCAAGTTTTTGTTGGTCGCCGAATCAATGACCTGTCAGAAAGTTCAGTTGGCAACATTGTGGCATCACAGTTGCTACTACTCCTTTACAAAGACGTTTTGTAATGTCACCAACATTAAAATATATTAAAGTTTTTGTTTGACGGCGAATCAATGACCTGTCAAAATATTCAGTTGGCAACATTGTGTTATCACAGGCGCTACGTATGCTTTACAAAGACATTTTGCAAGGTCACCAACATAAAATATTTTAAAGTTTTTGTTGGTCGGCGAATCAATGACCTGTCAAAATATTCAGTTGGTAACATTTTGATATCACAGTTGCTACGCAATGTTGGTGTACAGTTGGTTGCATAACTACGTGTGCGTTTTTACGATGAAATTTCGTTTTTGTTTCGGAAATCCCGTTGGAGTTCTAATTTTATTTCTTTCCTAGGAAATTGTCGATTGCTTATGTAAATGAGGCGATGGAAATAGATAAATGGTTCTGAAAACTGTGGAGACAGTAGTGGGTATCCCAAAACCGACTCGTTATTTAGAACTGCGGAAATGTAACCAGTGTTGCCAATATTTGTATCAATCATAGATTGTGAAATTATTATTTTTTATGTATTAAATATTACAGTGATTAAATGTGAAATTGTGACGGTTTTGACAATTAGAAAACAATCAAATGTCTTAATTTTAAGATTTTTGATATTCCATTTGTGAAAATTAACGTTTCTTTGACAGTTTAAGGAAATTTGACATTAAAATTTGACATTAAAGGTTTTGTCAATTAAAAAACAATCGAATATTTTAAATTCAGGTTTTTTTATAGTTAATTCTGTAAATTTGACATTTCTTTGACAGTTTATCAACGAAATTTGAGATTGAAATTGCGAAAACAAAGGTTTTTTTTTCAAATTATGACGGTTTGGACAATTTAAAACAAACAAATGTTATCAATTAAGGTTTTTTGAAAATTCATGTTTGAAATTTAACGTTTCTTTGACAGTTTATCAATTAAATTTGGGATTAAAATTGAGAAAACAGCTGTTTTTTGGCAAATTGTGATCGATTTGACAATTAAAAAAACAAACAAATGTCTTAAATTAAGGTTTTTTGAAATTTGCCGTTTCTTTGAGAGTTCATCGATTTATCGACTGTTTTTATCCAACTTGTGACAGTTTTGACAATTAAAATACAAGCAAATGTCTTAAACTAAAGTTTTTTTAATAATTCATTTGTGAAATTTGACGTTTCTTTGACAGTTTATCAACGAAGTTTGAGATTAAAATTGCGAAAACAAGGTTTTTTTTTCCAAATTGTGACGGTTTTCTCAATTAAAAAACAAACAAATGTTTTGTAATAAATTTGACGTTTGTTTGACAGTTTAGCAATGAAATTTGACATTAAAATGTCTAAAATTAAGGTTTTTTTTGATAATTCATTTGTGAAATTTGACGTTTCTTTGACAGTTTATCAACGAAATTTGAGATTAAAATTGCGAAAACAAGGGTTTTTTTTCCAAATTGTGACGGTTTTCTCAATTAAAAAACAAACAAATGTTTTGTAATAAATTTGACGTTTGTTTGACAGTTTAGCAATGAAATTTAATATTAAAATGTCTTAAATTAAGGTTTTTCTTTCATTTGTGAAATTTGACGTTTCTTTGACAGTTTATCAACAAAATTTGAGATTAAAATTGCGAGAACAAAGTTTTTTTTTTTAATTTTGACGGTTTTGACAATTAAAAAACAAACAAATGCCTTCAATTAACGTTTTTTGAGTGTTAATTTTAGAAATTTTACGTTTCTTTGACAGTTTATCAATGAAATTTGACATTAACATTAAGAAAACAGCTGTTTTTTGCCAAATTGTGATAGTTTTGACAATTAAAATACAACCAAATGTCTTAAATTAAGGTTTTTATGATAATTCATTTCTGAAACTTGACGTTTCTTTGACAGTTTATCTTAAGTTAAATTTGGGTTTAAAATTGAAACAAACAAATGTCTAAAATTAATATTTTTTTAAAGTTAATTTTTGAAATTTGACGTTTCTTTGACAGTTCATCAATGAAATTTGAGATTAAAATTGAGAAATCCGCTGTTTTTTGCCAAATTGTGACAGATTTGAAAATTTAAAACCAAACAAATGTCTTAAATTAAGGTTTTTTTGATAATTAATTTGTGAAATTTGACGTTTGTTTGGCAGTTTATCAACGTAATTTTAACGATAACTAATTTAAACGATATTACAATTGAGAAAACACAAGGTTTTTTTTTCCAAATTATGACGTTTTAACAATAAAGAAATAAACAAATGTCAATTTGTGACAGTTTTGACAATTAAAAAACAAACAAATGTCTTAAATTAAGGTTATTTTAAAGTTCAAGTTTGAAATTTGACGTTTCTTTGGCAGTTTATCAACGAAATTTGATATTAGGATTGCGAAAAAAGAATTTTTTGTCCAAATTGTGACGTTTTTAACAATTAAAAAACAAACAAATGTCTTAAACTAACGTTTTTTGAATGTTCATTTTTGAAATTTGACGTTTCTTTGACAACTCATCAATGAAATTTGGGATTAAAATTGAGAAATCATCTGTTTTTTTTTGCCAAATTGTGACAGTTTTGACAATTCAAAAACGAACAAATGTCTAAAATTAAGGTTTATTGATAATTCATTTGTGAAATTTGACGTTTGTTTGAGTTTATCAACGAAATTTAAACGATATTACAATTGAGCAAACACAGGTTTTTTTTCCAAATTGTGACGGTTTTAACAATAAAAAAATAAACAAATGTCAAATTGTGACAGTTTTGACAATTAAAAAACAAACAAATGTCTTAAATTAATGTTTTTTGAAAGTTCATTTTTGAAATTTGACGTTTCTTTCACAGTTCATCAATGAAATTTGACATTAAAATTGAGACAACAGCTACTTTTTGTCAAATTGTGACGGTTTTGACAATTAAAAAACCAACAAATGTCTTAAATTAATGTTTTTTGAAAGTTTATTTTTAAAATTTGATGTTTCTTTGACAGTTTATCAATGAAATTTGACATTAAATTTGGAAAAAAACCCTTTATTATTGCAATTTTAATCTCAAATTTCATTGATAAACTGTCGAAGAAACGTCAAATTCAACAAATGAATTATTAGAAAAACCTTAATTTAAGACATTTGTTTGTTTTTTGATTGCCAAAACTGTCACAGTTTGGCAGAAAACTACTGTTTCCTCACTTTTAATGCCAAATTTCGTTGATAAACTGTCAAAGAAATGTAGAAATTAAAAAATTAACTTTCAAAAAACCTTAATTTAAGACATTTGTTTGTTTTTTAATTATTAAAACTGTCACAATTTGACATTTGTTAATTTTTTTAATGATAAAAAAGTCACAATTTGGAAAAAACCTGTGTTTTCTCAATTGTAATATCAAATTTCGTGGATAAACTGTCAAAGAAACGTCAAATTTCACAAATAAATTATCAAAAAAACCTTAATTTAAGACATTTGTTGGTTTTTAAATTGTCGAAACTGTCGCAATTTGGCAAAAACCAGCTGATTTCTCTATTTTAATCTCAAATTTCATTGATGAACTGTCATAGAAATGTCAAATTTAAAAAATGAACTTTTAAAAAAGCTTAATTTAAGACATATGTTTGTTTTTTAATCGTCAAAACTGTCACAATTTGGCAAAAACAGCTATTTTCTCAATTTTATTGTCAAATTTCATTGATAAACTGTCAAAGAAACATCAAATTTCAAAAATGAACCTTCAAAAAACCTTAATTTAAGACATTTGTTTGTTTCTTAATTGTCAAAAGTCACAATTTTGGAAAAAAAAACTGTTTTCGCAATTTTAATCTTAAATTTCATTGATAAACTGTCAAAGTAAAGTCAAATTCCAAAAATGAATTATCAAAAAAACCTTAATTTAAGACAATTGTTTGTTTTTTGATTGTCAAAACTGTCACAATTTGGCAAAGCAAAAATTCGTAAAATTTCTAAGAAATTCGTAAAATTTGAGAATTTCTAATTAAAAATTTGCAAAATTTGAAAATTTTTAAACAAAAATTCGCACAATTTGATAATTTCTAAGCAAAAATTCGCAAAATTTGAACATTTCTAAGCAAAAATTCTAAAAAATTTGAAAATTTCTATGCAGAATTTCGCAAAATGTTAAACTTTCTAATAAAAAAATTGCAAAATTTGAAAATTTTTAAGCAAAAATTCGTAAATTATGATAATTACAAAAATTGTAACCTATAGACAACATTTAATAAACGTATCAATATTTCGAAATTTCTAAGCAAAAATTCGTAAAATTTGAAAATTTGCGCTTTTTTTTTCACAAAAAATGTTCAAATTTTGATAATTTTTATTTTTAAATCCTTAAATTTTGCAACGTTTCACCTTGAAATTTACAAATTTTGCAAATTTTCACATTCAAATCTTGAAATTTTCACAGGTTTTGTTAAAATTTTGGAATTTCTTCTCAAAAGTTTTTTAAATTTTGTTTATTTTCACTTTGAAAGCTTCAAATTTTGCCAAATTTTACCAAAAAAATCACAAATTTTCCTTGTTTTTTTCACCAAACTTTTTTATTACAATATTTCCAGAATTTTCAAAAAACAAACAATATTCAGTCAAATTTGAAATTGCGAAATCTAAGATTTTTTTACATATTGTGACGGTTTTGACAATTAAAAAACAAACAAATGTCTTAAATTAAGGTTTTTGGAAAGTTCATGTTTGAAATTTGACGTTCTTTGACAGTTTATACATGAAATTTGACATTAAAATTGAGAAAACGGCTGTTTTTTTGCCAAATTGTGACGATTTTGACAATTACAAAACAAACAAATGTCTTAAATTAACGTTTTTTTAAAGTTCATTTGTGAAATTTGTCGTTTCTTTGGCAGTTTATCAATTAAATTAGAGATTTAATTGATAATTAGAGATTTAATTGATAGAGGCAGTTTATCATTAAAATTGAGAAAACAAAGGCTTTTTTCCAAATTGTGACGGTTGTGACAACTAAAAAGCAAACAACAATCTTAAATTAACGTTTTTTTGAGTTCATTTTTGAAATTTAACGTTTGTTTGACAGTTTATCAATGAAATTTGGCATTAAAATTGATAAAACGACTGTTTTTGTTGATAAAGCATATGTCTTAAAAACATATGTCTTAAATTAAGCTTTTTTGAAAGTTCATTTTTGAAATTTGACATTTCTTTGACAGTTCATCAATGAAATTTGAGATTAAAATAGAGAAATCAGCTGGTTTTTGCCAAATTGCGACAGTTTTGTCAATTTAAAAACCAACAAATGTCTTAAATTAAGGTTTTTTGATAATTCATATGTGGAATTTGACGTTTCTTTGACAGTTTATCAACGAAATTTGATATTGCAATTGAGAAAACGCAGGTTTTTTTTTCCAAATTGTGACGGTTTTGACAATTAAAAGACAAATAAATGTCAAAAATTTATAATATATAACAAATTTAGTGAATTTTGCTTATAAATTTTCAAATTTTGCGAATTCTTGCTTAGAAATTATCATATTTTACGAATTTTTGTTTAAAAATGTTCAAATTTTGCAATTTTTTTATTAGAAAGTTTCAAATTTTGAGAATTTCTGCTTAGAAATTTTCAAATTTTGCGAATTTATGTTTAGAAATCATCAAATTTTGAGAATTTTTGGTTAAAAATTTTCAAATTTTTAATTAGAAATTTAATAATTTTGCGAATTTCTTAGAAATTTTACGAATTTTTGCTTAGAAATTTCGAAATATTGATACGTTTATGAAATTTTGTCTGTAGATTACAATTTTGCGAATTTGTTTTCACCAAAAATGTTAAAATTTTGTTTATTTTTATTTTTAAATCCTTAAATTTTGCAACTTTTCACCTTGAAATCTCCAAATTTTGCAAATTTTCACATTGAAATCTTGACATTTTCACAGGTTTTGTTAAAATTTTGGAATATCTACTCAACAAATTTTTATATCTTGTTTATTTTCACTTTGAAAGCTTCAAATATTGCAAAATTTCGCCAAATAATTCACAAATTTTCCCCAAATTTTCTCCAAACTTTTTTGTTACAATATTTCCAAAATTTTCAAAAAAGAAACAAAATTCAGTCAAATTTGAAATTGCGAAATCCAAGATTTTTTTTACAAATTGTGACGGTTTTGACAATTAAAAAACAAACAAATGTCTTAAATTAACGTTTTTTTAAAGTTCATTTTTTATATTTGACGTTTCTGACAGTTTATCAATTAAATTTGGGATTAAAATTGAGAAAACAGCTGTTTTTTGCCGAATTGTGATCGATTTGACAATTAAAAAACAAACAAATGTCTTAAATTAAGGATTTTTGAAAGTTAATTTTTGAAATTTGCCGTTTCTTGGAGAGTTCATCGATTTATCGACTGTTTTTATCCAACTTGTGACAGTTTTGACAATTAAAATACAAGCAAATGTCTTAAACTAAGGTTTTTTTAATAATTCATTTGTGAAATTTGACGTTTCTTTGACAGTTTATCAACGAAATTTGAGACTAAAATTGCGAAAACAAGTTTTTTTTTCCAAATTGTGACGGTTTTCTCGATTAAAAAACAAACAAATGTCTTAAACTAAGGTTTTATGAAAGTTCATTTTTTAAATTTGACGTTTGTTTGACAGTTTAGCAATGAAATTTGAGATTAAAATGTCTCAAATTAAGGTTTTTTTTGATAATTCATTTGTGAAATTTGACGTTTCTTTGACAGTTTATCAACGAAATTTGAGATTAAAATTGCGAGATCAAAGGTTTTTTTTTTAATTTTGACGGTTTTGACAATTAAAAAACAAACAAATGCCTTCAATTAACGTTTTTTTAAAGTTAATTTTAGAAATTTTACGTTTCTTTGACAGTTTATCAATGAAATTTGACATTAACATTAAGAAAACAGCTGTTTTTTGCCAAATCGTGATAGTTTTGACAATTAAAATACAACCAAATGTCTTAAATTAAGGTTTTTATGATAATTCATTTCTGAAACTTGACGTTTCTTTGACAGTTTATCTTAAGTTAAATTTGGGTTTAAAATTGAAACAAACAAATGTCTAAAATTAATATTTTTTTAAAGTTAATTTTTGAAATTTGACGTTTCTTTGACAGTTCATCAATGAAATTTGAGATTAAAATTGAGAAATCCGCTGTTTTTTGCCAAATTGTGACAGATTTGAAAATTTAAAATCAAACAAATGTCTTAAATTAAGGTTTTTTTGATAATTAATTTGTGAAATTTGACGTTTGTTTGGCAGTTTATCAACGTAATTTTAACGATAACTAATTTAAACGATATTACTATTGAGAAAACACAAGGTTTTTTTCCAAATTATGACGTTTTAACAATAAAGAAATAAACAAATGTCAATTTGTGACAGTTTTGACAATTAAAAAACAAACAAATGTCTTAAATTAAGGTTATTTTAAAGTTCAAGTTTGAAATTTGACGTTTCTTTGGCAGTTTATCAACGAAATTTGATATTAGGATTGCGAAAAAAGAGTTTTTTTTTCCAAATTGTGACGTTTTTAACAATTAAAAAACAAACAAATGTCTTAAACTAACGTTTTTTGAATGTTCATTTTTGAAATTTGACGTTTCTTTGACAGTTCATCAATGAAATTTGGGATTAAAATTGAGAAATCATCTGTTTTTTTTTTGCCAAATTGTGACAGTTTTGACAATTCAAAAACGAACAAATGTCTAAAATTAAGGTTTTTTGATAATTCATTTGTGAAATTTAACGTTTGTTTGAGTTTATCAACGAAATTTAAACGATATTACAACTGAGCAAACACAAAATTGAGTTTTTTTCCAAATTGTGACGGTTTTAACAATAAAAAAATAGACAAATGTCAAATTGTGACAGTTTTGACAATTAAAAAACAAACAAATGTCATAAATTAATGTTTTTTGAAAGTTCATTTTTAAAATTTGATGTTTCTTTGACAGTTTATCAATGAAATTTGACATTAAATTTGGAAAAAAACCTTTGTTTTCGCAATTTTAATCTCAAATGTCATTGATAAACTGTCGAAGAAACGTCAAATTCCACAAATTAATTATTAGAAAAACCTTAATTTAAGACATTTTTTTGATTGCCAAAACTGTCACAGTTTGGCAGAAAACTACTGTTTCCTCAATTTTAATGCCAAATTTCGTTGATAAACTGTCAAAGAAATGTAGAAATTAAAAAACTTTCAAAAAACCTTAATTTAAGACATTTGTTTGTTTTTTAATTGTTAAAACTGTCACAATTTGACAATTGTTAATTTTTTTATTGATAAAACAGTCACAATTTGGAAAAAAACCTGTGTTTTCTCAATTGTAATATCAAATTTCGTGGATAAACTGTCAAAGAAACGACAAATTTCACAAATAAATTATCAAAAAAACCTTAATTTAAGACATTCGTTGGTTTTTAAATTGTCAAAACTGTCGCAATTTGGCAAAAACCAGCTGATTTCTCTATTTTAATCTCAAATTTCATTGATGAACTGTCATAGAAATGTCAAATTTAAAAAATGAACTTTCAAAAAAGCTTAATTTAAGACATATGTTTGTTTTTTAGTCGTCAAAACTGTCACAATTTGGCAAGAAACAGCTGTTTTCCCAATTTTAATGTCAAATTTCATTGATAAACTGTCAAAGAAACATCAAATTTCAAAAATGAACCTTCAAAAAACCTTAATTTAAGACATTTGTTTGTTTCTTAATTGTCAAAAAAGTCACAATTTTGGAAAAAAAACTGTTTTCGCAATTTTAATCTTAAATTTCATTGATAAACTGTCAAAGTAACGTCAAATTCCAAAAATGAGTTAACAAAAAAACCTTAATTTAAGACAATTGTTTGTTTTTTGATTGTCAAAACTGTCACAATTTGTCAAAGCAAAAATTCGTAAAATTTGAAAATTTCTGAGAAATTCGTAAAATTTGAGAATTTCTTATTAAAAATTTGCAAAATTTGAAAATTTTTAAACAAAAATTCGCAAAATTTGAAAATTTCTAAGCAAAAATTCGCAAACTTTGAACATTTCTAAGCAAAAATTCTCAAAAATTTGAAAATTTCTAAGCAGAATTTCGCAAAATTTGAAACTTTCTAATAAAAAAATTGCATAATTTGAAAATTTTTAAGCAATAATTCGTAAAATATGATAAATACAAAAATTGTAACCTATAGACAACATTTAATAAACTTTTATCAATATTTCGAAATTTCTAAGCAAAAATTCGTAAAATTTGAAAATTTGCATTTTTTTTCACCAAAAATGTTCAAATTTTGTTTATTTTTATTTTTAAATCCTTAAATTTTGCAACTTTTCACCTTGAAATCTCCAAATTTTGCAAATTTTCACATTCAAATCTTGAAACTTTCACAGGTTTTGTTAAAATTTTGGAATTTCTTCTCAAAAGTTTTTTAAATTTTGTTTATTTTCACTTTGAAAGCTTCAAATTTTGCAAAATTTTACCAAAAAAATTACAAATTTTCCTTGTTTTTTTCACTAAACTTTTTAATTACAATATTTCCAGAATTTTCAAAAAACAAACAATATTCAGTCAAATTTGAAATTGCGAAATCTAAGATTTTTTTACAAATTGTGACGGTTTTGACAATTAAAAAACAAACAAATGTCTTAAATTAAGGTTTTTTGAAAGTTCATGTTTGAAATTTGACGTTTCTTTGACAGTTTATACATGAAATTTGACATTAAAATTGAGAAAACGGCTGTTTTTTGCCAAATTGTGACCGATTTGACAATTAAAAGACAAACAAATCTCTCAAAACAAGGTTTTTTTGATAATTAATTTGTGAAATTTTACGTTTCTTTGGCAGTTTATTAACGAAATTTGACATTAAAATTGCGAAAGCAAAGATTTTTTTCCCAAATTGTGACGATTTTGACAATTACAAAACAAACAAATGTCTTAAATTAACGTTTTTTTAAAGTTCATTTGTGAAATTTGTCGTTTCTTTGGCAGTTTATCAATTAAATTAGAGATTAAAATTGAGAAAACAAAGGCTTTTTTCCAAATTGTGACGGTTTTGACAACTAAAAAGCAAACAACAATCTTAAATTAACGTTTTTTTGAGTTCATTTTTGAAATTTAACGTTTGTTTGACAGTTTATCAATGAAATTTGGCATTAAAATTGATAAAACGACTGTTTTTGTTGATAAAGCATATGTCTTAAAAACATATGTCTTAAATTAAGCTTTTTTGAAAGTTCATTTTTGAAATTTGACATTTCTTTGACAGTTCATCAATGAAATTTGAGATTAAAATAGAGAAATCAGCTGGTTTTTGCCAAATTGCGACAGTTTTGTCAATTTAAAAACCAACAAATGTCTTAAATTAAGGTTTTTTGATAATTCATATGTGGAATTTGACGTTTCTTTGACAGTTTATCAACGAAATTTGATATTGCAATTGAGAAAACACAGGTTTTTTTTTCCAAATTGTGACGGTTTTGACAATTAAAAGACAAATAAATGTCAAAAATTTATAATATATAACAAATTTAGTGAATTTTGGTTATAAATTTTCAAATTTTGCGAATTTTTGCTTAGAAATGTTCAAAATTTTGCGAATTCTTGCTTAGAAATTATCAAATTTTACGAATTTTTGTTTAAAAATGTTCAAATTTTGCAATTTTTTTATTAGAAAGTTTCAAATTTTGAGAATTTCTGCTTAGAAATTTTCAAATTTTGCAATTTTTTTATTAGAAAGTTTCAAATTTTGAGAATTTCTGCTTAGAAATTTTCAAATTTTGCAATTTTTTTTATTAGAAAGTTTCAAATTTTGAGAATTTCTGCTTATAAATTTTCAAATTTTGCGAATTTTTTTAGAAATCATCAAATTTTGAAAATTTTTGGTTAAAAATTTTCAAATTTTTAATTAGAATTTTTTTAATTTTGCGAATTTCTTAGAAATTTTACGAATTTTTGCTTCGAAATTTCGAAATATTGATACGTTTATGAAATTTTGTCTATAGATTACAATTTTGCGAATTTGTTTTCACCAAAAATGTTCAAATTTTGTTTATTTTTATTTTTAAATCCTTAAATTTTGCAACTTTTCACCTTGAAATCTAAAAATTAAGCAAATTTTCACATTGAAATCTTGACATTTTCACAGGTTTTGTTTAAATTTTGGAATATCTACTCAAAAAAAATTTATATCTTGTTTATTTTCACTTTGAAAGCTTCAAATATTTCAAAATATCGCCAAAAAATTCACAAATTTTCCCCAAATTTTCTCCAAACTTTTTTGTTACAATATTTCCAAAATTTTCTAAAAAGAAACAAAATTCAGTTAAATTTGAAATTGCGAAATCCAAGATTTTTTTTACAAATTGTGACGGTTTTGACAATTAAATAACAACAAATGTCTTAAATTAACGTTTTTTTAAAGTTAATTTTTTATATTTGACGTTTCTTTGACTTTTTATCAATGAAATTAGGCATTAAAATTGAGAAAACAGCTGTTTTTTTCCAAATTGTGACAGTTTTGACAATCAAAAAACAAACAATTGTCTTAAATTAATGTTTTTTTTGATAATTAATTTGTGAAATTTGACGTTTCTTTTACAGTTTATTAACGAAATTTGAAATTAAAATTGCGAAAACAAAGATATTTTTCTCAAATTGTGACGATTTTGACAATTAAATAACAAACAAATGTCTTAACTTTAGGTTTTTTGAAAGTTCATGTTTGAAATTTGGCGTTTCTTTGACAGTTTATCCATGAAATTTGACATTAAAATTGAGAAAACAGCTGTTTTTGCCAAATTGTGTCAGTTTTGATAATTAAAAAACAAACAAATGTATTAAATTAAGGTTTTTTTTAATTCATTTGTGAAATTTGATGTTTCTTTGACAGTTTATCAACAAAATTTGAGATTAAAATTACGAAAACAGGTTTTTTTCCAAATTGTGACGGTTTTGACAATTAAAAAACAAGAAAATGTCTTAAATTATGTTTTTTTTAAAGTTAATTTTTTAAATTTGTCGTTTCTTTGACAGTTTATCAACGAAATTTGACATTAAAATTGAGAAATCAGCAGTTTTTATCGAACTTGTGACAGTTTTGACAATTACAATACAAGCAAATGTCTTAAATTAAGGTTTTTATGATAATTTATTTGTGAAATTTGACGTTTCTTTGACAGTTTATCTACGAAATTTGGGTTTAAAATTGCGAAAACAAATGTTTTTTTCTTCCAAATTGACGTTTTTGACAATTAAAAAACAAACAAATGTCTTAAATTAAGGTTTAAAGTTTATTTTTTAAATTCTACGTTTCTTTGACAGTTAAGGTTTTTGAGAAAACAGCTGTTTTTTTCCAAATTGTGTCAGTTTTGACAATCAAAAAACAAACAATTGTCTTAAATTAAGGTTTTTTTTGATAATTAATTTGTGAAATTTGACGTTTCTTTGACAGTTTATCACCGAAATTTGAGATTAAAATTGCGAAAACAAAGATTTTTTTTTCCAAATTGTGATGGATTTGACAATCAAAAATCAAACAAATGTCTTAAATTAAGGTTTTTGAAACTTCATTTTTGAAATTTGACGTTTCTTTGACAGGTTATAATTGAAATTTGACATTAAAATAGCGAAAATTTTTTTTGCCAAATTGTGACAGTTTTGACAAATAAAAAACAAACAAATGTCTTAAATTAAGGTTATTTTGATGATGCATTTCTGAAATTTTATGTTTCTTTGACAGTTTATCAACGAAATTTGAGGTTAAAATTGCGAGAACTAAGTTTTTTTTTCAAATTGTGACGTTTTTGACAATTAAAAAACAAATGTCTTACATTAAGATTTTTCGAAAGTTCATTTTTGAAATTTTACGTTTCTTTGACAGTTTAACAATGAAATTTAACATTAAAGTTGAGAAGTTTGAGTTGAACAGTTGAGAAAGTTTGCCAAATTGTGTCAGTTTTGATAATTAAAAAACAAACTAATGTTTTGAATTAAGGTTTTTTTGAAAAGACATATGTGGAATTTGACGTTTCTTTGACAGTTTATCAACGAAATTTGAGATTAAAATTGGGAAAACACAGGTTTTTGTTTGCAAATTGTGACGGTTCTGATAATTAAAAAACAAACAAATGCCTTAAATTATGGTTTTTTTAAAGTTCATTTTTGAAATTCTACTTTTCTTTGACAGTTTATCAATGAAATTTTTCATTAAAATTGAGATAACAGCTGTTTTTGCCAGATTGTGTCATTTTTGACAACCAGAAAACAAACAATTGTCTTAAATTAAGGTTTTTTGATAATTCATTTGTGGAATTTGACGTTTCTTTGACAGTTTAAGAACGAAATTTAAGATTAAAATTGCGAAACAAAGATTTTTTTCTAAATTGTAACGGTTTTGACAATTAAAAAACAAACAAATTAATGACGTTTCTTTGACAGTTTATCATATCAATGAAATTTGACATTAAAATTGAGAAAACAGCTGTTTTTTACCAAATTGTGTCAGTTTTGACAATAAAAAAAACGGCCAAGTGCGAGTTGTGACTCGCGCACCGAGGGTTCCGGACAAACTTGTAAGTAAGGTATCTTTAGGAGGACCTAACTGTATGCAACCCATATGCTTCTGGTGCCTGACAATAACAACAACAACAGCAACACATTAGTGTATTTTCATAAGTTTCTAATAATAAATTCGTTATTTTTCTTGTAATTAAACTACATATTTACGGTTTTCAGATTTTTCCCTTTACATGTGCTGTAAGACACCGCTTCTTGCCAAATTTCATGATTCTAGGTCAACGGGAAGTACCCTATAGGTTTTGATTCCCTTGTGAAATCGCAAAATATGCGACATAAACGGTCATATCTTTCGATCGCGTTGACTTACAAGTTTGATTTTTTCACAGCTGAAAGAGACCGCAGACCCGAGTATTTGATACAAATTTCAATTTGTTACCTCTACGCGTTCCTAATAAAAATGGTCTTGACAGACAGACAGACAGACGGACAAGAAAGTGATCCTATAAGGGTTCCGTTTTTGGTACGGAACCCTAAAAACAAACAAATGTCAAAAATTTAGTATATATAACAAATTTATTGCGAATACAAATTTATATACGAATTTTTGCTTATAAATTTTGCGAATTTTTGCTTAGAAATGTTCAAATTTTGCGAATTTCTGCTTGGAAATTATGAAATTTTGCGAATTTTAGTTTAACAATTTTCAAATTTTTAGTTAGCAATTTTCAAATTTTGCGAATTTCTGCTTAGAAATTTTCAAATTTTGCGAATTTTTGCTTAAAAATTTTCAAATATTGATGCCTTTATTAAATTTTGTCTAAAAGTTACAATTTTGCGAATTTTTTTTCACAAAAAATGTTCACAAATTTTGTTTATTTTTATCTTTAAATCCTTAAATTTTGCAACTTTTTCCCTTGAAATCTCCAAATTTTGCATTTTCACATTAAAATCTTGAAATTTTCACAGGTTTTGTTAAAATTTTGGAATTTCTACTCAATTTTTTTTTAAATTTAGTTTATTTTCGCTTTAAAAGCTTCAAATTTTTCAAAATTTCGCCAAAAAATTCACAAATTTTCCTTGTTTTTTTCTCCAAGCAATTATTTTAAAGTTTTTTGTCTACAAAACTTACATATTTCCTACATTACTTCCAAAATTTTCAGAAAACAAACAAAAATCAGTCAAATTTGAAACATTCTGTCAAAAAAAATGACAACTTTAAGCATTAAATTTTGACAATTGATAAGTATATGCCAAAATTTGACAATCCAAGTTGATTTATTTGCAAAATCAAAAACCAAATTTTGACTATTGCTGTCAAAATTTGATAGTTAGATAGTCTTAGTCGTTGATATCTTTGCAAACACTTTCATTGAAAAAACAAACAAAAGTACGGATTAAAATCTCTCAAATTGAAACATCCTGTCAAAATTTGACAAACAAAGCTATCAAATTTCGACAATTGACAAGAGTTATGTCAACATTTGTCAGCTAAATACCTCTAACCCGTTGATTTATCTGTGAAATAAAGACATTTTCAGCGTAGAAATCGAAACAAAAAGATTATCAAAATTTTTGACAATTAAAAACAAACAAATGTCTTAAATTAACATTTTTTTAAAGTTCAATTTTTAAATTTTACGTTTCTTTGACAGTTTATCAATGAAATTTAAGAATCAAAGACATTAAAATTTAGGAAAGAGATGTTTTTTACCACATTGTGACAGTTTTGACAATCAAAAAACAAAGAAATGTCTTAAATTAAGTTTTTTTTGATAATTTGTGAAATTTGACGTTTCTTTGACAGTTTATACGAAATTTGACTTTAAAACTGCGATTTTTTTTTTGGAAATAACAATTTGAAAGTGTTAAATGATTAAGAATGACAGTTCTCAAGATTGTTTGTCAAACTAAGTGTCAATATTCAATGTTGCCAAAATAAAATAAATTTTGTTATTGACGCCGTATCAAATCACACGTGCTAGTTGACAAACATATTCTGTCAACTACCAGAAATTGCATCAAATTAATTTTGATATGTGTCAAATTTGTAATTCTGACACGTGCCAAATCGCACTTGCTAGCTTTTTTCAAACGAAACAAGTAACAAAAATTGCATCAAATTAATTATGACATTTGTCAAATTAGTAATTATAACACGTGTTAAAAAGCAATGTTCAATGTTGCCAAAATAAAAAAAAAATGTTATTGATACGTGTCAAATCACACGTGCTAGTTGACAAACATGTTCTGACAACTGCCAGAAATTAATTACGACATATGTCAAATTTGTAATTGTGACACGTGTCAAATCGCACTTGCTAGCTTCTTTCAAATATGACAACTGGCAAAAATTGCAATAAATTAATTGTCATGTGTCAAATTTGTAATTGTTGTTGTGGTATTAAATCACACATGCTAGCTTTTTTTCCAAAGATGACAATTCCTAAAATTTGCATGAAATTAAGTTTTAAATTTGAAGTTTTTTATTCTTTTGTTTCAAAATAAAAATCATTCTATTCCGTTTGTCTGCCGGTTCGGTCAAGATTCGACAAGTCCAGACGAGAATATACGCGCCTCCAACTACCCCGTTGCCGTTGCGCGTCCGAAAACGCAGAGTTGCTTGTAACCGCATGCAGTGAATACCCACGGTGTGGCAACGCTGTCGACGTAATGGGGCCCGCTGGAAGGACACGTGACGTCACGTGGTCATGTGAAATTCGTGCGCTATCTGACAAACAACAATTTCAACTATGTGGAGATAAGTCAGTCGGCTGTCAACTGTCACACCGCGCGGATATTTGAGGGGAAATATATTTTTTTGACATTTGACAGTTTTTTTTTGTTGTTTAGTTCGATTTGTCGCGGCTCCGCCCCCCTTTCTCGTGCCGTTTTTGTGCGACTTTGTGATAAAGTTTTGGTTTTTTTCGCGGTTTTTTGTTGTTGTTGTGACGTTCGGATTCTTTTGTTGCATTTGGATTTATTGCGAATTTTTTAGGAAAAATATATTAGTCAAGGTCAGTGTTTTAGTTTTACTTTTTTTGTGTAATTTCAATAAAGCAATGAATTTTTGCATAAAAATGTTAAAATTTTATTGTTTTTTCTTTGGAAAAATGGATTTCTAAGCAAAAATTTGAATATTTCTAAGCTAGAAATCGCAAAATTTTAAAATTTCTAAGCAAAAATTCGCGAAATTTGATCATTTCTAAGCAAAAATTCGTAAACTTTGAACATATCTAAGCAAAAATTCGCACAATTTCTATACAAAAATTCGCAAAATTTCTGAACAAAAATTCGCAAAATTTGAAAATTTTTAAACAAAAATTCGCAAAATTTGATCATTTCTAAGCAAAAATTTGAATACTTCTAAGCAAAAATTCGATAAATTTGAAAATTTCTAAGCAAAAATTCGCAAAATTTGAAAATTTCTAAGCAAAAATTCGCAAAATTTGAAGAAAACTAAAATTATTTTTAGTTGAAAATCTGCAAGAAACTATTTAATGTTCAAATTTTCTGAATTTTTGCTTAAAAATTATCAAATTTTGTGAATTTTTGCTTAGAAATGTTCAAATTTAGCGATTTTTCGTTTAGAAATTTTGCGAATTTTTGCTTAGAATTGGTCAAAGTTTGCGAATTTTTGCTTAGAAATTATCAAATTTCGCGAATTTTTGCATAGAAATGTTAAAATTTTGCGAATTATTGCTTAAAAATTATCAAATTTTGCGAATTTTTGCTTAGAAATGTCCAAATTTAGCGAATATTTGTTTAGAAATTTTAAATTTTTGTGAATTTTTGTTTAGAAATTTTCAAATTAAGCGAATTTTTGCGGAGATATTTCCAAATATCGAAACCTTTATTAAACTTTGTCTATAAGTTCAATTCTGCGAGTTTTTTTTTGACCAAAAATGTTCAAATTTTGTTTATTTTGATCTTTAAATCCTCATATTTTGCAACTTTTCACCTTGAAATCTCCAAATCTTCTAAATTTTCACCTTAAAATATCAAAATTTTCACAATTTTTGTTAAAATTTTGGAATTTCTACTAAAAAAAAATTAAAACTTTGTTTATTTTCACTTTGAAAGCTTCAAATTTTGTAAAATTTTCACAAATTTTCCTGTTTTTATCTCCACACTTTATTTATTGAAAAGTTTTTTCTCTACAAAACACATATTTCTTGTAATATTTGCAAAAAACAAACAAAAATCAGTCAAATTTGAAACAATCTGTCCAAAATATGACAACTTCGAGCATCAAATTTTGACAATTGATAAGTATATGTCAAAATTTGACAGTCTAAGTTGATTTATTTGCAAAATTAAAAACAATAATTGGACCAAATTTTGATTTCGTTGATTTAATTGCAAAATAAAAATATTTTCACTGAAAAAACAAACAAAAATTGGATTAAAATCTCTCAAATTGAAACATCCTGTCAAAATTTGACAAACAAAGCTGTCAAATTGACAAGAGTTGTGTCAAAATTTGACAGCTAAATATCTCTAAACCGTTGATTTATCTGTGAAATCAAGACATTCTCAGCGTGGAAAACGAAACAAAAAGATTATCAAAATTAGAACGTCCTGTCAAAATTTGACAAACTTAATGAATCAAATTTTGTTGTCAAAATTTGACAGTTGAGATACCTCTAATTCCTAATTTGAGTATCAAATTTGTAACATCTTGTCAGAATTTGATAACTGAAAATAGCAATTTATGACAGTTGTTAAGAGTTATGTCATAATTTGTCTTGTAATTCCTTGATTTATCACAAATTTGCAACATTTTGTTTCGAAATTTTCAAATTTTGCGAATTGCTTTTTTCAAAATTGTGGATTGAAATTCGAATTTAAATTTTAAAAGTTCAAATTTTGCGAAGTTTTGCTTAACAATTATCATTACTTTTTTAAATTTTTGTTTAAAAATTTGCAAATGTTCGTTTATAAATTTTCAAGTTTTGTAAATTTTTGCTTAGAAATTTTCAAATTTTCTGCTTAGAAATTTTTAAATATTGAAACCTTTATTAAATTTTGTCTATAAGTTACTTTTAATTTTTTCAATAAAGTTGCGAGTTTTTTCCCCAAAAATGTCCAATTTTTGTTTATTTTGATCTTTAAATCTTCAAATTTTGCAACTTTTTACCTTGAAATCTTCAAATTTTGCAAATTTTCACCTCAAAATCTTGAAAATTTTCACCTAAATTTTGTTAAAATTTTGGAATTTCTACCCAAAAGACTTTTGTTAATTTTGTTTATTTTAACTTCGAAATCTTCCAATTTTGCAAAAATTCGCCAAAAAAATCACAAATTTTCCTGATTTTTTTCTCCAAACTTCATTTATTTTAAATACATTTTCAGTTTCTTGTCTACAAAACTCGCATATTTCCTGCAATATTTAGCAAGATTGCAAATTTTTATTGCAAAATTTTCAAAAAACAAACAAAAACCAAATTTGAAACATTCTGTCAAAAAAATGACAACTGAAGCATCAGATTTTGACAATTGATAAGTATATGTCAAAATTTGACAGTGTAAGTTGATTTATTTGCAAAATCTATAACAAAATCTGGACAAAATTTTGTCTATTGATGTCAAAATTTGACAGTTAGAGAGCCTTATTCGTTGATCTATTTGCAAAATCAAAACATTTTCACTGAAAAAACAAACAAAAATTGGATTAACATATCTCAAATTGAAACATCCTGTCAAAATTTGACACAAAGCTATTAAATGTTGACAAATAACAAGAGTTATATCAAAATTTTCCAGCTAAATACCTCTAACTGTTGATTTATCTGTAAAATCAAGACATTTTCAGCGTGGAAAACGAAACAAAAAATTATCAAAATTAGTCAAATTTAGAACGTCCTGTCGAAATTTGACAAACTTAATGAATCAAATTTTGTCCATTGATAAGAATTATGTCGAAATTTGACAGCTGGATACGTCTAATTCCTTGATTTGTGTCAAATTTGAAATCTCTTGTCAGAATTTGATAACTTAAAATAGCAATTTATGACAATTGGTAAGAGTTTTGTCAATTTGTTCTGTAATTCCTTGATTTATCACAAATTTTCAACATTTTCCTTCGAAATTTGCTACATTTCCAATAAACAAAAATCAGTCAAATTTGAAACATTCTGTCAAAAAATTGACAACGTAAAGTTTCTAATTTTTGACAATTGTTAAGAATGATGTCAGAATTTGGCAGTTGTTGCTTCTAATTATTTGACTTACCTGTTAAATACAACGAAAAACAAATAAAAATTGCATCAAAATCTGTCAAATTTAAAACCTCTTATCAAAATTTGACTATTTTAGTAAATTTAGTAAATTTGTTATAAATTACTAAATTCAGCAACAATTTGTAAAAATTATGTTAAAATTTGACAGTTAGATACCTCTAATTCCCTAATTTGTGTGTCAAATTTGAAATCTCTTGTCAAGATTTTTAACTTAAAATAGTAATTTATGACAATTGGCAATAGTTATGTCATAATTTGTCCTGTAATTCTTTGATTTATCACAAATTTGCAACATTTTCTTCGAAATTTGCACCATTTTTAACAAACAAACAAAAATCAGTCAAAATTGAAACGTTCTGTCAAAAAATTGACAACGTAAATTATCCAATTTTTGACAATGGATGGAAATGATGTCAGAATTTAACGGTTGATACTTCTAATCATTTGACTTACGTGTTAATTACAACGAAAAACAAACAAACATTGCATGAAAATCTGTCAAAGTTAAAAGCTCTTATCAAAATTTGACAGCTGAATATAGTAGTTTATGACAACTAGTAAAAAGTATGTCAAAATTTGACAGTTAGATACCTCTAATTCCCTAATTTGTGTGTCAAATTTGAAATCTCTTGTCAGGATTTTATATCTTAAAATAGTAGTTTATGACAATTGGCAAGAGTTATGTCATAATTTGTCCTGCAACTCCTTGATTTATCATAAATTTGCAACATTTTTCTTAAAAATTTGCAACATTTTCAACAAACAAACAAAAATCAGTCAAATTTGACACATTCTGTCAAAAAATTGACAACGTAAAGTTTACAATTTTTGATAATTGATAAGAATGGTGTCAGAATTTCACTGTTGATACTTCTAATCATTTGACTTACATGTTAAATGCAATTAAAAACAAACAAAAATTTATTCAGAATCTGTCAAATGTAAAACCTCTTATCTAAATTTGACAGCTGAATATAGGAATTTATGACAATTGGTAAAAATTATGTCAAAATTTGACAGTTATACACCTCTAATTAACTGATTTGTGTGACAAATTTGAAACCTCTTGTCAAAATTTCATAACTTAAATCAGCAATTTATGACAATTGGCGAGAGTTATGTCATAATTTGTCCTGTAATTACTAAATTTATCCCAAATTTTCAACGTTTTCCTTCGAAATTTGCAATATTTTCAACAAAATAACAAAAATCAGTCAAAATTGAAACATTCTGTCATAAAATTGGCAATTTTCACAATTGATAACAATGATGTCAAAATTTGACGGTTGGTACTTCTAATCATTTGACTTACCTGTTAAATACAACGAAAAACAAACAAAAATTGCTTCAAAATCTGTCAAATTTAAAACCGTTTATCAAAATTTGACAGGTAAATATAGCAACTTGTGACAATTGGTAAGAATTATGTCAAAATATGACAGTTATATACCTCTAATTCCCTGATTTGTGAGTAAAATTTGAAATCTCTTGACAAAATTTGATATATCAAAATAATAATTTATGACAATTGGCAAGAGTTATGTCATTATTTTACCTCTAATTCTTTGATTTATCACAAATTTATTTCACAACATTTTTCTCCCAATTTTCCACAAACAAACCAAAATCATACAAAATTGAAAGATTCTGTCAAAAAAATGGTCTTAGGTTTTTATTAGTTCACCCGTCAAAAAGGGTGGACAGACAGACAGACAGACGGACAACAAAGTGATCATATAGGGGTTCCGTTTTCGGTACATAACCCTAAAAATGACTATTTGAAGCACCAAATTTTTACATTTGACATTCGTATTATGTCAAAATTCCTCTAAGTCTTTGATTTATTTGGAAAATCAAATCATTTTTAATGAAAAAAAACGAAACAAAATTTGGATTGATCCTTAAATTTGAAATATCTTGTTTATTATCAAAATTTGACAATTAAAATTTTTCAAATTTTGATAATTGACAAGAATTGAATCAACATTTGGCAGCTTTCGTTTTTATTTCGTTTAAACTCCAAATTTCATCTTTTTTGTCAAAATTGACGGTTGTTAAATTTGACAGTTGTTAAAAATAACGGTTGTTAAATACCTTTGATTCGATAATTCTTCGTTGTCAAATCAAAACATTTTTATCGTATAAAACAAACAAAAAACTATCAAAACCTTTCAAACATCCTGTCTAATTTTGATAACTTAAAGTATCAAATTTTGACAATTGACAAGATTTATGTCAGAATTTGACAGTTCCTCTAATATCTAATCAGTTGATATATTTGCGAAATTGAAACATTTTCAACGAAAAACAGGCGAAAATTGCATCAAAGTCTATCAAATTTAAAACCTGTCGTCAAAATTTAACATATTATGCCAGTAACATTATGACAAATGACAAATAAATTATGACAACTGGGAAGAATTTGACAGTTAGATACCTCTATTTCCTTCATTTATCTGCGAAAACAGCTTAATTTTTGACAATAATTGAGGTTATAGCGATGAAATGTTGTCAAAAACTATAAAATAATGACTGATATTGATTACTGTCAAGAATTGTAACAAAAAACTGTCAAATCTGTTCAGTATTCGTCGAAATTTGACTAAATGAACTGAAAAATTGACTGAAATTATTCTATTTGTCGGTAGAAAGCAAGATCAAGTGTCATAATAAACATTATGGCAATATCATAATAAACAGCATGACAGCTGTCGAGAAATAGAGGTTGGTAATATTGGTCAAACTAAAAAAAAACCTGCCAAGTGCGAGTTGTGACTTGCGCACAGAGGGTCCAAACAAAAAGGGTACAAACTTTTAAGTAAGGTATCCGAGGAGGACCTAACTGTATGCAACCCATATGCTTCTGGTGCCTGACAATACCACGCAACATATTAGTGTATTTTCATAAGTTTCTAATAGTAAATTTGCATTTTTCTTGTAATTAAACTACATATTTACGGTTTTAAGATTTTTCCCTTTACATGTGCTGTAAGACACCGCTTCTTGCCAAATTTCATGATTCTAGGTCAACGGCAAGTACCCTATAGGTTTTGATTCCCCTGTGAAATCGCAAAATATGCGACATAAACGGTCATATCTTTTGATCGCGTTGACTTACAAGTTTGATTTTTTCACAGCTGAAAGAGACCGCAGGCCCCCGAGTATTTGATACAAATTTCAACTTGTTACCTCTACGCGTTCCTGAAAAAAATGGTCTTGACAGACAGACAGACAGACAGACGGACTACAAAGTGATCCTATAAGGGTTCCGTTTTCGGTACGGAACCCTAAAAATGACAACAAATAAGTTGATTGCTAATATTGATTGCTGTCAAAAATTATAACAGAAAGAGCTGTCAAATCTGGACAATATTCTTCTTCTGGACAGAAAGTAGCTGTCTAAAAATTGGGGTTGGTAATATTGGCCAAACTGACAAAAATGACAACAAATAAGTTGATTTCTGCTTAGTATTGATTACTGTCAAAAATAATAACAGAAAGAACTGTCAAATCTGTACAGTATTCTCCTAAATTTGACATTTCAGTACCTTTAAATTGTTCTATTTGCCTGTAGGAAGAAGAGCATGAGCATATGGCAATAGTCATAATAAACATTAATGCAATTGTCATAATAAACATTATGGCAATTGTCATAATAAACTTTATGGCAATTGTCACAATAAACAGTATGACAGCTGTCTAAAAATTGGGGTTGGTAATATTGGTCAAACTGTCAAAAATGACAACTAATAAGTTGATTGCTAATATTGATTACTGTCAAAAATTATAACAGAAAGAACTGTCAAAAATTATAACAGAAAGAACTGTCAAATCTGGACAGTACTCTTCTAAATTTGACATTTCAGTAGCTTTAAATTGTTCTATTTGTCTGTAGAAAGAAGAGCATGAGCATATAGCAATTGTCATATTAAACATTTTTGTAATTGTCATAATAAACATTATGACAATTTTCATAATAAACAGTATGTCAATAGTCATAATAAACAGTATGACATCTGTCGAAAAATAAAGATTGGTAATATTGGTAAAACTGTCAAAAATGACATCAAATTATAACACAAGGAACTGTCAAATCTGTACAGTATTCTTCTAAATTTGACATTTCAATACCTTTAAATTGTTCTATTTGTCAGTAAAAAGAGGAGCATGAGCATATGGCAATTGTCATAATAAACATTATTGCATTTGTCATAATAAACATTATGGCAATTGTCATGATAAACAGTATGCCAGCTGTCGAAAAATTTAAGTTGGTAATATTGATCAAACTGTCAAAAATGACAACAAATAAGTTGATTGTTGATTAGTATTGATTACGGTCAAAAATGATAATAGAAAGAACTGTCATATCTGGACAGTATTCTTCTAAATTTGACATTTCAGTACTTTTAAATTGTTCTATTTGTCTGTAGAAAGTAGAACATGAGCATATGACAATTGTCATAATAAATATTTTTGCAATTGTCATAATAAACATTATGGCAATTGTCATAATAAACATTATGGAAATTGTCATAATAAACATTATGGAATAACCTACATAATAACCTGTATGACAACTGTCGAAAAATAGAGGTTGGTAATATTGGCCAAACTGTCAAAAAATTACAACAAATATGTTGTCAAAATTGTTTGTGTTACTAAATGTGGAAGTATTGGATAAATTGGCAACGCAAATGTCTTAATGACGTAATATTATCAAATAATCGCAAGAATGACAACAAATCGAAACGAATGTCAGAAATGACAACAAATACGTTGTCAAAATAGTTTATGTCTTTGTAAATGGGGAATTATTGGATAAAGTGACAACGCAAATGTCATTATGACAAAATATTAAGTAATAATCGCAAAAAAATAAATGATATTTGTCAAAATGACAAGAAATATGTTGTCAAAATTCAAATTGTATTTGTAAATGGGGAAATATTGGATAAAGTAACAACGTAAATGTCATAATGACAAGATATTAAAAAAAATTAAATTCAATTAGAATTTTATATAAGAAACAAAATTTGAATATTTGATGCAAATATGTCAAAATTTATTGACACTCAACTCCAAATTTCATCTTTTGTTGTCAATAGGGCCAGTTGTTAAAAATGACTGTTGTAAAAGTTGACAGATGATAAATTTGACTGTTGTCAAAAGTGACAATGGCTAAAATTAACAGTTCTCAAAAGTGACGATTGTTAAAATTGACTGTTGTCAAAGTTGACAGATGATAAATTTGACTGTTGTCAAAAGTGACAATGGCTAAAATTGATAGTTCTCATAAGTGACGATTGTTAAAATTGACTGTTGTCAAAGTTGACAGATTATAAAATTGACTGTTGTTAAAGTTAACAGATGATAAAATTGACAGTTGTCAAAAGTGCCAGTTGTTAAATTTGGCGATTGTTAAACTTGACAGTTGTTAAAAATTAGACAGTTGTCAAAATTGACAGCATAACATTGACTGTTGTTAAAATTGCCTGTTTATTTAAAATAAATATTTTCTCGTATGAAATCTATGAACTCTGTTATGTTCTTTAAAAACCTTTAATCTGTATCCAATTTTCAAATTTCTGGGAAAGCGGCGCGGCCCGTTTATTTTATCCGCGATAAGGCCGTCTTATCAGCGTTTATTTAATACTTTTTCTGTTTGTACAACCGGCGAGAAGGCGTGTAGATCGATTTGCTTTCCGATTTCAATTCCATTTATTTACTTATCCACACCAACAAATTTCGACAGCTTCAATTACTCTACAAGGTGACAGCCCCCATCTCTAAAGTCTCTTGGCTATACTGACATTGTCAAATTAACATTTGTTAAATTACATTGTCAAATTGACATTTATCACATTTTGAGGTACACAAAGGCGGTAAATTTGAAATGATTTTGAATATTTGTTAAATTAAATTGTCAAATTGACATTTTTCAAATTTTCAGGCATACAAACGCGGTAAATTTGAAATGATTGGAAATTGTTGTAAAATGACTTCAAATTGAAATTTTTCAAATTTTGAGATATACAAAGGCGGTTTTAATTTGAAACGATTGTGAATTTTTGCGTAAATAGTGTGCGAAACTTAAGTAACCTTGTATCGAGTAATTGTTTAAAAAACAAGACTCTTTTGTTTCTTTGTTTTATTTATTGTTGTCGCGGGGAAATTAGAGTTGGGCGCGTGCGCCGGTTCCAATTAACAGTTTGTTTGTTTTGCGTTTCAAGTTCGCTCGTCGTCGCCGTCGCGGGGGAATTCCCAGAAATTGAAAGGCGATTTCAGGTCGAAAACGCGACGGAGAGGTGCGAGCAGAACGCCGTTCGGCCGGAAACGGCGGCGGTCGCCGACGACAGTTCCGGCCGCAGGTAAAACCCACAAAAAAACAAATTGTTTTAAAAAAGAAAATGTTTGTATTGTACTTGAAAAGGTTTTCCCGCCGAAATTTAATATTTGTCAATAAATGACACTTGTCTGTCAATTTTTGACAAGTATGTTCAAAATTTTTGTTTGTCAAAACATTTTACGCGGAATAATTTCACAACATTTCACGACAATTTTACGCGGAATAATTTTGATGTTTCTGCTTTTTTTTTCTTGATTTGGATGATTATTATGCAATATTGTGTCATTGATCAAAACAATAATCTTAATATAATTTTGTCAAATCTCTTGCACAACGACAATTACAAAATGTTATGCCTATTACCATTTTTTGAAAAAAATTGTGGCATTGTCAAAACATGAGAATTTCAACATTTCCCGCCAAAATTAATTTCTCAGCTCTATCCACAATAGACCTTTTCATAGTTGATTTTTTTTGTGCGCATGTGTCAATTTCCGCCTGTTATGCGTCAAAAAGTGCTAGAGGTTTTTGACTTATGACTAAATATGTGCCCGAAACTTTCATATTCCCGCCTTTCATACTTGACGGATGCGCATACACTTAACTAACCGTTAAAAGGTCTATTGACACATTTTTTGAGAATTCCGTGAGAATAATTGACAGTGTACCTGTCAAATATTACAATAATTGAAGTTGTAGCAACATGAAGTTTGTTTATTTTCGATTCGGGCAGTTTTATCACATTCACACGCTGCTTGACAGTTCTTAAATTAGTTAGCAATGTTTTTTTTTCTTTTTTTCAACATGTCAATGACTGAAGAGGATTTTTTGGAAATAATGTTGTAAATGTTCAATTTCGTGAGGAAAATGTCAAATTTTTTAAATAAATGTCAAAAGTTTGTTGGAATAAATTGTCAACAAACGTCAAGAACAAATTAAATTTTTTTTTTTTTTTATAATAACAATAATAATATTATAATTGGCAGTGTAGCCACATTGTCATCTTGTTTGACACTTAACTATACTTTTTTTGCTTTTAGAAATCGACATGTCAATTTTTATTTACAAATTATGTCAATTTTTATTTACAAATTATGTCAATTTTGACAAGTTTTTGTGAAAAGTAATGAGACATTTTTGGAAATAATTTTGGAAATGTTTGATTTAATTAGAAAATTGTCAAATTTTTGTAAATTGATGTCAAAGGTTTTTTGGAATAAAACGTCAAAAAACGTCAAAAACAAATTTGAAAATTGTTTAAATTAATCAACTATCAAAATTTATAATAACTATCAATGTGAAGTTATTGCAACATGAAATTTGTGTGTTCCAATTTGACAATATTTTTGACAGCTTTTTATTTCTTTTTTAAATCGACATGTCAACTTTCATTTTCAAATTATGTCAATTTTGACAAGTTTTTGTGAAAACTGAATTTTTGGAAATACTATTGTAAATGTTCAATTTTATTAGAAAAATGTCAAATTTTTGTAAATAAACGTCAAAGGATTTTTGAATTAAAAACTAATTTGAAAATTGTTTAAATTAATAAACTGTAAAAATTTGACAGATGTACGATAATAGTACAGCGTGAAGTTATTGAAACATGAAGTTTGTGTTTTAGAATTTGACAGTGTTGCCACATTCTTGTATTTTATTACAGTTTATAACTATTATGTTGTAAATGTTCAATTTCGTTGCCAAATTTTTGTAAATGTCAAAGGTTTCTTGGAATAAAACGTCAAAAACAAATTTGAAATTTCTCTAAATTAATCCAAAATTTGACCCATGTACGATAATAGTACAGCGTGAAGTTATTGCAACATGAAGTTGAAGTTTGTGTTTTCGAAAAAAAATCGAATTTTTGACAGTTTTGCCACATTTTCATTGTGTATAACACTTTACAACTTTTTATTTCTTCTTCAAATCGACATGTCAACTTTGATTTACAAATTATGTTAATTTTGACAAGTTTTTTCGAAAACTGATGAGAATTTTTAGGAAATAATGTTGTAAATATTCAATTGCATTAGAAAAATGTCAAATTTTTGTAAATAAATGTTAAAGGTTTTTTGAAATAAAACGACAAAAAACGTCAAAAACAAATTTGAAAATTTGTTTAAATTAATCAGATGTCAAAATTTGGCAGATGTACAATAATAGTACAGCGTGAAGTTATTTGTAATATAAAGTTTGTTTTTCGAATTTGACAGTGTTGCCACATTCTCAATTTGTATGACACTTTATAGCTTTTTATTTCTTTTTTAACTCGATATGTCTTTGATTTAGAAATTATGTCAATTTTGACAAGTTTTTTTGAAAACTTATGAGAAATGTTTGGAAATAATGTTGGAAATGTTCGATTTCATTAGAAAAATGTCAAATTTTTCTAAATAAATGTCAAAGGTTTTTTGGAATAAAAATCAAAAAATGTCAAGAACAAATTTGAAAATTGTTTAAAATAATAAACTGTTAAAATTTGACAGATGTACGATAATAGTATAGCGTGAAGTTATTGCAACGTGAAGTTTGTTTTTCGAATTTGACAGTGTTGCCACATTCTCATTTTATATGACAGTTTATAACTTTATCCTTTTTTAAATCGACATGTAAACTTTGATTTACAATTTATGTCAATTTTGACAAGTTTTTGCGAAAACTGATAAAAAATTTTGGAAATAATGTAGTAAAGGTTCAATTTCATTTAAAAAAAATGTCAAATTTTTGTATTTAAATGTCAAAGGTTTTTTGGAATAGAACGTCAAAAATAAATTTGAAAATTGTTTAAATTAATCAACTGTCAAAATTTGACAGATGTACAATAATATTACAGTTTGAAGTTATTGTAACATTAAGTTAGTTTTTTCGCATTTGACAGTGTTGCCACATTCTTATTTTGTTTGACAGTTTATAACTTTTTATTCCTTTTTTAAATCGACATGTCACCTTTGATTTATAATTTATGTAAATTTTTGTGAAAACTTATGAGAAATGTTTAGAAATAATGATGTAAATATTCAATTACATTAGAAAAATGTCAAATTTTGTAAATAAATGTCAAAGGTTTTTTGGAATAAAACCTCAAAAAACGTCAAAAACAAATTTGAATTTTTTTTAAATTAATCAACTGCCAAAATTTGACAGATGTACGATAATAGTCAGCGTGAAGTTATTGCAACATGAAGTTTGTGTTTTCGAATTTGACAGTGTTGTTGCATTGTCATTTTGTATGACACTTTATAACTTTTTGTTTCTTTTTCAAATCAACATGTTAACTTTAATTTACAAATTATTTCAATTTTGACAAGTTTTTTTTTAAACTGATGAGAAATTTTTAGGAAATAATGTTGTAAATATTCAATTACATTAGGAAAATGTCAAATTTTTGTAAATAAATCTCAAAGATTTTTTGGAATAAAACGTCAAAAAACTGTCAAAATTTGACAGATATTCGATAATAGTACAGCGTGTTATCGCAAGTATCGTAAGTTATCGCAACATGAACTTTGTATTTTCGAATTTGACAGTGTTGTCGCATTGTCATTTTGTATGACAGTTTATAACTTTATGAATAGGATGGTTGCGACAGTTACTACGTGGTAATTCATACGTGGTAGGTAAGAAGAATTTTTTAAAAATAATGATGAAAATGTTTCAATTCTTTTTGTTTTTCAATTTTTTCAATTCAATTTATTATAGAAAAGTCTAAATTTTTGAATTAAATTAATAAGTGCCAAAACTTTACCAAATAAACTGTCAAAAAAACATAATTTCAACGTGAAATTTTCAGAATTTGTCGAATTTCCCGCCAAAATTAATCTCCATTGACTAATCTCTATTCACAATTGACATTTATTTGACATTTCCGTGAGAATTTTACTTGTCAAAACATAAATTTCACGATTATCAAATAGACCTTTTGATAGTTGATCTTTCTGTGTGCATGTGTTAATTTCCGCCATGTTATGCGTCAAAAGTGCCCGAACTTTTTGACGTATAACTAAATATGTGCCCGTAACTGTCATATTTCCGACTTTCAAACTTGGCGGATGCGTATATGCGTAACTAAGCGTAAAAAGGTCTGTTAATTCGATATAATTATAAGTATATTTTGACTAATATTGTCAAAAAAGGGACTGACTATCAGTATGACATTTGAGACGAAACTATTAAATTTCTCAAAATTCTCAGAAACTATTAAATTCTCAAATTCCACAAATAATTTAACATAAAAAATTATAGCCACCTTCAACGCGAAGAAAACAGGCGCGAAAATCTTAGATTTCTAAAACGAATTTTTTCTTTCTAGCTAATTACATGGAAAACAATGTTTTTCTGAATGAAACCGGGCGTTAGTAAGCGTTCAAGAATTTACGATTCGAATGACGTAACAGAACTTGTACGTTGCGGCGTGACGCATCGCACAAATTCCGCGAAAAATTAAAAAAAAAAAACGTTCTTTCTCTTGAACCATATCGAAATGGGTTCGCGAGAATCGGCTTGACCTTCTGGTCGGGTTCTTATACCCTCGCATCCAACGCCCACAATGTCTAGGAAAGTTTGTTTCTCCCTGAATTTACTGCTTGAACTTGTCTGTTGTGACTATAATTCAAAGACTAGTCTAGTTCTAGTCTAATCTAGTTATAGTCTAATCTAGTTTAATCTTGTTCTATACTAAACTTGTTCAATTCTGATGTTCTAATCTAATCTTGTTCTAGACTAAACATGTTCTAGGCTAATCTTGTTCTAGGCTGATGTTGTTCTATTCTAATCTTGTTCTAGACTAAACTTGTGCTTGGCTAATCCTGTTCTAGGCTAAACTTGTTCTAAGCTAATCTTGTTCTATTCTGATGTTCTAGTCTAATCTTGTTCTAGACTAAACATGTTCTAGGCTAATCTTGTTCTAGTCTGATGTTGTTCTAGTCTAATTTTGTTCTAGACTAAACTTGTGCTAGGCTATTCCTGTTCTAGACTAAACTTGTTCTAAGCTAATCTTCTTCTATTCTGATGTTCTAGTCTAATCTTTTTCTAGACTAAACTTGTTCTAGGCTAATCTTAATCGAGACTGATGTTGTTCTAGTCTAATCTTGTTCTAGACTAAATTTGTTCTAAGCTAATCTTGTTCTATTCTGATGTTCTAGTCTAATCTTGTTCTAGCCTAAACATGTTCTAGGCTAATCTTGTTCTAGTCTGATGTTGTTCTAGTCTAATTTTGTTCTAGACTAAACTTGTACTAGGCTATTCCTGTTCTAGACTAAACTTGTTCTAAGCTAATCTTGTTCTATTCTGATGTTCTAGTCTAACCTTTTTCTAGACTAAACTTGTTCTAGGCTAATCTTAATCGAGACTGATGTTGTTCTAGTCTAATCTTGTTCTAGACTAAACTTGTTCTAAGCTAATCTTGTTCTATTCTGATGTTCTACTCTAACCTTTTTCTAGACTAAACTTGTTCTAGGCTAATCTTAATCGAGACTGATGTTGTTCTAGTCTAATCTTGTTCTAGACTAAACTTGTTCTAAGCTAATCTTGTTCTATTCTGATGTTCTAGTCTAACCTTTTTCTAGACTAAACTTGTTCTAGGCTAATCTTAATCGAGACTGATGTTGTTCTAGTCTAATCTTGTTCTAGACTAAACTTGTTCTAAGCTAATCTTGTTCTATTCTGATGTTCTAGTCTAATCTTGTTCTAGCCTAAACATGTTCTAGGCTAATCTTGTTCTAGTCTGATGTTGTTCTAGTCTAATTTTGTTCTAGACTAAACTTGTACTAGGCTATTCCTGTTCTAGACTAAACTTGTTCTAAGCTAATCTTGTTCTATTGTGATGTTCTAGTCTAACCTTTTTCTAGACTAAACTTGTTCTAGGCTAATCTTAATCGAGACTGATGTTGTTCTAGTCTAATCTTGTTCTAGACTAAACTTGTTCTAAGCTAATTTTGTTATATTCTGATGTACGAGTCTAATCTTGTTCTAGACTAAACATGTTCTAGGCTAATCTTGTTCTATTCTGATGTTGTTCTAGTCTAATATTGTTCTAGACTAAACTTGTGCTAGGCTAATCTTGTTCTAGACTAAACTTGTTCTAATTTAATCTTTTTCTATTCTGCTGTTCTATTCTAATCTTGTTCTAGACTAAACATGTTCTAGGCTAATCTTGTTCTAGACTAAACTTGTTCTGAGCTAATCTTATTCTATTCTGATGTTCTAGTCTAATCTTGTTCTAGACTAAACATATTCTAGGCTAATCTTGTTCTAGACTAAACTTGTGCTAGGTTAATCTTGTTCTAGACTAAACTTGTTCTAGAACAAACTTGTTCTAGGTTAATTTTGTTCTAAGCTAATATTGTTCTAGTCTAATATTGTTCTAGTCTAATATTGTTCTAGGCTAAACTTGTTCTTGGCTATTCTTGTTCTAGACTAAAGTTGTTCAAAGCTAATGTTGTTCTAGTCTAATGTTGTTCTAGTCTAAACTTGCTCTAGTCCACTCTAGTTCTAGTCTAATCTAATTACTAATTTAAAAACTGTCAAACATCGTGTAAATGTGACAAAACTGTCCGATTCAAAAACGAACGAACTTCATGTTGCAACAACTTCACACTGCAGTGTCAAATATCTTGTCGTAGTTGGCAAATAATGCAATTGTTTCTTCTTTGAATGAAAGATAAAATGGTGGATGTTTAATTAGAGCAAACTTCAGGTTGAAACAACTTCAAGCAACATCAGTTTTTCAAAGTTTGACCGTTGGCACATAATGAAATTATTTCTTCTTTGAATGAAAGAAAAAGTGGTGAATGTTTAATTAGAGCAAACTTCGCGTTGAAACAACGTCAAGCAACATCAGTTTGTCAAAGTTTGACAGTTGGAAAATAATGCAATTGTTTCTTCTTTAAATGAAAGAAAAAGTAGTAAATATTTAATTAGAGCAAACTTCAGGTTGAAACTACTTCAAGCAACATCAGTATGTCAAATTTTGACAGTTGGCAAATAATGAAATTGTTTCTTATTTGGATGAAAGAAAAATTGGCGGATGTTTAATTAGAGCAAACTTCGCGTTGAAACAACTTCAAGCAACATCAGTTTGTCAATGTTTGACAGTTGGCAAATAATGCAATTGTTTCTTCTTTAAATGAAAGAAAAAGTATTAAATGTTTAATTAGAGCAAATTTCACGTTGAAACAACTTCAAGCAACATCAGTTTGTAAAAGTTTGACTCGTCTAATCTTGTTCTAGTCTAATCTTGTTCTAACCTATTCGTGTTCTAATCTAATCTTTTTCTAGTCCCTTTCTGGTCTGGCAAAATAGTTTCAAACAAAGTATTAACATTGCTGGAGATCTAAACTGAAGTTGTTGCGATGTGAAGTTGTTTCAAGTTCGTTTTGCTTTTCTTCTTTTTTTAACTGACAAGTTTGACGTTTAACCCCTTGACATACGAATAAAATGTGCGTTGTCCTCTCCATATACATGTGTATGTGTATCTTATCACATATACATGACGTCTTAGAGACGTCACTGTATGTCAAGTGGTTAATTTGAGTCAGTTTTGACGTATTATTTGTGTCAATTTTGGCGTAACATTTTTATCAATTTTTACGTATAATTTGTGTCAATTTTGTAAAAGCGGTTAAAGAATTGCCTGGCGGAGTAGTTTGTAAAAAGTATTACGATTGCTGGAAATCTGAGTCGAAGTTGTTGCAACGTGAAGTTGTTTTGATTTTGTTTGCTTCTTTTTAACCTGTACTGTCAAATTTGACATAATATGTGTCAATTTTGACGTATAATTTATGTCGCGGGCAGAAGGACCTCGTGGTCGGTAGCCTTTTGTATATCCTATATGCAATAAATATATTTCTTCTGTCGATTACTTCGATTACGTCGATTATACCGATTATGTCGATACTGTTCTTATGTCGTTTTTTTTTTGGAAAAGCTGGAGAAAAATATTTGGAAATTGTGTTGCAAATGTTGCAAAATGTCGACATTTTGTTGAAAAAATTATTAAATAAACTGTCAAAAAAGTCAAAAACAAATTTGAAAATTGGTTAAAGCAACTGTCAAAATTTTGAACAACTGTCAAAATTTGACAGATATATAACAGTACAGGGTGAAGTTGTTGCAACATGAAGCTCGCTCGCGAATCTTACAATTTCATCACACATACATTGTGTTTGTTTGACATATAATAATTAGTTTGCAACTTGAAGTTTGTTCGCTTTCGAATCTGTCAGTTTGATCACACTTGCATTACGTCTTCTTCTGTCTTAAATAAACTGTCAAAAAACGTCAAAAACAAATGTGAAAAGCAACTGTCAAAGTTTTAAGCACCTGTCAAAATTTGACAGATATGTAACAGTACATGGTGAAGTTGTTGCAACATGAATCGCTCTCGAATCTTATAATTTCATCACACACACATTGTGTTTGTTTGACATATAATAATTAGTTTGCAACTTGAAGTTTGTTCGCTTTCGAATCTGTCAGTTTGATTTCGTTTGACAATTTCTAATTAGTTTCACAGTTTATAATTAGTCTGAGTGTTTTAACCCCTTCACATACAATGACGTTTCTAAGACGTCATGCATATGTGATAAGATCATGTATATGGATGGACACATCAACGCGCATTTTATTCACATGTCAAGAGGTTTATAGACCTTTGCATCGTTGAAATTTTTTTGTGCGCCTGTGTCAATTTCCGCGTGTTACACTTCAAAAAGTGCCCGAACTTTTTGACGTATAACTAAATATTTGCTCGAAACTTCAAAATTCCCACCTTTCAAACTTAGCGGATGCGCATGCGCTTAACTTACGCTAAACACGACTATTAATGCGCGCCAAACTAATTTTAGTTTGACAGTTTATAATTTATTACTTATTTTCTTCTTTTTAGGGTTCCGTACCGAAAACGGAACCCTTATAGGATCACTTTGTTGTCCGTCTGTCTGTCTGTCTGTCTGTCCGTCTGTCTGTCTGTCTGTCTGTCTGTCTGTCTGTCTTTCTGTCTGGCTGTCCGTCTGTCTGTCTGTCTGTCCGTCTGTCTGTCTGTCTGTATGTCTGTCGGTCCGTCCGTCCGTCCGTCCGTCCGTCCGTCTTGATGGTCTTGACAGACAGACATGTAAAGACCATTTTTCTCAGGAACGCGTAGAGGTAACAAGTTGAAATTTGTATCAAATACTCGGGTCTGCGGTCTCTTTCAGCTGTGAATAAATCAAACTTGTAAGTCAACGCGATCAAAAGATATGACCGTTTATGTCGCATATTTTGCGATTTCACAAGGGAATCAAAACCTATAGGGTACTTTCCGTTGACCTAGAATCATGAAATTTGGCAAGAAGCGGTGTCTTACAGCACATGTAAAGGGAAAAATCTGAAAACCGTAAATATGTAGTTTAATTACAAGAAAAATGCAAATTTACTATTAGAAACTTATGAAAATACACTAATGTGTTGCGTGGTATTGTCAGGCACCAGAAGCATATGGGTTACATACAGTTAGGTCCTCCTAAAGATACCTTACTTACAAGTTTGTACGGAACCCTCGGTTCGCGAGTCACAACTCACACTTGGCCGGTTTTTTTACACGAAGATAGAAATTTATATGTTAGAAATAATAATGATAATAAACTGACAAAAATTGTTTCAAATACCATCAAGTGTCTAAAATTTTACAAGATTTGACAGTCAAAAAACAAACGTCAGAAACAAATGTGAAAACCAACTGTTAAAATTTTAAGCACCTGTCAAAATTTGACAGATTGACAGCGTGAAGTTGTTGCAAAATGAAGTTTGTACGGTTTCGAATCGGATAGTTTTGTTATATTCACACGCTGTTTGATTTCACTTTTTAAATTAGTTTGACAGTCTTGAATTCCGTTTAACCTAGTTTTTATTCATTTTACACTGACTTGTCGCTTCTTGCTATGAGGCTGTTTGACAGTTTTTAAATTAATTTTGACAGTTTTGAATTCAGTTTAACCAATTTTTTTATTCATTTTTCACTGACATATCGCTTTTTGCTGTGAGGCTGTTTGACAGTTTTTGAATTAATTTGACAGTTTTTAATTCTGCTTAACCTATATTTTATTCATTTTACACTGACATGTCACTTTTTGCTGTGAGACTGTTTGAAAGTTTTTAAATTATTTTGACAGTTTTTAATTCAGTTTGACATATTTTTTGTTCATTTTATACTGATATGTCAAGTTTGACTTACAATTTACGTCAATTTTTACAAGATTTTGACCTACACTAATGCAGAATTTTTGGAAATATTGTCGAAAATGTTCAATTTCATAAAAAAATCTCTGTAAAATAGTACAGCGTGAAGTTGTTGAAAAAGAATTGCTAGAAATCTAAACTGCTGTTGTTGCGACGTTAAGTTGTTTCAACTTCGTTTTTGTTTGCAAATGTTGTGTCAAGTTTGTCGTATAATTTGTGTCAATTTTAACGACATTTTGTAAAGGCTTGTGAAAGAAAATTTGTTGGAAATTATGTTGCTAATGTTGCAATTCTATTAAAAAATCAGTCGGAAAACGTCAAAAACAAATTTGAAATTTGTTTGAAGTATAAATAACCAACTGTCAAGATTTGACAGACATATAACAGCAAGGCGTGAAGTTGTAGCAACATGAAGTTTGTTCGCCTTTGACTCTTTTATTTTAACTCTTTTTTTAATTTTTTATTTCTCTTTTAACAATTTTATCAGACTCACAGACATAATAATTAGTTTCAACCTGAAGTTTGCTCTCATTAAGCATTCGCCACTTTTTCTTGCATTCAAAGAAGAAACAATTGCATTATTTTCCAACTGTCAAACTTTGACAAACTGATGTTGCTTGAAGTTGTTTCAACGCGAAGTTTGCTCTAATTGAACATTCACGACTTTTTCTTTCATTCAAAGAAACAATTGCAATATTTGCCAACTGTCAAACTTTGACAAACTGATGTTGCTTGAAGTTGTTTCAACGCGAAGTTTGCTCTAATTGTACATTCCCCACTTTTTCTTTCCTTCAAAAAAGAAACAATTGCATTATTAGCCAAATGCCACACTTTGACAAACCGATGTTGCTTGAAGTTGTTTCAACGTGAAGTTTGCTCTAATTGAACATTCACGACTTTTTCTTTCATTCAAAGAAACAATTGCAATATTTGCCAACTGTCAAACTTTGACAAACTGATGTTGCTTGAAGTTGTTTCAACGCGAAGTTTGCTCTAATTGTACATTCCCCACTTTTTCTTTCCTTCAAAAAAGAAACAATTGCATTATTAGCCAAATGCCACACTTTGACAAACCGATGTTGCTTGAAGTTGTTTCAACGTGAAGTTTTCTCTAATTGTACATTCACCACTTTTTCTTTCATTCAAAGAAGAAACAATTGCATTATTTGCCAACTGTCAAACCTTGACAAACTGATGTTGCTTGAAGTTGTTTCAACGGGAAGTTTGTTCTAATTAAACAGCCACCACGTTTTCTTTCATTCAAATATGAATCAATGGCATTATTTGCTAACTGTCAAACTTTGACAAACTGATGTTGCTTGAAGTTGTTTCAACGTGAAGTTTGCTGTAATTAAACAGCCACCACGTTTTCTTTCATTCAAAGCAGAAACAATTGCATTATTTGCCAACTGTCAAACTTTAACTAACTGATGTTGCTTGAAGTTGTTTCGACGTTTTTTCTAATTAAAAAACGAAGTTTGTTCTAATTAAACATTCACCACTTTTTCCTTTATACAAAGAAGAAACAATTGCATTATTTGCCAACTGTCAAACTCTGACAAACTGATGTTGCTTGAAGTTGTTTTAAAGTGAAGTTTGCTCTAATTAAACATTCACCACTTTTACTTTCATTCAAAGAAGAAACAATTGCTTTATTTGCCAATTGTCAAACTTTGAGGAACTGATGTTGCTTGAAGTTGTTTCAACGCGAAGTTTGCTCTACTTGAACATTCACCACGTTTTCTTTCATTCAAAGAAGAAACAATTGCATTATTAGACAACTGCCACACTATGACAAACTGCTGTTGCTTGAAGTTGTTTCAAAGTGAAGTTTGCTCTAATTAAACAACCACCACATTTTCTTTCATTCAAAGAAGAAACAATTGCATTATTTGCTGTCAAATATACTGTCAAACTTTGAGAAACTGATATTGCTTGAAGTTGTTTGAAGTTTGCTCTAATTAAACAACCACCACTTTTTCTTTCATTCAAAGAAGAAAAGATTGCATTATTTGCCAAGTGTCAAACTTTGACAAACTGTTGATGCTTGAAGTTGTTTCAACGCGAAGTTTGCTCTAATTAAACAATCACCACTTTTGCTTTCATTCAAAATTATAAATATAATAACAAATTCAATACAATCTTCAAACAATTGCATTATTTGCCAACTGTCAAACTTTAAGAAACTGATGTTGCTTGAAGTTGTTTGAAGTTTACTCTAATTAAACAACCACCACTTTTTCTTTCATTCAAAGAAGAAACAATTGCATTATTTGTCAACTGTCAAACTCTGAAAAACCGATGTTGCTTGAAGTTGTTTGAAGTTTGCTCCAATTAAACATTCACCACTTTTTCGTTCATTCAAAGAAGAAACAATTGCATTATTTGCCAACTGTCAAACTTTAAGAAACTGATGTTGCTTGAAGTTGTTTGAAGTTTACTCTAATTAAACAACCACCACTTTTTCTTTCATTCAAAGAAGAAACAATTGCATTATTTGTCAACTGTCAAACTCTGAAAAACCGATGTTGCTTGAAGTTGTTTGAAGTTTGCTCTAATTAAACATTCACCAATTTTTCTTTCATTCAAAGCAGAAACAATTGCATTAATTGCCAACTGTCAAACTTTGAAAAACTGATGTTGCTTGCAATTGTTTAAAGTTTTCTCCAATTAAACATTCACCACTTTTTCTTTCATTCAAAGAAGAAACAATTGCATTATTTGCCAACTGTCAAACTTTGAAAAACTGATGTTGCCTGAAGTTTTTTGAAGTTTGCTCTAATTAAACATTCACCAATTTTTCTTTCATTCAAAGCAGAAACAATTGCATTAATTGTCAACTGTCAAACTTTGAAAAATTGATGTTGCTTGCAATTGTTTGAAGTTTGTTCCAATTAAACATTCACCACTTTTTCTTTCATTCAAAGAAGAAACAATTGCTTTATTGCCAACTGTCAAACTTTGAAAAACTGATGTTGCCTGAAGTTTTTTGAAGTTTGCTCTAATTAAACATTCACCAATTTTTCTTTCATTCAAAGCAGAAACAATTGCATTAATTGTCAACTGTCAAACTTTGAAAAACTGATGTTGCTTGCAATTGTTTGAAGTTTGTTCCAATTAAACATTTACCACTTTTTCTTTCATTCAAAGAAGAAACAATTGTTTTATTGCCAACTGTCAAACTTTGAGAAACTGATGTTGCCTGAAGTTTTTTGAAGTTTGCTCTAATTAAACATTCACCAATTTTTCTTTCATTCAAAGCAGAAACAATTGCATTAATTGTCAACTGTCAAACTTTGAAAAATTGATGTTGCTTGCAATTGTTTGAAGTTTGTTCCAATTAAACATTCACCACTTTTTCTTTCATTCAAAGAAGAAACAATTGCTTTATTGCCAACTGTCAAACTTTGAAAAACTGATGTTGCCTGAAGTTTTTTGAAGTTTGCTCTAATTAAACATTCACCAATTTTTCTTTCATTCAAAGCAGAAACAATTGCATTAATTGTCAACTGTCAAACTTTGAAAAACTGATGTTGCTTGCAATTGTTTGAAGTTTGTTCCAATTAAACATTTACCACTTTTTCTTTCATTCAAAGAAGAAACAATTGTTTTATTGCCAACTGTCAAACTTTGAGAAACTGATGTTGCCTGAAGTTTTTTGAAGTTTGCTCTAATTAAACATTCACCAATTTTTCTTTCATTCAAAGCAGAAACAATTGCATTAATTGTCAACTGTCAAACTTTGAAAAACTGATGTTGCTTGCAATTGTTTGAAGTTTGTTCCAATTAAACATTCACCAATTTGTCTTTCATTCAAAGCAGAAACAATTGCATTAATTGTCAACTGTCAAACTTTGAAAAACTGATGTTGCTTGCAATTGTTTGAAGTTTGTTCCAATTAAACATTCACCAATTTGTCTTTCATTCAAAGCAGAAACAATTGCATTAATTGCCAACTGTCAAACTTTGAAAAACTGATGTTGCTTGCAATTGTTTGAAGTTTGCTCCAATTAAACATGCACCACTTTTTCTTTCATTCAAATAAGAAACAATTGCTTTATTGCCAACTGTCAAACTTTGAAAAACTGATGTTGCCTGAAGTTGTTTGAAGTTTGCTCTAATTAAACATTCACCACTTTTTCTTTCATTCAAAGAAGAAACAATTGCATTATGTGCCAACTGTCAAACTTTAACAAACTGATGTTTCTTGAAGTTGCTTCAACGTGAAGTTAGCTCTAATTAAACATTCACCACATTTTCTTTCATTCAAATAAGAAACAATTGCATTTTTAGCCAACTGTCAAATTGTAACAAATTGTTGTTGCTTGAAGTTGTTTCAACGTGAAGTTTGCTCTATTTAGAAATTTTAAAAATATGCCGAAAAATATGTTTTTTTTTTATTCGGGCGTAGGGGAAGGAGGTAGGTTTTGTCTAGTTAGACTAGGTAGAGAGATTTTGTGTGTAGATAGTAAAGCTGGCAGGTAGATGTTTACTACGAGAGTCCGGTGAGTCAGAGCACGATTCAAGAATCGGAAATGCTCCGAATTCCAAACAACAAACAAGTAGGAAAAATAACGTCACAGAGACTTCACAGAAATCGACAAATTAAATAAAAATAGACCGAAACTTGACATTTAAAACACATTTTAGTTTTTATTACCAATTTTTCTGTGCGTTACAGTCGCATTTTGTTGAGTGTTTGTTGCACGCGTTGGACAGCAGGCGCCGCATACTTCGCGGTCTGTGCCGGAAGTTGCCGCGATTAGCAGGCGTCGCCCGACCCACAGACTCCCGACAATAAAAACTCTATTTGCACAAAACAATTTCTCATACATTTATACAAAATTGTAATAGAAATGTTGTTTAATGTTAAAAAAAAAATGAAACTGTCAGCTTTGACAGGTGTCATAGTAGTGTGTCATAGTAGTGTGTCATAGTACTGTAAATTTTGACAGTTTGAAAAACTGTCAAAACTTCATTTGTAAATTTTGACAGTAAATTTTTAGAGAGTTTTGGATGGTTTGACTAATTTTTTGACAGTATAAACAACTTGTTTCATAGAAATTGCGGAAATGGTGTTGAATATGCAAAACAAATTTTATCATTTTTGGCATTGTAGTGTAAATTGCAAAGTTAGTTATGGACGTAGAAACAACACTGTTAATTTGACAAATAAGTCAAACTTGACACGTCAGTCAACTGAATTAACCGCTCTCTAATTACTAATTTAAAAACTGTCAAACTTCATGTTACAACAACTTCACGCTGCACTGTCAAATATATTGTTGTAAGTGGCAAATAATGCAATTGTTTCTTCATTGATTGAAATAAAAAAGTGATGATTGTTTAATTAGAGCTAACTTCGCATTGAAACAACTTCAAACAACATCTGTGTGTCAAAGTTTGACAGTTGGAAAATAATGCAATTGTTTCTTCTTTGAATGAAAGTAAAAGTGGTGGATGTTAATTAGAGCAAAATTCGCGTTGAAACAACTTCAGCGACATCAGTTTGTCAAAGTTTGACAGTTTGAAAATAATGCAATTGTTTCTTCTTTGGATGAAACAAAAAGGCGTGAATGTTTAATTAGAGCAAACTTCACGTTGAAACAACTTCAAGCAACATCAGTTTGTCAAAGTTTGACAGTTGGCAAATAATGCAATTGTTTCTTCTTTGAATAAAAGAAAAAGTGGTGAATGTTTAATTAGAGCAAACTTCGCGTGGAAACAACTTCAAGCAACATCTGATTGTCAAAGTTTCACAAGTAAGAAATAATGCAATTGTTTCTTCTTTGAATGAAAGAAAAAGTCTTGAATGTTTAATTAGAGCAAACTTCACGTTGAAACAACTTCAAGCTACATCAGTTTGTCAAAGTTTGACAGATGGCAAATAATGCAATTGTTTCTTCTTTGAATGAAAGGAAAAGTGCTTAATGTTTAATTAGAGAACTTCGCTTTGAAACAACTTCATGCAGCATCAGTTTGTCAAGGTTTGACAGTTGAGAAATAATGCAATTGTTTCCTCTTTGAATGAAAGAAAAAGTGGTGAATGTGTAATTAGAGCAAACTTCGCGTTGAACCAACTTCAAGCAACATCAGTTTGTCGAAGTTTGACAGTTGGAAAAAAATGCAATTATTTCTTCTTTGAATGAAAGAAAAAGTGGTGATTGTTTAATCAGAGCAAACTTCGCGTTGAAATAACTTCAAGCAACATCAGTTTGTCAAAGTTTGACAGTTGCCAAATAATGCAATTGTTTCTGCTTTGAATAAAAGAAAAAGTGGTGAATGTTTAGTTAGAGCAAACTTCACGTTGAAGCAACATCAGTTACTCAAAGGTTGACAGTTGTCAAATAATGCAATTGTTTCTTCTTTTAATGAAATAGAAGTGGTGAATGTTTAATTAGAGCGAACTTCGCGGTGAAACAACTGCAAGCAACATCAATTTGTCAAAGTTTGACAGTTGGCAAATGATGCAATAGTTTCCTCTTTGAATGAAAGAAAAAATGGTGATTGTTTAATTAGAGCAAACTTCACGTTGAAACAACTTCAAGCAACATCAGTTTGTCAAAGTTTGACAGTTGGCAAATAAAGCAATTGTTTCTTCTTTGAATGAAAAAAAAGTTGTGAATGATTAATTACAGCAAATTTCAGGTTGAAACAACTTCAGTGTGACAGTTGGCAACAATGAAATTAGTTTCTTTTTCTTTGAATGAAAGAAACAGTGGTGAAATTGGCATCGATAAATTGTTTTTAATTGCATCGGAGGTTTGTTTGATTCAAGGCTTTAGACGTTTCGCGCAAGGCTTTTTTTTATTCTTTGCAAAGAAAGAGCAAAAAGTAGTGTCACCTTGACGTTCCGTGGGAAATCCGCGGACAATCAAAGTGCCTGGCTTAATCGGCAAAGTGTCCAACTGTATTTGGACGCTTCAGGGCCGCCAACCGGCGATTACCTAACTGGAATGAAAAGAATTCGCAACGATTTGCCCTAGATATTTTCTTGCAATCAATCGAAGAAATTTTTCTTCCTTTCATTCAATTCTTTTTTAAACAACTTTTATTTTGATTAAACATTAACAAATAGACCTTTTTAGGGCAGAAGGACATTGTGGTCGATAGCCCTTTGTATAATGCATAAAGTATACAATAAATATATTCTCTCTCTAAACCTACTTACGGTTCGTTAAGTTTCGGGCACTTATTTAATTATACGTCAAAAAGTTCGGGCACTTTTTGACGTATTTCTTTGGTGCATCCGCCAAGTTTGAAAGGCGGGAATATGAAAGTTTTGGGCACATATTTAGTTATACGTCAAAAAGTTCGAGCACTTTTTGATGTATAACAACATGGCAGAAATTGACACAAGCGCACAAAAAAAATTTCTTTGGCGCATCCGCCAAGTTTGAAAGGCGGGTATATGAAAGTTTCGGGCACTTTTTGACGCAGAAATTGACACAAGCGCACAAAATTTTTTTTTCCTTGGCGCATCCGCCAAGTTTGAAATGCGGGAATATGAAAGTATCCTACACATATCTAGTTATACGTCAAAAAGTTCGGGCACTTTTTCATGAATAACATGGCAGAAATTAACACATGCGCACCAAATAATTTCAAGTATGAAAAGCTCTATTGTTTCTCCACAAAATGTCAAAAACAGGGCTCAAATTAGTTTTTCTTTGTCAAATTGCTAATATTACTATTACGTCCAAAAAACTGTCAAAAAGATGCCTCAAACTAGATTTTCTTTCTTGGTCAAATTGGCAATATTATTATCACGTCCATTACCAACTGTCTGTAATTTACAGTTGGTCACACTACTATGACACTTGTCAAAACTGATAGCTTCCATAGTTTTCTTTTGTTTTCTCTTCAAATTTGCAATTTTAAACGAAGAATTTTCTTCACATTTTCATTTGTTTTCTTCTTTCCTAAAATTGGTAATTTTAATCGAAGTTAGGTTTAACAATTACTCATCCCATTTTTATCGCTTTTTCTTTAAATTTGCAATTTAAAGTTAAAATTAATTTAAAATTGCAATTAATTTCATGTTTTTCATTTTATTTTGCTTATCATACCTTTCTCGCTTTCCTTTTTTTTTTTTGTTTTGTTTTGTTGTGGGCACATCTGGTCGGGAAATCTGTTGAGTAATCCGCGAATAACCGCCGAGGCGCCTGGCCCGTTGCCAAACGGACGCAACCTTGAGCTGTCAAAGCATTTCGCAGCAGACCGAACGAAATTGTCAAAGTAGTTTTACAATAAACGGAACAATAATTGTCAAGGTAATTTTGCAACAAACGGAACTACAAATGTCGAAGTAGTTTAGCAAAAAACTGAACGACAACTGTCAAAGTAGTTTTGCAACAAACACAGCAACAACTGTCAAAAAACTACTTTGACAGTTGTTGCTGTGTGGCATTTTGCAACAGACCGAACGAAATTGTCAAAGTAGTTTTGCAATAAACGAAACAACAACTGTCAAGGTAATTTTGCAATAAACTGGACAACAACTGTCAAAGTAGTGTAGCGAAAAACTGACCAACAGCTGTCAAAGTAGTTCTGCAAAAAACACAGCAACAACTGCAAAAGTAGTTTATAAATAAATAAACTGAACAACAACTGTCAAAGTAGTTTAGCAACAAACACAGCAACAAATGTCAAAGTAGGTTAGCAATAAACTGAGCAACAACTGTCTAAAGTAGTTTAGCAATAAACTGAACAACAACTGTCAAAGTAGTTTTGTAACAAACTGAACGACAACTGTCAAAGTAGTTTTGCAAGAGACAAGACGAAAACTGTCAATATTGAAAAATGGGCAACAAATGTCAATAGACCTTTTTACGGTTAGTTAAGCGCATGCGCGTCCGCCATGTTTAGAAGGCAGGAATTTGAAAGTTTCGGGCACATTTTGTTATTTTCACTGGTTATATGGTAAAAAGTGCCCGATAAACATGGCGGAAATTGACACATGCGTACAAAAAAAAAATTCAACTATGAAAGTGTCAGTGTCAAGAATTGACATAATGGCAATGTCAATTAATAACGGAGACAAATTTATTGTCAATGTCATAAATTGACATGTAAGCAATGTCAATGAATAACGGCCACAAATTTAAAAAATGTCAGATTTTTTAAATTGTCAAATTTGACATTTTATCTAGACCTGTCTAATCTTGTCCAGTCTTGATGAGTCTTGTTTTGTCTAATGTTGTCTAGTCTTGGCCAGTCTAGTCTTGTCAATGTCAATTAATAACGGCCACAAATTTATTATCAATGTCATAAAATGAGAAGAAAACTATGTCTATTTATAACGGCAACAAATTTCCAAATATTCAGATTTTTATATTTTTCAAATTGTCAAATTTGACAAAGTTGTAAAAAAAATTTTAATTGAAATATTTTTGGTAATTTTGACATTTCAGACTTGTCATTAGTTAAAAACAATGTTTCTTGACATTTCTAATCTTGTCCAGTCTTGTTTTGTCTAATATTGTCTAGTCTTGGCCAGTCTTGTCTTGTCTAGTCTTGTCAATGTCAATTAATAACGGCCACAAATTTATTGTCAATGTCAGATTTTTATATTTTTGAAATTGTCAAATTTTAGATCTTATCATTTATTTGGAAATTTATATTGAAAAACCTTTTTTGGTAATTTTGACATTTTATACTTGTCAGTTGTCAAAAAAAATCTTATCTAGACTTGTCTAATCTTGTCTAGTCTTGATGAGTCTTTTTTTGTCTAATCTTGTCTAGTCTAGTCTAATCTTGTCTAGTCTTGTAAACAAATGTGTACAAAATTAATTTTTTTTTTAAATAACTTTTTACGGTTAGCTAAGCGCCATGTTTAAAAGGCGGGAATATGAAAGTTTCGGGCACTTTTTGTTATTTTCTCTGGTTATATGTCAAAAAGTGCCCGAGAAACATTGCGGAAATTGACACATGCGCACAAAAAAATTTCAACTACAAAAACGTTTATTAACTTCTTGCACACAATGAAGTCATTGACATTTGTGATAAGATCACATGTATATGGACACAAATGGCCACAAATTTAGTGTTAGTGTCAAGAATTGACATAATGGGAATGTCAACTAATAACGCCCACAACTTTATTGTCAATGTCATAAATTGACATGAAAGAAATGTCAATTAATAAAGGCCACAAATTTATTGTCAATGTCATAAAATGACAAGAAAACTATGTCTATTAATAACGGAAACAAATTTCCAAAAATGTAAGATTTTTATTTTTTTTTTAATTTTCAAATTTGACATTTATTTGGAAATTTTTATTGAAAAACCTTTTTTTTTGATAATTTTGACAATTTCAGTCAGTAGTAAAACACAATCTTATTAGACCTGTCTAATCTTGTCCAGTCTTGATGAGTCTTGTTTTATCTAATGTTGTCTAGTCTTGGCCAGTCTAGTCTAGTCAATGTCAATTAATAACGGCCACAAATTTTTTGTCAGTGTCATAAAATGACAAGAAAACTATGTCTATTTATAACGGCAACAAATTTCCAAAAATGTCCGATTTTTATATTTTTCAAATTGTCAAATTTGACATCTTATCGTTTATTTGGCAATTTTTATTGAAAAATCTTTTGTGTTAATTTAGACATTTTAGACTTGTCAGTTGTCAATAACAATCTTATGTAGACTTATCTCATCTTGTACAGTCTTGATGAGTTTTGTTTAGTCTAATGGTGTCTAGTCTTGTCAACAAATGTCAATAGACCTTTTTACGCTTAGCTATGCGCATGCGTGTCCGCCATGTTGAAAAGGCCATATGAAAAGGCCAAAGGCAAACGCCATATGAAAGTTTCGGACACATTTTGTTATTTTCACTGGTTGTATGTCAAAAAGTGCCAGAAAAACATGGCGGAAATTGGTTTAAAAAGGTCTATTAACAATGGTCACAAATTTAGTGTCAGTGTCAAGAATTGACATAATGGCAATGTCAATTAATGACACCCACAAATTTATTATCAATGTCATAAATTGACATGAAAGCAATGCCAATTAATAGCGGACGCAAATTTATTGTTAATGTCATACAATGACAGTAAAACTATGTCAATTAATAACGGCAACAAATTAAAAAAATGTCAGATTTTTCTATTTTTTAAATTGTCAAATTTGACATTATATCATTTATTTGGCAATTTTTATTGAAAAAACTGTTTTCTGTAATTTCGACATTTCAGACTTATCAGTAGTCAAAGACAATCTTTTCTAGACCTATCTTAACTTGTCCAGTTTTGATGAGTCTTCTTTTGTCTAATATTGTATAGTCTTGACCAGTCTAGTCTTGTCAATGGCAATTAATAACGGCCACAAATTTATTGTCAATGTCATAAAATGACATTGACAACTATGTATATTAATAACAAATTTCCAAAAATGTCAGATTTTTACATTTTTGAAATTGTCAAATTTGACATCTAATCATTTATTTGGCAATTTTTATTGAATAACCTTTTTGTTGGTAATCTTGACATTACAGACTTCTCAGTAGTCAAAAACAATCTTATCTAGACCTGTCTAATCTTGTCCTGACTTGATGAATCTTGTTTTGTCTAATCTTAGCTAGTCTTGTCTAGGTCAATTAATAACAGCCAAATTGACAAAATTATTGTCAATGTCATAAAATGACAAGAAAACTATGTCAATTAATAACGGCAACAAATTTCCAAAAATGTTTGATTTTTAAATTTATGAAATTGTCAAATTTGACAGCTTATCATTTATTTGGCAATTTTTATTGAAAACCCTTCTTTGGTAATTTTCTAGACTTATATAATCTTGTCCAGTCTTGAAAGTCTTGTTTTGTCTAGTCTAGTTTAGTCTTGTCTAGTCTTGTCTAGTCTTGTCTAGTCTTGTCTAGTCTTGTCTAGTCTTGTCTAGTCTTGTCTAGTCTTGTCTAGTCTTGTCTAGTCTTGTCTAGTCTTGTCTAGTCTTGTCTAGTCTTGTCTAGTCTTGTCTAGTCTTGTCTAGTCTTGTCTAGTCTTGTCTAGTCTTGTCTAGTCTTGTCTAGTCTTGTCTAGTCTTGTCTAGTCTTGTCTAGTCTTGTCTAGTCTTGTCTAGTCTTGTCTAGTCTTGTCTAGTCTTGTCTAGTCTTGTCTAGTCTTGTCTAGTCTTGTCTAGTCTTGTCTAGTCTTGTCTAGTCTTGTCTAGTCTTGTCTAGTCTTGTCTAGTCTTGTCTAGTCTTGTCTAGTCTTGTCTAGTCTTGTCTAGTCTTGTCTAGTCTTGTCTAGTCTTGTCTAGTCTTGTCTAGTCTTGTCTAGTCTTGTCTAGTCTTGTCTAGTCTTGTCTAGTCTTGTCTAGTCTTGTCTAGTCTTGTCTAGTCTTGTCTAGTCTTGTCTAGTCTTGTCTAGTCTTGTCTAGCCTTGTCTAGTCTTGTCTAGTCTTGTCTAGTCTTGTCTAGTCTTGTCTAGTCTTGTCTAGTCTTGTCTAGTCTTGTCTAGTCTTGTCTAGTCTTGTCTAGTCTTGTCTAGTCTTGTCTAGTCTTGTCTAGTCTTGTCTAGTCTTGTCTAGTCTTGTCTAGTCTTGTCTAGTCTTGTCCAGTCTTGTCCAGTCTGGTCCAGTCTTGTCCAGTCTCTTCTAGTCTCGTCTAGTCTCGTGTAGTCCCGTGTAGTCCGGTCTCGCCTGGTCTCCTCTGGTCTCGTCTCGTCTGGTCTCGTTTGGTCTCGTTCTAGTCTGGTCTCGTCTGGTCTCGTCTGGTCTCGTCTAGTCTCGTCTGGTCTAGTCCGGTCTAGTCGGGTCTCGTCTGGTCTAGTCTGGTCTCGTCTAGGTCTCGTCTGGTCTAGTCTGGTCTCGTCTCGCCTCGCCTGGTCTCGTCCAGTCTCGCCTGGTCTCGTCTAGTCTCGCCTGGTCTCGTCTGGTCTCGTCTGGTCTCGTCTGGTCTCGTCTGGTCTCGTCTCGTCTGGTCTCGTCTGGTCTCGCCTAGTCTCGTCTAGTCTTGTCTTGTCTTGTCTAGTCTTGTCTAGTTTTGTCTAGTATTGTCTAGTCTTGTCTGGTGTAGTCTTGTCTACTCTAGTCTAGTCTTGTCTAGTCTAGTCCTGTATAGTCTTGCCTAGTCTTGTCTAATCTTGTCTAGTCTAGTCGAACCTTGTCTATTCTTTTGTAGTATTGGTTAAACTTATTTAGTATTATCTAGTCTAGTCGAGACTAATTGATTTGAAATATAGTTGTGGTTGTATTAAGTCTTGAGTGGATGGGAATAAGCTTGTGAAATAATAAAAGTAGTGAGAGCGTCGCGGCGCGCGTACGCCTATATATACCGGCATTACCTCGGGTCTAAATAAAGCGTCGGGACGGCGGGCCGCCGTGGGCGCGCGTTCGGTTTTCAGTATTTAGTGTTAGTCTTGACGCGCTAGTCGGCCCGACGACGTGTGAAAGCTAAACGAACGAACGAACAAGCACAGAACGAGAAAACCGCAATCGAAAACAAACGACCCGCTCGAAAGAGAAAAAAAAAAGTTTTTGGAAAAGAAAATTTAGTTTTCAAGGAAAATTTAAAATTCGCGAGTTTCTGTTGGTTTTGTTCCTTGTGCGAAAATAAAATACGAAAATCGATTTTTTTTTATAATTATTTTTTTACGTTTTGGTACCCCCGTGCGAAACTGTCTCTGTCTCTGTCCGTTGCGATGATGGCGTTCATGGACCAGAAGGAGATAGCCAACTTTTTGGCGCAAGAGCTTTTCTATCACCAGGTACACTTGGCGGTGTTGCCAAAATTTGCGATAATTTTTAAACTTGAAGTGACTCAAACTTTCCACCGAAATAACATCCAAAACGTACAAATTTTAAATTTCAAAATTTACGACTTCCTAAATATGTGACGTTAAATTATGTCAAAATATACAAAATAACTTCAAAAATGTACAAATTTCAGATTTCAAATTTTACCGCTTTCTAAATATTTGACGTTAAATTCTGTGAAAATATCCAAAATAACATCCAAAATGTACAAATTTTAGATTTCAAATTTTACCGCTTCCTAAATATTTGACGTTAAATTCAAATATTTAGGAACCGGTAAATTTTGAAATCTAAAATTTGTACATTTTGGATGTTATTTTGGATATTTGACATAATAACGTCAAATATTTAGGAAGCGGTAAATTTTGAAATCTTAATTTTTTTACGTTTTGGATGTTATTTTGAATATTTTGACATTTTATTTTGTCAAAATATCCAAAATAATATCCAAAATGTACAAATTTTAGATTTCAAATGTTACCGCTTCCTAAATATTTGACGTTAAATTCTATGAAAATAACCAAAATAACATCCAAAACGTAAAAAAATTAAGATTTCAAATTTTACCGCTCCCTAAATATTATCCAAAATAAAACATCCAAAACGTACAATTTTTAGATTTCAAAATTTACTGCTTCCTAAATATTTGACTAATATTTGCCTAATATTTGACATTAAATTATGTTAAAATATCCAAAATAACTTTTGAAATCGATAATGTCAAAATTTGACGTTAAATTGTGTCAAATTTTGTCCAAATTTATTTTACAAGAAAAAACATCTGAAATCGATAACGTCAAAATTTGACGTTAAATTGTGTCAAATTATGTCCAATTTATTATACTTAGAAACAACATCTGAAATCTACAACGTCAAAATTTGACGTTTTCCAAATATTTGACATTTTCTGTATATTAGACGTTAAATTTACAATCTTGCTGCTTCCAACTTATTGTATAAAGCAAATTTCTTCGAAAATTTTAAATTGACACGTCAAATTTTGCTTTTAATCGATTATTAACGTTGTCTTTTTTTGACATTTTCATTTTATTCTTAACAACTGTCAAAGTTTAGTAAGTATCTGATTTAAAATTTCAAAATGGAAACATTCAAAATTACTTCAAAACTGTCAAATATTACTATATTTTTTACAATTATAAAGGAAACTGTCAAAATTATGTAAAAACTGTCAAATTCTGGCAATTTTTAATTACCCAAATCGCAACTGTCATTTAATTTTTTTTACAATTATAAAGGAAACTGTCAAAATTATGTCAAAACTGTCAAATTTTGGCAGTTTTTAATTACATACATCCAAAATAACATCCAAAACTTACAAATTTTCGATTTCAAAATTTTCTGCTTCCTAAATATTTAACTTTAAATTATGTCAAAATATCCAAAATAACATCCAAAACGAACAAATTTTAAATTTTAAAATTTGCGAAATATTTTACGTTAAATTTTGTCAAAATATTCAAAATAACATAAAAAATTTACAAATTTTAAATTTCAAAATTTACCGCTTAATAAATATTTGACGTTAAATTATGTCAAAATATCCAAAATAATATCCAAAAAGTACAAATTTTAGATTTCAAAATTTACTGCTTCCTAAATATTTAACGTTAAATTATGTCAAACTAATCAAAATAACATCCAAAACGAACAAATTTTAAATTTCAAAATTTGCTAAATATTTGACGTTAAATTATGTCAAAATATCCAAAATAACATCCAAAACGTACACATTTTAGATTTCAAAATTTAACTCTTCCTAAATATTTGACGTTAAATTATGTCAAAATTTCCAAAATAACATCCAAAACATACAAATTTTCGATTTCAAAATTTTCTACTTCCTAAATATTTAACTTTAAATTATGTCAAAATATCCAAAATAACATCCAAAACGAATAAATTTTAAATTTCAAAATTTGCGAAATATTTTACGTTAAATTTTGTCAAAATATTCAAAATAACATAAAAAATGTACAAATTTTCAATTTCAAAATTTACCGCTTAATAAATATTTGACGTTAAATTATGTCAAAATATCCAAAATAACATCCAAAACGTACACATTTTAGATTTCAAAATTTAACTCTTCCTAAATATTTGACGTTAAATTATGTCAAAATATCCAAAATAACATCCAAAACATACAAATTTTAGATTTCAAAATTTACCGCTTCCTAAATATTTGACGTTAAATTATGTCAAACATCCAAAATAACATCCAAAACATACAAATTTTAAATTTCAAAATTTACCGCTTCCTAAATATTTGACATTAAATCATGTTAAAATATCCAAAATAACTTTTGAAATCGATAATGTTAAAATTTGACGTTAAATTGTGTCAAATTATGTCCAAATTTATTTTACAAGAAAAAACATCTGAAATCTATAGCGTCAAATTTTGACGTTTTCCAAATATTTGACGTTAAATTATGTCAAAATTAGACATTTTAATTTAATAATTTAATTGGACGTTAAATTTACAATCTTTCTGCTTCCAACTTATTGGAAAATGCAAATTTCTTCGAAAATTTTAAATTGGCACTTTTGCTTTTAATCGATTATTGACGTTGTCTTCTTTTGACATTTTCATTTTTTTTGCTAATAACTGTCAAAGTTTAGTATATGGTTTTAAATTTCAAAATGGAAAATGTCAAAATTACTTAAAAACTGTCAAATAATATTACTATATTTTTTTACAATTATATAGGAAACTATCAAAATTATGTCAAAACTGTCAAATTTTAGCAGTTTTTAATTACCTAAATCGCAACTGTTATTTAATTTTTTTCAATTATAGAGGAAACTGTCAAAATTATGCCAAAACTCTCAAATTTTGGCTGTTTTTAATTACCCAAATCACAACTGTCATTTAATTTTTTTACAATTATAAAGGAAACTGTCAAAATAATGTCAAAACTATCAAATTTTTGCAGTTTTTAATTACCGAAAACGCAACTGTCATTTAATTTTTTTTACAATTATAAACGAAACTGTCAAAATTATGTCAAAACTGTCAAATTTTTGCCAGTTTTTAATTACCTAAATCGCAACTGTTATTTTATTTTTTTTTACAATTATAAAGCAAACTGTCAAAATTATGTCAAAACTGTCAAATTTTTTCAGTTTTTAATTACATAAATCACAACTGTCATTTTATTAGGGTTCCGTACCGAAAACGGAACCCTTATAGGATCACTTTGTTGTCCGTCTGTCTGTCAAGACCATTTTTCTCAGGAACGCTTAGAGGTAACAAGTTGAAATTTGTATCAAATACTCGGGTCTGCGGTCTCTTTCAGCTGTGAAAAAATCAATCTTGTAATTCAACGCGATCAAAAGATATGACCGTTTATGTCGCATATTTTGCGATTTCACAAGGGAATCAAAACCTATAGGGTACTTCTCGTAGACCTAGAATCATGAAATTTGGCAAGAAGCGGTGTCTTACAGCACATGTAAAGGGAAAAATCTGAAAACCGTAAATATGTAGTTTAATTACAAGAAAAATGCGAATTTACTATTAGAAACTGAAAATACACTTATGTGTTGCGTGCTATTGTCAGTCATCAGAGCATATAGGTTGCATACAGTTAGGTCCTCCTAAAGATACCTTATTTACAAGTTTGTACGGAACCCTCGGTGCGCGAGTCACAACTCGCACTTGGCCGGTTTTTTTAATTACCTAACTGTCATTAATTTTTTTTTACAATTATAAAGGAAACTGTCAAAATTATGTCAAAACTGTCAAATTTTGGCAGTTTTCAATTACATAAATGACAATTGTCATTTTATTTTTTTACAACTATAAAGGAAACTGTTCAAATTATGTCAAAACTGTCAAATTTTGGCAGTTTTCAATTACATAAATGACAATTGTCATTTTATTTTTTTACAATTATAAAGGAAACTGTCAAAATTATGTCAAAACTGTCAAATTTTGGCAGTTTTTAATTACATAAATGACAACTGTTATTTTATTTTTTTACAATTATAAAGGAAACTGTCAAAGTTATGTCAAAACTGTCAAATTTTGGCAGTTTTTAATTAACTAAATCGCAACTGTCATTTAATTTTTTTTTACATTATAAAGCAAACTGTCAAAAATTATGTCAAAACTGTCAAATTTTGGCATTTTTTAATTACACAAATGACAATTGTCATATTATTTTTTTTACAATTACAAGGTAAACAAAGTCAAAATTATGTCAAAACTGTCAATATTAGCAGCTTTTAATTATCTGAATCGCAACTGCCAAAATTTATCAAAACTGTTTATTTTGAATACACTTTAGTAAATTTCCATTATCAAAATTATGTCAAATTTGACAATTTGTAATATTTCAATATCAATTTTTGTTTGTGAAAAAAATCATTCACAATTTACAATACATTTTGTTTTTTCTTTTATAAAATAAGTTTTGAAATTTGATATCAATTCCCGATAAAATCCTTATCGAACGTGCGATAAGAGATTGAAACAAACAAAAATAACGAGAAAATTTTACGTTTCAATCGAACACAAGCGTCATCGTTTCGTCCTACAAATATTCTGACGCATGTCAAAAAAAAGAGACAAACTGTCAAAATTTGACAATTAAACTTCAAAAGTGTCAAACATTTGACATTTAATGATATTTCCATAAAACTTTAGGTAAGATCTAACTATCTTAAATAAAACAATTGCATTGACATATGTCAACTGTTTATTTCTGGCAAAACTGTCGAAATCTTTCTTAAAACTTTGGCAAAACTTTATGAACATTTGACATTTCATGACATTCCCATAAAACTTTAGGTGTTTTATCTAGCTTCAGTAAAACAACATTGACTTGTGTCAAATTGTCGTAAAACTGTTAAAAACTTGCACTTTCTTAAAACTGTCAAAAACTTTCTTAAAATTGTCAAAATTGACAACAGTGGACAACAATTGATAACAGTTGACATTTAGTGGCATAAAACTTGATTTTGACATTTTAGACTTGTTAGTTGTCAAAACAATATTGTCTAAACTTTTCTTATCTTATCTTATCGACGAGTCTTGATTTGTCTAATCCTGTCTAGTCTTGCCCAGTCTTGGTCAGTCTAGTCTTGCCCAGTCTTGGTCAGTCTAGTCTTGCCCAGTCTTGGTCAGTCTAGTCTTGTCTGGTCTTATCTATTCTCTGTCTTGTCTTGTATAGTATATCTAGTCTAGTCTAATCTAGTCTAGTCTCCTCTAGTCTTGTCTAGTTTTGTCTTGTCTAGTTTTGTCTTGTCTAGTCTCGTATAGTCTCGTCTAGTCTACACTCGTGTAGTCTCGTCTAGTCTCGTCTAGTATCGTCTAGTCTCGTCTAGTATCGTCTAGTCTCGTCTAGCCTCGTCTAGTATCGTCTAGTATCGTCTAGTCTCGTCTAGTCTCGTCTAGTCTTGTCTAGTCTTGTCTAGTCTCGTCTAGTCTCGCCTAGTCTCGTATAGTCTCGTCTAGTCTACACTGGTGTAGTCTCGTCTAATCTCGTCTAGTATCGTCTAGTCTCGTCTAGTCTCGTCTAGCCTCGTCTAGTATCGTCTAGTATCGTCTAGTCTCGTCTAGTCTCGTCTAGTCTCGTCTAGTCTCGTCTAGACTTGTCTAGTCTTGTCTAGTCTCCTCTAGTCTCGTCTAGTCTCGTATAGTCTCGTCTAGTTTACACTCGTGTAGTCCCGTCTAGTCTCGTCTAGTCTCGTCTAGTATCGTCTATTATCGTCTAGTCTCGTCTACTCTCGTCTAGTCTCGTCTAGTATCGTCTAGTATCGTCTAGTCTCGTCTAGTCTCGTCTAGTCTCGTCTAGTCTCGTCTAGTCTCGTCTAGTCTTGTCTAGTCTTGTCTAGTCTTGTCTAGTCTTGTCTAGTCTTGTCTAGTCTTGTCTAGTCTTGTCTAGTCTTGTCTAGTCTTGTCTAGTCTGGTCCTGTCTGCTCTTGTCTGGTCCTGTCTGGTCTTGTCCGGCCTTGTCCGAACTTGTGTGGGCTTATTTGGTCTTGTCTGATTTTGTCTTGTCTTGTCTGGTTTAGTCTGGTCTTGTCTGGTCTTGTCAGGTATTGTTCGGTCTTGTCCGGTCTTGTTGGGTCTTGTCCGGGCTTGTCCGGTCTTGTCCGGTCTTGTCCGGGGTTGTCTGGTCTCGTCTGGGCTTGTCAGGGCTTGTCTGGTCTTGTCTAGTCTTGTCGGGTCTTGTCCTGTCATATCCGATCTTGTCTGGGCTTGTTTGTTCTTGTCTGGGCTTGTTTGGTCGTGTCAGGTCTTGTCTAGTCTTGTCGGATCTTGTCTGGTTGTGTCCGGTAAAACAAAATTGACACATGTCAAACTGTTTAACTGTCAAAAACTTCGTAAAACTGTCAATCAAAACTTTGTGAACATTTGACATTTAGTGACATTTCCATAAAACTTTGGGTAAGCTTTATCTACCTTAAATAAAGCAACAATATTGACATATTTGAAACTGTCTAACTTTCATAAAACTGTGACGAATTTTAAAACTGTCAAAACTGTATGTTATGACATAAAACTGTCTAAACTTTTAAAACTGTTAAAATCATGACATAAAACTGTCAAACTGTTAAAATTATGACATAAAACTGTCAAAACTTTTAAAAATGTTAAAATTATGACATAAAACTGTCAAAACTTTTAAAACTGTTAAAATTATGACATAAAACTGTCAAAACTTTTAAAACTATTAAAATTATGACATAAAATTGTCAAAACTTAAAAAACTCTTAAAATTATGACATAAAACTGTCAAAACTTTTAAAACTGTTAAAATTATGACATAAAACTGTCAAAACTTTTAAAACTGTTAAAATTATGACATAAAATTGTCAAAACTTGGGCACAAAACTATCAAAACTTCCGTGAAACTGCAAAAACTTTGTACCCAAAAGCAGTCAAGCTTTCATATATCTGTCAATATGTTGTCATTTAACTGTCAAAAGTTTATCGTAAAAACTGTCTAAAAATAACTCAATTTTTGACATTATTAGTAATATTTTTTAGCTTTTGGCAACAACGTTTCTACTTCAATGTTTGGCACAAAAACTTAATGTCATTGTCACTGCCAATGCAACAAACCCATAAAAATCAACCGTCAGTCATTTTTTTTTTCAACAATTATGAATAATCTGTCAATTGTCAACTTGTGTCATTTGACAATGAATATCACACCAAATCCTCAATTTTAAACATTGCCAATATCAAGAAACTAATAACCAAACTAATCATCAAACTGACACTTGTTAATTTTACAACATATCTGACATCTCCCATATCTACAACAGATCACTCATACTTTGACAGATCTCAAACTTTTATTGACAAATTATTTTTTCCTTTGTTATTTTTCCTACGAATTTCGTGCGTTTGTCGTCGCGGATTTCCCAAGAAAAATCGGCCGCCCGGTGCCAATTATGTCAGCCGCTAAAAATATTCGACCCTCCCCGCTGCGCGCCCACCTCTCGCCGATCCGCACGCAAAACACAACACCAAGGTTACCAACAAAAACACAATCAACAGGGCGAAACCGTAACAGCGGCAACCCTGCACAACCCCGTCCAGAAATATATACACAGTGTCGCACTTAAGCAAATATACATAGTGACCCAATAAATCTCGCTGCGAGAATCTGTTATATACAGTGTTTTAATACGCGTTATATACATAGTGTTTGTTGTTTTCTTAACGTGTTTGCTTACAAATATTGAAATAATGAAGGGCACACAGTATAATCTCGGTAAATCGGCCGTTGGGTAATCGGACGACACGTCCAGTAATCGGGCCGTCTGGAGACCGCACGTGCCCTTCCCTCCCACCACTCTTTCTTATAATCTAGAGGTTGTCTGGTCGCATATGTGTCGGATTATCGGGATTATATTGTATTAGTGTTTTAATGCTATATACAGTGTGTTTCTTGTGATTTTCGGACGACATGTCCAGTAATCGGGTGGTCTCGAGACCGCTCGCGCTCTTCTCTCCCAGCACTCTTTCTTATAATCTGGCGGTTGTCTGGTCCCATATGTGTCCGATTATCGAGATTATACGGTATTTGTGTTTTACTGTAAGCTATATACAGTGTGTTTCTTGTGATTTTCGGACGACACCTCCAGTAATCGAGTGGTCTCGAGACCGCTCGCGCTCTTCCCTCCCACCAATCTTTCTTATAATCCGGCGGTTGTCTGTTCCCATATGTGTCGGATTATCGAGATTATACTGTATTAGTGTTTTAATGCAAGCTATATACAGTGTGTTTCTTGTGATTTTTAAGTTAGATTTTTGTTGCAGTTTATAACGTTGGAGGGTTTGAATTCGGGCGTGCCGACGAGGACGACGCCGACGCTGACGCCCACGACGCTCAGGAACATCGAGCAGACCTTCATCGAGCTGCAGTCCAAACCGGAGAGTCACGAGAACGAGGCCGGGTTTGTCCCACCGCTGGTTCAACTAATAGGTAAGACATCACGTTTTATTAGCTAAACGACAGAAGACCTATTAGTTCATAGACAGAAGATCTATTAGTTCATATATTGAAGACCTATTAGTTCATAGACACAAGATGTATTAGTTCATAGAGAGAGGACCTAGTTGTTCAGAGATAGGATGCCCATTAGTTCATAGACAGAATACGTATTAGTTCATAGACAGAAGACCTATTAGTTCATAGAAAGAAGACCTATTAGTTCATAGATAGAAGACCTATTAGTTTATAGACAGAAGACCTATGAGTTCATAGACAGAAGACCTATTGATTCTTAGATAGAAGGCCTATTAATTCATAGGCATAAGATCTGTTATTTCATAGAAAGAAGACTTATTCGTTCATAGACAGAAGACCTATTAGTTCATAGATAGAAGACCTATTAGTGCATAGACAGAAAACCTATTAGTGCATAGACAGAAAACCTATTAGTTCATAGACAGAAGACCTATGAGTTCATAGACAGAAGACCTATTGGTTCTTAGGTAGAAGACCTATTAGTTCATAGGCATAAGATCTGTTATTTCATAGAGAGAAGACTTATTAGTTCATAGACAGAAGACCTATTAGTTCATAGATAGAAGACCTATTAGAGCATAGACAGAAAACCTATTAGTGCATAGGCAGAAGACCTATTAGTTCATAGACAGAAGACCTATTAGTTCGTAGACAGAAGACTTATTAGTTCATAGACAGAATACCTATTAGTTCATAGGCATAAGATCTGATATTTCATAGAGAGCAGACTTATTAGTTCATAGACAGAAGACCTATTAGTTCATAGATAGAAGACCTATTAGTGCATATACAGATGACCTATTAGTTTATAGACAGAAGACCTGTTAGTTCATAGACAGAAGACCTATTGGTTCTTAGATAGAAGACCTATTAGTTCATAATCATAAGATCTGTTGTTTCATAGAGAGAAGACTTATTAGTTTATAGACAGAAGACCTATTAGTTCATAGATAGTAGACCTATTAGTGCATAGACAGAATACCTATTAGTTTATAGACAGAAGACCTGTTAGTTCATAGACAGAAGACCTATTGGTTCTTAGATAGAAAACCTATTAGTTCATAGGCATAAGATCTGTTATTTCATAGAGAGAAGACTTATTAGTTCATAGACAGAAGACCTATTAGTTCATAGATAGAAGAACTATTAGTGCATAGACAGAAAGCCTATTAGTTTATAGACAGAAGACCTATGAGTTCATAGACAGAAGAGCTATTGGTTCTTAGATCGAAGACCTATTAGTTCATAGGCATAAGATCTGTTATTTCATAGAGAGAAGACTTATTAGTTCATAGACAGAAGACCTATTAGTTCATAGATAGAAGAACTATTAGTGCATAGACAGAAAGCCTATTAGTTTATAGACAGAAGACCTATGAGTTCATAGACAGAAGAGCTATTGGTTGCTATATAGAAGACCTATTAGTTCATAGGCATAAGATCTGTTATTTCGTAGAGAGAAGACTTATTAGTTCATAGACAGAAGACCTATTAGTTCATAGATAGAAGACCTATTTGTGCATAGACAGAAGACCTATTAGTTTATTGACAGAAGACCTATTAATTCATAGACAGAAGACCTATTGGTTCTTACATAGAAGACCTATTAGTTAATAGGCATAAGATCTGTTATTTCATAGAGAGAAGACTTATTAGTACATAGACAGAAGACCTATTAGTTCATAGATAGAAGACCTATTAGTGCATAGACAGAAGACCTATTAGTTTATAGACAGAAGACCTATTAGTTCATAGACAGAAGACCTATTGTTTCTTAGATAGAAGACCTATTAGTTCATAGGCATAAGATCTATTATTTCATAGAGAGAAGACCTATTAGTGCATAGACAGAAGACCTATTAGTTTATAGACAGAAGACTTATTAGTTCATAGATAGAGGGCTTATTAGTTCATAGACAGAACACCTATTAGTTCATATACAGAAGGCCTATTGCTTTACACACAGAAGACCTAGTAGTTCATAGATATAATACCTATTAATTCATAGACAGAAGACCTATTAATTCATAGACAGAAGACTTATTGGTTTTTAGATAGAAGAACTATTAGTTCATGGGCATAAGATCTATTATTTCATAGAGAGAAGACCTATTAGTGCATAGACAGAAGACCTATTAGTTTATAGACAGAATACTTATTAGTTTATAGACAGAGGGCCTATTAGTTCATAGACAGAAGACCTATTAGTTCATATACAGAAGACCTATTGCTTCACACACAGAAGACCTATTAGTTCGTAGATATAATACCTATTAATTCATAGACAGAAGACTTATGAGTTCATAGACAGAAGACCTATTGGTTCTTAGATAGAAGACCTATTAGTTCATAGGCATAAGATCTGTTATTTCATAGACAGAAGACCTATTAGTTCATAGATAGAATACCTATTAACTCATTGACAGAAGACCTATGAGTTCATAGACAGAAGACCTATTGGTTCTTAGATAGAAGACCTATTAGTTCATAGGCATTAGATCTGTTATTTCATAGACAGAAGACCTATTAGTTCATAGATAGAATACCTATTAATTCATAGACAGATGGCCTATGTGTTCATAGACAGAAAACCTATTAGTTCATATACAGAAGACGTATTGCTTCATAGACAGAAGACCTATTAGTTCATAGATAGAATACCTATTAATTCATAGACGGAAGATCTATTGGTTCTTAGATGGAAGATCTATTAGTTCATAGGCATAAGACCTATTAGTTGATAGATATAAGACCTATTAGTGCATAGACAGAAAACCTATTAGTTCATAGACAGAAGATCTATTAGTTCGTAGACAGAAGACTTATTAGTTCATAGACAGAAGACTTATTAGTTCATAGATAGAAGACCTATTAGTGTATAGACAGTAGACCTATTAGTTCATAGACTGAAGACCTATTTGTTCATAGATAGAAGACCTATTAGTGCATAGACAGTAGAGCTATGAGTTCATAGACAAATGAGTTATTAGTTCATAGACAGAAGACCTATTAGTTCATAGACAGAAGACCTATTAATCTATAGACAGAAGACCAATCAAGATTAGAGGATTTAGTTATCTGTTTGATTGATTTTGAGTACGCGTGTATGCTTGGTTGTATAGTATGTAGGGGTGGAGTCGGTTTTACACAGCTTAATATTTGTTTTTCTTTTGTAGGCAATAACCAGTACATTTCGGCATCGGACCCGGACGTATTCACGACGATCTCGTCGAACAACACGAGCAAATCGAACACGTACTGGAACTCGTCGCTGTCGCAGTGCAGCTCGGACAGCAACACGACGTCGCCGTCGCCGGCGGACCACGGCAAGAACATGCTGCAGACGCCGCAGCCGTCGCGACGCAACATGGGCGGGCGCAAGCCCAACAAGGACGTGAACATCAGTCCGGAGGAGGAGGAGCGTAAGCGAATCCGGCGGGAGAGGAATAAAGCGGCCGCGGCTCGGTGCAGGAAGCGACGGGTCGACCACACCAATCAATTAATTGAGGTAAGAAGTCACTTTATTAAACTGAAAACTCATTACTAAGACTCTGTGACGTTGTAGGAAACTGAAGATTTGGAGCGTAAGAAGTCGCAATTGGAGCAAGAACTGAACGAGCTGAAGAACATGCGCGACGAGCTCGACTACCTCCTGGAGCAGCACCGCCCGACGTGTCGCCTGCCGAAAGGCGCTCGTTGCGCTACCGCCTCCCCGCACTCGGACCTCAAGAGCACCGCGCCCAGCTACGTGCAGCCTTTCTGTCCCGACCCCAGCGAACGCATCAAGACCGAGGTAGACCTCCACAACGACGACGACGACGACATCTTCTGCATACCGACCCCCGCCAAAAAGATCATGCTCAGCTCCACCATCCCGGGCGCGAAGCCCAGCCGGCCGAATTCGTTGAACGTCCCGCCCAGCGTCGCTCCGATCACCACCCAGCAAGGGAAGAACTTCTCCGAGCTCGCCGGGATTCCGATTTCCACGCCGTCTACCGGGTTGCAGTTCAACTTCGACAGTCTGATGGTGGGCGGGACCGGGCTCACGCCGGTCAACGCCCCCATCATGCCCAACTGCTCCGCTCAGCAGAGGATACCCAACGGCGGCGGCGAGTTGGCAACGCCCGATTCCTGCGCCAACTCCAAACTCGTCAGCTTATAATATTTAAACAAAAAAATTCAACGCAGTATTTCCAAAAAGGGAGGATTTTATACACAGTGGCCCAAAAAAAAAACCACCACATTTTTTTCTCTACTTCGTGCAATTCTTTTAAATTATTATTATTATTTTTTTGTTGGGCCTAAGAACTTTTTTTTATATTTTTATTATTTTTTTGTGTCTTGAGAGTTACCACGATGGCCAATAACACTTTGAGGATAATCAAAATGACACCTGTCACTCAACTGTCATTTTTTTATTTTAGTCAAACGCAATATTTTCTGTGTTGTCCCACCCAGGCCATGTTTAGTCAAAAAAATTGAAGCAGAAATTTGCTTTATGTCATAGGAAACGTCAAAGATATGACATCTGTCAAAACGAAAGTGTCAAAATTGTGTGAGACGTCAAAATTGATCTAGTGTCATAATTAAGTAGTGTCAACTGTCATGATAAATTGTGTCTTAAACTGTCAAAATTTCAACGGCCTAATTGAGAAACTGTCAAGCATGGAATGATAACTGTCACAGGAGAAGTTCAAATATTAAAGGAATGTCATCTGTCAAATTAACTTCAAAACAAGAAATACCAACTGTTGTTTCCAATGTCAAATCAAGACATGTCAAACTGTAAAAATGGAGTGTTTTAGAAGAAGTTCAAGGGAATGTCGACTGTTAAGTCTGGATGGTTTCATAAAAACAGCTGAAGCAAGTTTGAAGCAGTAAATTAGAAATAGCCGTTGTCAAATCAAGAAATGTCAAACTGTCAAAAAGGAGATGATTTTAACTGTCAAAACAAGTGGAGCAAGTTTCAGTGTTTGAAACAGTATGAGCAAGTCATTTTCAAGTGGTTTCAACTGTCGAAACAAGAAATAGCAGTTGTCAAATCAAGAAATGTCAAACTGTCAATGATGTGATGACACCTGTCACATCATCAAGTTCGAGTGTCAAAATAGAGAATGTCAACAGATTAAGATTTCTGAATTCTTCATTTAAAGAAATGGAATAGCAGTTGTCAAGTCAAGAAATGTCAAACTGTCAAAAAAAAGGGATGATTTCAATGTCAAAACAAGTTTGAGTGTTTGAAACAGTTTGAGCAAGTCATTTTTAAGTGGTGCCAACTGTCGAAACAAGAAATAGCAGTTGTCAAATCAAGAATTGTAAAACTGTCAAAGAAGTGATGTCACATAATAAGTTTGAGTGTCAAAGTAGAAAATGTCAACAGATTTAGATTTCCAAATTCAACACATTTTAAGAAAAGATATAGCTGTTGTCGAGTCAAGAAATGTCAAACTGTCTAAAAGAAAGAGATGATTTCAACTGTCATAACAAGTTTTAGTGTTTGAAACAGTTTGACCAAGTCATTTTCGAGTGGTGTCAACTGTCGAAACAAGAAATAGCAGTTCTCATATCAAGAAATGTCAAAGAAGTGATGACACCTGTCACATAAGAAGTTCGGGTATCAAAATAGAAAATGTCAATAGATTTAACAAATTCAACTCATTTTAAGATGGAGAATTGACATTTAACTATGGTGAATTGACATTTGATAACTTGTATATCGAACACGACAACTGTCAAACCCATTGCATATTGTGGCAGTTGTCAAGTTTTTTATATTGTCAGAGTACTACTTGTCAAATGTATAATATTGGTATTGTGACAGTTGTCAAATTTATTAGTTTGTTATTATGACACTAAATTGTCATTGTGTCAACTGACGAAACAAGGAAAAACGACACAAAATATGGAGAATTGTCATTTGAATTGAAGTTTAAAGATGGAGAATTTACTTTTAAATTTTGGGGACAGTGGAGAATTGACATTTAAAGATTGTGAAGGAAAATCGACACAAATTGACATTTAAATGAGGAGAATTGTCATTTGAATTGAAGTTTAAAGATGGGGAATTGACATTTAAATTTTGGGAATGGTGGAGAATTGACATTTAAAGATGGTGAATTGACGTTCCAAAATCGGAAAATTATTATTGACAATTCAATATGACCGATGACATTTAAAGATGGAGAATTGATAACGTATTTATTGAACGCGACAACTGTCAAACCTTTTGCATATTGTGACTGCTGTCAAGTTTATTATATTGCTAGTGTGCTAGTTGTCAAATGTATTATATTGTTATTGTGACAGTTGTCAAATTTATTATATTGTTATTGTGACAGTTGTCAAATTTATTAGTTTGTTATTGTGACAGTAAACTGTCATTGTGTCAACTGACGAAACATGAAAAATCGACACAAAATGTGGAGATTGTCATTTGAATTGAGGTTTAAAGATTTACATTTAAATTTGGGGAACAGTAGAGAACATTTAAAGATGGTAAATTGTTATTTAAAGATGGTGAATTGACATTTAAAATTGGAGAATTGACATTCCAAGATCGGAAGATTATTATTGCCAATTCAATATGACCGATGACATTTTACGATGGATAATTGATATTTGATAACTTATTTATCGAGCGCGACTACTGTCAAACCTTTTGCATATTGTGACAGTTGTCAAGTTTATTATATTGCTAGTGTTCAAATTTTTTACTTTGTTATCGTGACAGTAAATTGTCATTGTGTCAAAACTGACGAAAGAAGGTAAATCGACACAAAATGTGGAAAATCGTCATTTGATTTGAGGTTTAAAAATGGAGAATTGTCATTTAAAGATGGAGAATTGACATTTAAATATGGAAAATTGACATTCCAAGATCGGAAGATTATTATTGATAATTCAATATGACCGATGATGCCGCTATACAATGAAATGACATTTAATGAGGTGCATGATAATTCTATATGGCGGATTGACAATTCAATATGGCGGAATTTCATTTCAATATGGCGGATTAACAATTCAATATGACGCAATGATAATTCAATATGGTGGAAAATCAATTCAATATGGCACAATGACAATTCAAAATGGCGGAATTTCTATTGAATATGGCGGATTGACAATTCAATACAACGCACTGAGAATTCAATATGGTGGAAAGTCAATTTAATATGGCGTATTGACAATTCAATATGGCGCAATGACACTTCAATATGTCGGAATGACAGTTCAAGTTGGCGGATTGACAATTCAATATGGCATAATTACAATTCAATATGACAGTATGACAATTCCATATGGCGTAATGATAGTTTGGCCAAGATGGCGGATAAGTCACTTTTGTTTGTTGTTTTTGACAGTCGTCAATTTTTTTTGTGACAGATTGTTAAGGTTTTTGACGTATTATTTTTTGTATTGGTGACATATTTAAGTGTCATATTTTTAGTGTTTTAAGTGAATGCTAGACATGGACCGAGTTTTTTATACATATATTATATATTTAGAGAAAGAAACATTTTTTAGATTTTAAAACAAAGTGCTCAAATTTGCTATTTTGCTATAAAAAGGAAGTTTTGAAGGAAAGAAAGGAAAAAAAACTTGTAATAGCCGTGAAAATGCCTTGTTTTTTGAAAAAAAATTGAGATTTGTTAAAAAATTTTTGAATTTGTGAAAAAAAAATGTGAAAAATTTGTAAAAGAAAATTTTGAAAAACTTGTAACCGTTTTATTTTCATTGTAATTTGTCGACTAGAGATGCGCGCGCGAGCTGTTTTTGTTTTTTGAAAAATATTCCCTCCAGAAAAACAAAAAAAAAATTTAGAGAAATTTTTTTTAATATTTTATTATTACTTATAGAAACAAATAAATATTATATAATAAACGATGTATAAAAAAGAATAAATATTTAATAATAATTATAAAAGAACTATATTTGATAATAATTATTCAGTAATAATAATAAACTTTTAAAATAACAATAAAAGCAAACATCTATTTTTATAAACATTTGCTACAAAAAATAACCGACATTTTTTTCTTATTACCTTCATTATTACCTTTTTATTATCAATATTCACTGATTATATTGATAATAATAGACATATTTATAATAATAATTTGATGGCCTACATGTAAAACCTAGGTAAGTCCCAAATTTCATAAATTGAGTTTTTGGTATCGTCGTTTTTTTGTCAGATTTTTGCGTATAATTTAAGAAATATTCGTTGGATTTTCTCAAAATTTGAAACAAAATGTTCTTGAAACTTCACTGGTGAGATTGATGTATAGCGTGTGGGTAGTGGTACTAAGTGGGAGTTAGTACGCATCGATGAAAATTGTTCGCATTTTCGCGTGTAATTTAGAAAATATTGAGTGGATTTTTGCAAAATTTGTCACAAAATGTTCTTAAACCTTGGCTGAAGAGAATCTTTAATTGCGTGTAGGTATTTCTGCTCTGAGCCAGTTAGTACACAACGATGAAGTTAGTACTAGCTAATACAAACCAATTTTCGACTGTTTTTCCAGATTTTCGGGTATAATTCAGGAAAAAATCGTTGGATTTTTGCAAAATTTGCAACAGAATGTTCTTGAATCTTCACAGATGAGATTGATGTGTCGCGTGTGTGTAGTCGCAGTATGTGGGAGTTAGTCCGCATCGATGAAGATTTTTCGGATTTTCGCGTGTAATTTAGTAAATATCAAGTGAATTTTTGCAAAATTTGCTACAAAATGTTCCTAAACCTTGACTGAAGAGCATCATATATCGCGTGTAGGTATTTCTACTATGCGTCAGTTAACGCGCATTGATGAAGTTAGTACTAGTAGTAATAACCTTTATTGGCATAACTAAAATACTTTACACTACCATACAAAATTTACACAACAAGTAAAAAAAGTTGTGAAACTGAAACTAAAACCCCATTGAAAAGAAAAATGAAATTTTACCACCAAATAAACCTAAACATCAACACCTGTACATCGGACATAAACTCAAAAACTAAAAAAAAAAAAACTAAACCGCAACACTCAAAAAACTACCCCGTCGCATCCGCTCTGTTTCCATGTTTTCACTCTGTGTAAAAACGACAGTCCCTTCCCGCTCTCGTCCATACACTCCCTCCAATCCTTTCCTCGCCTTCTCTCCTGGTCATTCCACTCCGCCATCGTGCATTCTTCCAACCAATGACTCCACATATCTTCCTTCAACCCACACACCAAACACCTTCTACTTTCCTCCTTCATCCAATGTCTCCTTCCACGCTCTTCATTGCCACACCTAAATCTCGCCAACACTGACTGGTCGTCCGACCCTTTACTTGTCTTCAAATAACCAGGAACACGGCACTTGTATCTGACTGTAGCCTTGGTGATATTTGCTAGCTTCTATTTTGGATTGGCGCTCTTGGCAGTCCACTTCTAATAACTTCTCTCTCTTAGCATCCGTTTCCAATGAGCACCCGCACTTTTTTCCGTTTCCAACCCCTCGGATGATAACCCGCCTCTCTCATACAGTTTCCTTTTATTCAGCCCCCAACCACTCTCTCTTCTACCACTTAACCCCTCTTTATTCACTACTCGAAACATTTTCTTTATTATCGTTTCATCTCCTAATGGATGGGTTAGGAGATGAAACGATAATAAAGAAAATCTTTCGAGTAGTGAATAAAGAGGGATTAAGTACTCTATACCCTATACTCGAACATTATCACTCTTTCCGCAGCAATTACCGCCACCTTACAAGCACACTCACTTCCTGAAGCACAATGTGACCAGGCGTTGACCTATCAAGTTTCAACATTTTCTTATAAAACTTTAGCTGCACCCTTTCAATCTTGTCTTCCTCTTTCGTTCCCCAGACTTCGCATCCATTCAGTAACACGTTTCGCACACATGCCTTCCATATGGTCTCTGCTGCTCTAAAGTTTCCGTCAAAGTTTCTTTTCCAAACCTCCCAGATACGACTCGCCACCACCCATGCCTTCTTGATAACATACTCTATGTGCTCTTTATTACTGTATCCAGTCCCAAAGACATACCACAAATACTTTTTACTAACTTCCTCTATTTCAGTACCCTGCCATTCAAACCTTTCTTTCTTATATCACCCACCCCTTTTAAACCAAATCCATTTTGTTTTACCAACATTCACCCTTAAATCCCTCATTTCGAAATACCTACAGAGCCGACTTTGCAAATACCACCATGTCATCCGCATATGCCAAGGCCCACACCTTCTTTTTCCCAATCACCACTCCTCCAGCTTGACCGGCCTGTAGAACCTTCTCCATATTCGCCACATACAGATGGAAGAGCGTCAGACTCAAAGGGCAGCCTTATCTCAGGCCCTTCCTCACCTCAAAATAGTCTGATTCCCATTCATTCGCTACTACCTTACAGACCGTTTCTTCGTACAAATCCCTGATGTTCCTTCTTACACTTTCTGAGATACCTAGCTTGCCCAAACACTCATCCAATCTCCTCCTGTTCACCGAGTCATATGCGACGTTTAAATCAATGAAAAGAGCAAACAGGCATCCCTTTCTTATTTCTTGGTCTATGATGACTCTTAAGGTCACCAGGTGTTCCACCGTGCTGCTTCCTTATCTGAACCCCGCTTGTAATTCCGGCAAAAGCTTCCTTTCATTGAATTCCTTCCTCAAGCGACAATCCAGGATTTTAGCAAATATTTTGTATGAGGAGTTCAGTTATACCTCTATAATTTTCTAGCGCGTCCCTCGTTCCACTCTTAAACACCGGTTGGATTATCCTAATTTTTCCAGCTGACTGGTATCCTTTTATCTCCCCTCCCTATCCTTCTCAAATCCTCCGTAAACTTCTCCTTCCAGATTCCAGGTGCTTCTTTCCACGCTTCATTTCCGAGCCCATCCAAACCTCCCGATTTTCTTGGCTTTAGGGAATTGATAACATCCTCCACCTCCGTCACTGTGATATCCTCGGCGGCCTCTTCCTGCTTTCTCTATCGATTTCCTGAACTATCTTCTCTTCCTGACCGCATCTCCACTCCTCCTAGCATCATCATAAAGTGGTTTTGCCATTCTTCTATCGCAATGCTCTTGGGTAATCTTTCCTTCCTTTCCCTATTCTCTTTCACGTATTTCCACGACTCAGTTTCCGTCTTGATTTTCCGTACCCGCTGCTTCTCCTTTTCCTCCTAAAACTCCCTTTTCTTTGACTCTATTTTTTGCAGATCTGTTTTCGCTTCCAGCACGTGCACTTTGAGCACTTCTCCATTTCTCCATTCTGTCATAGCTTCTCGAAACCTTTGCTTTACCTTCCGCACTTCCCAGTCGTACCATGCTCGGCCTGGAAACGCTTCTTTGATTTTCTTTTTGGCAAGTGCTGCCTCCATTTTCTTTGCCATCATGTCTATATCCTCTATGGTGTTCCACTCTACCTCTTCTAATTTCCTCCTGTATTCTTCTATCGCCTCCTTATCCCATCTGGCCACCCAATTCTCCGCCTTAACTTAACTGCTTCAACGACACCACTACCGGCATATGATCCGACTCACTTCTTGACGCATCATTTGTAATTATTAGGTCAATACCCATTGCACCAACAAACGTAAATTCTCCCTCCCAGTAGCCCTCAATAACCCATTCAAAATATCCCATTGGTTCTCTAACACCCACGGCAGCCAAACATTTCCCTCTGCATTTTTAATTTTGTTTTTAGAATTCCTTCTTATCACTTCACCCGTCTTATCCACCGTATTGACTTAAGTCTTCTCCTATCCTTACATTCGAATTATCTCCTAGTAGCAAGTTTGTCGTTACCATATCTTCTAAATTCCTCTTTATGCCCTCTTTAATTTTTTCCAGTTCCTTATTATTAAAAACGGTTGCTATCTGCCACCACTCCCCATCAAGTTCTACCTTCTTAAAAACTAGACCCTCCACCTCTTCTAGAATTCTCTCCGATTCCTTGATACCTTTTCTGAGCCCTGTTATTATTCCCTCTTTACCCTTCCGTAGTCACTCTCTCTCCGTACCGGTTGCATCCTCCAAATATCCTCCTTGGGGAGTCTCTCTTTACAGGCTTCCCATTCTTGCTCTTGAAGCCAGGTCTCCACTAACCTAACTATTTCGAATCTCCTCAAGAATTCTATAAAAGACCCGTCCACCTTATCCAATTTCTTCCTGAGCCCTGCTACATTCCAAAACATTAGCTTAACATTTTCCTTTTCCGTTCCGTCGTTATGTAACTGTCCCATCTTTCTTTGGTCGTTTACTCGTTTTTTGCTACCTTGTCCCATGGTACCCAATTCCCATCTATTTCCATTCTTTGGTATCCTACTTTATTCTGGTGGCCTCTTTCCTTGAGTACCTTTGCCTTCCTTAACAGTTCTTTCTGGATTCCTTGTTCCGCAGGGGTGAAATTATCTTGAATGAATACGTTTGTACCTCTAGGCTTGCGTTTGTTTCTCATTATGTCCTTTTTTACCTCCCAACTTTCTAATTTTAACATAATCGGGCCTTTACTTTCTCTATTATCCCTATTCGAGCCAAGCCTGTATGCGTTCCCGAAACCTTCGTTTATACCTAGCTTTTCCTGAAATATGTTCTTTGCCTTTTCCCGCCAATCTTCTCCTTTAATCCCATAAATTATAATGTTATTTCTTAATTCCCTCCCTAATCTCCTCTCTTCCGTATCTTTTAGTTTAGCCAGCTCCTCTCTCATTGTCTGACGTTCATCCTCCCACTTACTCTCGGTTCTTCTCTTCTCCTCCTTGACTGCCTCCGCTTCCTGCTCCAGTTTCGATAACTTATTCTTTATTTCCATATTCTCATCCCTTATTGACCTCAACTCTGCTAACAATTCCTTTCTCCAGTCCTTTTCTACTTCTTCTTCCTCCTTTTGTCTCTTCACCACCCTTTCCAATTTTTCCTCCAATCTTCTGTTTTCCCGTCGCATTTCCTCCAACTTCCTGTCTACCGTCGTGAATTCCTTTTTAATTTCTATTAATTCCGGTAATATACTCTCTAAATGATCGCTCTGACCTGAACTGCACTCCCCGCTTCCTTTATCTGACATCTCCTTAGATAGTACTAGATAATACAAACCAATTCTCGACTATTTTTCCAGATTTTCGCCTATAATTCAGGAAATATTCATTGGATTTTCGCAAAATTTGCAAGAAAATGTTCTTGAAACTTCACTGATGATTGATGTATGGCGCGTGGGTAGTTGCACCATGTGGGAGTTAGTACGCAACGATGAAGATTTTTCGGATTTTCGTGTGTAATTTGGAAAAGCTTTCGTGGATTTTTGCAAAATTTGCTAAAAAATGTTCTTAAAACTTCGCTGAAAAGCATCATGTATCGCGTGTAGGTATTACTACTATGTGTCAGTTAATACGCATCGATGAAGTTAGTACTAACAAATACAAACCAATGCTGGACTGTTTTTCCAGATTTTCGCGTATAATTCAGGAAATATTCGTTGGATTTTTGCAAAATTTGCAACAAAGTTTTCTTGAAATTTCACTGATGGGATTGCTATGTCGCGTGTGGGTAGTCGTTCTATGTGGGAGTTAGTACGCATCGATGAAGATTTTTCGGATTTTCGCGTGTAATTTAGAAAATATTTGGTGGATTTTTGCAAAATTTGCAAAAAATGTTCCTAAACCTTGGCTGAAGAGAACCATGTATTGCGTGTAAGTATTTCTGCTATGTATCAGTTAATGCGCATCGATGAAGTTAGTACTAGCTAATTCCAACCAATTTTCGACTGTTTTTCCAGATTTTCACGTATAATTCAGAAAATGTTCGTTGGATTTTCGCAAAATTTACAACAAAATATTCTACAAACTTCACTGATGAGATTGATATATCGGGCGTGAGTAGTCGCGGTATGTGGAGTATGTGGATCGATGAAGATTTTTCGGATTTTCGCGTGTAATTTAGAAAATATTTGGTGGAGTTTTGCAAAATTTGCTACAAAATGTTCTTAATCCTTGGCTGAAGAGAATCATGTATCGCGTGTAGGTATTTCTACTATGTGTCAGTTTTAGTGCGCAACGATGTAGTTAGTACTAGCTAATACAAACCAATTTTCGACTGTTTTTCCAGATTTCCGGGTATAATTCAAGAAATATTTGTTGGATTTTCGCAAAATGTGCAACAAGATGTTCTTGAAACTTCACTGATGAGATTGATGTGTCGCGTGTGAGTAGTCGCACTATGTGAGAATTAGTACACATCGATGGAGATGTATCGGATTTTCGCGTGTAATTTAGAAAATATTTGCTGAATTTTTGCAAAATATGCTACAAAATGTTCTTAATCCTTGGCTGAAGAGAATCATGTATCGCGTGTAGGTATTTCTGCTATATATCAGTTAATGCGCATCGATGAAGTTAGTACTAGCTAATAAAAACAAATTTTGACTTTTTTTGCTGATTTTCACGTATAATTCAGGAAATATTCGTTAGATTTGCACAAAATTTGCAACAAAATGTTCTTGAAACTTGACTGATGAGATTGATGTGTCGCGTGTGAGTAGTCGCACTATGTAGGAGTTAGTAAGCATCCATGAAGATTTTTCGGATTTTCGCTTGTAATTTAGAAAATATTCGTTAGATTTGCACAAAATTTGCAACAAAATGTTCTTAAACCTTGGCTGAAGTGAATCATGTATCGCGTGTAGGTATTTAAACTATGTGTCAGTTAGTGCGTATCCATTAATTTAATACTAGCTAACACAAACCAATTTTCGACTGTTTTTCCAGATTCTCGCATATAATTCAGGAAATATTCGTTGGATTTTCGCAAAATTTGCAACAAAATGTTCTTGAAACTTCACTGATAAGATTGATGTATCGTGTTTGAGTAGTCGCGCTATGTGGGAATTTGAAACAGTTTGAACAAGTCATTTTTAATGGTGGCAACTGTCGAAACAAGAAATTGCAGTTGTCAAATCAAGAAATGCCAAAGAAGTTATGACACCTGTCACATAAGAAGTTCGAGTGTCAAAATAGAAAATTTCAATAGATTCAACAAATTAACAAATTCAACTCATTTTAAGATGTAGAATTGACATTTAACTATGGAGGATTGACATTTGATAACTTATATATATACGCGACAACTGTTAAACTTATTTAGTTGCTTATTCTGACTGTTGCTTATTCTGACTGTTGTCAAACTTATTACATTGCTAGTGTTCTTGTTGTCAAACTTATTACATTGCTAGTGTTCTTGTTGTCAAACTTATTACATTGCTAGTGTTCTTGTTGTCAAATTTATTATATTGTTATTTATTATATTACTTCGCTATTGTGACAGTAAATTTATTGTCATTGTGTCAACCGCCGAAACAAGGAAAATCGATACAAATTGACATTTAAATATGGAAAATTGACATTTCACTATAAAGATTTGATATTTGATAACTTGTATATCGAACGCGACAAGTGTCAAAGTTATTGCATATTGTGAAAATTGTCAAGTTTATTATAGTGTCTGAGTGCTAGTTGTCATATGTATTATTTTGGTATTGTGACAGTTGTCAAATTTATTAGTTTGTTATTGTGACAGTAAATTGTCATTGTGTCAACTGACGAAACAAGGAAAAATCGACGCAAATTTACATTTAAATGCGGAGAATTGTCATTTGAATTGAAGTTTAAAGATGGAGAATTGACATTTAAATTTTGGGAATGGTGGAGAATTGACATTTAAATGATGGTGAATTGACATTCCAAGATCGGAAGATTATTTTTAATAATTCAATATGACTGATGACATTTAATGATGGATAATTGACATTTGATAACTTATTTATCGAACGCGACAACTGTCAAACCGTTTGCATATTGTTATAGTTGTCAAGTTTATTATATTGCTAGTGTACTCGTTCTCAAATGTATTATATTGTTATTGTGTCAGTTGTCAAATTTATTAGTTTATTATTAATATAGTTTGTTATTGACAGTAAATTGTCATTGTGTCAACCGACGAAATAAGGAAAATCGACACAAAATGTGGAGAATTGTCATTTGAATTGAGGTTTAAAGATGGAGAATTGATATTTAAATTTTGTAATTTTTGCAAAATTCGCTACAAAATGCTCTTAAACCTTGGCTGAAGTGAATCAGGTATCGCGAGTAGGTTTTCCGAGTCAGTTAGTGCGCATGGATGAAGTTAGTACTAGCTAATACAAACCAATTCTGGACCGTATTTCCAGATTTTTGCGTATAATTTAGGAAATATTCGTTGGATTTACGCAAAATTTACAACAAAATATTCTTGAAACTTTACTCATCAGATTGATGTGTCGTATATGGGTAGTCGCACTATGTGGGAGTTAGTACGCATCGATGAAGATGTTTCTGATTTTCGCTTGTAATTTTGAAAATATTGGGTGGATTTTTTCAAAATTTGCTACAAAATTTAAGGTATTTAAGGTATTTCTACTATGTGTCAGATAATGCGCATCGATAAACTAAGTACTAGCTAATACAAACCAATTTTCGACTGTTTTTTTTTCGTTGGATTCGTTGGATTTGCACAAAATTTACAACAAAATGTTGTAGCGTGTACAATTTGTAGCGTGTCGGTAGTAGCACTATGTAGGAGCTATTACGCATCGATGAAAATTTTTCGGATTTTCGCGTATAATGCGGAAAATATTTGCTGGAATTTTTGCAAAATTTGCTACAAAAATGTTCTTAAACCTTGGCTGAAGGGAATCAGGTATCGCGAGTAGGTATTTCTGCTATGTGTCAGTTAGTGCACATCGACGAAGTTAGTACTAGCTCAGTGATTCTTAACCTTTTTTCTCTTGCGGTACACTTTCAACAACATCAAAATCTGGTGGCACAGCAATAACAAAATGGTTAATAGTAGTATTATGCAAGGGTTTAAAATTAAGGTTAAGCGAGCGGATTGATAAATTCAATTTAAATTCGCTAGTTAAACCTTCATTTTACCCGCGAGTGAAATACAAACTTTTATTCAATTTTACTTTTGTTTAAACGAAAAACAATCAAAAAAAAAGTTGGCCATATTGTGGTGTTGTCATGGCAGCGATAAAATTGTTGATTCCTGCGTCAGAATTTTGCTTAGTGTATTTATTGTGTTTAATTAATTTGTGTTTTATTAATCGTAACTGGATACGTCCGAAGAATTATTGTTAGATGGTGACGCGGAAAGATTACTCCGGCAGAAATAAAGCGATTTATAACAAAAAAATGTAGGTATAATAAGTTTTGTGATTGGCGATCAAAAAAGAACATCAACCAACATTAGGATTATGTTTAAGGAGCCCACAAGTAAGTTATTTTGATGCGTTGCCATGGAGACTTTTGATCCGCATGCAAGGAATTACATGACTATAAGGCAAAATTGAATAAATTGAAAACTCGGATTAGCGCATGTAAGGAGGGCGTGCAAGTCGCAAAGTAAATTATTTGAATTATTTTTTCTTATTTTGGATCGAGAGGTCGTGCCACCGCGCGATATATTGTCTCGATCTATCTGGGTTAATCTGATATTTGGGGCATCATAGATGTAGGCAACACAATGTACGCTTTGGGGCAAGACAGAAAGGCGTAGGGAAAATAAATTTAAAAGGGGTATTTAAAAATTGTTTAATTTTAAATTGTTTAATTCTCTAATCTATTGAATTTTTTTCTTATTTCGAATCGAGAAGTCGCGCTCCCGCGCGATATGTGGTATTGATTGATCTTCTCATATAACCTAATTTAACCATCCATTTTGATGAAATCTGAAGCTAAATGGTGGCGTTTTTTATATGCCACTGGAGGTTTTATGTCAATTTCCGTTAGTTTCAATAGTGGCACAGGGGGCGCTGATCGTATGATGCCCCATATATCAGATCATCCTCTATCTGTTCTAATATTGCCCTAAAACCTAACATAACGTAACCTTTGATCTAACCTAGGTTAAAACCGTGAAATCAGTAAAATATTATCTTTTTACGTTAGTCCTAATTTCTGCCACGGCTTACATGCATCGAGCTACGTTTTAGCCGAAAACTCTGCTAGTAAATAATTTTGTCTGGGTTTAATCCAGATATGGGGCTTGATAAAGAATACGGCAATGCCCACCCTAGAAACTTCTTTGCCGAAGAATTACTTACTGTTTAATCGATTTTTTATTCAAGATGCAATCTATACACAATCTATATTATCAAAATCGTCTCTCGTTTCTTGTCTCCGTCACAGTTTGCAAGTAGGTATGCTAGACTTTACACCCTGTAGATATTAACACAGATCGCCCGGCATCATATCCTCACTTTTCTCAATCTTTAAAATACGACAGACTAGAGTTTCCGCTTAAAATTAAAGACATTTCTAAATTCGAACACACGATCAATATTAGCATTAACGTTTACGGTTTGGAATTTAATTTAAAATCTAAACAACATGACGTAGTAGGACCAATTTATCATACTAATGAGACTAGGGAAAGACATGTAAATTTATTATATTTAGAAGAAGGGGTTAAAGGCCATTATGTATACATTAAAGATATTTCGCGACTCGTAAGAAGTCAGATCTCATCACATTGTGAGAAGAAATATTTATGTGATAGCTGCTTAACCTTCTTCTCAACAGAATCGACTTTTAAGCTACATCAATTGAATGACTGTAACAAGATATACACTATTATGCCGCCAGAAGACCTTATAAAAGATAAGAGAGGTAATATGATGCCGGGGAATGTATTAACATTTCAAAATTTCTTTGTTGTATACGCAGATTTTGAATCATTATTAAAGCCAATAGATACATGCTCGCCGAACCCTGACAATAGCTATACAAATCAAACACATATTCACGTACCGTACAGTTTCGCCTATAATATAAAATGTTCATTCGATGATTCATTAAGTAAATTTTTCACTTATACCCGAGAAGAGAAAATTGTGATGGCAACCTAATTATCGTACATTTCCAAATAATTAAAAAGAAAACGATGTTTCTGAGAAGAAAATATTAAATTCATGATATCGTTAACAGATATTGCACTGAACACTAAATTTTATTAAATTTCTTCATTTAGTGTTTACTCACATAGTCATATAAATTATATATTATGTAATAACCACAGCGCGAAATCGCCACATTTAAAAAAGAAAAGAATACAAACGTAGCTGGTTATTTTATATTTATTTCATATAAATATGTGTTTCCTAATATGGTCTAATCTTGATAATCCGGCGGTTGGTTAATCCGAAACGTTCAGCAATCCGGCGCTCTGGGGAAACACGTTTCTTTTCTTTACGCTGCCCCGCGCAGGACATAAATCTCGCGCATAGAAAAATGAGAGTCAAAAACAACACCATCCAGTGTCCTTGGAAAAAGGTCTGGAGAACAAACCCTGGTTTTATCTCTGAAAACTTGATTGGCGATTCTCACCAAGCTAACTGCACTCTACAATTGTCTTACTATCTGTTCTAAGTTTGTTCATATTTTTTATGGACACGTTTACTTTTATAGATACATATTTTATTCTTTCTTAAATACAATTGTATATAAAATATGTTGGTGGTGTTGGTGGTGGGTAAGGGGTGACGGCAATAATCACCAAGTAAGTCCGACCCAAATGTCAACCTCTCCTGCACGCGGTGCCCGCTGCTAGATAACGAACGAGGCTCTGGCGACCGAGTCATGGCGGTATAACCATTCCAACGAGAATAAAGGAAATGTATTCTCACAACAGCCCCAAAACGGCGGACCGAAGTGCTACCGGGATAAGTAGCAAGCATTAACTAGCCAACAGCTATGGGTGGAAGAGCTAGAAAATGTTAGCGCACTCTTTTGTCCAAGAGTTGAGAAACCAATTCTGAAGGTGGATGAACTGCTGAAGCGGTCAACGGCATAAGAATGCAAAAAGCAAGGAGAAACTATTGCATTAAAGATCCTCGTGGATATCTCTAGAATCACCATTATGACGATGAAATTCACAGCAAATTATTCCGGAGTAAAAAGTCTCCCAATCGGATCTCCGGGGGAGGCGGTTTTGAATGAGGTCGTGAAAAAAAAGAGTGTCATTGAGATCAGACACGTTAAGAGTAGGCACATGGAATGCAAGAAGTCTATACTCGCCAGGAAGATTAGACAACATAGTACTTGAGATGGAAAGACTAAAAGTGGACTTACTTGGGGTAAGCGATGTAAGATGGGCAGGAATAGGCTCGATAAATACAAATAATGGAATGCTATACTACTCAGGAAACAATGACCCAAAACATCAGTACGGAGTAGGAATAATCCTAAACAAAAAGTTAAACAGGTCAGTTACAAACTTTACTCCCTATTCAGATAGAGTAGTAATGATACAATTAAAGACAAATACTGGAATTATAAACGTGATCCAAATATACGCACCAACTACAGACAAAGAAGATGAGGAAGTTGAAGAATTCTATACACAACTAAATGCAGTACTAAGAAGTATAAATCGTTGCGAAGTGACCATAGTGATGGGCGATTTTAACGCCAAGGTAGGAAAAACAAAGGTAATTGGCTGCACTGGTGAATTTTCCTCGGGGATCGGAACGAGCGCGGTGACCGTCTGATTCAGTTCTGTCAAGATGAGAATTTTATAATCACCAATACACTCTTTCAGCTCGATAAAAGAAGGCTGTATACCTGGACATCTCCAGCCCATACAAAGGAGAAAATCATACGAAATCAAATAGATTATGTGCTCATCAGAAATAGATATAAAAATGCCGTAAAAGCAGTGAGAACTTACCCTGGAGCTGACATCCACTCAGATCACAATCCTGTAATAGCAAAGGTACAAGTTAAACTAAAGAAGATCATAAAGAAACAGAACAACAACATAGATATTCAACTTCTTAAGGATAAAAAGATACACGAAGTTGTAGATGACCAGATAAAGCAAAATGTAACAACAGCAATGAAAGAAAATGAACTACATCAAGATGTCGACATAAGATGGAATCGAGCTCAAACAGTTCTGACAGCAGTAGTGAAAGAAAACCTAACTAGGAAAGCAACAAAAAGGAAATATTGGATGACTGAGAAAATCATAGAGCTCATGGATGAACGCCGGACCCATAAGACCAAAATGAAAAACAGTATAAAATCTTACATAAAACGATTCAAACAGAAATAAAAAAGGCAAAATCAGAGTGGATCTCTAAACAATGTGAAGAAATAGAAATGCACGAAAGAAACTATGACAGCTTTCATATGCACAAAAAAATCAAAGAGATGACAGGAGCTAGAAAAACATTCCAAGCTAACCATGTGATCAAGAGCGCGGATGGCCGCATAATAACAGATGTGAAAGAAAAAGTAACGAGATGGGAAACCTACGTGGGGGAACTCTTTAATGATGAAAGACCAACACAAGTACCAATAAGAGTAGAAGACGAAGAACCTAAAATAATGAAACATGAACTCGAATATGCCCTCAACAGTATGAAGCCAAGAAAGGCTACGGGACCGGGGTATCAAATACCAGCTGAGATATTAAAATTATTCGATGAACACCTAATAGATAGTCTCCTAGACCTGTTTAACACAATATATGACACAGGCATCATACCGAAACAATGGCTTTTATCGACATTTGTATTGATCCCTAAAAAAGCAAATGCTAGAGAGTGCACAGATTATAGGACTCTTATGAGCCATGCGCTAAAAATCTTTCTAAAAATCATCCATAAAAGAATTAACGAAAACTAGAAGAGGACATAAGTGATAGCCAATTTGGATTTAGAGAAGGGCTTGGAACAAGAGAAGCACTCTTCGGAATAAATATTCTTTTTCAAAGATGCCTAGACATAAATCAAGACCTGTTTGTGTGCTTCATCGATTTCCAAAAGGCTTTCGATAAAGTTCAGCATGACAAATTACAACAACTAATACTTAGAAAGAATTTAGACCGGAAAGACGTCAGGATAATTACCAACCTATATTGGGGACAAAGTGCAGTTGTAAAAATCGAAAATGAACTGACAGACGAAATAGAAATATGGCGCGGAGTTAGACAAGGCTGCATCCTATCCCCGCTATTATTCAACATATACAGTGAAGCTATATTTGAAGAAGCTTTGTTAGGAGAACCAATAGGTATAAACATAAACGGAGAGGTAATAAATAACATCAGATATGCCGACGATACGGTATTATTGGCAGGTAACACATACTCGAAAGAGTAAACCACCAATGTGAAGCTTATGGACTTCAAATGAATCTTTCATAAACTAAGTGTATGGTAGTTTCTAAGGCACATAACCAACAAGTGCAACTAAATATCAACAATACCATAATTGAAAGAGTAGATTCCTACAAATATCTTGGAACCGTGCTAGACAAAACAAGCGACCAGGAAGGTGAGATAGGAAGAAGGGTGGAGATAGCAAGATCAGCGTTTTTGAAAAGTTTATTTGTAACAGAGACACTAATATAGAATTACGAATTAGAATATTACGCTGTTATGTGTTCTCTACCCTGCTATACGGAGTTGAAGCCTGGACCCTAAAGAAACCTGAACTAAAACGGTTGGAAGCGTTCGAGATGTGGTGTTATCGCAGAATGTTTAGAATATCCTGGAAAGATAAAGTCACCAACAAACAGGTACTAGAAAAGGTAAAAAAGGAATGCGAAGTCGTGCTGACCATTAAGAAAAGGAAACTAGAGTATCTAGGCCATGTCATGAGAGGCCTCAAATATAGTCTTCTAAGACTTATTATGCAGGGAAAAATTAAAGGAACCAGGAGTATTGGTAGGCGTAGAGTATCCTGGCTGAAGAACCTGCGCGAGTGGTTCAGCTGTAGCAGCACGGAACTGTTCAGAGCAGCGGTGAACAGGATAAGAATAGTCATGATGGTGTCCAACCTCCGGTAGGAGAAGGACTGCAAGAAGATAAAATATGTAAAATTGTTATAGCTTTGTTTTAATCCTGATAATCCGGAATTGTTTGATAATCCGGAGGTTGTTCGGTCCCATATGTGTCGGATTATCAAGATTATACTGTAGCGGTACTGCGCGAGGTTTATATCCGGCGTTCGAGATGTGGTGGGGGGGATGGGTGATGGGGCAGCGTAAACAAAAGACATATTTCTCCAGAGCGCCGGATTGCTAAACGTCTCCTATTAACCAACCGCCGGATTATCAAGATTATACTTTATTTGACAACACATATTTATATGAAATAAATATAAAATAACCAGCTACGTTTGTATTCTTTTCTGTTTTAAATGTGGCCATTCTTTCAACATATTGGAGTGACAAAATATAATATTTTTTTTAAGAATCAATATACACAAATTTTGTTTAATAAAAAGTATAGTTTTTTCTTTATTTAATAATAGATAATATTTGAATTGCTATCGAACATCATATGTTAATGTACAAAATTATCGTGCGGTTGGTAACGATGAGGTTGGCCACGCGAGAAAACATGGAGTGAAACCCACCTTTATTGTGAATTTGTAAAAAACGGATACAACCATGGGCGTAGCCATGGGGGGGGGGCTTGGGAGTTTAAACCCCCCCCGAAATATGCAAAATATATCCATAAATGTAATATTGAAATAAGGAGACGAGTAGAGACGACTCTCTTCAGGAGAGCATGGTAGATGTGAAGTTTAGGAACCCTTGTGTGTCAGTTTTAGAAAGTAAATTGGTGCATTTATGTTATTGTATTTTCTTAAAACCCCCCCGAAACTAAATCCTGGTCTTAAAACCGCCTCCGAAACTAAGTCCTGGCTATGCCCGTGGATACAACAATTGGAACAAACTTGGCAAGGGGTTAAAAAAACACGCAGTCATCGCTTCATGTAGAAAGTGCAGAAAAATATGTATCCTACAAACAATATCTACAAACTGGAGATGTGCATCAACAAGTTTTAAAGTAACAGGAGCAAAATATTATTCAAAATAAAGAATACATATTGAAACTAATTGATACAATACAGATCCTTGTCCGTCAAGGTTTACCTTTAAGAGAACATCAAGAGGACAGACACATCATCTAAAAATAGATGTATTTTTTTGGAAATAGCTCAACTTTTCTCTAAATATAGCAAAAACTTTTAAGCACACTTTGAAAACGATTTTAATTATTGCAGTCCAGATTTTTTTTTACTATTATTATTATTACCTTTATTGGCATATTTACAACAATTACTATAAGACTAACAATACAACATATCAAAACAACAAAAACAAAACAAAAAAAAACACATGGAAACAATAAAAAAAAAGAACAAAAAACAGAACATAACAAATAACCCGACCCAAAAATACCCCAAATACTCAAACTTAAAAAGAACTACACTTTAAAGAAACAAAAAAAAAACAATAATTCTTCGCCCGCACTAACTTTTCTCTCTCCCTAAACTCTTTCCACAATCACTCCCTTCCGCTCTAAAATTTCCCGCATTATGGGCCACCCGCTACCTGACTCGTCCATGAACGCTCCCCAGTCTTTACATTTATTTTTCTTTCCTTCTTCCCATGTTAGCCCTTTGCATTCTTCCATCCAATGTGCCCACCTGTCAGTACCCTCTCCGCATATGGTACACAAATTCTCCCTTTAATTCAACCAGTACCTTCTTCCCTTTTCTTCGTTGCCGCACCGAAACCTGGCTATCCTATTTTGGCTACTGCTGGACCCGCTGCTTAGGTACAAAGGGAGTCTGCCATACACTTGTACCTTCTTGTACTCCCGATTGTACCTGCTTTCGTCTATACGGCTTTGTCGTATCTGCAGCTCTATCTCCCTACTCTTTTCACCCAACAATTTTTCACACTTTACGCCTTCCCTTTTCATCCTTTCTACCTGCTCTTTCGACAACCCTACTCGTTTATACATTTTTTTCCATTCATTTCCCCATTTTGTTAGTCTAATCCCTCCGACACCTTCCTTCCTTAAACTATTGAACACCTCTTTCACTATCCTTTCATTCCCTAACCTATACACTTTCCTTTCGTATCTTGCCACTCTCACTGATGCTTCTACTGCAACTTTATACGCATTCGCTTCTTGTAGCACCAGGTAACCTGGCGTACTCCTGTCTAATTTCAACGCCCTTTTTATAAACTGGAGTTGTACCTTTTCTACTTGTTCCATTTCGTTCATACCCCATATTTCCGCTCCATACAACAAAATACTCCGAACACACGCTTTCCATACTATCATTTTTGCCTCGAAACTCTCTTCAAATTTATCTTTCCAAGCATTCCAAAACCTATTAGCAGCCACCCATGCTTTCTTACATACGAACTTAATGTGCTCATTATTGGACCCATTACTACCAAACATAAATCCCAAGTATTTGAACCTGCTAACCTGCTCTATAACCTCTTCCCCCCACATCAAGCTTTCCTCTTTCTTACCAACTTTCTTTCTAAACACCATCCACTTAGTCTTCTCTACATTCACACTTAACATTCTTTCTCAAAATATCTTTTAATCCTTCCAATCATCTCTTTCATTTCCCATTTTGTTCTTGCTAAAGCAACTATGTCATCCGCGTAAGCTAGAGACCACACTTTCATCCTACCTATTACCACTCCTCCTGCCTGCACATTTTTTAAAACCTTTTCTAAGTCATTTATAAAAACATTAAATAGGACAGGGCTAAGTGCTTTAACACCCTTGCTTTAACCCTTTCCTAACCCAGAATCTTTCGGATTTTTTTCACTTATTCTAACTCTGCAGCTTGTCTTGCCATATAGATCTGTAACTGCCTTTACTAGCCACCCACTAATTCCTTTTGCTCTCATCATTTCCCATAGCATGTTTCGGTTTACTGTGTCATATGCCGCTTTAAGATCTATGAATACAGCATACACCTTTCCACCTTTCTGTGCCAGCTCTTGCTCTATTACGTATGTTAAGGTAACCAGCTGGTCCGTTGTTCCCCTCCCTTTTCTGAATCCCCCTTGTACTTCCGGAATCACTTCCTTTTCCTCAATTTCTTCCTGTATTTTCATCTCCACTACTTTTGCATATATCTTATATGATGTATCCATCAGTGTGATGCCTCTGTAATTTTCTGCTTTGAAAATTGGTACGATGTCCCCTTCCCTCCAGCTTTCTGGAATTGCTTGCTGTCCTTGTTTGCTGAAAATCTTGTTGTATAATTCGTGGAGTTTTTTTTTGTATTAACACCGGCCTTCCACGCTTCATTTGGGATTCCATCCGGACCTGTCGCTTTTCTTCTTTTCAGCCCACCCAGCACTTGCTCCATTTCCTCCCACATAATTTCTGGTCGATGGCCTTCTTCTTCTTTTCCGTCCTCTTCCACTGTCTCCTCTGCTCCCTTATCTTCTTTTCCGTCCAGCAACTGCATAAAATGTGCTCTCCATCTTTCCATCTTAATTTCATTGACTTTCTGGGTTGATTTTTCCACATTTTTGGCAATAAACTTCCATATTTCTCTTTCACTATTGACCTTCCTAGCCTCCTCCATTTGTTTTCTTTGCCACCTTCCTTTTTTGTTCTTCACAAGTTCTTTCATTTGATCCTTCATATTTTTTAATTTATCTGGAGTTCCTCCGCTCTGTCTCCATCTCTTGACATCCTCTCTCAACTGTTTTTTCTTGGAGATATATTCTTTATCAATCCATGCGCTGTTATAATGATCACTCCTGACATTTTTCCATACTATCGCCTCATGGACTTTAGATACCAGTTGTTCTAGGCTATTTATTGATTCTAGCTGACAGTCTTCCAGGTTGCGCTTAAATCTTTGTACCGCCTCTTTATTCCATATCGCTACTAATTTCTGCTTCTCCGTCTGTCCACTAACCAACCACCGTTTTTCCTTTTACCGTTACTTCCAGCGGGAAATGATCCGACTCTATCCTGTTCCCTACTTCCATGCTGATTATATCACTTGTTGCTGCCTCGTTTGCTACTACATAGTCTATCACTGACATCCCTCTTCCCCCTACATACGTTGTCTCTCCACTCCAATCTCCCTCCGTGCATCCATTTAATATGTTCCATTTTCTTTCCTTCATCCAGTCAAGCCATTTTCTACCATCCGCGTTGATTATTTTGTCTTTGGATTTTCTTGTTACTTCATGTCCTCCTTCCCCGAGATTCCCAACCTGGCTCTCCCCTATTCTTACGTTCCAGTCCCCCGCAATTATAGCTTTAGACAAGGTTTCCTCGTTTGCTTCCGTCTCTATTTCCGTTAATAATTCTTTTAGTCTTTTATTATTATAAACTGTAATACATTTCCATTTATCCCCGTTTAGTTTTATCTTTCTTATTTGAATCCCTTCTCCGTAATCTTCTCCCCTATAATTTTTCTCTTCCTCTATGTTCTTCTTTACTCCGGTTATTAAACCGCCTCTTGGTCGCCCCATGTTGAAATCTCTTTTTGCCCATTGGCACTTCCACGCGAAGTTATCTGGCAGTTCGTTCTTCACCTCCTCCCAATCCTTTTCGTCAATCCATGTTTTCACTATTCCAATTATATCGAAGCTCTTCATGTAAACCAACAAGTCATCCTTATAATCCGCTCTTAATTTCCTCTTCAAACCTGCTACATTCCAGCACAATATCTTCGTTTGCTTCGTGACCTGCTGTTTTTCCATCTCCCTATTCTTTCTTACTGAAATTTTATATCCTTTATTCCTGTAACATCATTGTAGTGGTACCACCTCTGGTCTACTTCCATTTTTCGGTATCCTACTCTTACAAACTTGCCTTTTTCCCTCAATTCTTTAGCTTTCTGTCTTATCTCCCTCTGCACCTCTCTTTCCTTCTCTGTGAGATCATTGTCCACGTAGACCTGCGATCCTTTTAATTGGTTTTTCATTTTCATTATCCTTAGTTTTCCTCCCAGTTATTCATTTTAATTAATATTGCTCTGTTTTTTCCATTTGTCGGGCTTCCTATTCTGTGCATGTTTTGTACCGCATTTATTTGAAATTTGTCCCTTAGCAAGTCCTCTACTTCCTTTTCCCACGTGGCTTCTTCTTTAATTCCATTCATAACTATGTTTAACTTTCTTTCTTTCTTATCTTTTTCTTCCCTAAAATTTTCAATTTTAGCCAATTTCTCTTCCATTTGCTTTCTATCTGCTTCTATCTTACATTCGCTGTCTGCACTTGCCTTCTTTAAGTCTCTAATCTCATTCTCCAAGCCTATAATTTTCTCTCTTGCTAATTTATTTTCTTCCCTCATTGCTTTTAGTTCCTCTGTTAATTCCGTTCTCCACTTTTTCTCCTCTCTTTTATCTTCTTCTAATTTCTTCGTGAATCGCATCAGCTCGCGTTTTATCTCCGCCATTTCCTGGACCACTGAGAGATTTGCTTCAATCTTCAGTCCAGATACTCAGAATCAAATTGTTGAAATAATGGCATGCCTAGCTAGAGTGGCAATTGTAAAAGAAGTGAAAGCATGTGGTATTTTTCCATGAGTTTCGAAGAAGCAAGGTACTGTAAAGAAGAACAGTTGTCCATAATCATTCGATACGTAAACCAACCAACAGTGAAAGTAAACAGGAAAACGAAGGAACTGCATTACTATTTATTACTAGGCGTCATTTATGATCTCTCATTAAATGACTAGTTGGTTCAGCTGGAAGGCTATCCAGCGTCTAATACTGTCGATTGTTTGTTGATAAGTTTCATAGTTTGTGAGAAACTGCCAAAAAACTGAGACAATTTGTGAAAATTTCAATATTTTTGTAAAAATGTTTATAGCTTTGTTAAATTTTGACCTAGTTTGATGCTTTGTATCTCAAATTATAGATACATTATTGTAGTTTGAGTCCTAGCTTGTCTTATTTTGATAGCTATCATAGTTTTTCTGCAATTCTCAAAAAACCGAGCGAATTCACAAAATAAAAAAAATTGTTGATAACTATCTTATTTTTTGGCGAATGTTTATGTCCGATATGTCAAATAATAAAATAATTCATCAAGTTTCTTATGATATTTACAGTTTTTTGATAGGTTTAATAGTTTGTGAGAAACTGCCAAACAACTGAGACCGTTGGTTGAAATTTTAATATTTTTGGAAAAACGTTTCTAATTTTATTAGGCTTTGTTCGAATTTGATGTTTTGTATCGCAAATTGTAGATAAATTAATCTAGTTTCATTCTATGTTTGTCTTATTTTGTTAGCCGGCACAGTTTTTATGTAATTATCAAAAAACTGAGTGTATTTAATAGTTAATAACTGTCTTATTTTCTGTCAGATGTTTATGTTTGAAATGGCAAATTATAAACAATTTAATTAAACTTCTATTTATATCTACAGTATATTGATAGCTTTGATAGTTTATGAGCAGCTGCCAAAAAACTGAGAGAATTTAAATATTTTTGCCAATTCTCATAATTTTCACCAAATTTGATGCTTTATATAACAAATTGTAGATAAATTAATCTAGTTTAACACGCGATGCTTATAAACGCGATGCTTGTTCTAGTTAATGCAGTTTTCACAAAATTGCCAAAAAACTATATTCGCATTTTGAATCTGATGTTGGCAACATTGTTAATTTGCTGATAGTTCTTGAATTATGTCACAAAGATGACATCGTTTTTAAGGTTAGGTTTAGGTTTCTTAACAAAAACCGTTCCAAAACCTACAACACGACACATTTCACTCGCCCCCTGCCTAAACCTGAAACAAAGTAAGTGATCTCAATTCACCAAACCCACAATTAAATTAAAATTTTCTGTTTTAGTTCGGGAAGTTGGGAATGGAAAGGAACTGGTAATCGAGGGAGTTTCCATCGAGTCTCCCCAGACTGCTTTGTCCACAGACAACTCAAAGTGCTCGTTGTGTAGCCTCGGACTGGACGTCAAACACACCGATGTTTTGATTTTGAGCCAGTTTGTTAGGTCCGACGGATGCATGCTGCCCAAGAGGATCACTGGGCTGTGCCGCAAGCAACAGAGGAGAGTTTCTAGTCTGGTTACAATGGCACAAAAAGCTGGTAAATATCGCTGAATGGTCATGGCACCCATAGAAGCCGAAGTCAAACTTTGCGACAAACTCAATTTGTTTATCGTTCTCAAACAATTTTTAACGTTTTGTTAATTTTTAATGATGAGTTTTCTGATTGAAAAGTCATCGGTGTCAAATAAAAGTCATTCTGGTTTTTTGTAGGTTTGATGCCAAATTTGAACCCTGCATCGAGCAAAAAGGACCCGAAGCAGCGCTATGGATACAAAAAGTACAACAAATACTTTGATGAGAGTACCATCCGGATTCGATGATCAGGTGATTTTTTCCATTTCATTGCTTTGTAAATTTCTGTTAGATTAAGGTTTTGCGTTTTTGTTGAAAAATAATAAAAGTAACTCGAACCATCTCCTTCATTTCAACAACCTTCTTCATCTAATGGACCACAGGTGAACTCATTACCATCAACGCCTCGCTTCTGTTTCTATACCTTCTGGCCTATTGCTGCTTTTGTTTTGGTTCTTCGTCTAATCTTCCTGGATGAATCAAACATTAGTTCTGGCAAATTTGGTTCCTCGCAACTGCCTCCAAACACTGAGTCGTCCTTTTCTTCGTTGCCTCTGACTTTGAGCACTGCCTTTTTTCTTCCACGCTTTACTTTCTTCGAAGGATCGCACACCAGCATCGACTCCTCCTCATCTCTGTTGATCGTTTTCAGTACGTCTTTCTTAGTCCTTCCTTTATTGTTCTTAAATCTTCTTGGCTTTAAATCCTCCCCTTCGTTAACTTCCTCGCTCTCATTGGAAGAAACTGTCGCTGCTTTCTTGTGCTTTCTTCTCCTTGGCATCGACTCATCTTTATTAACCTCGTCTTCGTTAACGTCCTCGCTCTCATTGGAAACCTTCGATGTTTTCTTATTCTCCCATGTGGTTATTAACTCCTCATCCTTGCTCTCCAAATTTACCACCGTCTGGGTTGAATATGCCGCGGCGGACTCTCAATTTTCCAACGCAGTTCGGTAGATTCAACCTTTAGATTTGCGGTGGTACCGCCGTAGGGCGCCGCGACGCAGGGTTATGGTCGCGCTAAGACGTCGCGATTTTTCGACACTTATTTTAACACGATTCAGAAAACCGACACCTTCACCGTGTAGCCCAGTCTTTTTTCTACCAGGGGTGCGAGTTTGGTCGTTTTGCCACTTAAAGAGTCGACCTGGTGATTTTTTCAAAAAACCTCTAAAAAGCCAAAAATTGGGAGTTTTTGTGACATCTGTGTGAAAAAGAAACCAAAACCGTTTCAAGAAATATAAAATTTTATTACCCAAAAACTACTCAGAACAGAAAAACAAAACATGATAAAAACTTCGAAATTGGTTACAAAAACATTAGGTCTTCTTACCCTCCCGCATGTTCATCAGCAAGTCAAACCTCCTGTTCAGCCGCACCCCTTTCAAAGTGCTGCGACTTTCCTGCAGCCTATCCCTCTCCATTTTCTTCTTCATCACTAAATCCCTCGCAATCTGCTGCTTGCTCACCCCTGGAACCACCCTCTCAACAACCTTGCTTTTCCCCACAGAAAACGGATTTCCAACTGAACTCTGAATCAAAGGAACAATAGATGGAACTGGTGCATATTTCCTAGGGCTTTTCAGTTTAGATTTTCTGTCCAAAGTCGAGGAATTTTCTAGATTTTTCATGATTTTCTTTGGGGTCTTAAGCCTTTTCTTTCCGGAATTAGTTAGTTTAACGAACAGTGGGTTTTCCTTCTGCTGCTGATTCTTTGAAGTTTTACCGATTTTCTTCGGAGTTATCAGGCTGGAGGTGAACTGGAGCTGCTTCTTCGTGTTAGGATTCGTGAGCTGGTTGCCCAATCCAATTGGAACCTTATTTCCAGACAGGAGCAACTGCGCCCGAAGATTCTTCCTCTCCAGATGCTCCGCAACATTCTCTATCATATCCTTAGCTTTCTGCCGGATCATATTGAAATCGGGCATTTTTACCCGTATTGGAATCTTTGTATCCGAAACCTTCTTCTTGCGCCAGGGCGTTGCAACAAACTTATTTTTGTTCCAAGGAGGAGATGCGTTAAGCAGGCTGACCCCAGTTTCAAAGTTCAGCTGGAGTGGGGTGCCTAACTCCACAGGTTTCTCCCAAGTCTTTCTCGAGCTCCTCCTCTTCTGGACAGGGCTTAAAAATGTGCTATTTGCTGGCTCTAAGGTCTTGCAATAAGCTCCAAACGACATGATTGGCTCATAGGACTTTTTGCTTGAAGATGGCTCCTCTTCAAAACTGACTTTAACAGTTTTCTCCCTGACTCTGGCAGATTCATCTTCTACTCCAATTACATTTTGTATATCCTTTGACTCCTCCCCCTGTGCTGGAATTACATTCGATTCATCCCCATGTATCTCAAATGTTCCCAAATATTCTTCAAACTCAGCTACTTTGGACTCCTCCCATTGTACACCCACAGAAAACTCCTCCCACTTTTCATCGTCATTTTTTGTTCATGTAACGTTCATTATATCTTCTTTGTTATTCTGATTAATTTTTCCCTCTGGCTCCTCCAATTCCATACTGGCTAGGGCCGTTGGCGCTTCCAGGTCAGAACCCAAACTTACCTCTGCATCTTGGATTACCATCAAACGTGTATCCTTGTTCCTCAATGTAATTTGTTTTGGGTCCTCTGAAATAGCTGTTGATTCCTTGCCTTCAGACAAATTTAACTCCTCGTGCATTGCTCCCTTCTTCCTTGACTTCTCCCTAAAGTTTGATCTCTTCTTTTTCAACTCCTCTGCTTCTCCAAAATCCACATTTTCTGTCCAAAACAATCTTCGTCTGTTCTTTGTTGAAACAAAAGCCCCTTCTTCGAAGTTTGGCTCCTTATCTTCCTTAATGCCATCACTAAAACTGTTGATGAACGGCTTGGTCACCAGTTCCTTCTTCTTCGATGAATCAGAGACCACATCCAACAGCTCCTCTCCATCATCAAACGTTAACTCCTGCCCGTTGTTGCTTTGGTTTAGCTTCGGTAACTCCTCATTCCTTCGCTTTTGCTTCTTTACCAAACTCGTTACCATCAATGTCTGACTTCTGGTTCTTACCTGCTGGCCTATTGCCTCTTTTGTTTTGGTTCTTCGTCTAAGCTTCCTCGATGAATCAAACATTTGTTCCGGCAAATTTGGTTCCTCGCAACTGCCTCCAAACACTGAGTCGTCCTTTTCATCGTCGCCTCTGACTTTGAGCTCCGGCATTTTTCTTCCAAGCTTTACTTTCTTCGAAGAATCGCAAACCAGCATCGACTCATCCTCATCTCCGTTGATCGTTTTCGGTACGTTTTTCTTAGTCCTTCCTTTTTTGCTCTTCACTGACTTTAACTCCTCCACTTCGTTAACTTCCTCGCTCTCATTGGAAGAAACTGTCGCTGCTTTCTTCTCCTTGTTAACGCCTCATCTTTATTAACTTCGTCTTCGTTAACGTCCTCGCTCTCATTGGAAGAAACCTTCGATGTTTTCTTATTCTTCCGTGTGGTTATTAACACCTCATCTTTGCTCTCCAAGTTTGCCACCATTTGGGTTGAATATGCCGCGGCGGACTCTCAATTTTCCAACGCAGTTCGGTAGATTGAACCTTTAGATTTGCGTCGGTACCTCCGTAGGGCGCCGCGACGCCGGGTTATGGTCGCGCAAAGACGTCACGATTTTACGACCCTTCTTTTAACACGATTTCAAACCACCAAGACGCGGTCTATTCAGAAAACCGACACCTTCACCGTGTAGCCCGGTCTTTTTTCTACCTGGGGTGCGAGTTTGTTCGTTTTGCGACTTAAAGAGTCGACCTGGTGATTTTTTCAAAGAACCTCTAAAAAGCCAAAAATTGGGATTTTTGTGAAATCTGTGTGAAAAAAGAACCAAAACCGTTTCAAGAAATATAAAATTTATTACCCAAAAACTACTCAGAACAGTAAAACTAAATATGATAAAAATTTCGAAATTGGTTAGAAAAACATTAGGTCTTCTTACCCTCCCGCATGTTCATCAGCAAGTCAAACCTCCTGTTCAGCCGCACCCCTTTCAAAGTGCTGCGACTTTCCTGCAGCCTATCCCTCTCCATTTTCTTCTTCATCACTAAATCCCTCGCAATCTGCTGCTTGCTCACCCCTGGAACCACCTTCTCAACAACCTTGCTTTTCCCCACAGAAAACGGATTGCCAACTGAACTCTGAATCAAAGGAACAATAGATGGAACTGGTGCATATTTCCTAGGGCTTTTCAGTTTAGATTTTCTGTCCAAAGTCGAGGAATTTTCTAGATTTTTCATGATTTTCTTTGGGGTCTTAAGCCTTTTCTTTCCGGAATTAGTTAGTTTTATGAACGGTGGGTTTTCCTTCTGCTGCTGATTCTTTGAAGTTTTACCGATTTTCTTCGGAGTTTTCAGGCTGGAGGTGAACTGCAGCTGCTTCTTCGTGTTAGGATTCGTGAGCTGGTTGCCCAATCCAATTGGAACCTTATTTCCAGACAGGAGCAACTGCGCCCGCAGATTCTTCCTCTCCAGATGCTCCGCAACATTCTCTATCATATCCTGAGCTTTCTGCCGGATCATATTGAAATCGGGCATTTTTAACCGTTTTGGAATCTTTGTATCCGAAACCTTCTTCTTGCGCCAGGGCGTTGCAACAAACTTATTTTTGTTCCAAGGAGGAGATGCGTTAAGCAGGCTGACCCCAGTTTCAAAGTTCAGCTTGAGTGGGGTGCCTAGCTCCACAGATTTCTCCCAAGTCTTTCTCGAGCTCCTCCTCTTCTGGACGGGGCTTAAGAATGTGCTGTTTGCTGGCTCTAAGGTCTTGCAATAAGCTCCAAACGACATGATTGGCTCATAGGACTTTTTGCTTGAAGATGGCTCCTCTTCAAAACTGACTTTAACAGTTTTCTCCCTGACTCTGGCAGATTCATCTTCTACTCCAATTACTTTTTGTATATCCTTTGACTCCTCCCCCTGTGCTGGAATTACATTCGATTCATCCCCATGTATCTCCAATGTTCCCAAATATTCTTCAAACTCAGCTACTTTCGACTCCTCCCATTGTACACCCACAGAAAACTCCTCCCACTTTTCATCATCATTTTTTGTCCATGTAACGTTCATTATATCTTCTTTGTTATTCTGATTAATTTTTCCCTCTGGCTCCTCCAATTCCAAACTGGCTAGGGCCGTTGGTGCTTCCAGCTCAGAACCCAAACTTACCTCTGCATCTTGGATTACCATCAAACGTGTATCCTTGTTCCTCAATGTAATTTGTTTTGGGTCCTCTGCAATAGCTGTCGATTCCTCGCCTTCAGACAAATTTAACTCCTCGTGCATTGCTCCCTTCTTCCTTGACTTCTCCCTAAAGTTTGATCTCTTCTTTTTCAACTCCTCTGCTTCTCCAAAATCCACATTTTCTGTCCGAAACAATCTTCGTCTGTTCTTTGTTGAAACTAAAGCCCCTTCTTCGTTTGATTCCTTATCTTCTTCAATGACATCACTAAAACTGTTGATGAATGGCTTGGTGACCAGTTCCTTCTTCTTCGATGAATTAGAGACCACATCCAACAGCTCCTCTCCATCATCAACCCTTAACTCCTGCCCATTGGTGCTTTGGTTTAGCTTCGGTAACTCCTCATATCTTCGCTTTTGCTTCGTTGACGATTCCAACAAACTCGTTACCATCAACGTCTCGTTCTTACTTCTGGTTCTTACCTGCTGGCCTATTGTCTCTTTGGTTTTGGTTCTTCGTCTAAGCTTCCTCGATGAATCAAACATTTGTTCCGGCAAATTTGGTTCCTCGCAACTGCCTCCAAACACTGAGTCGTCGTTTTCTTCCTCGCCTCTGACTTTGAACTCTGCCTTTTTTCTTCCACGCTTTACTTTCTTCGAAGAATCGCAAAACAGCATCGACTCATCCTCATCTCCGTTGATTGTTTTCAGTACGTTTTTCTTAGTCCTTCCTTTTCTGCTCTTCTCTGACTTTAAATCCTCCCTTTCATTAACTTCCTCGCTCTCATTGGAAGAAACTGTCACTGCTTTCTTGTGCTTTCTTCTCCTTGTTAACGCCTCATCTTTAATAACCTCTTCTTCATTAATGTCCACACTCTCATTGGAAAAAACCTTCGGTGCTTTCTTATGCTTTCGTCTGATTGTTGACTCTTCGTCCTCGCTCTCATTGGAAGAAACCTTGGACGACTTCTTATTCTTTTGTCTAGTTGTTAACCACTCATCCTCGCTCTCATTGGAAGAAACCTTCGTTGCTTTTTTATTCTTTCGTCTGGTTGTTGACTCTTCATCCTCGCTCTCATACGAAGAAACCTTTGGTGCTTTCTTATTCTTTCGTCTGGTTCTTGACTCTTCGTCCTCGCTCTCATTGGAAGAAACCTTCGATGCTTTCTTATTCTTTCGTCTAGTTGTTATATCCTCGTGTTCGCTCTCATTGCAGGGATTTTTCGGTGCTTTTTTACTTCTTGTTCTCTTCGTAACATTGATTGGTTCCACCCACGACTCTTCAAGCTGACTCTCATTGACCGTAACCTTAGATTTGTGCCTTCTAGTTTTCCTTCTTGGGGAATCACAAGCTTCGGTAACCACATCCCTGGCTTCATCGTTACCACTCAACTTCCTCTTTGCAATTCTATCTACAACATTTAGCAATAACAAACATTCGTTACTTTCCTGATTGTTGGCAAGCGTTTCCCTCCGTTTCTTCCTTTCTTTTCTGCACGATTCCGGATTAGTGGCTTGGATTTTTGACTTGTCCCCTTTGGTTTTGGTCCGTTTCTTTTTCTTCTTCACAAGGCAGTTTGAGGATTCGTTTTCGCTTGCGGTTACGTATTCGTATTCGTCTTCGCTATTGGGGGCTTCTGGGGCTTCTTGTTCGTCGCTCATTTTAGTTTTACGAAAAAGTTTATCGACAGGAAAACCGTTAACAGTTGTGACAGTTACTTTTTTAAAATTAACTAGTGGCGCCGCTTGTGGCAACTCAACGGAGTATTTGCTAGAATGCGGATTTTTATGCAAAACATTAGCTTATATAGAAAAATTAATTGTTTTAAACCTTTTACTTGTTGATTATTAAACAGTTTTTATATAAATTATACGCGTTGTTGCGGCAATTTTAATCAAAAAAGTTAAGCTTGTTGAAATTTGTTGGATAGCGTAGAAAGACTATAGTTTTTTTTTAAGAATGCAGTAACTAGAAACCTGATTTACACTGTGACAAATGTTCAATCTAGTTACAAAATTTGGCGCTAAATTCAAATATAGTTACTTAAATATAAAAGAAAAAAGTTACTTGAATATATAAGAAAAATAATGATTAACCCTTTGGGTACATTTGACGGCTGAGACTCGTCATGCACTAGGCGTGCATTCTATAAATAAATACGTACGCAAAGGGTTAAATACACCAAATGGCAATAGTAATAAAATTCCAACAAATAAATGGAGAAAAACGCAAATAATTTATTTGATTCCAAGGGATCAGATGACAATTGTGAATTGACACGGCAGCCATTAATAACTAACAGCTCAAGATGCATTGACGAACGAAAAAAATATACTTGGAGTTAATTTTTTGTATCTTTAAATTTAAAATTGAATAATAAATTATATATAATTGAACGTTCTATTATATTTAGAAATTATTCGTAGTACTATATTCATTTAATAGACCTTTTTACGGTTAGTTAAGCGCATGCGCATCCGCCAAGTTTGGCCAAGGCGGGAATATGAAAGTTTCGGGCAAATAATAAGATTATACGTCAAAAAGTTCGGGCAAAACATGGCGGAAATTGACACATGTGCACAAAAAAAATTCAACTATGAAAAGGTCTATTACATATCACCAAATTCTACGCCAATGACTGCAAATGTATGTGAAAAGAGAGGGAGATGGAGAAGTTAATATAGTCAGGGTGAACTTCTCCTCGATTTAAGCCAATCACAAGGTCAAATAAGCCCTATCTTGCCTGTACTGCATTCTTAAAAAAATGGACTATAGTTAGTTTTTTGCAAATTACAGAAAAAGTATGATACATGTCAAAATAATATTAATACTGTGACGTGGTTGATGGTAGATCTCAGGATGAGTTAGTAGGGTTTAGCCCAGTAAAGTTCAAGAAATGGGTTTGTCTACTATATTTACAGAAAATGTACAATAGAATAGTAGGGGAAAAGCTTCAGTGACTCTAGACACAGGGTCCACAGGGGGAGCGCGTAAGTAGGGGCGTCCAAGTAGTCGTCCACAAGGGAGCTGACTTGTCACGGGATTGACTGAAGTGCCGCTTTAAGAATCATCATGTGTCCTTTGCTTTTTGACGGTCGTGAGCCTTCCGCCCAGCTGTTCCGTCGTCTTGTTGTTTGTTTGTTTTTTTTTTTTTTATTTGTGTCGGTTTGCTTGTTTGTTTGTCGGTTTGTTTGTTCTTTTGTTGTGTTTCACTCATAAACGGTTTTCTTTTCTCTCTCTTTTTTTTTTTTTGGTTCTGTTTTTTTTTTTTTCTTCTTCTTCTCGTTGTTGGTCCTTGGTTTGTCCTGGTGTTGGTTCCTGGTTCGCCCTCCTGGCGGTTCCTGGTTCGTCCTTCGTTCTCGTGGTGGTTCCTTGCTCGTCCTCGTGGTGGGTGCTGTGTCTCTCTGGTTTGTTCGTGTTGTTCCTGCCTGTTTTTGTTCCTGGGGCCGCTTTAAGGGTTGGTTGCCCGGTTTTATAGTCGTTTCTTCGGAGGCGGGGGATGCGCAGAGGATGGAACGGGTGGGGGTGCGGCCGATCGGAGGTCCTCGTGATGGCTTCGTCAGGAGGGGACACGCAGTCTCCCCCTCAAAGCCATAATTCGACTCGACGTCCAGGTCGCCATTATTGGGTTGTTTTCCGGGGTCTTCCTTGTTTCTTTAGAGTAGTTAGTGATGTGTGATTGCTCAACTGTTCAAGTTTTGCTCCCTTGCAGCTGGCACGACTACTTGATCTTGAGACGGCGCTAGGGCGCAGTTCTCTAATTCTTCAGTTCGTGTTTGAAAAAGAACTTCCTAGATTTAGTGTGTCATAGAAACTGTTTAAAGTGATACACATCAGTGTAGTTAGTGGTGTTTGATTCATCAACTGTCCAAGTTTTGCTCCCCTGCAGCTAGCACTATTGCTTGACCTTGAGACGGCGCTAGGGCGCAGTTCGCTAATTCGTCAGTTCGTGTTTGAAAAAGAACTTCCTAGTTTTAGTGTGTCATAGAAACTGTTCAAAGTGATACACATCAGTGTAGTTAGTGGTGTTTGATTCATCAACTGTCCAAGTTTTGCTCCCCTGCAGCTAGCACCATTGCTTAACCTTGAGACGGCGCTAGGGCGCAGTTCGCTAATTCGTCAGTTCCTGTTTGAAAAAGAACTTCCTAGTTTTAGTGTGTCATAGAAACTGTTCAAAGTGATACACATCAGTGTAGTTAGTGGTGTTTGATTCATCAACTGTCCAAGTTTTGCTCCCCTGCAGCTAGCACTATTGCTTAACCTTGAGACGGCGCTAGGGCGCAGTTCGCTAATTCGTCAGTTCGTGTTTGAAAAAGAACTTCCTAGTTTTAGTGTGTCATAGAAACTGTTCAAAGTGATACACATCAGTGTAGTTAGTGGTGTTTGATTCATCAACTGTCCAAGTTTTGCTCCCCTGCAGCTAGCACTATTGCTTAACCTTGAGACGGCGCTAGGGCGCAGTTCGCTAATTCGTCAGTTCGTGTTTGAAAAAGAACTTCCTAGTTTTAGTGTGTCATAGAAACTGTTCAAAGTGATACACATCAGTGTAGTTAGTGGTGTTTGATTCATCAACTGTCCAAGTTTTGCTCCCCTGCAGCTAGCACTATTGCTTGACCTTGAGACGGCGCTAGGGCGCAGTTCGCTAATTCGTCAGTTCGTGTTTGAAAAAGAACTTCCTAGTTTTAGTGTGTCATAGAAACTGTTCAAAGTGATACAGATCAGTGTAGTTAGTGGTGTTTGATTCATCAACTGTCCAAGTTTTGCTCCCCTGCAGCTAGCACTATTGCTTAACCTTGAGACGGCGCTAGGGCGCAGTTCGCTAATTCGTCAGTTCGTGTTTGAAAAAGAACTTCCTAGTTTTAGTGTGTCATAGAAACTGTTCAAAGTGATACACATCAGTGTAGTTAGTGGTGTTTGATTCATCAACTGTCCATGTTTTGCTCCCCTGCAGCTAGCACTATTGCTTGACCTTGAGACGGCGCTAGGGCGCAGTTCGCTAATTCGTCAGTTCGTGTTTGAAAAAGAACTTCCTAGTTTTAGTGTGTCATAGAAACTGTTCAAAGTGATACACATCAGTGTAGTTAGTGGTGTTTGATTCATCAACTGTCCAAGTTTTGCTCCCCTGCAGCTAGCACTATTGCTTAACCTTGAGACGGCGCTAGGGCGCAGTTCGCTAATTCGTCAGTTCGTGTTTGAAAAAGAACTTCCTAGTTTTAGTGTGTCATAGAAACTGTTCAAAGTGATACAGATCAGTGTAGTTAGTGGTGTTTGATTCATCAACTGTCCATGTTTTGCTCCCCTGCAGCTAGCACTATTGCTTGACCTTGAGACGGCGCTAGAGCCTGGTTCGCTAATTCGTCAGTTCGTGTTTGAAAAAGAACTTCCTAGTTTTAGTGTGTCATAGAAGCTGTTCAAAGTGATACACGTTAGTACAGTTAGTAATGTTTGATTCATCAACTGTCCAAGTTTTGCTCCCCTGCAGCTGGCACGACTACTTGATCTTGAGACGGCGCTAGGGCGTAGTTCGCTAATTCGTCAGTTCGTGTTTGAAAAAGAACTTCCTAGTTTTAGTGTGTCATAGAAACTGTTCAAAGTGATACACATCAGTGTAGTTAGTGGTGTTTGATTCATCAACTCTCCAAGTTTTGCTCCCCTGCAGCTAGCACAATTGCTTGACCTTGAGACGGCGCTAGGGCGCAGTTCGCTAATTCGTCAGTTCGTGTTTGAAAAAGAAGTTCCTAGTTTTAGTGTGTCATAGAAACTTTACAAAGTGATACACATTAGTGTAGTTAGTGCAGATCCGTCCCACCGGATGGGATCTGGAATGAAAAACTCGTTCCATGCTCATCTCTAGTTCAGGCATGCAGTGCAGTGCAATGGATACTCCGCAACAAAAAGCGCAGTGTGTTATTTGGCTTGTGCAAACTGAATTTGTTATCACAGTGCAACGTAATTTTAGACGTCAGTATGCTGTTGAACCTCCTACAGCAAAAACTATCCATCATTGGCTACATTCTTTCCAGGAATCCGGTATTGTTTTAAAAGGGAAATGGCCAGATAGACCGAGAACTTCTGAAGATGTTGTTTTGGGCAACTTTGGGCTACGAACAGATTTGGGAATTGATAAAATTGACGCCGAGCCATTTTTTCTTTAAGTAAAATTTTTCCTACCGCCCCCTGGCTAGCTAGCGACCCCCAAAACAACGTCATCGTCCACAGGGGCGGCGATATTGCCCACTTTGAGAATCGCATATACTGCACATGTATATTCTATATTGATTATTTTATGTCGGAAAGAATGAAAGAAGAAAAGATTTTATTAGTACAAAAAGAAGCGGGTTGCATATCGAACAGTTATCGTTTTAAAATAAGAAGCGGGTAAAAATATAGGTATTACTATTTTAGCAAAATAAAGTTTTTAAAGTGAACGTTTTGTTACGATGATGTTTGATTGATTTACAGCAAATTAATTATGGTGCTATGATTATTATAAAATAACAATTCCAATTTTCCGGAAAATCTTGGTCCTTGGACACAATTAGGCGGCCCTCTGCGAGTGGCGCCCGGGGCATGATACACCCCTTTGCACCCCTCTCGCTCCGCCTCTGAGTACTAGTGGTGGGGCTTGCAGTGTTTGCGATTTTGTAGCTGCAGGACCATTTGTTGATTCATGTCGTTTGGAGCTTATTGCAAGACCATAGAGCCAGCAAACAGCACATTCTTAAACTTGCTGGAACACCTTTTCTTAGCTTGGTTGAGGGCGTGCGTGGTAACCCATACTCTATCTCCCGGTCGGTACTGTGGGGCCGCTCGTCGTTTTGTATCTGCATATTTCTTTCTTTGATCTTGCTGTTGTTCGTAGATATCATGTACCTGGTCCAAGGTTTCCATTATTCGCAGCAGGTGTGTGTGACTTCTGGGACAAATGTTTCGTTCATTAAGATTTGTCGGATGTCATTTGCTCCGGGTTTTGGCGCTCTCAATTCTCTGGTAAATGTGAGGTATGCTGGGGAAAAACCTGTTTCTTGACATGAGGTTGAGTTTAAGGTTATGTGTAAAGTTCAAACCTGATGGCTGGTATGTTGGAAGGCCATTACTGATGGTTCTCTATTAGCAGGATCGCGAACTGGTTTTTGAGGTCGCGATTTCTTCTTTCGGCCTTTCCACTTGTATGGTACACGGGCGTGAAGCAATGATCAATGTCCAATAAGTATGTTATTTGTTGCATCAAACTGCTGATAAATGGTGTGCCATTATTGCAGATAAATCTTCGTTGTGGGAGCGTCGTGGCATTCCTTCAGAAATTTCTGTTTCTGGAACGAGCTCCTCGAACTCGTCGTCCTAAGTGTAATGCACTCGTTGGTTGAGTGCGTATGATGATGAGTGATGATGATTGAGTGCTCTGGATGTCGACGGGTTGGATTGTTCTGGCGTTCCTTTTTCTATTACCTCTGGATCTCTTAATTGACCTTCTCTGATCTTATCTTATAGGCGGTTTGCGCTGGGAGGTCGACTGAAATCGTTGCTAGCGGATAGTCAAGCGCAGTGGTGCGCAAACCATGGGTGGCGATTCCCAGAGGGGTCGATAGAAAATCTTTATGGGTCGCCGAATTCATAAAAAAATTAAGGCATTTCGTGTGTAAGTATTGAGTAGCAGAAATAGTGAAATGTCAATATAAAGAGATTAAAAAAACATTGATATTTTCAAACAAAATTCTTTAAAAAACTAATTTGGGGATTTGTTTCAATTTCGTGAAGATGTTGGTAAAACTGTTCCGGAATATTTAGCCAATTTTCCCAATTTTTTAATATTCATTTTAGAAAATATTGCAGTTTTTTATAAATTTCACCTTGAAAATCAAAATTGTAAACATTGAAATTTTCAAACGTAATTTTCTAAAAATCAATGTAGGGATTTGTTTCAAATTTTTTGGAGATGTTGGTAGTGCTGTTCCGGAATATTCTGCAAATTTTCTCAATATTTTAATATTTATTTCAGCAAATATTGCAATTTTTTGTAAATTTCACCTTGAAAATCATATTTGTAAACATTGAAATTTTCAAACTTAATTTTCACAAAAACTAATTTGGGTTTATTTAAAATTTTGTGGTGATGTTTGTAGAACTGTTCCGGAACATTTAGCAAATCTTCCCAATATTTTAGTATTTATTTCAGCAAATATCAGTTTTTGTAAATTCCACGTTGAGAATCAAATTTGTAAACATTGAAATTTTCAAACTTAATTTTGTCTAAAACTAATTTGGGGATTTGTTTCAAATTTCGTGGGGATGTTGGTAGAACTTTTCCGGAATATTTAGCAAATTTTCCCAATATTTTAATATTTATTTCAGCAAATATTGCAGTTTTTGTAAATTCCACCTTGAAAATCGAATTTGTAAAAATTTCAAACTTAATTTTCTCAAAAACTAATTTGGGGATTTGTTTCAAATTTTTTGCTGATGTTGGTAGAACGGTTTGGAATGTTCATGTTACTTCTATCCAGGGGTCGCGATTTTACAGAAAATGTTGGGTCGCAAATAAAAATAGTTTGCGCACCACTGGTCTAGCGGAGAGTCTCTCTTTTCCGCTTGATGGGGCGGTGATGATAGTGTGTCCGCGACCACATTTGACTTACCTCGCGCGTATTTAATAGTTATGTTGAATGGTTGGAGCTGTAGTGCCCATCGGGCGAGGCGTCCACTGGGGGATTTCAACGTCATTAACCATTTTAAGGGTTGGTGGTCAGTGAAGATGACCGACCGTGGCAGTGTCTTTTAAATATGCTCGGAATCGCTGAATCGCCCAGACGATGGCGAGAGCTTCGCGCCCCGTCGTTGAGTAGATCCTTTCGGCGGCGGTGAGTAGGCGGCTAGCGAACTCGATGGGATGTTCATCAGGTTCCTCCCCCTGGAGTAGGACTGCTCCGAGGTCGTAATTACTGGCATCGATACGCAAACCTATACGTAACCTCCTGTTGTATTGGTCTGTTTCAAGACCCATATCTCGAGTGCCACGGTTAACGCGTTTTATCAGCCTGGAAGGTGGCTGATTGTTAGCGTTTAGGAGCAAATTTTAGCGTTGTAGCGATTACTAGCGACAATAACTCGAAAAGGATGATAGTTGTCAAAATTTGACTAGCATATATTAAAAATAAGATGAAATTGGAAGCAATTTCACATATCAACTGTCAATTTCAGAGAAAAAAACAACAGTTTTGAATTTTTTAGCCAAAATTTAAATTCCATCACGGCTAACCGTGATAACCTAAATTATTCGTTTTTCTCATAAATCTTAAAAAACAACTCAAATATCAAAAAACTTTCAAACATTAAATTAATTTGCACAAAATTCCTCACAATTTGACTTAACAAGCACCAAAATTCAATAACAAACAAACGCAATTCTTTACCTTTCGATTGGATTTTGGCGATATCTGATTGAACGCTGGTGGATAAATTGGGTGAAACGATATCAGGACTATTGTAGACAAGGATGAGCGCCCGCAAGTCGTCCGCTAGACGTTTAGTCATCTTTTTCTCGTAGAACAATCTAATCTGCTCGCTCAGTTACACCCTAATGACACATTTGTCTAACATTGTTAGCGTTTAGGAGCAAAAGTTGTAGCGATTTTTGTAAAAATATTGCAATTCCACCAAAATACAACTTTTAGACAATAACTCGAAAACGATGATCGATGTCAAAATTTGACTAAAGCCGAGGCCGCACTACGGTTTTTTTCCGCGAGCGGTGAGCGGTTTTTTCCGCTATAAACGCGAAACCGCTCGAGAAACACACAGTACGCTATGAGAAAAATCAGTCGCGGGAAAAAACCGCAAGTGAGGCCACTTGTATTAGCTTACTTGAGTCATAAAATTAGGCGTTTAAAAACCGTGGCGGTTTAGGCGTAGTGCGGCCTAGGCCTAACAATTTGACAAATCAACAGTCAATTTTAGACAAAAAACAACAAAGTTATGATTTTTTTAGCCAAAACTTAAATTCCACCAAGGATAATCGACTTATAAATTTTTCTCAAACAGCTTAAAATAAACTCAAATATCAAAAAACTTTCAAACATTAAATTATTTTACACAAAATTCCTCACAACTTGACGTAACAAAGACCAAAATTCAATAACAAACAAACGCAATTTTTTACCTTTCGACTGGATTTTGGCGAAATCTGATTAAACGCTGGTGGACAAATTGGGAGGGACGGCATCAGGGCTATTATACACAAAGATGAGCGCCCGAAAATCACGCGCCAGACCTCTCGTCATCTTTTTCAAGTAGACCAATCCTTACTGCTCGCTTATTGACACCTTAATAACACAGTTCTCTATCATTGTCAGCGTTTAGGAGCAAAAGCTGTAGCGATTTTTGTAAAATATTGCAATTCCACCAAAAAGCATCTTTTTGACAATAACTCGAAAACGATGATAGAGGTCAAAATTTTCCTAACATATATTAAAACTAGATGAAATTGCAAACAATTTGGCGTATCAACTGTCAATTTCAGACAAAAAAACAATAGTTTTGATTTTTTTAACCAAAACTTAAATTCCACCACGGTTAATCGACTTATACATTTTTCTCAAACAGCATAAAAACCTACTCAAATATAAAAAAATTCAAACATGAAATTAATTTACACAAAATTCTTCACAATTTGACGTAACAAACACCAAAATTGAATAACAAACGCAATTCTATACCTATCGATTGAATTTTGGCGATATCCGATTGAACGCTGATGGACAAATTGGGTGAGACGGCATCAGGGCTACTGTAGATGCGCCCGAAAATCGCTCGCCAGATTTTTCGTCATCAATTTCAAGTAGACCAATCCTAACTGCTCGCTCACTGACGCCTTAATAACAGATTTGTCTATCATTGTCAGCGTTTAGGAGCAAAAGTTGTAGCGATTTTTGTAAAACATTGCAATTCCACCCAAGAGAAACTTTTTGACAATAACTCGAAAACGATGATAGATGTCAAAATTTGACTAACATATATTAAAACTAGGAAGGCAGCTATGGAAATATTTAAAGGAGAAGAGCGGGAAAAACCTGGTTAAGGCACTATATGGTTCTATTGGAAGGAGTGGAGATAATGGTGGGTCGAGGGAAAGACAATGTTAGAAGGGAGCAGACTGTTGAAGAAGTAGGAGAAGAAGAAATTACGGCCGGGAAAGTGCACCAGGTAATTGCAGCCATAAAGCAGAAGAAAGAGGCAGGACCGGACGGAGTTGGAAATGAAGCGTGGAAGTTGGTACAAGAGAAATGTATCGACAAGCTTACGGAGGAGATCAACAAGATATGGAAAGGGACAAAGGGTATCCCAGAGAGCTGGAAAGAGGGGATAATACAGCCAATCCACAAAAATGGGGACAAGGAAAGGGTGGAGAATTACAGGGGGATCATGCTGATGAACTCTTCCTACAAAATGTTCACCAAGATTCTAGAAGGGCGGTTGAGAAAAGAGGCAGAGGAAAAGCAATTAATACCAGAGGTGCAAGCAGGATTCAGAGAGGGAAGAGGCACAGTTGAACAACTCATAACACTTAGATTTATAATTGATCAGGAAATTAGATCTGGGAGCCTTTTTGCTCTTTTTATCGACCTGAAAGCAGCGTATGATTCCGTAGATAGAGGGAGATTGTATGAATGTTTGGTTAAAAAGGGTATTTCGGAGAGGGTGAGGAGGAATGTGAGGGAGGTGTATAGGGAAACCTGTGTGTAAGATCAGGGTGAATGAGTGTGTAACGGAATATTTTGAGATAAAAGAGAGCCTGAGGCAGGGATGTCCACTGAGCCCCACACTTTTCAATCTTTAGGTGGCTGATTTGGAAAGAATTTTCGCAGATGGGCAAGCTGGAGGAGTGGTGGTAGGGAGAACAAAGGTGTGGAGTTTAGCATATGCTGATGATGTAGTGGTATTTGCAAGACAGCAGGGGAATTGAGAGAGGTGATTGAAAGGGTGAGAGGGTTTTTTGAAAGGAGAGATTTGAATGTGAATGTGGAAAAAACTAAATGGATGCGGTTCAAAAGAGGTGGTAAGTTCAAGAAAGAGCGGTTTGAATGGAGAGGGAGGGAAATCGAGGAGGTGCAAAGTTTTAAGTATCTGGGGTATGTATTTGGAAATGGAGGTAGCAATAGAGAGCATGTGGAGTATGTAGCGAAGAAAGCGTGGGTGGCAGCTGGGCGAGTCTGGAATGAATGGAGGAATAAATTCGAAGGAAACTTCAGGGCGGCTGAGACGGTGTGGAAGGTGTGTGCGAGAAGCATTTTATTGTATGGCTCAGAAGTCTGGGGGATCAGAGAGGAGGACAGAATAGAGAGAGTCCAGTTAAAGTTTAAAAAAAAAATCCTGAAGCTTGATAGGTCGACACCTGGTTACATCGTCCTCCAGGAGGTGAATGCGTGCAAGGTGGCAGTCTTGGCAGCAAGAAAGGTCATAATGTATGAATATAAGGTGAGTGAAATGGGAGATGAAAGGTTAATAAAAGAGTTTTTGGAATGGTAAATCGAGTGGAAGGAGGCGGTATGAAAGGGAGTGATTGGGGTAACAATAAGAGGAAATTGTATGAAAGAGGTGGTATATCTGGTAAGGGGCTTGAAACGCTAAAGCAGGAAAGGGCACTGTGGGCCGAAAGGTTGGTAGAACATTTTCAAGAAATGGACCTACAGGAGCGGCAAAGCAAAATAGAAAGTAGTAATTTTTATAAAGGGTATATAAAGATACAGATACATGGGCAGTTACCAACCTATTTAAGTGTAAATCAAAAGGACGATGCACAGGTCATGTTAGCAAGGTATACGTGTGGATGTGAGGAGCGTGGAAGAAGATTCTGGATGAGTGAGGAGCATAGAAAGTGTAGTGTTTGTGGGAGAGCAGAGGATACTTGGAAGCATTGGATGGAAGAGTGTACAAGGGGTGAATGGAATGAGGGAGAGACGCGGGAAGGAAAGAATTGGGAGGAACGTATGAATGATAGCGGAAAGGGTCTGAAACTGCTGAGACGGATAAAAAGATGGAAAGAGCAAACTAGTAACAGAGAAGGTGTATTATAAAGGAAATTGGAGTTTATTTTGTGTCAGTTACATTTATTTTTGTATTTTTATTTTTTAAATTTATATTTTTTTTTATGTGGTTTCTATATGCCAGTAGGTTAATAAATAAATAAATAAATAATACTAAAACTAGATGAAATTGCAAACAATTTGGCGTATCAATTGTCAATTTCAGACAGAAAACAACAAGTTTTGAATTTTTTAGTCAAAACCTAAATTCCACCACGGTTACGACAGGGTACGTTTTTCACAAAAATCTTAAAAACCAACTCAAGTATGAAAAAACTTTAAAACATAAAATTATTTTGCGCAAAATTTCTCACAGTCTGACGAAATCATCATCAAAATTCAATAACAAATAAATCCATTTTATTACCTTTTGGTTTGATTTTGGCAATTTGCAATAGAACGCTGGTGATTTGCTTGAACGTTCTGATGAGCAGATTGTGCGGAGCGGCTTCGGGGCTATTGTAGACGAGAATGAGGGCCCGTATCTTATTCATGTAGACTAATCCGACCTGTTTGCTTAATGGCTCACATCCTGATGATACATTTGTCTATCATCGTCAGTGTTTGTTCGGACAGAACATGAGCAGACATCTAAAAGCAAACAAGGAGAAAGTGAGAGAAATATAATTTATGACAGTTTGATTAAAAACGACGAGATATGTTTAAAATTGACCTGTGGTATGTAAATAGATTAAATTTCTGACAGTTTGATATACTAACTGTCAATGTTGAATCAAAATTATGAAATTAGAGAGATTTTTGTACGAAATGGCAATTCCAACAAAGGTCAATGTTTTTTGACTATACAGTATAATCTCGGTAATTCGGCCGTTGGTTAATCGGACGACACGTTCAGTAATTCGCCAGTCTGGGGACCGCTCGCGCTCCTCCCTCCCACCACTTTTTCTGATAATCCGGCCGTTGTCTGGTCCCATATGTGACGGATTATCGAGATTATACTGTAATACAAGACATATGTCAGAAGTTCAAAAAATTGTAATGAAACTAGATTAAATTCTTGACAGTTTGACGTATCAACTGTCATTGTTGGATCAAAATTAACAGTTTTAGACGTTTTTGTATAAAATAGCAATTCCACCAAAATGTTAAATTTGGGAGATTTGCAACTAAAATTAGTTAAAGTTTGACATGTTGAAGTTTGACAATGAAGGAGAAGAAAAAGGTAATAAAACACAAAAAGGTAATAAATTTGTGTTTTTTTTTTATGTTAAAGTTTCATTCTTCAGTTTTCTATACAAAAATAATAATAATAAAAAATGATAATAAGATAATAATAATATATCTCGACATACATTTCAATGACTAAAAAATGTACAAAATATTACTTTTTCTTCAGCAAAAATTCTCCCACACGGCACATTTTCATATATATATATATTAAAAAAAAAAGGTAATAATAATGATAATAATAACAGTTTCTACCCTGCGATTTCTAAACAAAAAAGAAAGGTTCCTTTTATTATCATTTCCACTCTAGAAAATGGTAATAAAACAAATTAGTAATAATAATAAAACAAAAAAAGTATTCGTCAGTTATGAAAATAAACACTCTTTCTTAAAAAAAAAAAACACTCGAGGAAGCCAAAATAGTGAACACACAGATTGGTCAACAACATTCATATATATATAAAAACAACGAATCAGAAAAGTTTGTACACGCAACGGACACGCCCACTGCAGTCACATTGGTCCAAAACCGGCTGTGAACCTCAACTGAGCAGTTGCCCTCCCATTTTAAGAGTTTTTGTAAAAGACACGCCCAATGGCGTTCAACCCCAATTTACATTGACTAAAACCAACGTTGCTTGCTCCTCCCATTTTTGAAAAGTTTCTGTGAAACAAACTTGCCACTGCTCCTCCCATTTTTAGACCGAGGTTTAATAATAAAAAAAATATTGCCTTAGTAACGAGTAATGTTTCTCCTATTCCTTTTACGACGCGCCCACTTCGAGGCATTGTTGGCTCGAGGCAATCGAGGCATCGTTGGCTCCGCCCCCGTCCGTTTTTTTTTGATTGGTTGCTGAGTGTTTCGTTGTTTGGGCTACGAATGTGAGGTTTTTGCGAGTTTGTTTCAGTGCGAAACCTCAAAAGCTGGGAAAAAATATTTAAAACAAAACATTATAATTAAAATAAAAACTTTTTCTTTGAGTAAAATATATATATAAAAACGAAAATGCTCATGCTTGTTTTTCGACGATCACAAGTAGTTCGTTTATCGTTGTTTCGAGTAGTTTGAGGTTCTTGAGCGGGGAGTTGGCGGACGCCGCAGATGCCGCTGTCGTCGGTTTGTCCGGCGATTGCTGTTTGTCCTCGTCGGGGCAACTCTCGTCGCTGCACGAGGTGTTCTGCGTCTCCGAGTCGCTCTCGCTCGCCTTGGGGGGTTTGGTGTCCGGCTGGGGGGCGGGCGCCGGGGACGTGCTCGCGGCGGAACACGATGGGCCGGGTTTCGAGTCATCACAGTTGGGTTCCGGCCCTGAGGACGGGCCAGAGTTCGGCTCATCTAAACAAAAGACAAAAGTTTTATGAATTTAAAAAAAAAAACAACTGACAAATATAAAAATAAACGTGAATGTGAACCTTTTCAAGTTGGAATTTCTTTGTGCATATGTGTCAATGTTTTTCGGGCAGTTTTTAACATATAACCAGTGAAAATAACAAAACGTGCCTGAAAATTTCATATTCCCGCCTTTTAAAAATGGCTATCCATAAAAATGCCTATTTCATACACTTTTATGTATAAAACATACATTTCTGGCGAGTTTTAAGAATGTTATTGTCTTTTTTTATATCTGTCTTTTTCGAGTAATGAGTTATTTTATGTTATATATCTGCCTTTTTGAGTTTTTGAGTTATTTTCAAATAAATTTGTCAATCTGTCAAAAATTCGATCTACTTTCATTAGATAGTTGTCATTTTTTGACAGGTGTCATATTTTTTGAATTATTATCAAAAAATTGTACCTTTGGTGGAATTGCAATATTTTGCAAAAATGACTATAATTTTGCTATTTTTGGTGCAACGTTGACAGTTGATGTGAAAACTGCCCAGGGCTTATTCTAGTTTTTTTTTAAATTGTCATTTTTTATATCTGTCATAGTTTTTGAGTTATTTTGAAATAAACTTGGAACTTTGGTGGAATTGCAAAATTTACAAGAATTGCTACAACTTTCCTAATTTTGATCCATAATTGACAGTTGATATGTCAAACTGACAAGAATTTAATCTAGTTTCATCACGTATTTGTCATTTTTCTATATCTGTTATAATTTTTGATTTATTGCCCAAAATTTTGTTGCCCAAAAATTTTTTAGAATTTTTTCAAAACGTTTTAGGAAAAAGTATGATATCTATCAAAACGTCACAAAGGGAAAACTAAACTAGAATGCATTCTGAACAATTTGTCATATTAACTGTCAATTTGGCACTTAAAATAAGAATAGTTATAGGAATTTTTGAAAGAGGTTTGTGATTCATTAAAGGTTCAAATTTTTTGGCAATAAATAAAAAATTATGACAGATATCAAAAAATGACAAACACGTGATGAAACTAGATTAAATTCTTGTCAGTTTGACATATCAACTGTCAATGATGGATAAAAATTAGGAAAGTTGTAGCAATTTTTGCAAATTTTGCAATTCCACCAAAGTTCCAAGTATATTTGAAAATAAGTCAAAAACTATGACATAAAAAATGACAATTTCTAAAAAACTAGAATAAACCCAGAACTGTCAACGTTGCATCAAAAATAGCAAAATTATAGTCATTTTTGCAAAATATTGCAATTCCTCTAAAGGTTCAAGTTTTTTGACAATAATTCAAAAAGCATAGCAGCTGTCAAAAAATGACAAATATCTAATGAATGTAGATTGAATTCTTGACAGTTTTTAACGTTCAACGTTCATATGTCATATGAACGTTAAATCAAAATTAACAAAGTTGCAGTCATTTTTGCAAAACATTGCTATTCCACCAAAGCTCCAAGTTTTATTGTCAATAATTTAAAAACTATGACAGATGTCAAAAATGACAAATATCTAATGAAACTATAAAATTAGCGTAGTTGTAACCATTTTTGCAAAACATTGCAATTTCACCAAAGGTACTAGTTTTTTGACAATAATTCAAAAACTATGACAGCTGTCAAAAAATGACAAATAACTAATGCAAATAGATTTAATTTTTTATAGTTTGACATATCACCTGTCTATGTTGGATTCAAATTAGCCAAGCTGTAGCCATTTTTGCAAAACATTGCAATTCCACCAAAGTTACAAGATATTTGACAATAATTCAAAAACCATGACTGATGTCAAAAACAAACGAATTTTTGAAGCCCCTTTGTAATTCCACCACAGATTCAAGTTTTTTGACAATAAAACGAAAATTTTGACAGATGTCGAAAAATAACAGATATGTGATGAAAGTAGATTAAATAATTGGCAGTTTGACATATAAACTGTCAACATTGCATCAAATTTAGCAAAGTTGTAACCATTTTTGCAAAACATTGCAATTACAAGGTACAAGCTTATTGACAATAGTTCTAAAACTATGACAGATGTCAAAAAATTAGAAACACCAAATGAAAGTAGACTGAATTCTTGACAGTTTGGCATATCAACTGTCAATGTTGGATTAAAATAAGCGTGGTTCTAATAATTTTTGCAAAACATTGCAATTCCACCAGAAATTCAAGTTATTTGACAATCATTCAAAAACTATGGCAGATGTCAACAAATAACATATATCTAATGAAACTAGATCAAATACTTGACAGTTTGACATATCAACTGTCAATGTTGGATCAACAGTAGCCTGTTTCTCAAAACATTTCAATTCTAACAAAGCTACAAGATTTTTGACAACAATTCAAAAACTACCATAGATGTCTAAACAACGAATTTTTGAAGCACCTATATAATTCCACCAAAGCTTCAAGTTTTTTGATGATTTTGATGATTTTTTTGAACATTTTGACAGATGTCAGAAAATAACAGATATGTGATGAAAGCAGATTAAATTCTTGACAGTTTGACATATAAACTGTCAACATTGAACCAAAATTAGCAAAATTGTAGTCATTTTTGCAAAACCTTAGAATTCCACCAAAGGTACAAGTTTTTTACAATAATTCAAAAACTTTGATAGATGTCAAAAAATTACAAATATATAATGAAAGTACATTTGATTCCTAACAGTTCGACATAACTGTCAATGTTGGTTCAAAATTAGAGAAGTTGTAGTCATTTTTGCAAAACATTGAAATTCCACCAAAGGTACAAGTTTCTTGACGATAATTCTAAAACTAGTACAGGTGTCAAAAAACTACAAACATCTAATAAAAGTAGATTGAATTCTTGACAGTTTGACATATCAACTGTCAATATTGGTTGAAAATTAGCGTAGTTGTAATCATTTTTGCAATACATTGTAATTCCATCAAAGATACAAGTTTTTTGACAGTAATGAAAAAACTATGAAAGATGTCAAAAATAACAAATATCTAATGAAACTAGATCAAATACTTGACAGTTTGACATATCAACTGGCAATGTTGGATAAACAGTAGCGAAATTGTAGCCATTTTCTCACAACATTGTAATTCCACCAAAGCTACAAGATTTTTGACAACAATTCAAAAACTACGACAGATGGCAAAAAAAGACAAATATATAATGGAAGAAGATTGAATTCTTGACCGTTTGACATAGCAACTAATGTTGGATAAAAATTAGCGGAAGTTGTAATCTTTACAAAAAAGTTGTAACCATTTTTTGCAAAACATTGCAATTCCACCAAAGGTACAAGTTTTTTCACAATAATTCAAAAACTTTGACAGATGTCAAAAAATTACAAATATGTAATTAAAGTAGATTGAATTCTTAACAGTTTGACATATCAACTGTCAATGTTGGAAGAAAATTAGCGGAAGTTGTAATCTTTACAAAACATTTCAATTCCACCAAAAGTTACAAGATTTTTGACAATAATTAAAAACTACGGCAGACGTCAAAAAATGATAAATATCTAAAGAAACTAGAATAAATATTTGACAGTTTGACATACTAACTGTCAATTTCGGATCAAAATTAGCGAAGTTGTAGATATTTTTGCAAAACAATACAATTCCACCAAAGGTACAAGTTTTTTGACAATTCAAAAACTATGACAGATGTCAAAAAAAGACAAATATCTAATGAAAGTAGATTGAATTCTTGACAGCTTGACATATTAACTCAATGTTGGATAAAAATTAGGTTAATTGTAACCATTATTGCAATACATTGCAATTCTACCAAAGGAACGATTTTGACAATAATTCAAAAACTATGACAGATGTCAAAAAATTACAAATATCTAATAAAAGTAAATTGAATTCTTAACAGTTTGACGTATCAACTGTCAATGTTGGATCAAAATTTAGCGAAGTTTATATCAACTGTCAACGTTGCATCAAAAATATCAAAATTATAGTCATTTTTGCAAAATATTTCAAATCCACCAAAGATACAAGTTTTTTGACAATCATTCAAAAAGTATGATACCTGTCCAAAAATGACGACTATCTAATGAAAGTAGATAGAATTCTTGGCAGATTGACATATCAACTGTAAGTGATGGATGAAAATTAACTAAGATGTAGCCATTTTTGCAAAACATTGCAATTTCACCAAAGGTACAAGCTTTTTGACAATAATTCAAAAACTATGACAGCTGTAAAAAAATAACAAATAACTGATGCAAGTAGATTGAATTCTTTACAGTTTGATATACCAACTGACTATGTTGGATCCAAATTAACCAAGCTGTAGCCATTTTTGCAAAACATTGCAATTCCACCAAAGTTACAAGATATTTGACAATAATTCAAAAACCATGACGATGTCAAAATAACGAATTTTTGAAGCCCCTTTGTAATTCCACCACAGATTCAAGTTTTTCCACCATAAATCGAACATTTTGACAGATGTAGAAAAATAACAGATATGTGATGAAAGTAGATTAAATACTTGGCAGTTTGACATACAAACAGTCAACATTGCATCAAAATTAACAAAGTTGTAACCATTTTTGCAAAACATTGCAATTCCACCAAGGGTACAAGTTTCTTGACAATAATTCTAAAACTATGACAGATGTCAAAAAATTACAAGCATTTACTGTCCATATTGGATCAAAATTAGGGTAGATGTAATTATTTTTGCTAAGCATTGAAATTCCACAAAAGATTCAAGTTAATTGACAATCATTAAAAAACTATCACAGATGTCAAAAAATAACAAATATCTAATGAAACTAGATCAAATACTTGACAGTTTGACATATCAACTGTCAATGTTGGATCAACAATAGCGAAATTGAAGCCATTTTCTCAAAACATTGCAATTCCACCAACGCTACAAGATGTTTGACAACAATTCAAAAACTACCACAGATGTCAAAACAACGAATTTTCGAAGCACCTTTGTAATTCCATCAAAGCTTCAAGTTTTATGACGATAAATCGAATATTTTGGCAGATGTAAAAAAATACCAGATATTTGATCAAACTAGGTTAAATTCTTGACAGTTTGACATATAAACTATCAACATTGAACCAAAATTAGCAAAATTGTCGTCATTTTTGCAAAACATTGCAATTCCATCAAAGGTACAAGGTTTTTCACAATAATTCAAAAACTTTGACAAATGTCAAAAAATTACAAACATCTAATGAAAGTTGATTTTTAAATGAATTATTGACAGTTTGACATATCAAATGTCAATGTTGGATCAAAATTAGCGAAGTTGTAGCCATTTTTGCAAACATTGCAATTCCACCAAAAGTACAAATTTCTTGAGAATAATTCTAAAAAAATGACATATGTCAAAAAACTACAACAATATAATAAAAGTAGATTGAATTCTTGACAGTTTGACATATCAACTGTCAATGTTGGAAAATTTGCGAAGTTGTAATCATTTTTGCAAAACATTGCAATTCCAGCAAAAGTTACAAGATTCTTGACAATAATTAAAAACCCATGACTGATGTCAAAACAACGAATTTTTGAAGCCCCCTTTGTAATTCCACCAAAGATTCAAGTTTTTTGACTATAAATCGAAAATTTTGACAGATGTCAAAAAATATCAGATGTGTGATGAAACTTGATCAAATACCTGGTAGTTTGACATATAAACTGTCAACATTGTATCAAAATTAGCAAAGTTATAGCCATTTTTGCAAAACATTGAAATTCCACCAAAGGTACAAGTTTCTTGACAATTATTCTAAAACTATGACAGATGTCAAAAAATTACAAACATCTAATGAATGCAGATTGAATTCTTAAAAGTTTGACACATCAACTTTCAATGTTGGATGAAAATTAGCGTAGTTGTAATCATTTTTGCAAAACATTGTAATTCCACCAAAGATACAAGTTTTTTGACAGTAATGAAAAAACTATGAAAGATGTCAAAAATAACAAATATCTAATGAAACTAGATCAAATACTTGACAGTTTGACATATCAACTGGCAATGTTGGATAAACAGTAGCGAAATTGTAGCCATTTTCTCACTACATTGTAATTCCACCAAAGCTACAAGATTTTTGACAATAATTCAAAAACTACGACAGATGGCAAAAAAAAGACAAATATATAATGGAAGAAGATTGAATTCTTGACCGTTTGACATAGCAACTAATGTTGGATAAAAATTAGCGGAAGTTGTAATCTTTACAAAAAAGTTTTAACCATTTTTTGCAAAACATTGCAATTCCACCAAAGGTACAAGTTTTTTCACAATAATTCAAAAACTTTGACAGATGTCAAAAAATTACAAATACGTAATGAAAGTAGATTGAATTCTTAACAGTTTGACATATCAACTGTCAATGTTGGATGAAAATTAGCGGAAGTTGAAATCTTTACAAAACATTGCAATTCCACCAAAAGTTACAAGATTTTTGACAAGAATTAAAAACTACGGCAGACGTCAAAAAATGATAAATATCTAAAGAAACTAGAATAAATACTTGACAGTTTGACATACTAACTGTCAATTTCGGATCAAAATTAGCGAAGTTGTAGATATTTTTGCAAAACAATACAATTCCACCAAAGGTACAACTTTTTTGACAATTCAAAAACTATGACAGATGTCAAAAAAAGACAAATATCTAATGAAAGTAGATTGAATTCTTGACAGCTTTACATATTAACTCAATGTTGGATAAAAATTAGGGTAATTGTAGCCATTATTGCAATACATTGCAATTCTACCAAAGGAACGATTTTGACAATAATTCAAAAACTATGACAGATGTCAAAAAATTACAAATATCTAATAAAAGTAAATTGAATTCTTAACAGTTTGACGTATCAACTGTCAACGTTGGATCAAAATTTAGCGAAGTTTATATCAACTGTCAACGTTGCATCAAAAATATCAAAATTATAGTCATTTTTGCAAAATATTGCAAATCCACCAAAGATACAAGTTTTTTGACAATAATTCAAAAAGTATGATACCTGTCCAAAAATGACGACTATCTAATGAAAGTGGATAGAATTCTTGACAGATTGACATATCAACTGTAAGTGAGGGATGAAAATTAACTAAGATGTAGCCATTTTTGCAAAACATTGCAATTTCACCAAAGGTACAAGCTTTTTGACAATAATTCAAAAACTATGACAGCTGTAAAAAAATAACAAATAACTGATGCAAGTAGATTGAATTCTTTACAGTTTGATATACCAACTGACTATGTTGGATCCAAATTAACCAAGCTGTAGCCATTTTTGCAAAACATTGCAATTCCACCAAAGTTACAAGATATTTGACAATAATTCAAAAACCATGACGATGTCAAAATAACGAATTTTTGAAGCCCCTTTGTAATTCCACCACAGATTCAAGTTTTTCCACCATAAATCGAAAATTTTGACAGATGTCGAAAAATAACAGATATGTGATGAAAGTAGATTAAATACTTGGCAGTTTGACATATAAACAGTCAACATTGCATCAAAATTAACAAAGTTGTAACCATTTTTGCAAAACATTGCAATTCCACCAAGGGTACAAGTTTCTTGACAATAATTCTAAAACTATGACAGATGTCAAAAAATTACAAGCATTTACTGTCCATATTGGATCAAAATTAGGGTAGATGTATGAAGTTAATTGACAATCATTAAAAAACTATCACAGATGTCAAAAAATAACAAATATCTAATGAAACTAGATCAAATACTTGACAGTTTGACATATCAACTGTCAATGTTGGATCAACAGTAGCGAAATTGTAGCCATTTTCTCAAAACATTGCAATTCCACCAAAGCTACAAGATGTTTGACAACAATTCAAAAACTACCACAGATGTCAAAACAACGAATTTTCGAAGCACCTTGATGGAATTACAAATTCCATCAAAGCTTCAAGTTTTATGACGATAAATCGAATATTTTGACAGATGTAAAAAAATAACAGATATTTGATGAAACTAGGTTAAATTCTTGACAGTTTGACATATAAACTGTCAACATTGAACCAAAATTAGCAAAATTGTCGTCATTTTTGCAAAACATTGCAATTCCATCAAAGGTACAAGGTTTTTCAAAATAATTCAAAAACTTTGACAAATGTCAAAAAAATACAAACATCTAATGAAAGTAGATTTTTAAATGAATTATTGACAGTTTGACATATCAAATGTCAATGTTGGATCAAAATTAGCGAAGTTGTAGCCTTTTTTGCAAACATTGCAATTCCACCAAAGGTACAAGTTTCTTGACAATAATTATAAAACTATGACAGATGTCAAAAAACTATAAACATCTAATGAAAGTAGATTGAATTTTTGACAGTTTGACATATCAACTGTCAATGTTGGATCAAAATTTGCGAAGTTGTAATCATTTTGGCAAAATATTGCAATTCCACCAAAAGTTACAAGATTCTTGACAATGATTAAAAAACCATGACTGATGTCGAAACAACGAATTTTTGAAGCCCCTTTGTAATTCCACCAAAGATTCAAGATTTTTGACTTTAAATCGAAAATTTGTACAGATGTCGAAAAATATCAGATGTGTGATGAAACTTGATTAAATACTTGGTAGTTGGACATATAAACTTTCAACATTGCATTAAAATTAGCAAAGTTATAGCCATTTTTGCAAAACATTGTAATTCCACCAAAGGTACAAGTTTCTTGACAATTATTCTAAAACTATGACAGATGTCAAAAAATTACAAACATCTAATGAATGCAGATTGAATTCTTAAAAGTTTGACATATCAACTTTCAATGTTGGATGAAAATTAGCGTAGTTGTAATCAGTTTTGCAAAACATTGCAATTCCACCAAAGATAGTTTTTTACACAATAAAAAAACTATGACAGATGTCAAAAAATTTCAAATATCTAATGAAAGTAGATTGAATTCTTAACAGTTTGGCATACCAACTGTCAATGTTGGATCAAAATTAGCGGAAGTTGTAATCATTTTTGCAAAACATTGCAGTTCCACCAAAAGTTACAAGATTCTTGACAATAATTAAAAAAACATGACTGATGTCAAAACAACGAATTTTTGAAGCCCCTTTGTAATTCCACCAAAGATTCAAGATTTTTGACTTTAAATCGAAAATTTGTACAGATGTCGAAAAATATCAGATGTATGATGAAACTTGATTAAATACTTGGCAGTTAGACATATAAACTGTCAACATTGCATTAAAAGTAGCAAAGTTATAGCCATTTTTGCAAAACATTGTAATTCCACCAAAGGTACAAGTTTCTTGACAATTATTCTAAAACTATGACAGATGTCAAAAAATTACAAACATCTAATGAATGCAGATTGAATTCTTAAAAGTTTGACATATCAACTTTCAATGTTGGATGAAAATTAGCGTAGTTGTAATCATTTTTGCAAAATATTGCAATTCCACCAAAGATACAAGTTTTTTTGACAATAATTAAAAAACTATGACAAATGTCAAAAAATAACAAATATCTAATGAAACTAGATCAAATACTTGACAGTTTGACATATCAACTATCAATATTGGATCAACAGTAGCGGAATTGTAGCCATTTTCTAAAAACATTGCAATTCCACCAAAGCTACAAGATTTTTGACAATGCAGAAACTACCACAGATGTCAAAACAACGAATTTTTGATGCATCTACACAATTCCACCAAAGCTTCAAGTTTTTTTGACGATAAATCGAACATTTTGACAGATGTCAAAAAATAACAGATATATGATGAAACTAGAATACATTCTAGACAGTTTAACATATAAAATGTAAACATTGAATCAAAATTAGCAAAATTCTAGTCAGTTTTGCAAAACATTGCAATTCCACCAAAGGCACAAGATTTTTGACAATAATTCCAAAACTTTGAAAGATGTCAAAAAATTACAAATATCTAATGAAAGTAGATTGAATTCTTAACAGTTTGACATATCAACTGTCAATGTTGGATCAAAATTAGCGAAGTTGTAGCCATTTTTGCAAAACGTTGCAATTCCACCAAAGGTACAAGTTTTTTCACAATGATTCAAAAACTTTGACAGATGTCAAAAAATTACAAATATCAAATGAAAGTAGATTGAATTCTTAACAGTTTGATATGTCAAACTGCTGCATCACTTCGCTATTTTTGATAAAATTCTTGACAGTTTGACATATAAACTGTCAACATTAAACCAAAATTAACAAAATTGTAGTTATTTTTGCAAAACATTGCAATTTCACCAAATGTACAAGTTTTTTCACAATAATTCAAAAACTTTGACAGATGTCAAAAAATTACAAATATCTAATGAAAGTAGATTAAATTCTTAACAGTTTGACATATCAACTGTCAATGTTGGATCAAAATTAGCGAAGTTGTAGCCATTTTTGCAAAACGTTGCAATTCCACCAAAGGTACATGTTTTTTCACAATAATTCAAAAACTTTGACAGATGTCAAAAAATTACAAATATCAAATGAAAGTAGATTGAATTCTTATCAGTTTGACATGTCAAACTGCTGCATCACTTCGCTATTTTTGATAAAATTCTTGACAGTTTGACATATAAACTGTCAACATTAAACCAAAATTAACAAAATTGTAGTTATTTTTGCAAAACATTGCAATTTCACCAAATGTACAAGTTTTTTCACAATAATTCTAAAACTTTGACAGATGTCAAAAAATTACAAATATCTAATAAAATTAGATTATATTCTGAACAGTTTGACATATAAACTGTCAACATTGAACCAAAATTAGCAAAGTTGTAGTCATTTTTGCAAAATATTGCAATTACACCAACTGTACAAGTTTTTTCACAATAATTCAAATATATAATGGAAGATGACAAATATATAATGGAAGATTGAATTGTTGACCGTTTGACATAGCAACTAATGTTGATCGAAATTAGTGAAGTTGTAACCTTTTTTGCAAAACATTGCAATTCCACCATAGGTACAAGTTTCTTGACAATAATTAAAAAACTATGGCAGACGTAAAAAATACAAATATCTAAAGAAACTAGATTAAATACTTGACAGTTTGACATACCAACTGTCAATTTCGGATCAAAATTACCGAAGTTGTAGCCATTTTCGTAAAACAATACAATTCAACCAAAAGTACATGTTTTTTGACAATAATTAAAAAACTATGACAGATGTCAAAAAACGACAAATATCTAGTAAAAGTAGATTGAATTATTGACATCTTGACATATTAACTCAATGTTGGATCAAAATTAGCGTAATTGTAATCATTATTGCAAAACATTGCAATTCTACCTAAGGAACAATTTTGACAATAATTCCAAAACTATGATAAATGTCAAAAAATTACAAATATCTAATAAAAGTAGATTGAATTCATAACGGTTTGACATCATCATCATCATCATAAGCAGCGTTTAAGTACATTGCTGGATATACGCCTCCCCTATCTGATTCCATTGACTGCGGTCTGCGGTATCTCTTGTACATTGTCCTCCTCTTACTTTTACGATATCGTCCCTCCATCTAATTCTAGGTAGGCTTGGATTTCGTTTTCCAGTTCTCGGTCTCCATTCTGTAATATTTTTAGCCCATCTTCCATCCTCTCTTCTCATCACATGCCCAGCCCAGGATCATTCTAGTTTTGCTATGTATTGGCTTATATCGATTACTCGTGTTTTATTTCGTATCCATACATTTGTTTTGCGATCTGATCTCTTCTGGTTAGTCCCAACATAGATCTTTCCATCGCTCGCTGGGTTACTCTCATTTTCTCCATTCCATTATCGGTCAATGTCCATGTTTCTGATGCATATGTCAGTGTTGGTAGTACACACTGGGTAAAAACCTTTGTTTTTAGGGATTGCGGGAAGTTTTTAAATACGTTTTTTAGGTTTCCGTATGCCGCCCATCCTAGTTTTATCCTATGGGCTATCTCCTTATTCTGGGCATCTTGTGCGAATGAAATAAGCTGACCAAGGTATACTTATTCATCTACCACCTCTATGCTCTCGTATCCTATGTCGACTTTAAGTGTTACGTTTTTGTCGTTCGTCATGATTTTCGTTTTAGTGATGTTTATTTTTAATCCAACTTTTTCTGTTAATAAATTTTTAAATTAATTACTTTCCCTTTCCATTCTCCATTTCTTCTTAAAAAACATCTTCCAGTGTATTTGTAAATAGTTTAGGTGAGATGGTATCTATCTCCTTGTCTTATTCCCCGTTTAGTAATAATGGGATTTGTATTTTCAAACGCCTGAATTGTTATAGAAGCTTGATCGTATAGACTTTTAATTAATGATATGTAACGATAATCAATCCTACATCTTTTTAGTGCGTCGATTAAGGCCCATTCTTCCACAGTGTCGAATGCCTTTTCGAAGTCGATGAATACCATATACATTGGCTGGTTGTATTCGTATGTTCTTTCCATTAGTCGCCTTATTGTATGTATATGATCCATAGTCGAATACCCTTTTTTGAACCCGGCTTTTTCTATTGGCTGGAAGTTATCTAGACGGTTTGATATTCTATTGCTTATGATCTTTGTTAATAGCTTATACATATGTGATAGTAGTGAGATAGGCCTATAGTTTTTAGATCTTCTTTATTCCCGTTTTTGTGTAGTATAATTACTGCTGCGTTCTTCCATGCTATAGGTGTTTCTCCTGTATCTAAGCATTAATTAAATAGTTTTTCCAAGATTAGCAGTACTGGTTTTCCACCTTCTCTAATAAGTTCAGTGACTATTTTATCCATATCTGGTGTTTTGCCATTTTTCATGGTCTTCAACGCTAGTTTTATTTCATATATGCTTATTTCTGGGATTTCCTCTGTGTAGTGTCTTGTTAGTTTGGCTCTTTTCTTGTTCGGGCTGCTACGTGTTCTAGGTTTCTGGGATGAGTATAGTTCATGATAAAATCGTTCGAAGTATCGCAGCATATCTGGTCTTTCTATGAGTATTTTTCCACTCTCGTCCATTAATTTTGTGATGTGTTTTCTTCCTTCTGCTAACTTTTTATTGAATACTTTCGGGCCTCTATTCTCTTCTATTGTTTTTAGGATGAGGTTTTCATTGAATACAGCTATATCCCGTCTTACTTCTAATAATAGTTTGATTTTCGTTGAGATTTTAGATGTTCTCTCTTTGACATTGGGTATAGATTTCTTTGCTGCGGTGCACATGTTTTCTATGATGTAGTTGTTGATCTCATCTATGTTCGCATTTTCTGATAGTGGGTGTAGATTAATTTTTTGTTCTAATTCGTTTCTATAGGTGTCTGCATATTGTTGTATTTGCGAATGGTTAAATGTTTCCTTATTTTTGTTTGTAAGTTTGTTTCTTTCTTTTCTTGTGTTTAGAACTACACTACATATTACCAGCCTGTGGTCACTCCCGCTATTTCCTTTATTTAGCACCGTTACATCTTCTATAATATGTTTGTTCTGTACGATAATGAAATCTATCTCGTTTTTGGTGGTCCCATCTGGAGATTTCCATGTCCATTTTGTTTTTTCTTTCTTCTGGAAGAACGAGTTCATAGCGTATAGTTTTGGTTTTGTTCCATAAAGTTAACTAGAGTTTGTCCTCTTTGGTTGCGCATTCCGGTACCGTATTTTCCGACGCAGTTCTCCTTATGTTGCTTTTTCCCTATTGACAGTTTGACATATCAACTGTCAATGTTGGATCAAAATTAGAGAAGTTTAAATGATTTTTGCAAAATATGCAATTCCAAAAAAGTTACAAGATATTTGACAATGATTAAAAAACTATGACAGATGGCAAAATATGACAAATATACAATGGAAAAATATTGAATTCTTGACCGTTTGACATGGCAATTGTCAACATTGAATCAAAATTAGCGAAGTTGTAGCCACTTTTGCAAAACATTGCAATTCCACCAAAGGTACAAGTTCTTTGACAATAATTCAAAAACTATGACAGATGTGAAAAATTGACAATTGTATTCGTAACAGTTTGACATATCAACTGTCACTGACTATCAATTTTATTCAATTGCAATGTTTTGCAATTCCACGAAAAGTTACAAGATTTTTGAGAATATTACAAAAACTATGACAGATGGCAAAATATGACAAATATATAATGGAAGAAGACTAATTCTTGACCGTTTGACATAGCAACTAATATTGAATCAAAATTAGCGAAGTTAGTAAGCTTTTTTGCAAAACATTGCAATTCCACCTAAGGTATAAGTTTCTTGGCAATAATTCAAAAACTATGACAGATGTCAAAACAACGAAATTTTGTTATTTTTGTTTGAACACCTTTGAAATTCCACCAAAGGTTCAAGTTTTTTGACGATAAATCAAATAGTTTGACAGATCTCAAAAAATAACAGATATGTGATGAAACTGGATTAATTCTTGAGAGTTTGACATATCAATTGTCAATGTTGGATCAAAACTACCATTAAGGTCAAAATTACCATTAATAAGTTGTAACCATTTTTGCAAAACATTGCAAGTCCACCAAAGGTACAAGTTTTTTGATGATAATTAAAAAACTGACAGATGTCTAAAAAACGACGAACATTTAATGAAAGTAGATTGAATTCTTGACTGTTTCACATATCAACTGTCAATGTTGGATCAAACTTAGTGAAGTTGTAGCCATTTTTGCAAAACATTGTCATCCCATTAGAGAGTACAAGTTTTTTGACAATAATTCAAAAACTGTGACAGGTGTCCAACAATGGCAAACATCTAATAATACTAGATTAAATACTTGACAGTTTGTCGTATCAACTATCAACATTGAATCAAAATTAGCAAAGGGGTATCCATTTTTGCAAAACATTGCAATTCCACCAAAGGTACAAGTTTTTTGACAATAATTCAAAAACTAGAGCTGATTTAAAAAAACGACAAATCTAATCCAAACTAATGAAAGTGGATTGAATTCTTGACAGTTTGACATATCAACTGTATATGTTGGATCCAAATTAGCGAAGTTGTAGCCATTTTGCCAAACATTGCAATTCTACCATAGATATCTTTTTTGACGATAATTCAAAAACTATGACAAAAATTACATTAAATTATAAAACTACATTAAATTGTGGATTGTTTGACATATCAACTATCAATGTTGGTTCAAAATAAGCAAAGTTGTAGTATTTTTCGTAAAACTATGCAATTCCACCAAAATATAATTTCTTTGACAATAACTCAAAAGCAATGACATATGCCAAAATTTGACTAACATGTATTAAAACTAGATAAAAGTCCAAACAATTTGTCACATAAACTGTCAATTTCAGACAAAAAACAACAAAGTTTTGAATTTTTTAACCAAAACTTAAATTCCACCACAGTTAAACAACTTACACGTTTCTCTCAAATATCATAAAAACCAAGACGATTATCAAAAAACTTCCAAATATAAAATTAATCTACAGAAAACTCCTCGATATCTGACGTAACAAACATTTCTTTACCTTTTGGTTGGATTTTGGCGATTTCCGATTGGACGCTGATGAGCATTTGCTTGAGGGTGCTGATGAGCAGATTAGGCGGAACGGCCTCAGGGCTGTTGTAAACCAGAATGAGCGCCCGCAAGTCGCCCGCCAGACGTTTCGCCATCTTCTTTATGTCGACCGATCCGACCTGCTCGCTCAGTGACACCACGGTATTGTCTATCATCGTCAGCGTTTGCTCCGACAGAACATGAGCAGACACCTAAAAGCAAACAATGAAAAAGTGAGAGAAATGTCAAATATAATAGTTTGATTAAAAGTAGTGAGAGATGTCACAAATTGACATGAGTGTTAAATTTCTGAGAGTTTGACATATCAACTGTCAATGTTGGATCAAAATTAACAAAGATACAGAGATTTTTGTAATTCCACCAAAGATCAAAGTTTTTTTGGCAATAATACAAATATTAAGACTGTCAAAAATGGGCAAATTTGTGAAAAAACTAGATTTAAATCTTGACAGTTTGACATTCCAACTGTCATTGTTGGGTAAAAATTAACAAAGTTCTAGACATTTTTAAACAAATAACAATTCCACCAAATGTAGATGTTTTTAGAAAATACCTCAAAAGTTATGACAGGTGTCTAAAGTTGACAAACATGTAGTGAAACCAAATTTAATTGTTGACAGTTTGACATATCAGCTGACAATGTTACATTAAAATTGACAAAGTTCTATACATTTTTGTGCAAACTGAAAAATGTTTTGACAATTACTCAAAAAGTATGACAGATGTCACAAATTAATAAACATGTGAGGAAACTAGATTAAGTTCATGGCAGTTTGACACTCCTACTGTCAATATTGGAATAAAGTGAACGAAGTTCTAGATATTTTTGTACGAACAATTCCCAAATGTCATGTTTTTTGACAATAACAGAAAAACTATGACAGATGTCAAAAAATGACAAACATGTCTGCAAACTAAATATCATTCTCAATTATTTGACATATCAACTGTTAATTTCTGACAGAAACCCTCAAAGTTATAAGGACTTTAACAAAAACTACAATTCCACCACGGTTTATTAAAACCAAAAAATGAAACGCCTGTAACTCAAAAACTAAAACAGATAGAATATTCTAGTTTTCACTAAACTCTTAATAACTCAGTCCTTTTTATAAAACAATAAAACCTAACTTAACCACATCAAAATAACCAATCAACAAGTTAAAGAAATTGCTATGAAAGCAGACAAGACTAACTTTAGAACTAGACTAGTTGGAAACTTCTAGTTTTCACTAATTTGTAGGTAATTAAGCCAAGATTAATCCCTGTAACTTTCATCTTTATAATACCATGCTAACAGGGAGATAACTATTTTTTTTACTTACTTTAGGAAAGAAAGTTGTAAGGAACTCGTAGATGACGTCGACGGTGAGGGCGGTGCGCTCGTCTAATAGCACCGAGTCGATGTAGTCGACGAAGTAGTTGCACGAGGTGAGCATGCTGATGTACTTGCGGTCGACGTGCTGGACCCTGAGCACGTCCAGCCAGAGCTTGGGGAAGAACGTCGAGTGCAGGGGGACCGCTTCGAAGCCCACCATCGCGCTGAGCGTCACCATCACATCCGACAGGGTTTCCGAGTTCACCGCCAGGCGGCAGAGCATGTCGATGAACTCGTGGTAAGGCGTGTAGAACTTGTCCAGCGCCTCGTCGTATTCCGGATAGATTCCCTACAAAAACTCGGCTGATTAGGTAGATATCACAGTGTAGTCTTTTTAGTTGCCTTAGGTATATTTGTGCAAATTTTTGTTCACGTAGCTTATTAACTTAGTAAGATATCAACTTAATTGTAAGTTGGGGTCTGAAACGGTTAAAGTTTACAATGCTATAACTCAGCTATTGAACTAGGTTTGATCTTCTAGTTTTCACTGTTTTATAGATAATTTAGTTGTGTAGATAGATGTGGTGAGATTTATTAAAATCGGTTTTGAACTTCGCGAGAAATCGTGTTTTACTAACTCTGCTGCTTTCCAGTTGGTTCTGCGGGACGGTCATCTGGACCATGGGGCGTATGGGCCGCGGCAGGCCTTTGCTGGTCACTGTGGGTATGCTGTGGCCCCTTCGCGGGAAATACGGCCCCAGCGGGACGGCGTCGTGGCTGTCCTGGAAGGCCGAATGGCAATGCGAGAGGAGCGGGACTAGAATCTGCATGACTTCGTTCGGCATGACCAGCACCAATTCCTTCAAGATTTCTAGAAAAAAAAAATGGAAATTAAATTTGGAGTAATTTGGTGGAAAAAATGTCAAAATCGGTTCAAAATTAGGGTAGATATTAAAGTTTTTCCAAAATATTTTTGGTTTTTTGACGTTTGTTTGACAGTCCTGACAGGTGGCAATTTTTTTTAAACGTTGTGTCAAAGTAGGTTTGGTTATGAATATTTTGACGTTTCGAATGTTAAATTTTGGATGAAAATTGAAGTTGCTATGAAGTTTTTTTGAGAAAAATTCTATTTTCAACATTATTGTCATTTTCTTGAAAACCATGGCAGATATCAAAAAATGACAAACATTGTGCTATAGTAGATTTATTTGTGAATAATTTGACCTCTTAAATGTCAAACTTTGACAGAAAAAACAAAAGTTATGAACGATTTTTGACGAGTCTGTCATTTCAGTTTTTTGACAATAACAACAAAACTATGACACCTATCAAAACACCAAAAACACGACCTCAAACTAGACAAAAATTATCTATAATTTAACACCTCAAACACCAAAATATCTAATCAATTCTCAAAGTTATTGACAATTTTCTGAAAACTTTGACGGATTTTATCATTTCCACTAAGGTTTCCACACTGACATCCTCATATCAGGTTTAAATCGTAGATTTAGTTGTGACTAATTTGACGCTTTAATTGTCAAGCTTTGAAGAAAAAAAAGCTATTTTTGGCATAAATCCCATTTCAGTTTTTTGACAATAACTGCAAAACTATGACAGCTATCAAAACACTGAACACATAACTTCACAAAAAAACTACACAAAATTGTCTACAATTCAATACTTCAAACACCAAAATAACGGATCAATTCTCAAAGATATTTTCTAAAACCCTTCTTAGATTTGATCATTTCCACCAAAGTTTCTCCCACTCACCAATACAGAGCATTCATCATTTTTACATAAATCTCCCATTTCAGCTTTTTGGCAATAACTACAAAACTATGACAGCTATCAAAACACTGAAAACACAACCTCAAACTACACAAAATTGTCTATAATTCAATACTTCAAATACCAAAAAACTGACCAATTCTCAAAGATATTGTCAATTTTCTAAAACCCTTTTTGGATTTTATCATTTCCACCAAGGTTTCTCCTACTCACCAATACTGAGCATCCATCATTTTGACATAAATCTCTCATTTCAGCTTTTTGACAATAACTACAAAACTATGACAGCTGTGAAAACACTGAAAACAGAACCTCAAACTACACAAAATTGTCTATAATTTAACACTTCATATATATACTATGATATTGACAATTTTCTAAAACCCTTGTTGGATTTTATCATTTCCACCAAGGTTTCTCCCATTCACCAATACAGAACATCCATAATTTTGACATAAATCTTTCATTTCAGTTTTTTGACAATAACTAAAAAACTATGACAGCTACCAAAACACTGAAAACATAACCCCAAACTACACAAAATTGTCTATAATTCAATACTTCAAACACCAAAATAACTGATCAATTCTCAAAGATATTGTCAATTTTCTATAAACCTTTTTGGATTTTATCATTTCCACCACGGTTTCTCCCACTCACATATACAGAACACCCATCATTTTGACATAAATCTCTCATTTCAGCTTTTTGGCAATAACTCCAAAACTATAACAGCTGTCAAAACGCTGAAAGCACAAAATTGTCTCAAACTACACAAAATTGTCTATAATTCAGGACTTCAAACACCAAAGCAACTAACCAATTCTCAAAGATTTTGTCAGTTTTCTAAAACCCTTCTTGGATTTTATCATTTCCACCAAGGTTTCTCCCACTCACCAATACAGAACATGCATCATTTTGACATAAATCTCTCATTTCAGCTTTTTGACAATAACTACAAAACTATGAAAGCTATCAAAACACTGAAAACACAACCTCAAACTACACAAAATTGTCTATAATTCAATTCTTCAAACACCAAAATAACTGATCAATTCTCAAAGATATTGTCAATTTTATAAAACCCTTTTGGATTTTATCATTTTCACCAAGGTTTCTCCCACTGACCAATACAGAACATCCATCATTTTGACATAAATCTCTCATTTAAGCTTTTTGACAATAACTACAAAACTATGACAGCTATCAAAACATAACCTCAAACTACACAAAATTGTCTACAATTCAAGGCTTCAAACCCCAAAATAACTGATCAATTCACAAAGATATTGTCAATTTTTTAAAACCCTTGTTGGATTTTATCATTTCCACCAAGGTTTTTCCAACTCACCAATACAGAACATCCTCATGTCGGGGGGGTTGTAGGTGTTGAGGAGTGAGGCGAGTTTTCTGAGAACCTCGACCCAATCCTTGCAGGAAAAGAGTATGTTCCGAGCATCCTTGGAGTCTCTGTACATCCTGACACAGCGCACCAGTTCCAACATGATGGCCAATACTTCATGCAGTTCACCCGACACGTGGCAAGCTGTCGCTTCATGAAGCATCACATGCAGATTTTGGAAAGACTGAAAGAAATAACTTTTTGTCAAATTTGTTGCGTCAAAATCTGACAGTTTTACCTCGAAAACAATCTGAAGTCCTCCGTTGTAGACGACATAAAGCTTGTCGTCATTGGATTCCACCAGTATCCGGAAGGCTGAGATCAAGGTGGTCCAACTGGTCCTTCCATCCAAACACTAGAAAACTAAAACTGTCAAAACACTATGTCAAGACGGCTTTAGAAACGTCAAAAACCTGCAAATACGTCGTTAAAGTTGTCCGTCTAAAACTACAAATCTCCCTCTGATCAGTCTCCGAGCATTCCGAGTTCTTCATCACCATCAGCTGCATCAACTTGAAAAGCTCCTCAACAGCCTAAAACGTCAAAAACTTCAAGCAACTGTCAAACGTCTGTCAAGATTTCCTTACAGTCGGATATTGCGACGGATGTGGGGTGATGTTCTTGAAGGCCCACTGCAGGTTCTGGTGCTGCGCCAGTTGCCTAGTGAAGATCCTCGACAGCTGACACATCATCCGAAGAAGTCCATAGTAAGCCGGCAACATCGCCCGGTTGTACACTACGATGTCCTGATCATCATGATCAGCCCTACAACAAAGATGATCGATTCAATTTTGCAAGACGTGTCTTTGCAACTTCCGGTTTGCAAAATTTGTGACTCAAAAGCTGTAAAATGAGATGTGGGTGAAATGTTTGCCACTTCCGGTTTGAGAGTTATAAGGAAGTTACCGGTTCAGGAAGCGATTTTTTCGAACAGGATTTAGGTAAACTTCCGGTTTGGAAATTTGGGTTCTACAAAACTATAGCTATAAAATGAGACATTTTCGAATCGTTTGCGACTTCCGGTTTACAAGTTGTTGCAAAATGTGACGAGAAAATCGAGAGAACCAAAGTCGTTGTCTATCGTTACATGCGTTATCTAAAGTCCGGAACAAGGTATCAACTTCCGGTTTGCAAATATGAATTGGCAAATTCACAACCTAAAATTTGCGAATTCAAAGTTGAGTTGCCGCTAACAAAGACGCGAAATATTCGGCAAAAACTACGAACTTCCTAGTTTATCCTTAAAGACGGATAACTCGCAAATTAAGAATCGCAGCGACTTCCGGTTTTCACCTTCCTTTTCATCCCAACATTGGCGAAGCGTTTGCAACTTCCGGTTTAAAAATCGTCGCAAAATGTGACGAGAAAATCGAGAGAACCAAAGTCGATGTCTATCAACTATTCGTTATATCTGAAATATGCGTTATATCTAAAAGCCGGGACAAGGTATCAACTTCCGGTTTGCAAATATGAATTGGTAAATTCAAAACCTAAAATTTACGACTTCAAAGTTGAATTTCCGATAACAAACACGCGAAATATTCGCCAAAAACTACAAACTTCCGGGTTTATCCTCAAAGACGGATAATTCGCGAATTAAGAATCGCAGCGACTTCCGGTTTTCACCTTCCCTTTCAACACCACATTTGGCGAATCATTAGGAACTTCCGGTTTAAAAATCGTTGCAAAATGTGACGAACAAATCAAGAGAACCTAAAATCGATGTCTATCGTTACATGCGATATCTAAAAGACGGAACAATATATCAACTTCCGGTTTGCAATTATGAATTGAAAAACGCAAAACCTAAAATTTGCAACTTCAAAGTTGAATTTCCGATAACAAACACGCGAAATATCCGCAAAAAACTACAAACTTCCGGGATTATCTTTGATAACTCACAGATTAAGAATCGCAGCGACTTCCGGTTTTCACCTTAGCTTCAACACCACATTTGGCGAATCGTTAAAAACTTCCGTTTTAAAAAGTGTTGCAAAATGTGACAAGAAAATCGAGAGAACCAAAGTCGATGTCTATCGTTACATGCGATATCTAAAAATCGGAACAAGGTATCAACTTCCGGTTTGCAAATATAAATTGACAAACTTAAAACCTAAAATTTGCGATTTGAAACTTGAATTGGCGATAACAAACACGCGAAATATTCGCCAAAAACTTCAAACTTCCGGGTTTATCTTTAAAGACGGATAACTCGCGAATTAAGAATCGCAGAGACTTCCGGTTTTCAGCTCCCCTTTCAACACCACATTTGGCGAATCGTTTGAAACTTCCGGTTTAAAAATCGTTGCAAAATATGACGAGAAAATCGAGAGAACCAAAGTCGATGGATGTCCATCGTTACATGCGATATCTAAAAGCCGGAACAAGGTATCAACTTCCGGTTTGCAAATATGAATTGGCAAACTCACAACCTAAAATTTACGACTTCAAAGTTGAATTTACGCTAATAAACACGGATATATTCGCCAAAAACTACAAACATCCTGGTTTATCCTTAAAGATGGATAACTCGCGAATTAAGAATCGTAGCGACTTCCGGTTTTCACCTTCCCTTTTAAAACCTTCGGAAGCAAAAATTGTCACCGGAAAACACCTTCGTACTTCAACTTCACTTACAGGATGTAGTTGAAGGCGATGTTCTTGGTGACGTGGGCGTTCTGGAGCATCTGCTGGACGTTTTCCGGGCAGTCGGTGCAGACGTGATTCCAGAAAGCCAGCAGCGCCTGTTTGTTGTGGTGGGCGGGAATCGAGGGCTCCGACAGCTTCGGATGGAACAGATGCCACAGGTGGAGGAAATACTGCCCGAACTGCGAACAGAAACGAGGAGTTACAAGACCGGAAAATTTGGCGTTCGCACATCTGACCATCAGTTTTTCCGTGCGCGAGATGCAACAGTACATGAGAAGGGCGAAGTAGGTGGTCAGCTTCATGGTGCCGTGCTGCTGCATGTCCGTGTAATGTTTCGCCGGCGACAACAGACGCAACAAGGCGGTGTAGATTTGGTGCAGGATGTTCAAAGCCTCGGATGACAGTTGGGGCTCTCTGTGTAAACGATGCGTCGCCCGGAAATTCTGTCTAAACTGGGTACTAGGCACCAGAGAAACCAACAGAAAACCAGCGGCTACAAAAAAATTGGAGATTCATTAGAACAAAATCTGTCAAATGTCAAAAAACAGCTGTCAAATGTCAAAAAACAACTGTCAAATGTCAAAAAATGACCGAAAAGTCAAATACAATTGTCAAATGTTGTTACCATTTCTAACTCGTTGGTTTCCATGGGCGATGAGGAAATGCTCGAGCCAGGACTCGAGGGAGGTGAGGACCCACTGATGGACCAATCGGCTTCTGGTCACCTGGACGGCCAACCAATCAAGGGCGGAGTACGGACAGCATTCCGCCGCTTCCCACACTCTCTGTAGCACCAGTTGGGTGAAGCAAGGGAGACCGGAAGGACCCGCGGTGCTTTGGCTTCCGCCCTCCGTCAGCAGGGTCAGCAGTTTGAAGAACGGCTGACAGGACTGCAACAGACAAAAACGAAATAATTTGACGTTGTGACAGGTGGTCAAAATTTTTTGACGTACGTCGGAGTTTCTGCTGATGGCTTGTGACAGCATGCCGATGATGGACGTGGCCAGGCGTTCGTTTCCTCGGCACAACGAGTGGATCAGGTTCCGGGTTTGGTTCAGGTTGATGTTATCTTTGATCTGCTGGTACAGGAACGGAAAACCCTAGAAAAAAAAAACTTTGACGTTTCCGGTTTTGCAAATTTGGAAAGCCCTAGAAAACAAAAAAACTTTGACGTTTCCGGTTTAGCAAGTTTTAGTTCTATCTTGAGAAGCGTTAACTGTAAAGACTTCCGGTTTACAAATTTCCATTCCGCAGATGAAAACGGAAATCGAAATATTGCTTCCGGTTTATGAATTTGAATTCCGGTACAAATACCTTGGAAACCGTTCACCTAATCCATTTCCGGTTTTCAAAATTAAACTTCTCAGACAAAAACCTATCGGGGGATAGAGCGGAAGTAGTAACATTACTTCCGGTTTGTGCGTGATTCTTTTAATAGATCGACTGAAATTTTAGACTCAACTTCCTGTACAAATATCTTGGAAACTGTTGATCCAATCGACTTCCGGTCCTCAAATTTGAATTCCTCAGATGAAAATCTATGGGAATACATACCGGAAGTCGCAATGTTACTTCCGGATTAAACGTTGTACATCCGATAAAGGGATCTATTGCGATTTTAAGCTTCACTACTGGTACTAATATTTCGGAAACTATGAGGCTCATCAACTTCCGGCTTTCAAATTTGAATTCCTTGGACAAAAATCTATCGAAATACATAGCGGAAGTCGAAACATTCCTTCCGGTACACGCCGCAAAAAGATTTATTCAAATGTTACCGACTGGACTTCGCAAATATCTCGGAAACCATTCACACGATCGATTTCCGGTTTTCAAATTTGAATTCACGAGGCGCAAATCTATCGAATAGCGTGGCGAATTAACTTCCGACTTGGAAATTTCAATTTTTCTGATAAGAACCTAAGGAACGGAGGAGCAGCAAAACCGTTAATAACTCGAAAACTATCAACCCGATCGGCTTCGGGTTTTCAAATTTGACAAGAGTTTCTTACTTTTCCTCCTGCGACCGCATTGTAGTCTTTAATACTGAGTTTCAGTCGCAAGTCGGAGTCTCTGCTCTTCTCCACCAGGGACGCTATGAGCGTCACCATCTTGTCCAGCGAAGCGGGCTTGTACTTGTCCGTTGGTAGGGCTACGACTTCTTCCTCTTCTTCGCCCTCACTCACATCGACCTACCAGAAAGCAAACAAATTGGAGAAGTTGCAGCTGAGTGGAGGAATTGCTACTTACGAAGTCGTGCACTTTATGGCCGAGATAGAAATCGACCATGGTGTGAATCGCGCCGACAGTGAGCAGGAACTTGGACTCGTCTTCGCCCATCCTGCTGAACTCGTACAGGAATCCGAAATATTCGGTAAGGTGTTTCAGATGGGCCTTGGCCCCATGCTCCATCTGTAACAAAATAATCTAAAGTCTCTTGATTTGGCCACAGTTTGCGTTTTACCAGTGACAGGAGGGTTTTGACGAACTTGGTGACGCAAGACGCGTTGCCTATCCTAGCCGGATCGATATTCGTGTTCTCGTCCTCGCTGGAGTTGGACTTGCTGTCGCAGTCGGGATCCTCATCCACAAGAAGATACAGACTCGCGTGGCTTTGTCTAAAACGATATTTATGATTATTGATCCATCTTCGTGAAGATTAGTTTCATACTTAAGTCTCTGGATGACGTGAATGCAGAGTCGCTGGAACATCTGCCGGACCATCTGATTGGGGCATTTGAGAAGCACTTGGACCGGCCACCAGGTGTCGGCGGCCATGTGCTCCAGGAACCAGACGCACGCCTCCTGGCAGGCGTTGAATTGCTTCGTCACCAGCTCCACCCACTGCACCATCGTCGGCTTCTCTTTCGCGTGGATGAACGTCTCGATGAAGAACGACGTGGAGAGTGCGGCGGCGCGCTGCGTGATGTCCGGCCGGATAGGCATTATCGTCTGCGGGATGTAGCCGCAAATTTGCCACATAAAACTAAAAAAAAAAACAGAAATGTCAAAAATCTTCCAAATGACAATTTGATTGTCAAAACTGTCTAAGGTCCGTTTCAACTGTCAATATTTATAAGTGTCAAAGATTCATCTTATATAACAATTGTTTATGTCAAAACTGTCAAAATACATCTTAACTGTCACTTTTTTTATGTCAAAACTGTCATTTTATTTAAAAAAATCATCTTAACCAGCAATTGTTTAGGTTTTTTATGTCAAAACTGTCAAAGATCTACATTAACTATAACTTATTTATGTCAAAACTGTCATTTTAAATCAAAAATGCATCTTAATCAATAATTGTTTAGGTCTAAAATATATCTTAACTCTCAATTTTTTATGTCAAAACCGTCAAAGATCCACCTTAACTGTCACTTTTTTTATGTCAAAACTGTCATTTTATATCAAAAATTCATCTTTACCAACAATTGTTTAGGTCAAAAATACATCTTAACTGTAGATTTTTTATGTCAAAATTGTCAAAGATCCAACTTAACTGTCACTTTTGTATGTTAAAATTTTCATTTTATATCAACAATTAATCTTAACCAACAATTAGTTAGATCAAAAATACATCTTAACTTTCAATTTTTTGTGTCAAAACTGTCAAAGATCCACCTTAACTATCACTTTTTTGTCAAAACTGTCATTTTATATCAAAAATTCATCTTAACCAACAATTGTTTAGGTAAAACTACATTTTAACCGTCAATTTTTTATGTCAAAACTGTCAAAGATCCACCTTAACTGTCACTTTTTTATGTCAAAGCCAGCTCCACCCACTGTGTCATTTTATATCAAAAATTCATATTAACCAACAATTGGATGGATCAAAAATTCAACTTAACTGTCACTTTTTATGCCAAAACTGTCATTTTCTATCAAAAATTCATCTTAACCAACAATTGTTTAGTTCAAAAATACATCTTAACTGTCAATTTTTTATGTCTAAACTGTCAAAGATCCACCTTAACTATTACTTTTTTATGTCAAAACTGTCATTTTCTATCAAAAATTCATCTTAACCTACAAATGTTTAGATCAAAAATATATCATAACTGTCAATTTTTTATGTCAAAACTGTCAAAGATCCACCTTAACTGTCACTTTTTTTATGTCAAAACTGTCATTTTATATCAAAAATTCATCTTAACCAACAATTGTTTACGTCAAAAATACATTTTAACTGTCAATTTTTTATGTCAAAACTGTCAAAGATAAACCTTAACTGTCTCTTTTTTATGTCAAAACTGTCATTTTATATCAAAAATTCATCTTAATCAACAATTGTTTAGGTGTAAATACATCTTAACTGTCAATTTTTTATGTCAAAACTGTCAAAGATCCCCCTTAACTGTCACTTTTTAAGTCAAAACTGTCATTTTATATCAAAAATTCATCTTAACCAACAATTGTTTAGGTCAAAAATACATCTTAACTGTCAATTTTGTATGTCAAAACTGTCAAAGATCCACCTTAACTATTACTTTTTTATGTCAAAACTGTCATTTTCTATCAAAAATTCATCTTAACCTACAAATGTTTAGATCAAAAATATATCTTAACTGTCAATTTTTTATGTCAAAACTGTCAAAGATCCACCTTAACTGTCACTTTTTTTATGTCAAAACTGTCATTTTATATCAAAAATTCATCTTAACCAACAATTGTTTACGTCAAAAATACATTTTAACTGTCAATTTTTTATGTCAAAACTGTCAAAGATAAACCTTAACTGTCTCTTTTTTATGTCAAAACTGTCATTTTATATCAAAAATTCATCTTAATCAACAATTGTTTAGGTGTAAATACATCTTAACTGTCAATTTTTTATGTCAAAACTGTCAAAGATCCCCCTTAACTGTCACTTTTTAAGTCACAACTGTCATTTTATATCAAAAATTCATCTTAACCAACAATTGTTTAGGTCAAAAATACATCTTAACTGTCAATTTTGTATGTCAAAACTGTCAAAGGTCCACCTTAACTGTCACTTTTTTTATGTCAAAACTGTCATTTTATATCAAAAACTCTTTGGTTAGATCAAAAATACATCTTAACTGTCATTTTTTTATGTCAAAACGGTTAAAGATCCACCTTAACTGTCACTTTTTTATGTCAAAACTGGCATTTTCTATCAAAAATTCATCATAAACTACAATTTTTTAGATCAAAAATACATCTTAACTGTCAATTTTTTATGTCAAAACTGTAAAAGATCCACCTTAACTATCACTTTTTTATGTCAAAACTGTCATTTTATATCAAATATTTATCTTAACCTACAATTGTTTAGGTCTATAAAACATCTAAACAGTCAATTTTGTATGTCAAAACTGTCAGAGATCCACTTTAACAATCACTTTTTTATCTCAAAACTGTAATTTTCTATCAAAAATTCATCTTAACCTACAATTGTTTAGGTCAAATATTCATCTTAACTGACAATTTTTTATGTCAAAGCTGTCAAAGCTCCACCTTAACTGTCACTTTTTTATGTCAAAACTGTCATTTTATATCAAAAATTCATCTTAACTGAGATCTTAACTTAAGATCCACCTTAACTGTCACCTTTTTATGTCAAAACTGTCATTTTCTATCAAAAATTCATCTTAACCTACAATTGTTTAGGCCAAAAATACATCCTAACTGTCAATTTTTTATGTCAAAACTGTCAAAGATCCACCTTAACTGTCACTTTTTTATGTCAAAACTGTCATTTTATATCAAAACTTCATCTTAATCAAAAATTGTTTAGGTCAAAATACATCTTAACTGTCAATTTTTTATGTCAAAACAGTCAAAGATCCACCTTAACTCTCACTTTTTTATGTCAAAACTGTCATTTTCTATCAAAAATTCATCTTAACCTACAATTGTTTAGATCAAAATTATATCTTAACTGTCAATTTTTTATGTCAAAACTGTCAAAGGTCCACCTTAACTGTCACTTTCTTTATGTCAAAACTGTCATTTTATATCAAAAATTAATCTTAACCTACAATTGTTTAGGTCAACAAAACATCTTAACAGTCAATTTTGTATGTCAAAACTGTCAGAGATCCACTTTAACAATCACTTTTTTATCTCAAAACTGTCATTTTCTATAAAAAATTCATCTTAACCTACAATTGTTTAGTCAAATTTTCATCTTAACTGACAATTTTTTATGTCAAAACTGTCAAAGATCCACCTTAACTGTCACTTTTTTATGTCAAAACTGTCATTTTATATCAAAAATTCATCTTAACTGAGATCTTAACTTAAGATATACCTTAACTGTTACCTTTTTATGTCAAAACTGTCATTTTCTATCAAAAATTCATCTTAACCTACAATTGTTTAGGCCAAAAATACATCTTAACTGTCAATTTTTTATGTCAAAACTGTCAAAGATTCACCTTAACTGTCACTTTTTTATGTCAAAACTGTCATTTTATATCAAAACTTCATCTTAATCAACAATTGTTTAGGTCAAAATATATCTTAACTGTCAATTTTTTATGTCAAAACGGTCAAAGATCCACCTTAACTCTCACTTTTTTATGTCAAAACTGTCATTTTCTATCAAAAATTCATCTTAACCTACAATTGTTTAGGTCAAAAATATATCTTAACTGTCAATTTTTTATGTCAAAACTATCAAAGATCCACCTTAACTGTCACATTTTTATGTCAAAACTGTCATTTTACTTCAAAAATTCATCTTAACCAACTATTGGTTAGATCAAAGATATATCTTAACTGTCAATTTTTTATGTCCAAACTGTCAAAGATCCACCTTAACTGTCACTCCTTTATGTCAAAACTGTCATTTTCTATAAAAAAATCATCCTAACCTACAATTGTTGAGGTCAAAAATACATCTTAACTGTCAATTTTCTATGTCAAAACTGTGATCCAACTTAACGGTTCATTTTTCTGTCAAAACTGTCAACTTTTCATCTTCATTGTCAAATTTTTACGTCAAAAATGAGAAAGGTGAATCTTTATCATTTTTGACGGTCATTTTTTCTGTCAAAACTGTCAAATTCGCATCTGAATTGTCAAATTTGTATGTTAAAAATGATAAAGATCCATCTTTATGGTTCATTTTTTATGTCAAAACTGTCAATGATTTAACTTAACTGTCAATTTTCTGTGTCAAAACTGTCAAAGATCAACGTTTACGGTCATTTTTTTCTGTCAAAATAGTCAAATCCTCAACTTCATTGTCAAATTTTTATGTAAAAAATGATTAAAATCCATCTTTACTGTCCATTTGTATGTCAAAACTGTCAAAGAATTAACTTAACTGTCAATTTTTTGTGTCAAAACTGTTAAAGATCAACCTTTACGGTCATTTTTTTCTGTCAAAACAGTCAAATCCTCATTTTCATTGTCAAATTTTTATGTCAAAAATGATTAAAATCCATGTTTACTGTCCATTTTTATGTCAAAACTGTCAAAGAATTAACTTTCAATTTTTCGTGTCAAAACTCTCAAAGATCAACCTTACCAGTCATTTTTTTCTGTCAAAATAGTAAAATCCTCATCTTCATTGTCAAATTTTTATGTCAAAAATGATTAAAATCCATCTTTACTGTCCATTTTTATGTCAAAACTGTCAAAGAATTAACTTAACTGTCAATTTTTTGTGTCAAAACTGTCAAAGATCAACCTTACCGGTCATTTTTTTTCTGTCAAAATAGTCAAATCCTCATCTTCATTGTCAAATTTTTATATCAAAAATGATTAAAATCCATCTTTACTGTCCATTTTTATGTCAAAACTGTCAAAGAATTGACTTAACTGTCATTTTTTTGTGTCAAAACTGTCAAAGATCAACCTTACCGGTCATTTTATTCTGTCAAAATAGTCAAATCCTCATCTTCATTGTCAAATTTTTATATCAAAAATGATTAAAATCCATCTTTACTGTCCATTTTTATGTCAAAACTGTCAAAGAATTGACTTAACTGTCAATTTTTTGTGTCAAAACTGTCAAAGATCAACCTTACCGGTCATTTTATTCTGTCAAAATAGTCAAATCCTCATCTTCATTGTCAAATTTTTATATCAAAAATGATTAAAATCCATCTTTACTGTCCATTTTTATGTCAAAACTGTCAAAGAATTGACTTAACTGTCAATTTTTTGTGTCAAAACTGTCAAAGATCAACCTTACCGGTCATTTTATTCTGTTAAAATAGTCAAATCCTCATCTTCATTGTCAAATTTTTATATCAAAAATGATTAAAATCCATCTTTACTGTCCATTTTTATGTCAAAACTGTCAAAGAATTGACTTAACTGTCATTTTTTTGTGTCAAAACTGTCAAAGATCAACCTTACCGGTCATTTTATTCTGTCAAAATAGTCAAATCCTCTTCTTCATTGTCAAATTTTTATATCAAAAATGATTAAAATCCATCTTTACTGTCCATTTTTATGTCAAAACTGTCAAAGAATTGACTTAACTGTCAATTTTTTGTGTCAAAACTGTCAAAGATCAACCTTACCGGTCATTTTATTCTGTCAAAATAGTCAAATCCTCATCTTCATTGTCAAATTTTTATGTCAAAAATGATTAAAATCCATCTTTACTGTCGATTTCTTATGTCAAAACTGTCAAAGAATCGTGTAAAGTGTAAATTTTTAGTCATTTTTTGTGTCAAATATCCATTTTCACTGTAAATTTCGTGATGTCAAAAGGATCCTTCTTAAGTTTAAAGTCAAATGAGTCAAAGATAAAGTGTCAATTTTTACTTGAAGTAGGTGTGTTCGAAGATGTTCTTGTCCTGGATGAAGTGCATGTTGTCCTGCCATATCCAATCCTCGAGCTCCTTGCTGAGTTCGAAGGTGGCGGTGGGCGTGGGCGAGCAGGGCGGTTGGAGGCTGTTGGGCTCGGCGGCGTCGAGGGGCGTGGTCGTGGAGGGACACTCCCCCTCGTTCGGGACCTTGGGGCAGCGCTCGTAGAACAGCATATAGGCGCTGTTCGTCTTCTCGAAGGAAAAGTCCATGAATTTATCCGTCACACTGTCATAAGTTTTACTCTAGAAGCAAAAACACAGCATTTCAAATTTTGACAGATGTCAAAGTGACGTTCGACGCACCGTCATTTCCCCGCCGAAACACTCGGCGGCGATCTGGTTCGGATCGAACGGCTTCACCTCGGCGTCGTTAAACAGGAACCACTTGTCCCTCGCCCCGGCCGTTCGGTCTTTAATGAAGCTGTAGTAATGTCCACCGTCCGCCGTCCCTGTGTGCACCGTCACACCAATCAAATCGTACTCCAGCTGTTCTTGTTCCGTCTCAATCTTCACTTTATCCTCTAACAAACAAAATAAAATAACCGGATTGCTCAAATTGAAAGACTGCGAACATAGAAAACAGTTATAGTAGGCGTGGTAACAGTTATAGTAGGCGTGGTAACAGTTAGAGTAGTAGTGGAAAACTCTTATAGTGGGCGTGGAGACAGTTATGGTAGGCGTGGAAAACTCTTATAGTGGACTTGGAAAACAGTTGTAATGAACGTGGATAACCATTATAGTGGTCGTGGAGTCAGTTATAGTAGGCGTACAAACAGTAGGAGACGAACAGTAGGAAACAGAATAGGCTTTGAAAACAGTTATAGGTGCAGAAAACAGTTGTAGTGAACCTGGAGTACTATTACTGTGGGCGTGGAAACAGTTATAGTAGGCGTGGTAATAGTTATGGTAGGAGTGGAAAACTCTTATAGTGGGCGTGGAGACAGTTATAGTAGGCGTAGAAACAGTAGGAGAGGAATAGTAGGAGAGGAAGTAGGAGTAGGAGGTGTAAATCATTACAGGGGGCGTGGTTATCTTCAAAGAAAGACTACAAAGGGCGTGGAAAACTGTATCACAGTACGAAATGTTGTGGGAATAGGCGTGGTCATTAAATATATCACTATTTAAAGCAAACCGATTGGTGGTTTACCTTGGTAGTGTTGGGGCATCAACTGTTTCTCGACGTATCCGGCCATGCTGAGGCGCAGCGGGAAGGAAAAGTGGGTGTTGACCTTCTCCTTGAGCATCGTCAGCATGTTGAAGGTGTAACGCATCGTGTTGAAACAGAGGATGTGCGGCAGCTTCTTAAAACACGCCCTGAAATGTCAAAGTTGACACCTAAATATCGAATTTGATAAAGAACACTCAACTGTCACATTGGACATAAGCTTTCAAATTTGATTATCACGTCAAACTTGAACTATTGACAGTTATATTAGAGCACTTTCTAAAATGTCAAATTTTAACGTGAGAACAAAAAAAATCTAACTGTCACATTTGTGGGATACCCAAAATAATTTGGTTATGTCAAACTGTCATAATTAACAAACATTAAGCACACCCTGAAATATCAAATTTTAACGTCAGAATATAGATTTTCCTAAAAACTGTCACATTTGACAAACCCTTGTCAAACTGTCACAATTGAGACATATGTCAGTTTGACATTCCAGTGTCAAATTTTGGTAATTCCTCACCGTTTCTCGGCGCGAACTTTTTTGCCGCACTGAGAACACGTGTACATGTTGTCGCCTTCCAGTGTGTCCTTGACAGTGACCTCGTCCAGCGACTCGTACAGATTCCTCATATCAGCCACTTGACACCTAACTGTGTAAAACTCCTCCAACGTCCTGCTCACATGATCACAATCCTAAAACATAAAAATAGTCAAAATCTCTGACAAACGTCAAATCTGACAGTTACATCAAATAGACCTTTATACGGTTAGTCAAAAAGTTCGGGCACTTTTTGACGTATAACATGACGGAAATAGACACATGCGCACAAAACAATTTCAAGAATGAAAAGGACTATCAGATAGTTATGTTAAATCTAACAGTTGTTTAATCTGATAGTATTGTCAAATCTGACAGTTATATCAAATCTGAGAGTTATATCAAATCTGACAGTTATATCATATCTGACACTTATGTAAAATCCTACAGTTTTATCATATCTGACAGTTAAATCAAATCAGATAGTTATGTTAAATCTAACACCTATGTCAAATCTGACAGTTATATCAAATAGACCTTTATACGGTTAGTCAAGCGCATGCGCATCTGCCAAGTTTGAAAGGCGGGAATATGAAAGTTTCGGGCAAACATTTAGTTATACGTCAAAAAGTTCGGGCACTTTTTGACGTATAACATGACGGAAATTGACACGTGCACAAAAAAAATTCAACTATGAAAAGGTCTATAGATAATTATTTTAAATCTAACAGTTATTTAATCTGATGGTAATGTAAAATCTGACAGTTATATCAAATCTGAAAGTCATATCAAATCTGACAGTTATATCATATCTGACAATTATGTAAAATCCTACAGTTTTATCATATCTGACAGTTATATCAAATCAGATAGTTATGTCAAATATAAAACTTATGTCAAATCTGACAGTTATATCAAATTTACCTTTTTTCGTTTAGTCAAGCGCAAGTGCATCTGCCAAGTTTGAAAGGTGGGAATATGAAAGTTTCGGGCACACATTTAGTTATACGTCAAAAAGTTCGGGCACTTTTTGACGTATAACATGACGGAAATTGACACATGCGCACAAAAAAATTTCAAATATGAAAAGGTCTATCAGATAGTTATGTTAAATCTAACAGTTGTTTAATCTGATAGTAATGTCAAATCTGACAGTTATATCAAATCTGAGAGTTATTTCAAATCTGACAGTTATATCATGTCTGACACTTATGTAAAATCCTACAGTTTTGTCATATCTGACAATTATATCAAATCAGATAGTTATGTCAAATCTGACAGTTATATCATGTCTGACACTTATGTAAAATCCTACAGTTTTGTCATATCTGACAATTATATCAAATCAGATAGTTATGTCAAATCTGACAGTTATATCAAGTTGACCTTTCTACGGTTACTCAAGCGCATGCGCATCCGCCAAGTTTGAAAGGCGGGAATATGAAAGTTTCGGGCAAACATTTAGTAAAACGTCAAAAAGTTCGGGCACTTTTTGACTTATAACATGACGGAAATTGACACATACGCACAAAAAAATGTAATCTATGAAAAGGTCTATCAGATAGTTATGTTAAATCTAACAGTTGTTTAATCTGATAGTAATGTCAAATCTGACAGTTATATCAAATCTGAGAGTTATATCAAATCTGACAGTTATATCATATCTGACACTTATGTAAAATCCTACAGTTTTATCATATCTGACAGTTATATCAAATCAGATAGTTATGTCAAATCTAACACTTATGTCAAATCTGACAGTTATAACAAATTTACCTTTTTACGATTAGTCAAGCGCATGCGCATCCGCCAAGTTTGCTAGGTGAGAATATGAAAGTTTCGGGCACACATTTAGTTATACGTCAAAAAGTTCGGGCACTTTTTGACGTATAACATGACGGAAATTGACACATGCGCACAAAAAAATTTCAGCTATGATAAGGTCTATCAGATAGTTATGTTAACATACGAATAAAATGACGTTGACGTGTCTATATACATGTGATCTTATCACATATACATGGCGTCTCAGAGACGTCATTGTATGTCAAAGGGTTAAATCTAACAGTTATTTAATCTGATAGTAATGTCAAATTTGAGATTTATATCAAATCTGACAGTTATATCATATCTGACACTTATGTCAAATCCTACAGTATTATCATATCTGACAGTTATATCAAATCAGATAGTTACGTTAAATGTAACACTTATGTCAAATCTGACAGTTATGTCAAATTGACATTTTTACGTTTAGTCAAGCGAATGCGCATCCGCCAAGTTTGAAAGGCGGGAATATGAAAGTTACGGGCACACATTCAGTTATACGTCAAAAAGTTCGGGCTCTTTTTGACGTATAACATGGCGGAAATTGACACATGCGCTCAAAAAAAATTCAACTATGAAAAGGTCAATCAGAGAGCTATGTTAAATCTAACAGTTGTTTAATCTGATAGTAATGTCAAATCTGACAGTTATATCAAATCTGAGAGTTATATCAAATCTGACAGTTAAATCATATCTGACCCTTATATCATATCTGACACATTTCCTACAGTTTTATCATATCTGACAGTTATATCAAATCAGATAGTTATGTCAAATCTAACACTTATGTCGAATCTAACGCTTATGTCAAATCTGACAGTCATATCAAATAGACATTTTTACGGTTAGTCAAGCGCATGCGCATCCGGCCAAGTTTGAAAGGCGGGAATATGAAAGTTTCGGGCACACATTTAGTTATACGTCAAAAAGTTCAGGCACTTTTTGAAGTATAACATGACGGAAATTGACACATGCGCAAAAAAAAATTTCAACTATGAAAAGGTCTATCAGATAGTTATGTTAAATCTAACAGTTATTTAATATGATAGTAATGTCAAATCTGACAGTTATATCAAATCTGAGAGTTATATCAAATCTGACAGTTATATCATATCTGACACTTATGTAAAATCCTACAGTTGTATTATATTTGACAGTTATATTAAATCAGATAATTATGTCAAACCTAACACTTATGTCAAATCTGACAGTTATGTCAAATTGACCTTTTTTCGTTTAGTCAAGCGCATGCGCATCCGGCAAGTACGAAAGGCGGGAATATTAAAGTTTCGCGTACACATTTATACACTTTCATATTCCTGCCTTTCAAACTTGACAGATGCGCATGCGCTCGACTAACCGTTAAAAGGTCAATTTGATATAACTGTCAGATTTGACATAAGTGTTAGATTTGACATAACTATCTGATTTGATATAACTGTCAGATATGATAAAACTGAAGGATTTTATATAAGTGTCAGATATGATATAACTGTCATATTTGATATAACTCTCAAATTTGATATAACTGTCAGATTTGACATTACTATCAGATTAAACAACTGTTAGATTTAACATAACAATCTGATAGACCTTTTCATGGTTGAAATTTTTTGTGCGCATGTGTCAATTTCCGTCATGTTATACGTCAAAAAGTGCCCGAACTTTTTGTAAAATCCTACAGTTTTATCATATCTGACAGTTATGTCAAATCAGATAGTGATGTCAAATCTAACACTCATGTCAAATCTGACAATTATATCAAATTGACCTTTTTAAGGTTAGCCAAGCGCATGTGCATCCGCCAAGTTTGAAAGGCGGGAATATGAAAGTTTCGGGCACACATTTAGTTACACGTCAAAAAGTTCGGGCACTTTTTGACATATAACATGGCGGAAAATGACACATGCGCACAAAAAATTTTCAACTATCAAAAGGTCTATCAGATAGTTATGTTAAATCTGAAAGTTATTTAATCTGATAGTAATGTCAAATCTGACAGTTATATCAAATCTGAGAGTTATGTCAAATCTGACAGTTAAATTAAATCTGACAGTAATATCAAATCTGACATTTATATCAAATCTGACAATTATATCATATCTGACACTTAAGTAAAATCTTCCAGTTTTGTCATATCTGACAGTTCATATCAAATCAGATATTTAGTCAAATCTAACACTTGCTTAATCTGGTAGTAAAGTAAAATCTGTCAGTTATGTCAAATCTGACAGTTATGTCAAATTTGACAGTTATGTCAAATCTGACAGTTATACTGACCAGTGAGACGACGTTATTGCTGAGGACGCCGCAGAAGAGGTTTTTGACGACGGTCTTCAATGCCGGCGTCATCTCCTCGAGTTTGCTGACGAGGTCGATGAAGAACTCGGCCATGTCCTTCTGCTCGGCCGTGTTCAGCGGCTGGTGGTCCATCGTGTACACTTTGCAGAAACTCCGGGGATTGTACGCCTTCCGCTCGCTTTCCTGTAGAAAAGAAAACCGAAGGAATCACTAAAATGTGCCTTTGGAAATTGCTCAAACGTAGCAGAAATACTATTTGGAAGAGGCGTGGAAAGAATTTAAGGCTTCGAACACATTTGCAATTGAGCTCTCTCTTTTGGACTCCCCACGTCCTCTCAGAAGCTGTCTTCCTTGCCACCTTAGATGCTTTCTCCACGCCCCTTTTTGAAGCTTTTCCACGCCCCCTTCGAAGCTCTTTTCCACGTCCCTTAAAAGCTTCAGCAACATTTTTTCCTCGCCCCCTTAGAAGCTTCTTCTACGTCTCTTTGGAAGCTTCTTCTACGTCCCTTTAGAAGCTTCTTCCACGTCCCTGTAGAAGCTTGGTTCTACGCTCCTTTGGAAGCTTGTCAAGGAGAGTGGAACGTATGGAGTGTAATTGACATGGACTTAATAGTAACAGTTGCATGTGTACACAGGTCCATAGCACTACATACGACACAAATATGCAACAAAACAGTTGCTCAACTGAAAATTGCAAGTGCGTTCCAGGCGTACAATCAGTCTATGAATCTTAGGCCTGGAACACCTACTCATATAGTCTCACTGCACATGAAAGCACTTTCTGAAAGCGCATATTTACTTGCATATAGTTTGACTACACCTATCGAAGGGCGAGAAGAAGGGCTTCTCAATATCTAAGAATCTATTGGTGCGTGGAAAAAGCTTCTAAAAGGACGTGGAAGAAGCTTCTAAGGGGGCGTGGAAAATGCTTCTAAAGGGGCGTGGAAAAATCTTCCGAATGGACGTGGAAGAAGCTAGAGGGCGTGGAAAATGTTTCAAAATGGGCGTGGAAAAAGCTCCTAAAGAACGTGGAAAAGTGCTTCGACGTGGGCGTGTAAAAAGCTTCAAAAGGGACAGCTTCTAAGAGAACATGGAAAAAGCTACCAGGGGACGTTAAAAAAAGAGGGGGCTTTGGAAAAGAGCTTCCACAGGAGCGTGGGAACAAGCTTCTAAGGGGGATTGGAAAAAGCTTCTAAAGGAAGGTGGAAGAAACTTCTAAGAGGGCGTGGAAAATGATTCTAATAATCATCAACAAGCGACCAATCGCGTCCACTGCTGGACATGGGTTTCCCGTAGCTTTCTCCATCCTGGCCGATCCTGTGCCTCTATCCACTTGGTCTCTATCCTTTTGATGTCGTCGGTCCATCTGGTTGGTGGACGGCCTCTACTTCTGTATGCGTCTTGGCACGGTCTCCACTCAAGTATCCTCTTTGTCCAGCGATTGTTCGTAAGTCGCGCCACATGACCAGCCCAGTCCTCTCCCTCCCTTAATTATTTATAATTATATTTGGGATCCTGTCTCTTAGTGATACACTTAACATCGACCTCTCCATTTTCCTCTGCGCGATACTTATTCTATTTGTAGTGTTCTTTGTAAGGGGGAGTGTTTCAGTCCCGTATGTAAGCACAGGCAACACGCACTGATCGAATACTTTTCTTTTTAGCATATTGGGATATCTGACTTAAAGATATTGCGCAGTTTTCCAAAGACCGCCCATGTTAGGTCTATTCTTCTCGACATTTCACAGGTTTGGTGGAAAATGTTTCTAATGGGGCGTGGAAAAAGCTTCTAAAGGGACGTGGAAGAAGCAAGGAGGCGTGGAAAATGCTTCTAAAGGGGCGTGGAAAAGCTTCTAAGGGACGTGAAGTGCTTCGACGGGGCGTGTAAAATGCTTCAAAAGCGGACGTGGAGAAAGCACATATGGGCGAGGAAGACAGCTTCTAAAAGGACGTGGAAAAAGCTTCCAGGGGACTTTAAAAAAGGGGTCTTTGGAAAAAAAGAGGGGGCTTTGGCAAAAAGCTTCCAAAGGAGCGTGGAAAGAAGCTTCTAAGGGGGGCGTGGAAAGAGCTCCTTAAGAGACGTGAAAGAAGCTTCTAAGAGGGCGTAGAAAAATCTCCTAGAGACGTGAAAGCTTCTAAGGGGGCGTAGAAGATGTTTGTAAACGGGCGCGGAAAAAAGCTTCTAGAGGGATGAGGAAGAAGCAAGGGGGCGTGGAAAATGCTTCTAAAGGGGAGTGGAAAAAGTTTCTAAGGGACGTGGAAAACTGCTTCGACGGGGGCTTGTAAAAAGATTCAATAAGGGGCGTAGAAACAAGCTTCTAGGGCGCGGAAAAAGCTTCTAAAGGGACGTGGAAGAAGCTTCTAAGAGGGCGTGGACGTGGAAGAAGCAAGGAGGCGTGGAAAATGCTTCTAAAGGGGCGTGGAAAAAGCTTCTAAGGGACGTGGGAAAGTGCTTGTAAAAAGCTTCAAAAAGGGGCGTGGAAACAAGCTTGTAGGGAGTGGAAAAAGCTTCTAAAGGGACGTGAAAGAAGCTTCTAAGAGGGCGTGGAAAATGTTGCTAATGGGGCAAGGAAAAAGCTTCTAAAGGGACGTGGAAGAAGCAAGGAGGCGTGCAAAATGATTCAAAAGGAGCATGAAAAAAGCTTCTAAGGGACGTGTAAAAACGCTTCGACAGAGCGTGTAAAAGTCTTCAGAAGGGGACGTGAAAAAAGCACATATGGGCGAGGAAGACAGCTTCTAAAAGGACGTGGAAAAAGCTTCCAGGGGACGTTAAAAAAAGGAGCCTTTGGAAAAAAGAGGGGGCTTTGACAAAAAGCTTCCAAAGGAGCGTGGAAACAAGCTTCTAAGGGGGAGTGGAAAAAGCTTCTAAAAGGAGGTGGAAGAAACTTCTAAGGGGGCGTGGAAAATGCTTCTAATAATCATCATCAACAAGCGACCAATCGCGTCCACTGCTGGACATAGATTTCCCGTAGCTTTCTCCATCCTGGCCGATCCTGTGCAGCCTATTATCCACTTGGTCTCTATCCTTTTGATGTCGTCGGTCTATCTGGTTGGTGACCTCTCTACTTCTCTATGCGTCTTGGCGCGCTCTCCACTCAAGTATCCTCTTTGTCCAGCGATTGTCCGTAAGTCGCGCCACATGACCAGCCCAGTCCTCTCCCAGCCCAATATGTTATATTTGGGATCCTGTCTCTTAGTGATACACTTAACATCGACCTCTCCATATTCCTCTGCGCGATACTTATTCTATTTGTAGTGTTCTTTGTGAGGGTAAGTGTTTCAGCCCCGTATGTAAGCACAGGCAACACGCACTGATCGAATACTTTTCTTTTTAGGCATATTGGGATGTCTGACTTAAAGATATTGCGCAGCTTTCCAAAGGCCGCCCATGTTAGGTTTATTCTTCTCGATATTTCACAGGTTTGGTGGAAAATGTTTCTAATGGGGCGTGGAAAAAGCTTCTAAAGGGACGTGGAAGAAGCAAGGAGGCGTGGAAAATGCTTCTAAAGGAGCGTGGAAAAGCTTCTAAGGGACGTGAAGTGCTTCGACGGGGCGTGGAAAAAGCTTCAAAAGGGGACGTAGAAAAAGCACATATGGGCGAGGAAGACAGCTTCTAAAAGGACGTGGAAAAAGCTTCCAGGGGACGTTAAAAAAGGGGTCTTTGGAAAAAAGAGGGGCTTTGGCAAAAAGCTTCCAAAGGAGCGTGGAAACAAGCTTCTAAGGGGGGCGTGGAAAGAGCTCCTTAAGAGACGTGAAAGAAGCTTCTAAGAGGGCGTAGAAAAATCTCCTAGAGACGTGAAAGCTTCTAAGGGGGCGTAGAAGATGTTTGTAAACGGGCGCGGAAAAAAGCTTCTAGAGGGATGAGGAAGAAGCAAGGGGGCGTGGAAAATGCTTCTAAAGGGGAGTGGAAAAAGTTTCTAAGGGACGTGGAAAACTGCTTCGACGGGGGCTTGTAAAAAGATTCAATAAGGGGCGTAGAAACAAGCTTCTAGGGGACATGGAAGGAGCTTCTAAGAGGGCGTGGACGTGGAAGAAGCAAGGAGGCGTGGAAAATGCTTCTAAAGGGGCGTGGAAAAAGCTTGTAAAGGAAAAGTGCTTCGACGTGGGCGTGTAAGAAGCTTTAAAAGAGGGCGTGGAAATAGCATCTAATGAGGCGAGGAAGGTGGATTCTAAGAGGACGCTGAAAAAGCTTCCAGGGGACGTTAAAAAAAGGAGGATTTGTAAAAAAGCTCCCAAAGCACCGTGGAGACAAACTTCTAAGGATCCGTTGAAACATCTTCTAAAGCGACGTGGAAGAAGCTTCTAAAGGGGCGTGGAAAATGTTTCTAAAGGGGCGTGAAAAAAGCTTCTAGAGGGATGTGGAAGAAGCAAGGGGGCGTGGAAAGTGCTTCTAAAGGGGCGTGGAAAAGGCTTCTAAGGGACTTGGAAAAGTGCTTCGAAATGGGCGTGTAAAAAGGGGACGTGGAAAAAGCATCTAGGGGACGAGGAAGACGGATTCTAAGAGGTCGTTGAAAAAGCTTCCAGGGGACGTTAAAAAAAGAGTGGGATTTGGAAAAAAGCTTCCAAAGCAGCGTGGAAACAAACTTCTAAGGGGCCGTTGAAAAAGCTTCTCTGGCAGAAGGCGTAGAAAAAGCTTCAAAAAGGGGGATGGAAGAAGCAAGGGGGCATGGAAAATGCTTCTAAAGGGGCGTGGAAAATGCTTCTAAAGGGGCGTGGACAAATCTTCTAAGGGACTTCGACCCTTATCGATCCTTATCGATCGAAAAGTGCTTCGACCTGGGTGTGTAAAAAGCTTCAAAAGGGGGCCTGGAAAAAGCATCTAGGAGGCGAAAAAGACAGCTTCGAAGAGGACGTGGAAACAAGCTTCTGCGGGGGCGTGAAAAAAGCTTCTAAAGGGACGTAAAAGAAGCTTCTAAAGGGACGTAGAAGAAGCTTCTAGGGAGGCGTGAAAATGCTTTTAAAGGGGCGTGGCCAAAACTCTCTTGATTAACTTGCAGACAAACTCAAATTAAGCACTAAATATTAGACACATGTCAACAATGATTACCAGGAGGTAGGCGAACATCCGCTGCAGTTCCTTGAGTGTGGACTCGTGCTTGGAGTGGAGGGTATCGGCAGCGAGAATGGAGGCGCGCGCCTGCGGCATCATGTAGAGGTGTTGCATGCACGAGGCCATGTAACACGTCGCGCCCAGATTGGTCAATCCCACGTACCCGCATTCGGACCGCCCATCTTCGTGCGGCCAATAATCCCACGGATACGGAGAATTTGGTCCTAAAAAAAATCCAAATTTACTAGAAGCTGTCAAAAATTGGATAAGTAAGAGTAAAACTTGACAGATGTCAGTTAAGCTTGACAAGTGTCATTAAAACTTGACAGATTTCAGTTAAACTTAACAAGGGTCAGTAAAACTTAATAGGTGTAACATGACAGGTGTCAGTAAAACTTGTCAGGTGTTAGTTAAGCTTGACAAGTGTCATTAAAACTTCAAAGATTTCAGTTAAACTTGACAGGTGTCAGCTAATCTTGACAGGTGTCAATAAAATTTGACAGGTGTCAGGTGATCGATTAGGAAAACTTGATAGGTGTCAATAAAACTTGACAGGTGTCAGGTGATCGACTACGAAAACTTGATAGGTGTCAATAAAACTTGACAGGTGACAGGTGATCGACTAGGAAAACTTGACAGGTGTCTAGTCATCAACTAGGAAAACTTGATAGGTGTAAATAAAACTTGACAGGTGTCAGGTGATCGACTAGGAAAACTTGATAGGTGTCAATAAAACTTGACAGGTGTCAGGTGATCGACTACGAAAACTTGATAGGTGTCAATAAAACTTGACAGGTGTCAGGTGATCGACTAGGAAAACTTGACAGGTGTCTAGTCATCAACTAGGAAAACTTGATAGGTGTAAATAAAACTTGACAGGTGTCAGGTGATCGACTAGGAAAACTTGATAGGTGTCAATAAAACTTCATAGGTGTCAGGTGATCGACTAGAAAAACTTGATAGGTGTCAATAAAACTTGACAGGTGTCAGGTGATCGACTAGGAAAACTTGAAATGTGTTAATAAATCTTGACAGGTGTAAGGTGATCGACTAGGAAAATTTGACAGATGTCAAGTGATTGACTAAGAAATCTTGATAGGTGTCAATAAAACTTGACAGGTGTCAGGTGATTGACTACAAAAACTTGATAGGTGTCAATAAAACTTGACAGGTGTCAAGTGATCGACTAGGAAAACTTGACAGGTATCAGGTGATTGACTAGGAAAACTTGATAGGTGTCAATAAAACTTGACAGGTGTCAGGTGATCGACTAGGAAAACTTGATAGGTGTCAATAAAACTTGACAGGTGTCAGGTGATCGACTAGGAAAACTTGACAGGTGTCAGATCATCAACTAGGAAAACTTGATAGGTGTAAATAAAACTTGATAGGTGTCAGGTGATCGACTAGGAAAACTTGATAGGTGTCAATAAAACTTGACAAGTGTCAGGTGATCGACTAGGAAAACTTGATAGGTGTAAATAAAACTTGAGAGGTGTCAGGTGATCGACTAGGAAAACTTGACAGGTATCAGGTGATTGACTAGGAAAACTTGATAGGTGTCAATAAAACTTGACAGGTGTCAGGTGATCGACTAGGAAAACTTGATAGGTGTCAATAAAACTTGACAGGTGTCAGGTGATCGACTAGGAAAACTTGACAGGTGTCAGGTGATCGACTAGGAAAACTTGACAGGTGTCAGGTGATTGACTAGGAAAACTTAATAGGTGTCAATAAAACTTGACACATGTCAGGTGATTGACTAGGAAAACTGACAGGTGTCAGGTGATCGACTAGGAAAACTTGATAGGTGTCAATAAAACTTGACAGGTGTCAGGTGATCGACTAGGAAAACTTGATATGTGTCAATAAAACTTGACATATGTCAGTTGATCGACTAGGAAAACTTGATAGGTCTCAGGTGATCGACTAAGAAAACTTGATAGGTGTCAATAAAACTTGACAGGTGTCATGTGATCGACTAGGAAAACTTGATAGGTGTCAATAAAACTTGACAGGTGTCAGGTGATCGACTAGGAAAACTTGATAGGTGTCAATAAAACTTGACAAGTGTCAGGTGATCAACTAGGAAAACTTGACAGGTGTCAGGTGATCGACTAGGAAAACTTGACAGGTGTCAGGTAATCGACTAGGAAAACTTGACAGGTGTCAATAAAACTTGGCATATGTCAAATATTTGTGATGTGTAGTCACCTGGTTGGTGTTGTTTCAGGAGTTTTTCATGCAACATGTCGTAATTTTCAGGTGCGGATTTGAAATGTGTTAATAAATCTTGACAGGTGTAAGGTGATCGACTAGGAAAATTTGACAGATGTCAAGTGATTGACTAAGAAATCTTGATAGGTGTCAATAAAACTTGACAGGTGTCAGGTGATTGACTACAAAAACTTGATAGGTGTCAATAAAACTTGACAGGTGTCAGGTGATCGACTAGGAAAACTTGACAGGTATCAGGTGATTGACTAGGAAAACTTGATAGGTGTCAATAAAACTTGACAGGTGTCAGGTGATCGACTAGGAAAACTTGATAGGTGTCAATAAAACTTGACAGGTGTCAGGTGATCGACTAGGAAAACTTGACAGGTGTCAGATCATCAACTAGGAAAACTTGATAGGTGTAAATAAAACTTGATAGGTGTCAGGTGATCGACTAGGAAAACTTGATAGGTGTCAATAAAACTTGACAAGTGTCAGGTGATCGACTAGGAAAACTTGATAGGTGTAAATAAAACTTGAGAGGTGTCAGGTGATCAACTAGGAAAACTTGATAGGTGTCAATAAAACTTGACAGGTGTCAGGTGATCGACTAGGAAAACTTGACAGGTGTCAGGTGATCGACTAGGAAAACTTGACAGGTGTCAGGTGATTGACTAGGAAAACTTAATAGGTGTCAATAAAACTTGACACATGTCAGGTGATTGACTAGGAAAACTGACAGGTGTCAGGTGATCGACTAGGAAAACTTGATAGGTGTCAATAAAACTTGACAGGTGTCAGGTGATCGACTAGGAAAACTTGATATGTGTCAATAAAACTTGACATATGTCAGTTGATCGACTAGGAAAACTTGATAGGTCTCAGGTGATCGACTAAGAAAACTTGATAGGTGTCAATAAAACTTGACAGGTGTCATGTGATCGACTAGGAAAACTTGATAGGTGTCAATAAAACTTGACAGGTGTCAGGTGATCGACTAGGAAAACTTGATAGGTGTCAATAAAACTTGACAAGTGTCAGGTGATCGACTAGGAAAACTTGACAGGTGTCAGGTGATCGACTAGGAAAACTTGACAGGTGTCAGGTAATCGACTAGGAAAACTTGACAGGTGTCAATAAAACTTGGCATATGTCAAATATTTGTGATGTGTAGTCACCTGGTTGGTGTTGTTTCAGGAGTTTTTCATGCAACATGTCGTAATTTTCAGGTGCGGATTTGACAAGATCGACTAGGAGATCAAAGGCGGCCGTCCTGGACCTCGCCGATTTGCATTTGGGGACGTGGCGCAGCTTGGGGTTCGGCAACGCGAACAGAAAATTGAAAACCTAGCAACAACAAAAAAAAAGATTTTTGACATTTTGACAGACATTAGATGACCATTTCGACAGGTGTCAAAGATTGGTGAACATTTCGACAAGTGTCAAACACTAAATGACTATTTTGACAGGTATCAAACATTAAATGATTATTTTAGACAAGTGCCAAACATTTAATGGCTATTTTGACAAGTGTCAAACATTTGATGACCATTTTGACAGGTTTGCAACATAAAATAAGCATTTTGACAGATGTCAAACATTAAATGATCATTTTGACAGGTGTCAAACATTATCACCTCCGATAGTGATTTCTGGCTTTGTTATTACATGACATTAGATGACCATTTTGACAGGTGTCAAAGATTGGTGATCATTTCGACAAGTGTCAAATACTAAATGACTATTTTGACAGGTATCAAACATTAAATGATTATTTTAGACAAGTACCAAACATTTAATGGCTATTTTGACAAGTGTCAAACATTTGACGACCATTTTGACAGGTGTGCAACATGAAATAAGCATTTTGACAGATGTCAAACATTAAATGACCATTTTGACAAGTGTCAAACATTAAATGATTATTTTAGCCAGGTGCAAAACATTAAATGGATTTTGACAAGTGTCAAACATTTGATGACCATTTTGACAGTTATGCAACATAAAATAAGCATTTTGACAGATATCAAACAATAAATGATCTATTTGACAAGTGTCAAACATTCTCACCTCCGATAGTAGTTCTTGGCCTTGTTTGCTGGTCTGAAAGGGAGGGCGGTGCTTGACCAGGTTGGTGAGCAGGTTGAGCAGCCCGACCAACCCGTCGTCGTCTATGGTGCGATGGCGCGTCTCCAAATATTCACGAGCCAACACCGACCGGGCGATCTTCTCCGTCAGACCGTTCACGTCTATCACAGAATTTTGAGGATCATCCAAACTCTCTAAACAACACAAAAAATGTCAAGACTTTGGCACGCGTGCCGGAAGCGACGCTCGCTAACCTTTAACTAAATCACTGGGTAAACTGTCGACTAATCGAGAAACCAACCAAAAATAATCTCTGCAGGCCGGCCCGTACGGCTCCTTCCCATCTTCTGGGGCTTGTATAACCTAAAAACCCAAACTTTAACGTTTTTTGCTTAAAACTTTTAAGCCGTTTACTTCGATCTTTTGTGGGCGCATGCCTTCCGCCTTGTCCATGTAGGAGAGGAGCTGGGCGAGCATAGGCGCCACCAATCCACCACAGACGTCGTGCGAGTCCCCGCTCTGATTGGCCGACACGCCCAGACAGAGGCGGTACAGGGCGGAGCAAACCTCCCGCCTTACAGACGGCTCTGGGTCCTCCAACACCAGCCGCTGCAACCACCCCGAGAAGTTGGACGTCTCGAAAAGCGCCTGACGCGCCTCCTCCTGACAGTGCAGCCAGGACACCAACAACGCCATCGCATAATGAATCACCTAAAGAAAATAAAAATTAGAAATTGAGTTTGATGCCTGTAGGAATATTTACTTGGGCTCGGCCCCAGAAGCCGGTTTTGTAGTGGTTGGGGTCGCGCGGCAGCGAGGCTTCCTCCAGGATGGAGGTGAGCTGCGGCATGGCGGTCTTCACGTCCAGCATCGCGAGCATCGTCTCGTTCAGGCAGGGGATGACGATCTTCTCGGTGCGGCTGGGCCGAGACTCGTGCGGAAGTGGCTCCACCCCCAGCTGACACATCAGCTTCAGCAGTGACGCCAGGCAGTCCTGCTGCCATTCACTACCGTCACCTCCAGATCTTTGCAAAACACCTAAAAAAAATATAAAAATTGAAATGTCAAAATGACAACTGGTTGATCAATAATTGTCATACCTGACATGAAGATGTCAAAAATATGTCGGAGCCCGCCTTGTTGCATGAAGAACCTGCTCCAAGGCTCCTGGCTGTTCTCTCCGGACTTCCCGGTCGTTTTGACGCTGAGCGACTCGACGATGTATAGACTGTACATGAGCTTCTGCGCGCTGGACGGGTCCAACAGGTCCGGGAGCGGGGTGTCAAGCTTCTGGAAGCCGCGCAGCAGCGTCGGATTCGTCGGCAACAGGCTCAGGATGTCCCAAACCCTCCTGCTCAACACCTGCGCCTTCGTGTGAGGAATCTGATGCTAAAAGAAAACAATTATTGATTGAACTGTCAAAATCAAACTGTCAAAAATGACCAAACTATCTTTTGTTTTTTAATTATCAAAACATTATCAATTATTGTTGACTTACGCCTCCTTTGACGGGGGTCTTCATGGAGCTGAGGGTGTGCATGAGGCTGAAGAGCTGCTCGAAGTATTTGGGGCGGAGCAGGAGGAGGGTTGGGATGGATTCGCGGGGCGGAGACGGCTGGAGAGAGGGCGAGTCCATGCAGTCGCGTTTTTTTGTGTTGCGGGACACGCCCATCGAGATGTAGACCATCTGGTTCTCCTTGAAGCCCATCTCGGCCAGGGTCTTCTCGTCGCAGTCCGTCGTCAGCTCCTGGCCCTGCGTGATGATCCGGATCGGGCTGTCGTTCAGGGCGGTCGACGCGTTTGAATTCTCCGATTCAGAATTTTTTACCTAAACAATAAAAAGTGTCAAAAATTGACACATGTCAAATGTGACAGTTGTGGTCTTACTTGACAGAGGTCTTCCCACCATTTGGCGATTTCTGCTCGTAGGTCGGCGACGTAATCTGAGCTGAGGAGGTCGAGAACGCAACGCTCTGACATACCAGCAGGTTGAACGACAAGGCGGACAGGTGTCGAAGATCTGTCGCCTAAGGCTGCGGCGTGGCTGCCTATGCCTTTGCCTTCCAAGGCCCAGCGTCGCAGGTGGTAGGCGTAACGTCGTCGGAAGGTTTCCATGTGCGTTTTGAGGAGGAGGAGGGCGCGTTGGATGCACAAGAGAGGAGCTTCCTCGGAGCCAAGTCCTTTGGCCCCGATTAGGTCCTCGGTGGCGGCTGCCAAATGGGTCATACATTGTGATACGAACTGCCCCTCGTGCTGGAGATTCTGCCCCATGTAATAGCTGTTCAAATATTGGATAGCTGCCATACTGACATCTAAAAAATAGTTACGTCAAAATTTTGATGGGCGGCAAAAAATATGTCACCTGTATTGTTGGCCCTCAAGGCGATCTTCCACATGTGGTCCATGCCGAGGATGTAACCGTCCTGGCTGCTGCTGTCCATGTTGGCTGTGGCGATGCGCGCCAGGTTGCATAACTGCTGGAACAGGCTCAGGCACGTCATGCTGAATGTCTCCGGCGGCAGACTAGGCAAGTGCACCAGATAGAGACGCTTCAGCGCCTCAATGCCCAGCGCGTGCAGCTCCGTACTCTTCGCCTGCGATAGCAACCAGCTGAACAATTCATCCGAACATTCCACATCATGCGCGAGACATTCCCACAAAATGTCTACTTGCTCAATGCTTAACCTAAAAAAATCCAAATGTCAAAAATGATTTTTATATCAAAACATAGACAATTACTTGAAGTTGCTGGGCGAGACGAGGGGCGAGAAAACGGCGGAGAGGAAGTGCAGGCGCACCTGGACCTCCATTTGGTGAGAGTAGAGCCGTATGTGGTCGGGGGCTGGACCCCCGGCGACAGTGGGCGGAGCCACGGAGTAGGCGCGCAAGTTGCCGAAGAAGTGCGCCATCATGTGGTGCTGGCGCTCCGCCCAGTGGGTCACGTGGTGCATGTCCAAGTTGCGGAACTGCTGAAAAGACGTCAGCAGCTTCGGCAATAAGCGTAACGATACTATCACAGACCTTTAACACAAATGTCAAAAAATGACAATTGGAAAAAATCGTCATCTAACTATTAATATATAAGCGATCTCAAACTAATATGACATAAGTGTCAACTATGACATAAGTGTCAAAAAATGACAATTAGAAACAAAATCGTCATCTAACTGCTATTATATCAAGGATGTCAAACTATTATGACATAAGTGTCAAAAAATGACAATTACAAACAAAATCGTCATCTAACTACTATTATATAAACGATGTCAAACTAATATGACATAGGTGTCAAAAAATGACAATTAGAAACAAAATCGTCATCTAACTACTATTATATAAACGATGTAAAACTAATAGGACATACATGTCAACTATGACATAAGTGTCAAAAAATGACAATTAGAAACAAAATCGTCATTTAACTACCATTATATCAAGGATGTTAAACAAATATGACATAAGTGTCAAAAAAATGACAATTACAAACAACATCGATATCTAACAACTATTATATAAACGATGTCAAACTAATATGACATAAGTGTCAAAAAATGACAATTAGAAATAAATCGCCATCTAACTACTATTGTATAAACGATGTAACACTAATAAGTATCAACTATGACATAACCGTAAAAAAATGACAACTAGAAACAAAATTGTGATCTAACTAAAATTATTAAAGCGATGTCAAACTAATAGGACATAAGTGCTAACCATGACATATCTTACGCAACTATGGCATATATTAAGCAACTATTGCATACTTTAAGCAACTATGGCATGTGTTAAGCCACTATCTATTATTATTGTATAAGAGCTGTAATCATTGTTTACGTGTTGTTAGCGAGATTGTGTAGGCAACCCTCGATGAATTTCATGCGGATGATGCGTTCGGTGTTGTAGCAGAGGAGGTTGCAGAGGGTCTTCTCGGCCTCGAGGGCGAGGCCCTCGCCGAGCTGGCCGATCTTGTTGTCCTGCAGGAGGTCCCAGAGGAGGGTGTTGCCCGGCTGGCAGACGTTCTCGACCTTGAAGCAGGCGGAGAGGCGCGGGTCCAGTCGCACCGGCGACTTCTCCGGCGACGACTGGTTCGTCAGCGCGTGCATATTCATCTGCGCCTGGGAAAAAAATGACATGTCATATTTGACAAACGTTGACTGGCACGGTACTTTGACTGCCACAGCAAACTACGAGTTATCTCGTTGTTAGGTTAGATCAAACGAGTTATCACCTTAGAGTTCAGGGACAAGGAACATTTTTTTAAATATTTACATGTTCGGCGAGTTGGGCCAGTTCCTCCTCGCAGACGGAGTCCTCGCCGTCGAAGTCCGCCATGTTTTTCTCGGATTTGTTGCTCATCCTCGATGAGTAGCTGCCGTCGGCGTCGCCTTCCACTTCGGCCTCATCCCCACTCAGCAATTCCAACATGTGCCTGCAATGTGGCCAAAATGTCAAAGAAATGACACATGTCAAAAAACATATTGACTAGTAAATGTAAGCTGAAAAGTGAGAGAATCTGACGTACCCAGACGCTCTCGGATGTATCGACAGGAAGCTATTGGCGCACGGACTTTCCCGGACTTCTGCCAAGCCGACAGCATCTTTGCCCAACTCGCTGCACGATGAACTTTCCTCCAAGTACACCGTCTGTTTCAATCCCCTAAAACAAAAACAAACTTCAAAATCTGACATGACTGTCAAAATCTGAAAGGATTGTCAAAATCTGACAGGCTGAAGAGTATTTAACAGGATTGTCAAAATCTGGCAAGTTTGTCAAAACCTGAAAAGATTATCAACATCGGACAAGATTGTCCAAATCTGACAGGATTGTCAAAATCTTAGAGGATTGCCAACATCTGACAAAATTGTCAAAATCTGACTCGATTGTCAAAATCTGACAGCATTAACAGTATTTAACAGGATCGACATAATTTAGCTCGATTGTCAAAATCTGACAGGATTATCAATATTTGACAGTATTGTCAAAATCTTAAAGATTATGAAAATTAAAAAGGATTGTCAAAACTTGACAGACTTGACAAAATTGTCATAATCTGACAGGATTGTTAAAATCAGACAGGATAGTCAAAATCTGACAAGATTGTCAAAATCTGACAGGATTGCCAAAATCTGAAAAGATTAACAAAATCTAACCGGATTGTCAAAATCTGACAGGATTGTCAAAACCTGAAAAAATTGTCAACATAGGACAAAATTGTGAAAATCTGACAGGACTGTCAAAATCAAAGAGGATTGCCAACATCTGACAGAATTGTCAAAATCTGACAGGATTGACAATTTTTAACAGGATCGTCAAAATCTGACAGGATTGTCAAAATCTGACAGGATTATCGAAATTTGAAAGTATTGTCAGAATCTGACAAGATTATGAAAATTAAAAAGGATTGTCAAAACTTCAGAGACTAGTCAGAATCTCACAGGATTTACAATATTTTACAGATTTGTCATAATCTGGCAAGTTTGTCAAAATCAGACAGGTTTGTCAAAAGCTGAAAAGATTGTCAACATCGGACAAGATTGTCATAATCCGACAGGATTGTCAAAATCTAGGAGGATTGCCAATACCTGACAGAATTGTCACAATCTGACAGGATTAACAATATTTAACAGAATAGTCATAATCTGACTGGATTGTCAAAATCTGACAGGATTATCAAAATTTGACAGTATTGTCAAAATCTGACAAGATTAAGAAAAATTAAAAAGGATTGTTCAAATCTGACAGACTTGTCAAAATCTGAAGGACTTACAATAATTAAGAGAAATGTCATAATCTAGCAGGATTGTCAAAATCAGACAGGATAGTCAAAATCTGACATGATTGTCAAAATCTGACATGATTGTCAAAATCTGACAGAATTGTCAAATCTGACATGATTGCCAAAATCTGACAAGATTAACAAAATCTAACCGGATTGTCAAAATCTGACAGGGTTGTCAAAACCTGAAAAGATTGTCAACATCGGACAAGATTGTCAATAACCGACAGGATTGTCAAAATCTAAGAGGATTGCTAATATTTGACAGAATTGTCAAAATCTGACAGAATCTGTCAAAATTTGACAGGATTATTAAAATAGTCGCTTACGCTTCCACTAATCTGTCAACTTGAGCAGGCAGCATCAGGTTGGCGACTTCTTTCAGTGCGGCCCGTTTGATTTCCTGGTCGCTGTCGGCCTCCACGTCACTCAGGGCCTCCATTTCGGGGGCGTCCTCCCTCCTGGTGCGCTTTTCTACAAGAAATAATGTCAGAAACCAACGTCATTTGTCCACAAAGACACTTAAGACCGCCCACCGTTAATATTACAAGAACGAAAGATTCTTATTGGTCGTTCAATGTAGCTGGAAGAACAAGGTGGATAAAACACGCCCACTTCATATTTTCCACAGCAACAACTTTTTATACGGCCCGTCATTAATAAAACACGCCCCTTCCAATACTGCTAAAGTATGTTCTTGGGCATGTTTCCCTACAAATCATTTGGCCAAGCCTATTTTAACACATACACACTGTTACAACTAACCACGCCCCTTGTAAGACTCCCAAACAATTGTTCCATTGGATGTTACCCCCTAAAAATTATTTAACCACGCCCATTTTAACATAACTTCAACAATTAACCACGCCCCTTATACCTAACTCAACTACACCCCTTCAAATAGGGGCTCACAAGAGGGACTCCCAAACAATATTATTTGACGTAAGTTCGAACAAACCGTTTATCCAAGCTTATTTGAACACCTAGACATTTTTCCAACTAACTACACCCATTTAGACCCAATCTTATTTGACGTAATTTCCTACAAATCATGTAACCACACCTATTACAACATCTGTTTAAACATTTTTACAACTAAGCACAACCCTTCCAAGAACAATTGTCCCATTGGACGTTATTCTCTACAACTCATTTAGCTACGCCCCACCCACCAATCATTTAACTAATCATGTAACCACACCCCCTTGCAAGACTCCCAAACAATTGTACCATTGGACGTTACCCGTAACAAATCATTTAGCCACGCCCATTTTATCATATCTTTTAACAATTAACCACGCCCCTTTCAAGTTTCGAAAACAACCTTATTGGGCGGTACGTCCCACGATCGTTTCAATCCCGCCCATTCGGCGATCACTCTCTCACCTCTGAGTTTTTTGACTCTGTTCTTCCGCAGCATTTTCCTGCGCTTCCGGAACTTGGTGGGGGCGTCGCCGGCGTCCGCCTCGTCCTGCGAGCTGCTCGACGCGATCGTCTCGACGCCGTCCGGCATCTCATTGGAGCTGTTCAACAGTTTCTTTCTAGCAGAACATCTGACAATTACGGTGATGAAACGATGACATTGTCAAAACTAATTTAATTGAAACTCTTACATTTGCCTCTTTTCCGGTTTGGTCCTGGGCGTGATGGCGCTGCCGGTGAGCTTCTTGCCCTCCTGGCCGGCGTTGCCGACCTCGTTCTCACTGCTGGTCGCCTCGTCGACGTCGACGACGCAGCTCTGCTTGCGGGGCATCTTGCAGGGGGTGGGACCCTCGCTGCTGTCGACTACGATGTCCTCGTCGATCTCCACCCCGTCGATGTCCTCGCTCTCGGACTTGTGGCTCTCCGATTGCCCGCTGCTGTCCCTGTGCTCCTCCTCCGAATTGCTCGGGTCCAGGCTGACGCTGTTCTCCGAAGAACTGGGACACTTGTGCAGGGCTATCCCGGCCGCCGAGGCCGCCAGACCGATCAAACCCGTCTCCGCACTGGCCCCGCCCCTCGTCCATATGAATTTTATTAAAGCCGACGCCAAATATAAAGTCTAAAACAATGATAATTACACCAAATCTTAATCTAAATGTCAAATTTGAGACTTGCCTGTTCTGTGTGATCCTTGGGTTCCAGTTTGACGAGGAGACTGTAGAGATGGAGGGCGGGCGGAGCCGACAGGTGTTTGACCAATCCGGGCAGGAGGTCGTGCACGGGTTTGGCACAGTGCTTCAGCTGGGCCGCGGCCCAGATCGTATCCATGTGCTCGCACGTGATCCTGCCCTCCATCGCCAGAAAGTTCAAGATTATGTGACTCTGTTTGATCACCTGAAAACAAGAACGAACAATGAGAATCATGAAGTTATAATGGCCGTGGCTTAGTGCAGCGTGAAGTCTTAATGGCGTGGCTTAGTGCAGCGTGAAGTCCTAATGGGCGTGTTTTGTGTGACGTGAAGTCTTAATGGGCGTGGCTTAGTGCAGCGTGAAGTCTTATTGGGCGTTGCTTAATGTAAGGTGAAGTCTTAATAGGCGTGGCTTAGTGCAACGTGAAGCCTTAATGGGCGTGGCTTAACGTAACGTGTACTCTTAATGGGCGTGGCTTACTGTAACGTGAGGCCTTAACGGGCGTGGCTTAATGTAACGTGTAGTCTTAACGGACGTGGCTCAATGTAACGTGTAGTCTTAATGGGCGTGGCAAAAGTTTGTCAAAATCAGACAGCATTGTCAAAAGCTGACAGTATTGTTAGAATATGTCAGGATTGTCAAAATCTGACAAGATTAACAAAATCTAACCGGATTGTCAAAATCTGACAGGATTGTGAAAACCTGAAAAGATTGTCAACTTCGGACAAGATTGTCATAATCCGACATGATTGTCAAAATCTAGGAGGATTGCCAATACCTGAGAGAATTGTCAAAATCTGACAGTATTAACAATATTTAACAGAATCGTCATAATCTGACTGGATTGTCAAAATCTGACAGGATTATCAAAATTTGCAAGTATGGTCAAAATCTGACAAGATTATGAAAATTAAAAAGGATTGTCCAAATCTGACAAACTTGTCAAAATCTGATAGGACTTACAATATTTAACAGAAATCTCACAATCTAGCAGGATTGTCAAAATCAGACAGGATAGTCAAAATCTGACAGGATTGTCAAAATCTGTCAGGATTGCCAAAATCTGACAAGATTAACAAAATCTAACCGAATTGTCAAAATCTGACAGGATTGTCAAAACATGAAAAGACTGTCAACATCGGACAAGATTGTAAAAATCTGACAGGATTGCCAACATCTCACAGAATTGACAATTTTTAACAGGAACGTCAAAATCTGATAGGATTGTTAAAATCTGAGGGGATTATAAAAATTTGACAGTATTGTCAAAATCTGACAAGATTATGAAAATTAAAAAGGATTGTCAAAACTTGACAGACTTGTCAGAAACTAACAGGATTTACAATATTTAGCAGAATTGTCATAATCTGGCAAGTTTGTCAAAATCAGACAGGATTGACAAAAGCTGACAGGATTGTTAAAATATGTCAGGATTGCCAAAATCTGACAAGATTAACAAAATTTAACCGGATTGTCAAATCTGACAGGATTGTCAAAACCTGAAAAGATTGTCAACATCGGACAAGATTGTCATATTCCGACAGGATTGTCAAAATCTAAGAGGAGTGACAATATCTGACAGAATTGTCAAAATCTGACAGGATTAACAATATTTATGTCAATATTTAATCAGACAGAACAGGCAATATTTAACAGAATTGTCATGATCTAGCAGGATTGTCAAAATCAGACAGGATTGTAAAAATCAGACAGGATTGTAAAAATCAGACAGGATTGCCAAAATCTGACAGACTTGTCAAAATCTGACAGAACTTACAATATTTAACAGAAATGTCATAATCTGGCAGGATTGTCAAAATCTGACAGGATTGTCAAATCTGACAGGATTGCCAAAATCTGACAAGATTGCCAAAATCTGACAAGCTTAACAAAATCTAACCGGATTGTCAAAATCTGACAGGATTTTCAAAACCTGAAAAGATTGTCAACAACGGACAATATTGTCATAAACCGACAGGATTGTCAAAATCTAAGAGGATTGCTAATATCTGAAAGAATTGTCAAAATCTGACAGAATCTGTCAAAATGTGACAGGATTATTAAAACGTGTACTTTTAATGGGCGTGGCTTACTGTAACGCGAGGCCTTAACGGGCGTGGCTTAATGTAACGTGTAGTCTTAATGGGCGTGGCTTAATGTAACGCGAAGTCTTAATGGGCGTGGCTTAATGTAACGTGAAGTCTTAATGGGCGTGGCTTAATGTAACGTGTAGCCTTAACGGGTGTGGCTTAATGTAACGTGAAGCCTTAATGGGCGTGGCTTAATGTAACGCGAAGTCTTACTCAGCTTCAAATTGCAAACTGAAAGCGAAAAAAAAAACAGAAAAATGGCAAATAATATCAGGACGATTTGTTTGACAGCTGTCATTGTTTGTCAATATAATATCGAACATGGGAGACAACCGTCAAATTTTTTGACGATATATTAACGAACAAGGGGGACAGCTGTCAAATTGTCTGACAGTACAATATCGAATGTAGCATCTGGGCGTGACCTATTCAGTCATGAGCCAAACATAATATCAGGACCATTCGTTTGTACAGCTGTCATTGTTTGATAATATATCATAGGACATGAGAGGCAGCTGTCATATTGTTTGACAGTATATTACCGAACAATAGGGACAACTGTCAAATTGTCTGACGATGAACGTGTAGTCTTAATGGGCGTGGCTTAATGTAACGCGAAGACTCAATGGGCGTGGCTTAATGTAACGTGTAGTCTTAATGGGCGTGGCTTAATGTAACGTGTGCTCTTGATGGGCGTGGCTTAATGCAACGTGAAGTCTTAATGTAACGTAAAGTCTTAATGTAACGTGAAGTCTTAATGTAACGTGATGTCTTAATGTAACGTGAAGTCTTAATGTAACGTGATGTCTTAATGTAACGTGAAGTCTTAATGTATTGTGTTGGTCTTAGCGTGCGTGGCTTAATGTAACATATAGTCTTAACGGGCGTGACTTAATGTAATCTGTTCATATGGGTGTGTCTTAATATATAGCAACGGGTTAAATGGGCGTGTCTTTATAATATTTTTTACTTCTACGTGTAGGTTGGGGCCGAAGATGTGGGAGATGATGCTGTTGTTGATGAGCCAGTCGGCCATGTGGCGGGGGGCGGCCTCGGCCTCGGGGATCGCCTCGCCGACGCACAGCTCGGCCAGCACGCCGATCTGGTTGTTGATCTGGGTGATGCCGGCCAGGCGCATCGTCAGCGTGCTCGAGGTGAAGTACTTGAAGGCCAGATCGAGGCCGTCCAGGTCGAAGGCCATGGGCGTGTCCAGCGGGTCCTTGATCGCGTTCCACATGAAATCTAAAAATTTTACAGATTATTGACTGAACGTACACTTTATAGACAATTTAAACATCTAGTCTGTAAACAAGTTCGAAGATAAAATTTCGAAGATTAAGCGAGATATTTAAACTTCTGTCAAATTTGACACTTGTTGTTTGCCTACAATTACAAGCAGACTATACTGGCTAGACTAGTCTAGTTTTCACCACTTAATAGACATTTTAATCATCTAGTCTTTAACCAAGTTTCAAGACTAAATGTCAACGATTAAGCGTGATATTTAAAGTTATGTCAAATTTGACACTTATTTAGTTTTCCGATAACTACAAGCAAACCATACTAGCTAGACTAGTCTAGTTTTAACCACTTTATAGACATTTTAATCGTCTAGTCTTCAACCAAGTTAGAAGACTAAATGTCAACGATTAAGCGAGATATTTAAAGTTATGTCAAATTTGACACTTGTTTAGTTTTCCGATAAGTACAAGCAGACTATACTAGCTAGACTAGTCTAGTTTTCACCACTTTATAGACATTTTAATCATCTAGTCTTTAGCCTAGTTTGAAGACTAAATGTCAACGATTAAGCGAGATATTTAAAGTTATGTCAAATTTGACACTTGTTTAGTTTTCCGATAAGTACAAGCAGACTATACTAGCTAGACTAGTCTAGTTTTCACCACTTTATAGACATTTTAATCATCTAGTCTTTAGCCTAGTTTGTAGACTAAATGTCAACGATTAAGCGAGATATTTAAAGTTATGTCAAATTTGACACGTGTTTAGTTTTTTGATAAGCACAAGCAAACTATACTACCTACACTACAAGCCTTTAACCTAGTTTGAAGGCTAAATGTCAACAATTAAGCGAGCTATTTAAACTTCTGTCAGATTTGGCACTTGTTTAGTTTTTCGACAATTACAAGTAAACTATACTAGTTAGACTAGTATAGTTTTCACCACTTTATAGACATTTTAATCATCTAGTCTTTGGCCTAGTTTGAAGACTAAATGTCAACGATTAAGCGAGATATTTAAAGTTATGTCAAATTTGACACTTGTTTAGTTTTCCGATAAGTACAAGCAGACTATACTAGCTAGACTAGTCTAGTTTTCACCACTTTATAGACATTTTAATCATCTAGTCTTTAGCCTAGTTTGAAGACTAAATGTCAACGATTAAGCGAGATATTTAAAGTTATGTCAAATTTGACACTTGTTTAGTTTTCCGATAAGTACAAGCAGACTATACTAGCTAGACTAGTCTAGTTTTCACCACTTTATAGACATTTTAATCATCTAGTCTTTAGCCTAGTTTGAAGACTAAATGTCAACGATTAAGCGATATATTTAAAGTTATGTCAAATTTGACACTTGTTTAGTTTTCCTACAATTACAAGCAGACTATACTAGCTAGACTAGTCTAGTTTTCACCACTTTATAGACATTTTAGTCATCTAGTCTGTAACTTAGTTTACAGACTAAATGTCAACGATTAAGCGAGATATTTAAAGTTATGTTAAATTTGACACTTGTTTAGTTTTTTGATAAGCACTAGCAAACTATACTACCTAGACTAGTCTAGTTTTCACCACTTTATAGACATTTTAATCATCTAGTCTTTAACCAAGTTTGAAGACTAAATGTCAACGATTAAGCGAGATATTTAAAGTTATGTCAAATTTGACACATGGTTAGTTTTCTGATAAGCACAAGCAAACTATACTAGCTAGACTAGTCTAGTTTTCACCATTTTATAGACATTTTAATCATCTAGTCTTTAACAAAGTTTGAAGACTAAATGCCAACAATTAAGCGAGATATTTAAACTTCTGTCAAATTTGGCACTTGTTCAGTTTTCCGAGAATTACAAGTAAACTATACTAGTTAGACTAGTCTAGTTCAGACAATTCATTTATCTAGTTCACGACTATATTTGGAGGAAAAACATCTGAGATTATGCGAGATTTTGCGACTTATGTCAAAGTTTGACACTCACCTGCCATGCTCTTGATGGTGGGGGTGCGCAGGTCCTGATCGGACAGTTTGCACATGTAACGTAGCACGCAGGACCGTAACGGTACCAGCATCGACACCATGCTCTTGAAATTCATCCACAGCTTCAAATTGCAAACTGAAAGCGAAAAAAATGTCAAAATAAAAACAGAAAAATGTCAGAAATAATATCAGGACGATTTGTTTGACAGCTGTCATTGTTTGACAATATAATATCGAACATGGGAGACAGCTGTCAAATTTTTTGACGGTATATTAGCGAACAAGGGGGACAACTGTCAAATTGTGTGACAGTACAATATCGAATATAGCAAGTGGGCGTGACCTATTCAATCATAAAATCAGGACCATTTGTTTGACAGCTGTAATTTTTTGACAATATAATATCGAAAATGGGAGACAGCTGTCAAATTGTTTGACAGTACATTAGCAAACAAGGGGGACAACAGTCAAATTGTCTAACGATACAATATCGAATATAGCCAGCGGGCGTGAACTATTTAATCATGATCCAAAAATAATATCAGGACCATTCGTTTGACAGCTGTCATTGTTTGACAATATAATATCGAACATGAGAGACAGCTGTCAAATTATTTGACGGTATATTAGCGAACAAAGGGGACAACTGTCAAATTGTGTGACAGTACTGTATCTAATATAGCAAGTGGGTGTCCTATTAAATCATGAGCCACAAATAATATCAGGCCATTCGTTTGACGGCTGTCATTGTTTAACAATATAATATCGAACATGAGAGACAGCTGTCAAATTGTTTGACAGTATATTAGTGAACAAGGAGGACAACTGTCAATTTCACTGTTTGACAGTATATTAGTGGAACAATGGGGACAAGTGTCAAATTGTCTGACGAAACAATATCGAATAGGGCAAGTGGGCGTGACCTATTCAATCATGAGCCAAAAATAATATCAAGACCATTCATTTGAGAGCTGACATTGTTTGACAATATAACATCGAACATGAGAGACAGCTGTCAAAGTGTTTGACACTTTACTAGCGAACAATGGGGACAACTGTCAAATTGTCTGAAGATACAATATCGAATATAGCAAGTGGGCGTGAACTATTCAATCATGAGCCAAGGAATTATCCTTGGCTCATGATTGGTGATCAGGGCCAATGATGATCAGGGCCATTCGTTTGACAGCTGTAATTTTTTGAAAAAATATCGAACATGAGAGACAGCTGTCAAATTGTTTGAAAGTATATTATCGAACAAGGGGGACAACTGTCAAATGGTCTGACGAAACAATATCGAATATAGCAAGTGGGCGTGACCTATTCAATCATGAGCCAAAAATAATATCAGGACCATTAGTTTGACAGCTGTCATTGTTTGACAATATAATAGCGAACATGGCAGACAGCTGTCAAAGTGTTTGACAGTATATTATCGAACAAGGGGGACAACTGTCAAATGGTCTGACGATACAATATCGAATATAACAAGTGGGCGTGACCTATTCAATCATGAGCCAAAAATAATATCAGGGCCATCCGTTTGACAGCTGTCATTGTTTGACAATATAATATCGAACATGGTAGACAGCCGTCAAATTGTTTGACAGTATATTATCGAACAAGGGGACAACTGTCAAACTGTTTGACGATGCAATATTGAATATAGAAAGTGGGCGTGAACTATTCTATCATGAGCTATAGATAATATCAGGACCATTCTTTTGACAGCTGACATTGTTTGACAATATAATATCGAGCATAAGAGACAGCTGTCAAATTGTTTGACAGTATATTAGCGAACAAGGGGACAACTGTCAAACTGTTTGACGATACAATATTGAATATAGAAAGTGGGCGTGAACTATTCTATCATGAGCTATAGATAATATCAGGACCATTCATTTGACAGCTGACATTGTTTGACAATATAATATCGAGCATGAGAGACAGCTGTCAAATTGTTTGACAGTATATTAGCGAACAATGGGGACAACTGTCAAATTGTCTGACGATACAATATCGAATATATGAGCCAAAAATAATATCAGGACCATGCGTTTGACAGCTGTCATTGTTTGACAATATAATAGCGAACATGGGCGGCAGCTGTCAAACTGTTTGACAATATAAAATCGAACAAGGGGGACAGCTGTCAAATTGTCTGACAGTACCATATCGAATATAGCAAGTGGGCGCGAACTATGCGAATATAATGTGTCAAATGCAAAATGACACGTTAATGACATAATATAACAAACTGGGAGTGGCTTTCACTTCTTACAATAACAGTTTGCTGTATAAAAGGGCGTGGTATATTTAACCTTGTTGAACCAAATGGGCCTGATCTATTCACGAACATAACAAATGCGCGTGAACTACTAAAATATATTGGGGCAAATGGGAGCGTACTGTTCAAACATATTTGGGGCAAATGGGCGTGATATAACTGCAGAATATAACAAACTAGGCGTTGCCGGGGTTAATTGGATTTGACCAATCACAGAATATAACAAACTAGGCGTGTCTTACAGTAGTACCGTGTGTAAAGGGGATTGGTGTATTTAATCTTGAACCAAATGGTAGTGACTTATTCGCGAATATTACAAAGGGACGTGACCTATTCAAACATATTGGGGCAAATAGGCGTGGACTATTCAAACATGTTTGGGGCAAATGGGCGTGATATACTGCAGATTATAACAAACTGGGCGTTGCTGGGGTTAATTGGATTTAATCAATCACAGAATATAACAAACTAGGCGTGTCTTACAGTAGTCCCTTGTGTAAAGGGGCGTGGTATATTTAATCTTGAACCAAATCGTCGTGAAATATTCCCGAATATTACAAAGGGGCGTGGACTATTCAAACATATTGGGGCAAATAGGCGTGGACTATTCAAACATGTTTGGGGCAAATGGGCGTGATATACTGCAGATTATAACAAACTGGGCGTTGCTGGGGTTAATTGGATTTAATCAATCACAGAATATAACAAACTAGGCGTGTCTTACAGTAGTCCCTTGTGTAAAGGGGCGTGGTATATTTAATCTTGAACCAAATCGTCGTGGAATATTCCCGAATATTACAAAGGGGCGTGGACTATTCAAACATATTGGGGCAAATAGGCGTGGACTATTCAAACATGTTTGGGGCAAATGGGCGTGATATACTGCAGATTATAACAAACTGGGCGTTGCTGGGGTTAATTGGATTTAATCAATCACAGAATATAACAAACTAGGCGTGTCTTACAGTAGTCCCTTGTGTAAAGGGGCGTGGTATATTTAATCTTGAACCAAATCGTCGTGAAATATTCCCGAATATTACAAAGGGACGTGGACTATTCAAACATATTGGGGCAAATAGGCGTGGACTATTCAAACATATTTGGGACAAATGGGCGTGATATAACAAACTGGGCGTGGTTTACTGTTTCTTTTAACAAGGGCGTGTTTTAAATGGACGGTAACTCACCGACGGAGATCATGGCGTGCGCAGTGGAGACGGGCAACGCCTCGGGACTGAGCTGCGTGAAACAGGAAGTCATCGCGTGCAATCCGCCGGTCTTACAGAACAGACTGACATTCCTGAGCAGGTAAATGGGTATTTCGGAGTCGTGCAGGTCGCAGAACAGGTTCAGGCTCTGGATCTCCTGCTGGGTGAGGTCGTCGAGCTTCGCCTGGATGGTGTGCTTGAACGCGACGTACAGCGGGAAGTTCAGCAGGAAGATCTTGCTGACGAGGATGAGGAGCTTGTCGAGGTCCTGGACCCTAATGGCGGCGGCCTCGTCCGCCTCGGTTTTGGGCTTCTTGTCCTCGGACGTCGGGTCGGCGCCCGGGGGTGAGGACGAGCGCTCGGCCGGCGCCGACTCGCTCAGCGTCTTCAGCTGGCACACCGACAGGTAGACCACGCCCTGGGTGATTATGCTGAAGCGCTCCAGGTTCTTCGGCTCGCGATAGCAACACATGCATTGCCTAAAATTAACATAAAGCATTAAAACGGTTTGAATGTTTAGATGAAATTTGACATTGAAACTAGTTCAGGCTAATTTGGTCTTAACCCTTTACCGCATGAATTTTTGTTTTTTATCCAAAAAATGTATTAGATGAAAACTTTAATTCTATTTTCACGTAAATTATTACGTTAATTTTAAAAAAAAAAATTTAGTGCCAAATATGGAACATCATGCAACAACAAAATATTAGAGTTGTAAATGGTTACATTTATTAGGGTATGTAAGTATAATTAACGTGCCTCGGACTGGACTGACTACTCGGCAACGACCACAGCAATGCACAAGGAAATCGAAAGAAATTACGATGGGAACATGGAATGTAAGGAGCCTCTACCAGATAGGTGCACTAAAAGCCTTAACAAACGAAATGGAGAGATACAAACTCGACATAGTGGCACTATAGGAGACCAACTGGAGCGATAGCGGCATCATGGATATAGGAAAATATAGGATATGTAAAAGCAGTAATAATGGGAAGGCGCACAAGTTAGGAACAGGCTTCATACTCAAGAAAAGTGTAGGGAAGGATATTATGGACTTCCAAGCAGTAGATGACAGACTCTGCATGATCCGAATAAGAAGTAAGCTCTTCAATCTGACAATAATTAACGTACATGCACCGAGCGAAGAGAAAACAGACGACGAAAAAGAGATCTTCTACGCAAAACTAGAAAGGCTATTCGATTCGACACACAACAACGACATAAAGATGATCTTGGGGGATTTCAATGCTAAGATAGGGAAAGAAGACGTATACAGACCCACGATTGGAAAACACAGCCTACACGAAAATTCTAACGACAATGGACAGAGACTAGTGGACCTAGCATCATCTAGAAACCTTGTAATCAGCAGTACGCTATTCCCACATAAAGACATCCACAAGATGACATGGAGATCACCAGACGGAAGGACACTCAATCAAATAGACCATGTCTTAATAAACACAAGATTTATGTCCAGCATACAGGACGTCGGAAGCTGCAAAGGGGCAGACTGCAACTCGGACCATTACCTGGTGAGGATTAAATTAAAACAAAGGCTAGCCAACTCGAAAAAGCCAGCAAACAGCGGAATAGAAAAATGGGATGTGGAAAAACTGAACTTAACCAGGGTAAGGCAACGATACGAAGAAAAGATCGCCGAAAAACTAGGAGTGTTGACGGAAAATCATAGTATTGAAGAACAATGGACGGAAATTGCAAAGGGGATTAAGGAATCGGCAGAGGAGGCTCTCGGGAAAGTCCATAGGAAAAAACGAAACCAATGGTACGATGAAGAGTGTGAAGAAGCACGCGAGAAACAACAGAAAGCTAGGGCAGAGAATTTGCAGAGACCCACGAGAGCCAAACAAGCTGAATACAACAAGCAAAGAAAGGAAGCATCCAAATTATTTCGGAAGAAGAAACGGGCCCATTTTAACGACCAGGTGGCACAGATAGGACACCACCAAGAGAAACACAAAATTAGAGAATGCTACAAGATAGTGAACAACCTGCGAAATGGATTTCAGCCCAGAGCAACAATAATCAACAGTAAAGAGGACACCTTACTGGCTGAAGAAAGTAAAGTGGTAGGTAGATGGGCGGAATATTTTAACGAACTCCTGAATACCTCACTACGAGTGGAATTAACCGGACAAACAGCTGAAGACGACCCAATTCACACACCAGAAGTAAGAGATCTGAGAGAAGATAACGAACCATCACAAAGAGAAATAAGCGAGGCGATAAAGGCACTAAAGAACCACAAAGCACCGGGACCGGACATGATACCATCTGAAATGATCAAAATGGAAGGAGACGCTCTGAACTGTGCTTTACACCAGCTGATAGGAAGAATCTGGAGGACAGAAGAGGTACCCGAGGAATGGCGGGAGGGGAAGATATGCCCTATCTATAAGAAAGGAAACAAACTGGAGTGCAAGAACTATCGTGGTATAACTCTTCTTAACACGGCCTACAAGGTGCTGTCATGGATAATCGGACGAAGACTCCAACCGTACGCAGAGAGCATTATAGGACAGTATCAGACAGGTTTCCGGAAAGGAAAGTCGACGACTGACCAAATGTTTACACTCAGACAAATACTAGAAAAGACATGGGAAATGAACATCAGCACATACCAGGTCTTCGTAGACTTTAAACAAGCGTATGATACTATCGATAGAAGAACTCTCATGAAGACAATGGAAGAATTCGAGATACCACAAAAGATCATTTACCAATTTGTAAATTGTACGTTAAAAAAGACTTGGAACCAAGTCGGTATCCAAAAAACGACATCGCACAAGTTTGAAACCATTACAGGTCTGAGACAAGGAGACAGTCTATCACCCATATTATTTAACATCGCGCTCGAAAAAGCTATAAGGAAAGCTCAGATAGAATGCAACGGTACCATCTACAATAAATCCACGCAACTTTTGGGCTATGCTGACGACCTAAACATCATCGGTAGATCGCTAACGGCAATGAAAGATGCTTACGGTAAAATGGAGAAGAGAGCCAAGGAGATAGGTCTGTCAATAAACAAGGATAAAACAAAAGTAATGATGGTAAGACCGGGAGCGCCAGTACACGCAGTAAATAATCTGGATATGGGAGAGTACACTGTAGAAGTCGTCAACAACTTTAAATATCTGGGATCAACCGTCACGGATCAGAACGACGAAGGGGTGGAAGTACAACATAGAATCATGCAAGCCAACAGGGCATACTTCACTCTTAAATCCATCCTTAACTCGAAGCTAGCTAGCAGACAAACGAAGTGTAATATATATAAAGCAATCATACGACCCATCCTCACATATGGAAGCGAAGCATGGACGCTGACCCAGAAATCGGAAAAGATGCTGGAGATTTTTGAGCGAAAGATCCTGAGGAAAATTTATGGGGCAATTAACAGCGAAGAGGGCTGGAGAATTAGGATGAACTTCGAACTATATCAGTTATACAAAAGCCCAGATGTGGTATCCCACATAAAACTAAGCAGGCTAAGATGGGCGGGACATGTGTGCCGGATGGCTCCAACAGCAGTGCCGAGACAAATACTCAGAGTGCCGGAAGGTAGAAGGAAAGCGTGCAGGCCAAGGGCGAGATGGGAGGAAAGTGTGAAAAGGGATGCGAGAGAGATGCTGGGGGTGCGGAACTGGCGGGCGGCGGCAGAGGAAAGGGAACGCTGGAGACAACGTTTGGTGGAGGCCAGGGCTCGCTTCGGGCTGTAGCGCCATTGGAGAGGGGAAGTATAATTAGAGTAAAACTATTTCAGTATTTTCAGGGTACAATAAACTTTATTCAGTATGAAACCGTGAATAACAGTCTTTATTAAGACACAGAGGTATTGTGCATTTTGTGCAAATTATATGTTTTTCCTGTACAGCCTGGATATTTGCATCTTGACCTATTTCTTTCATCCCAGTAGGGAAAATGGTCAAACCCATCTTTGCGGATATCTACTTGGGGTATTTCTTTAGTCGGTCCCTTTTTTTCGTTTATTTTCGTACATTTGTTGAAGGCTACTACTACTTGATGGTCTTCCTACTTTGCTTTGTCTAGCTGATTTTCCTGCCTTGCATAGAGCATCTGCTATCGCCAGTTTGGTATCCAAAAGAGGCATTTCAAATTTCTTAGCTCTTCTGGCTAGTAACCAACAGTTCACGACAGTCATATCAATAAAATGAAAAAATATTCTCAAATAATATTTCTTGGACCTGATTTTTATGCGGTAAAATCCTAACATCAAATCAAGAAGATGACACTGATGAATCAAGAGGACACTGTTAGGGCAATATATCATTTTATGGACATTTTCTTGTTTAAAATATCTTCTGTTTTCTCCTTTTGGTTCACTTCCAGCATATGTTGACATTGTAGTAACGATTTTATTATCAAACCAGGATACTACACTGACTACATTGTCTATATTGGCCATTTTTTCTACCATATGACCTCTGCCTCTATTCTTCATTTCTTTTTCCGTTGGCGTTGCAGCTCCTGGAACACGTAGAATACCTTTGTTAGTCAAATATATCATAAGGGGTATGCTGGCGAACCAATTATCAAAAAACAACTTGTAATGTTGATGTTTTGGTATCGAATGTGCTAATTTGACAACCACGTTACTGCTCATAGTAAGGTTTGGTGTTCCTGGAGGTACAGTATTGCTTTGGGAACCAGCATATAGATCAAAGTCATAGCTGAATCCCGAAATACCACTCAGAACAAAGTTTTTGAAGCCCCACTTATGTGGTTTTTTGGATTATATTGCTTTAGTTGATTTTTGTTCACAGCAAGAAATTCTTTTTTGGGAACCATTAGCAGTTCTCTAATCTGATTCGGAACGGGTCTGATCTTGAATAATCTGTCATGACCAGGCTGATCTTTTTCAATCATGTTATCATTGTTATTGAAGTGCAAAAAACGTTTTATTTCTTCGAACCTGTTACAGGTCATTACGTCGCTTACTGCTTGATGACCAATATTGATATTCCAATAATGTCTTGTAGAAGGAAGCTGAATTATTGACATGTAAATAGTAATTCCTATGAATTGTTCAATTTCGTAACTTTTTATGTTAGCTGGTTTGTTGCACTGAGTATAAATTTGTCTGTTCAGTAATATGCTCTATAAGACTATCAGGAAAGAGAAACTTGAAAAATTGGACTGGAGTTTCTAATTGTGTAACTGAAGAAGGTAGATCTTCAGAACCAGTAAATTTTGTTTCATTTTCAGATTTCCTTAGATTGCCTTCTACCCAATTATGAGGTTTCTTCGTCTTGCTTCTTAGTATTTTAGACAAAGGGATATCATCATCAGAGGAATCTGAAGTTGTTGCAGGAATCACAATTTCCTCGGCATCGTTTCGCAATTTTTTAGGCTCCTCAAAGTCACTATCTGGAACCAGTATCGTCTGGTTTATGACGTCTTCATCGGACAGATCTGACACTTCACTGGCAATACTATCCGGTATTCGGACGGCACCCATTTTACCGTAAACTAGTTTTGTATCCATATCTACAAGAAACACCAATGCATCGTATGATAGTCCATAACTTCATAGTGTACCACATATGGGACAATCCCTTTTTGAATTTTTAGAGACTTTCAGTAATCATAACGTATAGTACTTACCTCAGTATATATCTAATATCACTATAGAATGAATTATATTTTTTTTCGCGAACAAATCGTTTTCAGTACGAAAAACAACCTCAAACTTGAAACAACTGAGCACGTGGCTTGAAATTCGACAACAAACCAAACGGTTGTCCAAACGTCAAGGCAATACCGCATATATCGCACGCAGTATTTATATGTGCCAGATATGAGCAGCTATGCAATTAGGACTAAAATTGAGTTAAAACGCCAAATAAAATATTTTTTTGCTTTGTTCTATTTATGGCACATGATGCGGTAAAGGGTTAATTTGACAAAGATTGAACTAGTTCATTCTAAATTTGTACTAGTTCAGTCTAAATTTGTCATTCATTTGACGAAGTTTGAACTAGTACAGTCTGCATTTGGCCTTAATTTGACAGCCTGAACTAGTTAAATCTAAATTTGGTTCAGTCTAAATTTGAACTAGTTTAATCTAAACTTGAACTAGTTCATTCTAAATTTGAACTAGTTTAGTCTAAATTTCAACTAGTTTAGTCTAAATTTGAACTAGTTCTGTCTAAATTTCCACTAGTTCAGTCTAAATTTGTACTAGTTCAGTCTAAATTTGTACTAGATCAGTCTAAATTTGAACAAGTTCTGTCTAAATTTCAACTAGTTTAGTCTAAATTTGAACTAGTTCTGTCTAAATTTCAACTAGTTCAGTCTAAATTTGAACTAGTTCTGTCTAAATTTGAACTAGTTGAGTCTAAATTTGAACTAGTTGAGTCTAAATTTGAACTAGTTGAGTCTAAATATGAACTAGTTTAGTCTAAATTTGAACTAGTTGAGCCTAAATTTGAACTAGTTGAGTCTAAATTTGAACTAGTTCTGTCTAAATTTCAACTAGTTCAGTCTAAATTTGTACTAGCTCAGTCTAAATTTAAACTAGTTTAGTCTAAACTTGAACTAGTTCAGTCTAAATTTGTACTAGTTCAGTCTAAATTTGAACTAGTTCAGTCTAAATTTGTACTAGTTCAGTCTAAATTTGAACAAGTTCTGTCTAAATTTCAACTAGTTTAGTCTAAATTTGAACTAGTTCTGTCTAAATTTCCACTAGTTCAGTCTAAATTTGTACTAGTTCAGTCTAAATTTCAACTAGTTTAGACTAAATTTGAACTAGTTCAGTCTAAATTTGTACTAGTTCAGTCTAAATTTGAACTAGTTCAGTCTAAATTTGTACTAGTTCAGTCTAAATTTGAACAAGTTCTGTCTAAATTTCAACTAGTTTACTCTAAATTTGAACTAGTTCAGTCTAAATTTCAACTAGTTCAGTCTAAATTTGAACTAGTTCTGTGTAAATTTGAACTAGTTGAGTCTAAATTTGAACTAGTTGAGTCTAAATTTGAACTAGTTGAGTCTAAATATGAACTAGTTTAGTCTAACTTTGAACTAGTTGAGTCTAAATTTGAACTAGTTGAGTCTAAATTTGAACTAGTTCAGTCTAAATTTGAACTAGTTCAGTCAAAATTTGAACTAGTTCAGTCTAAATTTGTACTAGTTCAGACTAAATTTTAACTATTTCAGTCTGAATTTGAACTACTTCCGTCTAAATTTGAACTAGTTCAGTCTAAATTTGAACTAGTTGAGTCTAAATTTGAACTAGTTCAGTATAAATTTCAACTAGATCAGTCAAAATTTGAACTAGTTCAGTCTAAATTTCAACTAGTTCAGTCTAAATTTGAACTAGTTCTGTCTAAATTTGAACTAGTTGAGTCTAAATTTGAACTAGTTGAGTCTAAATTTCAACTAGTTCAGTCTAAATTTGAACTAGTTGAGTCTAAATTTGAACCAGTTAAGTTTAAATTTCAACTAGTTTAGTCTAAATTTCAACTAGTTCAGTCTAAATTTGAACTAGTTGAATCTAAATTTGAACTAGTTCAGTCTAAATTTCAACTAGTTTAGTCTAAATTTGAACTAGTTCAGTCTAAATTTCAACTAGTTTAGTCTAAATTTGAACTAGTTCAGTCTAAATTTCAACTAGTTTAGTCTAAATTTGAACTAGTTCTGTCTAAATTTCAACTAGTTTAGTCTAAATCTGAACTAGTTCAGTCTAAATTTGAACTATTTCAGTCTAAATTTGAACTAGTTCAGTCTAAATTTCAACTAGTTTAGTCTAAATTTGAACTAGTTCAGTCTAAATTTTAACTATTTCAGTCTAAATTTGAACTAGTTCTGTCTAAATTTCAACTAGTTTAGTCTAAATCTGAACTAGTTCAGTCTAAATTTTAATTATTTCAGTCTAAATTTGAACTAGTTCAGTCTAAATTTCCACTAGTTTAGACTAAATTTGAACTAGTTCAGTCCACATTCGAACTAGTTGTCTAAATTTCGACTTGTTTAGTCTAAATTTGATCTAGTTCAGTCTAAATTTGTACTAGTTCAGTCTAAATTTCAACTAGTTTAGTCTAAATTTGAACTAGTTCAGTCTAAATTTGTACTAGTTCAGTCTAAATTTGAACTAGTTCTGTCTAAATTTCAACTAGTTTAGTCTAAATCTGAACAAGTTCAGTCTAAATTTTAACTATTTCAGTCTAAATTTGAACTAGTTGAGTCTAAATTTGAACTAGTTCAGTATAAATTTCAACTAGATCAGTCTAAATTTGAACTAGTTCAGTCTAAATTTCAACTAGTTTAGTCTAAATTTGTACTAGTTCAGTCTAAATTTGAACAAGTTCTGTCTAAATTTCAACTAGTTTACTCTAAATTTGAACTAGTTCAGTCTAAATTTCAACTAGTTCAGTCTAAATTTGAACTAGTTCTGTCTAAATTTGAACTAGTTGAGTCTAAATTTGAACTAGTTGAGTCTAAATTTGAACTAGTTGAGTCTAAATATGAACTAGTTTAGTCTAACTTTGAACTAGTTGAGTCTAAATTTGAACTAGTTGAGTCTAAATTTGAACTAGTTCAGTCTAAATTTGAACTAGTTCTGTCAAAATTTGAACTAGTTCAGTCTAAATTTGTACTAGTTCAGACTAAATTTTAACTATTTCAGTCTGAATTTGAACTACTTCCGTCTAAATTTGAACTAGTTCAGTCTAAATTTGAACTAATTGAGTCTAAATTTGAACTAGTTCAGTATAAATTTCAACTAGATCAGTCAAAATTTGAACTAGTTCAGTCTAAATTTCAACTAGTTCAGTCTAAATTTGAACTAGTTCTGTCTAAATTTGAACTAGTTGAGTCTAAATTTGAACTAGTTGAGTCTAAATTTCAACTAGTTCAGTCTAAATTTGAACTAGTTGAGTCTAAATTTGAACCAGTTAAGTCTAAATTTCAACTAGTTTAGTCTAAATTTCAACTAGTTCAGTCTAAATTTGAACTAGTTGAATCTAAATTTGAACTAGTTCAGTCTAAATTTCAACTAGTTTAGTCTAAATTTGAACTAGTTCAGTCTAAATTTCAACTAGTTTAGTCTAAATTTGAACTAGTTCAGTCTAAATTTCAACTAGTTTAGTCTAAATTTGAACTAGTTCTGTCTAAATTTCAACTAGTTTAGTCTAAATCTGAACTAGTTCAGTCTAAATTTTAATTATTTCAGTCTAAATTTGAACTAGTTCAGTCTAAATTTCCACTAGTTTAGACTAAATTTGAACTAGTTCAGTCCACATTCGAACTAGTTGTCTAAATTTCAACTTGTTTAGTCTAAATTTGATCTAGTTCAGTCTAAATTTGTACTAGTTCAGTCTAAATTTCAACTAGTTTAGTCTAAATTTGAACTAGTTCAGTCTAAATTTGTACTAGTTCAGTCTAAATTTGAACTAGTTCTGTCTAAATTTCAACTAGTTTAGTCTAAATCTGAACAAGTTCAGTCTAAATTTTAACTATTTCAGTCTAAATTTGAACTAGTTCAGTCTAAATTTCAACTAGTTTAGTCTAAATTTGAACTAGTTCAGTCTGAATTTATACTAGTTCAGTCTAAATTTGAACTAGTCCAGTCTAAATTTTAACTATTTTAGTCTAAATTTGAACTAGTTCAGTCTAAATTTCAACTAGTTTAGTCTAAATTTCAACTAGTTTAGTCTAAATTTCAACTAGTTCAGTCTAAATTTATACTAGTTCAGTCTAAATTTGAACTAGTCCAGTCTAAATTTTAACTATTTCAGTCTAAATTTGAACTAGTTCTGTTTAAATTTCAACTAGTTTAGTCTAAATTTGAACTAGTTCTGTTTAAATTTCAACTAATTTAGCCTAAATTTGAACTAGTTCAGTCTAAATTTGAACTAGTTGAGTATAAATTTGAACTAGTTGAGTCTAAATTTGAACTAGTTCAGTCTAAATTTCAACTAGTTTAGACTAAATTTGACCTAGTTCAGTCCAAATTTGAACTAGTTCCGTCTAAATTTGAACTAGTTTACTCTACATATGACATAGTTGAATGTGTTTAATTAGGAAATGTTACCTGGCCGGCCATGTTTGCACGTAGAGGAGCAAGATTCCGATGTCTTGTTTACTCAGCTCGGGCAGTTCACTGGATTCCCTAGATACCTTGCTTTCGTCTGTAAAAAAAAAACAAAGTGAATTAAAGAATGATCTTCGAGAGTTCCTCAGAAGCACAGAAGCTAGCCAGCGCACCAGAAACTGCCAAAATTCAAATAGTTAGCTAAAGCGGCAGTTTTGTTAAATCAAATGGCAATTGACTGAAGAACACGAATATAAACAGAAACACCAAAGGTATAGAGAAGTTGGTACCATAGAGACAAGAACTGGAATGCAGATCTTTCATGTAATAAGTCATATCCGTTGCATAAAATACAGAGTTGTGGACCAAATACTTACTTGGGGGAACACAATATTCGCCGCCAAGACTAGACAAGCTTAGAATAGACAAGTCTGCATGGACTGAGCAAACAAGAGTAGATTGTACAGAGAGGTCTTAGAAGGACTCTCCCCAGTCGTTCTACTTCATTGCTGAAGTGTCGTGACCTCTCGCGCATAATTGTGGAACGCATCGTCACACTTATATGCGGGACCTTCAGTTTATCGCCGGTTCCGAACGGCACTATTTGAGAGGTTCTCTTGGCAGAATTACTCGTGGTAGTTTGCCATTGCTTTCCACGTGATGGCCACAGCATAGTTCCGTGAAAAATTTCACTGTTTGGGGATCGAACCCGGGATCTCAGGCGTAGAAAGCGGATGCGTTCTCCACTACACCACTGTGACCACTGTTAGAAGGACAAGACTAGATAAATATGACAGAAATAATGAGGCAGACGTTAACCCCTTGACATACGAATAAAATGCGCGTTGATGTGTCCATATACATGTGATCTTATCACATATATTTATTTATTAACCTACTGGCATATAGAAACCACATACAAAAAAAATATAAATTTAAAAATATAAATACAAAAATATCACAAAACACAAAATAAACTCCAATTTCCTTTATAATACTCTTCTCTGTTACCAGTTTGCTCTTTCCATCTTTTTATCCATCTCAGCAGTTTCAGACCCTTTCCACTATCATTCATACATTCCTCCCATTTCTTTCCTTCCCACCTCTCTCCCTCATTCCATTCACCCCTTGTACACTCATCCATCCAATGCTCCCAAGTATCCTTTGCTGTCCCACAAACACTACACTTTCTATGCTCCTCACTCATCCAGTATCTTCTTCCACACTCCTCACATCCACACCTATACCTTGCTAACATGACTTATGCCTCGTCCTCTTGATTTACACTTAAATAGGTTGGTAACCGTCCATGTACCTGTATCTTTATGTACCCTTTATGAAAATTACTACTTTCTATTTAGCTTTGCCACTCCTGTAGGTCCACTTCTTGCAAACGTTCTACCAACCTTCCGGCCCACCCTGCCCTTTCCTGCTATATCGTTTCGAGCCCCTCACCAGATATACCACCTCTTTCATACAATTTCCTCTTATTCTTACCCCAGTCACTCCCTTTCATACCGCCTATCCCACTCGATTTACTATTCTAAAAAACTCTTTTATTAACCTTTCATCTCCCATTTCACTCACCTTATATTCATACCTTATGACCTTTCTTGCAGCCAAGACTGCCACCTTGCACGCATTCACCTCCTGGAGGACAATGTAACTAGGTGTCGACCTATCAAGCTTCAGGATTTTTTTGAAAAACTTTAACTGGACTCCCTCTATCCTCTCCTCCTCTCTCGTCCCCCAGACTTCTGAGCCATACAATAAAATGCTTCTCGCACACACCTTCCACACCGTCTCAGCCACCCTGAAGTTTCCTTCGAATTTATTTCTCCATTCATTCCAGACTCACCCAGCTGCCACCCATGCTTTCTTCGCTACATACTCCACATGTTCTCTATTGCTACCTCCATTTCCAAATACATACCCCAGATAAACCTTTAAACCCTTAAACCTTTGCACCTCCTCCATTTCCCTCCCTCTCCATTCAAACCCCTCTTTCTTGAACTTCCCACCTCTTTTGAACCGCATCCATTTAGTTTTTCCCACATTCACACTCAAATCTCTTCTTTCAAAAAACCCTCTCACCCTTTCAATTACCTCTCTCAATTCCCCAGCTGTCTTGGCAAATACAACTACATCATCAGCGTATGCTAAACTCCACACCTTTGTTCTCCCTACCACCACTCCTCCAGCTTGTCCGTCTGCCAAAACTCTTTCCAAATCAGCCACATAGAGATTGAAAAGTGTGGGGCTCAGTGGACATCCCTGCCTCGGGCACTTTTTTATCTCGAAATATTCCGTTACACACTCATTCACCCTGATCTTACACACCGTTTACATTTCCTCACATTCCTCCTCACCCTCTCCGAAATACCCTTTTTAACCAAACTTTCATGCAATCTCCCTCTATCTACGGAATCATACGCTGCTTTCAGGTCGATAAAAAGAGCAAACAGGCTCCCAGATCTAATTTCCTGATCAATTATAAATCTAAGTGTTATGAGTTGTTTGACTGTGCCTCTTCCCTCTCTGAATCCTGCTTGCACCTCTGGTATTAACTGCTTTTCCTCTGCCTCTTTTCTCAACCGCCCTTCTAGAATCTTGGCGAACATTTTGTAGGAAGAGTTCATCAGCATGATCCCCCTGTAATTCTCCACCCTTTCCTTGTCCCCATTTTTGTGGATTGGCTGTATTATCCCCTCTTTCCAGCTCTCTGGGATACCCTTTGTCCCTTTCTATATCTTGTTGAACTCCTCCGTAAGCTTGTCGATGCATTTATCTGGTACTAACTTCCACGCTTTATTTCCAACTCCGTCCGGTCCCGCCGCTTTCTTCTGCTTTGAGGCTGCAATTACCTGGTGTACTTCCCTGGCAGTAATTTCATCTTCACCTACTTCTTCAACAGTCTGTTCCCTTCTAACACTGTCTTTCCCTCGATCCACCGTTATCTCCACTCCTTCCAATAGAACCATATAGTGCCTTAACCAGGTTTCCTTAGGTATACTGTCTGGAATTCGCTCCTTCCTCCCGCTCTTCTCCTTTAAATATTTCCACAGCTGCGCTTCAGTTTTAATCTCCAGTATTCGTTGTCGCTCTCTTCTCTCACACATTTCTTTTTTTCTCCTCTCCAGGTTTCGTAAGTCCGCTCTCGTACTTAACCACAGTTCCTTGTCAACGGTACCCTCTCTCCACCTTCTCGTCACCTCTCTATATTTTTGTTTCTCCCTTATGAATTCCTTATCCGCCCATAATCTTTCCACTGTTCCTTCTGTGACTTTCCTCCTGACCATTGCTGTTTCCATTTCATCGGTTATCATATCTATATCTTTTAAATTATCCCAGTCTATTGCCTCCATTCTTAATTTAAACAGCTCCCCGTTGCACCGCTATCCCACCTGGTAACCCATTTTTCTTTCCTGGCCCCCTCTTCTACCTGCTGCTTTAACGTGATCAATATTGACATATGGTCAGATTCACCTTTCACTCCGATCTCCATCTCTCTAATTTCTTGCCTCGCGGAGTCGTTAACAACTGCAATGTCTATCACCGATAAATGTATACTGTCCCTCCCAGTCCCCTTCCACACACCCGTTCAAGACATCCCATTGACTTTCCCTTACCCACTCTGCCCATTCTTTTCCTTCCGCATTCCTCGTTTTATCCTTAGATTTCCTTCGTAGTACTTTACCAGCTCTATCCACCGTGTTGAACTACTCCTCTCCTATCCTCACATTCCAATCACCTTCTAGCAGGAAGTTTGTCGATGCCGTACCTTCTATATTACAACTTATGCACTCTTTAATTCTTTCCAGCCCCTTATTGTTATACACCGTGGCTATCTGCCACCAGCCTCCCTTCAGCTCTAAATCCCTGAAAACTATACCCTCCACCTCTTGTTGTAATCTCTCCGCTTCCCTGATACCACACTTGATCCCTGTTACTATCACATATACTATCACATATACATGATGTCTTAGAGACGTCATTGTATGTCAAGGGGTTAATAGACAGACAATACTAGACAGGCAAGACAAGATAAGGTCTTGTCTGTCTACTCTTGTGTGTCTAATCTAATCTAGTTTCATCTGTCTGGTTTTGCTTCTCTAAACTGTCTAGTGTTGTTTGTCTAGTCTTGTCTGTCTAGTCTTGTTTGTTTAGTATCTGCTGACACTGGACCTCGGCATTTGAAACCGGAGAAAGCTTCCGACCTTCAGGAGAGGACCGCGAACGTCAATCGTGGACATGACGTTCGCATCGCAGGGACTGATGGGAGGAGTCGGGAATTCGCAGGTGAGGGACGATTGGGAGTCGCTGAGCGACCACCAATGCGTTTCCTTTCACCTGGACAGCAACGCTATCGAGGGGCAGTCGCGCGAGCAGCGTGCTCGTTGGATAATTGGGAGAGCTGACCGGGAAGCTATTGCTCGGAGATGACTCAAGGATTTGCACCGCACGGGCTGGCCATGGAGGATTTTACCAGAAAGGGTGGTTGACCGGTGCAGGGCTGGCGTCCCTCAAAGACGGCTATCCTCAGATAAATTAGTTCTGCGGTCGAATCCGGTTTATTGGGGGACACCAGAAGTGGCGCAAGCGAGACGCGTGGCGGTGGCGTCTAGGCGTCAACTTCAAAGGGCGCGGCGTACAGGGGAGCCGTGTGAGGCTGCGGAGAAGCGGGCGAATCAGGAAAGCGGTGATTTTCGACACGTGATTTCGCGGAGCAAGTCCTAGCGGTAACAGCAGCTCTTCCTCCTGGTCGACCGCAATCCGTGGGACTTGCCGTACCGCAACGTCACCGGTCGCTTCGAGCACCGAGGTACGGACGCGTGCGTGACGGGTTTCCCAGTCAAGGCGTGAGGGATGGTCGTGGGGCGGTACGTTGGGGTAGCATCCTTCACCGTGGAGGAGGTCCGAAGAGTGGTAGCCTCACTGCCCGCGAAAAAGGCACCCGGCCCAAACGGGCTGAATAAAGAGCTGTTCCGCCTGGCAATAGAGGGGGACCTAGAAGGAATTGCTGACGTCTGCAACATATGTCTGGAAGAGGGTGTGTTTCATATGTGTTGGAAGCATTGTGTGGCTCTTATTCCAAAGCCGAGAATCCCTAGACGTCTGGTGCGTAACACCGATCTGTTTGCTGGACGGCGGGGCAAAAGTGCTGGAAAGGTTGTTCCTATGGCGGCTATAAGCCGTTATAGAGCAATTGGGCGGACTCACCCCTCGCTCCCACCCGTCACGCACGCGTCCGGACCTCGGTGCTCGAATCGACCAGTGGCGATCCGGTACGCCCTCCGTATGGCCCTCGATGGCGTTACTTTCGTAAGGGGGTTGGAATCCGTCCCAACGTCGGGCTGGGACCCAATGATTATATCATTCGATTATATTATCCGAATGTGGCAGTGCTCCGTGTAGCGGAGGGGGCCAACAGCGGACCGTACCATACCAAGGGGCATTGTGTGGTCGTCAGCTTTGACGTCGCCAATGCCTGCAACATGGTACAATGGTGGTTCGTTCTAGCCCTAGCAGGGTGGGTCGCACCGGAGACATTGTTGAGGTGTACTGCCGATTACCTGTGCGACAGGACCATTATGTACCGCGAGGGGGAAGACTGGCGCGAGCGGGCGTCGTCTGCCGAGGTTCCGTAAGGATCGGTTTTAGGACCATTCTTGTGGAATGTCGCCTATGAAGGCCTACTGCGGACGCCGAGTGCACCGCCTGTGCGCCCTGTGGTAGTGGGTATTGTGGCGTATGCGGACGACCTGGCACTTGTCTTCACCGATAGGTGCTGGGATATGCTGCGTCACAGGGTCAGGCGCGCGTGGGAACTCGTCTGGGGGTGGATGGAAACGGCGGACCTGCAAAACACAGGCGACCCTGCACCTCTGTTAAGTTGGCAGAACCATCGCGGAAAAAAGATCGTTTTGGTTCTGCCAACTTAACAGAGGTCGGCCCTGCTCTCCATCAGGAGGTCAGGGAGAGACGATCTTGAGGACGAAATTTTGGGAGAGGATACCGGTCGAATAGTCGATCCGGTACCTCGGTGTAATCCTCCAGGCGGGTCAGAGGAGATTACACGTGTGCCACGCCGGCGGCAACGCGGTACGCCCGTCTCATGCCGAGAGCCACCGGGCCTGGGGAGGGTAGGAGGAGGCCACTGGCACACAGATACGCGGCACCGGTGTGGGCAGCGGCGGTGAGGGATAACGCCCGTAACAGGGTTTACCGTTCAGTCAGCAGTGACAACGTGCAGGTTATATCGCGGATTCCTCCACGTTATGACCTCCATGTTATGGAGCGCGCGACGGTGAGGGACGCGGGAACATCTGGTGGGAACCGCGGGGAGGCAAGGAGAACTGCTCGGGAGCAACTCCTTGCCTACTGACAGGAAAGGCGGCCACGCGGCGGGAACGGCGCTTGGACTCATCGCTTCATCTCAAATTTAAGGCTGTAAATGGAACGAGGGCTGGATGAGGTGGGTTCATAGTTCTTCGCCCAATTTCTTACCGGACACGGGACCTTCGGAGCGTATCTCCACAGGATTAGGAAAGCCGCAGGTGGCAGGTGCATATCTTGTTGACAAGAAGTGCGCGACGACGCGGAGCACACTCTCGTTGCGTGTCCACGTTGGAGGAGGGAGCAAGGGGAAGTCACGGTCGAAGCCTTACCTCCCCCATCCACAGAAAGTGACTAGTGGTTCTGGATGTGTATTCCGCTCGCCGTTCTGTTTGTCCTTTTCCTTCTTGCTGGGTATGTCACCAGTCACGGTTTCTGTTGCCCTGCAGTCCTTTCGTCTTTAGCATTATCTTTGGTCATTGCTCTTGCATCTAAGGGTTTTTTTGTTCTAGTCCAATAGACCTTTTCACGGTTAGTTAAGCGCTTGCGCATCCGCCAAGTTTGAAAGGCGGGAATATGAAAGTTTCGGGCACATAGTTAGTTATACGTCAAAAAGTTCGGGCACTTTTTGACGTATAACATGACGGAAATTGACACACAAAAATTTCAACTATGTAAAGGTCTAATGCCAGATGACAGGTCGGTCAAGAAGGTACACAGAGGAAACCCAGGTGGCAGAAGGTGCAAAGTGAGACCACGGAAACGATGGCTGGATGATGTAGAGGATGACTTACGAAAGACGGGAGTCAGAAGATGGAGGAAACGAGCTGAAGATCGCCAGGATTGGGCTACGATCGTCAGAAAGGCCAAGGCCCTTCATGGGCTGTAGCGCCGAGGAGTAAGTAAGTATGTAAAGGTCTATTGTCTCTCTCCAGTGTCCATCTGGGGTATTCAAATATTGTGTGCTCCCAGACTAGACGCATAGATCATCCGCCGCCCTCCTGATATTATACAGATTCTGCCTTGATACAACCATAGCCACTCAATGCTAGTAATTTACTTCCCCGTGCTTTCTTGTTACCCATGGATCTACTTCTGGGATCAAGAGTCGCGTCGACTTCTCTTTGGTTGAGCTGGTTCAGCACTTACTTTGCCTTCTTCCTCTGTTCGTCTTTGTTTATTCCGACATCACTTCTTCTTGACTTATACAGTTTGCTCTTTCTTCAACAAGGCACTTTGAGCATCAGCTTGCTTCAACAAGGCCCTATGGGTCGATATACCTCCAATCAGAAGGGCAGCTGAAAAATCACCTGAAAAACCTATATGCAGCTGTAACGCGCAACGCCATTTTTCATTGAATAGAGGCTAGTTTTTGTCGGAGGTTTGCTTCTTGCATTGCCCGCTCCCTTGCTGGCGCGCCATATAGCAAGGCAGCGTCCTTTTGTTGCTTTTTGGTCCACCTGCGCCTGGCATAAGCTTAGCAAGGATGAGGCCGCTGAAGATTTGAATGCCTTCGCGGCAGCAAGTGTGATATGTTTTCGAGAGGAGAGGTTTCTGTCGTTAGTTGTAGATTGTAGTATTGGTGGTGATGACTTGTACTGGAACCTTCGTAGATCTATTGTACCCCACCCTCTTCCTTTAAACGTTGGTATACTTACTCATTTAGAGCGCCTTCTCTAGTCCTGATTCCTTTAGGAATTTCAGGATCTGGGTGGGATACAAGAAATGAGAGACAAGTATGTAAAGAGAGGTCTCCTATTCCCATGAACCTATGAATACTATGATCTTCAGTCATTCATTCATTCAGGTTTACATTCACCTAAAGTCACAGTGTGGTGTGCAATTTGCTCAGCTGGGATTGTTGTTCCCTGGTTTTTTGATGAAAATTAGGTAAATGAGGAAACGGCAGTGAATTCTGACCAGGATGTGAACATATTGGAGGAATTTTTCTTTCCACGACTTGATGAATTAGACCAGCGTTTCTCAAAGTGGGCGATATCGCCCCCCAGTGGGCGATGACATCGTTTTGGGGGTCGCTAGGTAGGCAGGGGGGGTTCAAAGGGTAGTGCATGCGCAACCGCACGACAATCGCACAGGAAGAGATTGTAGCATAGCCTCTCCTACCCAAGTCCGACTCTCACCTCCACGTGGTGAACCCTGGTAACCTGAGCAACCAAGCTGGAGATGCGGTAACCAACCCGTATGGAAAGCGCGGTCAGGGCCAACGAGAGCGGGTGAAATGGTCCTCCGAAAAGGGGGTTTTGCGATGGGCCAACAACTCATCCATAGAAAAAAAAAAGAAACCGTTACGAAACCACCAAACGTGCCTCGGACTGGACTGACTACTCGGCAACGACCACAGCAATGCACAAGGAAAGCGAAAGAAATTACGATGGGAACATGGAATGTAAGGAGCCTCTACCAGATAGGTGCACTAAAAGCCTTAACAAACGAAATGGAGAGATACAAACTCGACATAGTGGCACTACAGGAGACCAACTGGAACGATAGCGGCATCATGGATATAGGAAAATATAGGATATGTAAAAGCAGTAATAATGGGAAGGCGCACAAGTTAGGAACAGGCTTCATACTCAAGAAAAGTGTAAGGAAGGATATTATGGACTTCCAAGCAGTAGATGACAGACTCTGCATGATCCGAATAAGAATGAAGCTCTTCAATCTGACAATAATTAACGTACATGCACCGAGCGAAGAGAAAACAGACGACGAAAAAGGCTATTCGATTCGACACACAACAACGACGTAAAGATGATCTTGGGGGATTTCAATGCTAAGATAGGGAAAGAAGACGTATACAGACCCACGATTGGAAAACACAGCCTACACGAAAATACTAACGACAATGGACAGAGACTAGTGGACCTAGCAGCATCTAGAAACCTTGTAAACAGCAGTACGCTATTCCCACATAAAGACATCCACAAGATGACATGGAGATCACCAGACGGAAGGACACTCAATCAAATAGACCATGTCTTAATAAACACAAGATTTATGTCCAGCATACAGGACGTCAGAAGCTGCAAAGGGGCAGACTGCAACTCGGACCATTACCTGGTGAGGATTAAATTAAAACAAAGGCTAGCCAACTCGAAAAAGCCAGCAAACAGCGGAATAGAAAAATGGGATGTGGAAAAACTGAACTTAACCAGGGTAAGGCAACGATACGAAGAAAAGATCGCCGAAAAACTAGGAGTGTTGACGGAAAATCATAGCATTGAAGAACAATGGACGGAAATTGCAAAGGGGATTAAGGAATCGGCAGAGGAGGCACTCGGGAAAGTCCATAGGAAAAAACGAAAACAATGGTACGATGCAGAGTGTGAAGAAGCACGCGAGAAACAACAGAAAGCTAGGGCAGAGAATGTGCAGAGACCCACGAGATCCAAACTAGCTGAATACAACAAGCAAAGAAAGAAAGCATCCAAATTATTTCGGAAGAAGAAACGGGCCCATTTTAACGACCAGGTGGCACAGATAGGGCACCACCAAGAGAAACACGAAATAAAAACCTTACTGGCTGAAGAAAGTAAAGTGGTAGGCAGATGGGCGGAATATTTTAACGAACTCCTGAATACCTCACTACGAGTGGAATTAACCGGACAAACAGCTGAAGACGACCCAATTCACACACCAGAAGTATGAGATCTGAGAGAAGATAATGAACCATCACAAAGAGAAATAAGCGAGGCGATAAAGGCACTAAAGAACCACAAAGCACCAGGACCGGACATGATAACATCTGAAATGATCAAAATGGGAGGAGACGCTCTGAACTGTGCTTTACACCAGCTGATAGGAAGAATCTGGAGGACAGAAGAGATACCCGAGGAATGGCGGGAGGGGAAGATATGCCCTATCTACAAGAAAGGAAACAAACTGGAGTGCAAGAACTATCGTGGTATAACTCTTCTTAACACGGCCTACAAGGTGCTGTCATGGATAATCGGACGAAGACTCCAACCGTACGCAGAGAGCATTATAGGACAGTATCAGACAGGTTTCCGGAAAGGAAAGTCGACGACTGATCAAATGTTTACCCTCAGACAAATACTAGAAAAGACATGGGAAATGAACATCAGCACATACCAGGTCTTCGTAGACTTTAAACGAGCGTATGATACTATCGATAGAAGAACACTCATGAAGACAATGGAAGACTTCGAGATACCACAAAAGATCATTAAATTGGTAAATTGTACGTTAAAAAAGACTTGGAACCAAGTCGGTATCCAAAAAACGACATCGCACAAGTTTGAAACCATTACAGGTCTGAGACAAGGAGACAGTCTATCACCCATATTATTTAACATCGCGCTCGAAAAAGCTATAAGGAAAGCTCAGATAGAATGCAACGGTACCATCTACAATAAATCCACGCAACTTTTGGGCTATGCTGACGACCTAAACATCATCGGTAGATCGTTAACGGCAATGAAAGATGCTTACGGTAAAATGGAGAAGAGAGCCAAGGAGATAGGTCTGTCAATAAACAAGGATAAAACAAAAGTAATGATGGTAAGACCGGGAGCGCCAGCACACGCAGTAAATAATCTGGATATGGGAGAGTATACTGTAGAAGTCGTCAACAACTTTAAATATCTGGGATCAACCGTCACGGATCAGAACGACGAAGGGGTGGAAGTACAACATAGAATCATGCAAGCCAACAGGGCATACTTCACTCTTAAATCCATCCTTAACTCGAAGCTAGCCAGCAGACAAACGAAGTGTAATATATATAAAGCAATCATACGACCCATCCTCACATATGGAAGCGAAGCATGGACGCTGACCCAGAAATCGGAAAAGATGATGGAGATTTTTGAGCGAAAGATCCTGAGGAAAATTTATGGGGCAATTAACAGCGAAGAGGGCTGGAGAATTAGGATGAACTTCGAGCTATATCAGTTATACAAAAGCCCAGATGTGGTATCCCACATAAAACTAAGCAGGCTAAGATGGGCGGGACATGTGTGCCGGATGGCTCCAACAGCAGTGCCGAGACAAATTCTCAGAGTGCCGGAAGGTAGAAGGAAAGCGGGCAGGCCAAGGGCGAGATGGGAGGAAAGTGTGAAAAGGGATGCGAGAGAGATGCTGGGGGTGCGGAACTGGCCGGCGGCGGCAGAGGAAAGGGAACGCTGGAGACAACGTTTGGTGGAGGCCAGGGCTCGCTTCGGGCTGTAGTGCCATTGGAGAGAGAGCTATCGGAGGCTAGGCGTAAAAGTAAGGCACAAAAATGACTATGCAGTTCATACAAATAAATACTATGAGATGCCGTGCAGTATTCGACCTCTTAATCGCAACGGCATTAGAACTTAAAGCGGACATATTACTGGTAAGTGAACCCAATAAGAAGTTGGTAGAGAACGTAGACTGCTTCACAGACAATAGAAAGGACACAGCCATCAGAGTCTTAAATCGCAAGATACCTGTGATTAAGACAGGAGGTGGTCCTGGTTTCGTATGGATAGAGCTGCAGAAATATATTATACACTGTTGTTACTTCTAACCAAATGAAAATATAGAGAAGCTGAATGAATCGCTAGAAGCATTAAATCAAGAAATAAGAGGTCAAAGTAAAAAGGCACTAATTACTGGTGATTTCAACGCCAAGTTTCACTATTGGGGTTCTCCAAAGGTAGACAAGAGAGGTGATCTGGTTATGGACTGGGCAGCCGAACTAGAACTCGTCGTTCAAAATAAAGGAGCTACGTGTACACTCGTCAGGGTAAACGCTCGATCCATAATAGACCTTACTTTTACCACAGTCAGCTTATCTAACATGATCATAGATTTGATTGTGCTCGAGAGAGAGTTTAAGCGACCATCGCTACATCATATTTAAAATAGAAGAAGCCAGAGAGCAGATAAGCCATGGAAGAACTAACGGCTGGAGTCTAAAGGCATTCTATAAAGAAAAAATTAAAAGCAGCCTGGCAATGCAAATAGCACGGACGCACACAAGGAACGCAGATACGCTCGTAGAAGTGATGAAAAAGGCGTGTGACGAAACCCTAAAAAAGAATAGAGGACCACCAAGGAGAAAACTAGTATATTGGTGGAACGACGAAATCGCCAGTATGAGGGCTGAATGTATTGCAGCCAGAAAAAAATATCAGTGACACCGTACTAAAAAAGGAGGGGCTGACAAAGTCTTGAAATCACTTTACAAAAAAGCTAAAAATGATCTTCGATACCTAATTAACAAAGCTAAGCGGGATCACTGGAGAAAACTGTATGAAGATCTCGACGACGATATTTGGGGAGATGCGTTTCAAACGTGCAAAAGAAGGCTCAAAATCCAACATCCAAATGAGCAAATGACGATGGAGGGAACGTTACAGGTAGTCGAAGTCCTTTTCCCACGGCAAAAACCCTAAACCTAAAGTTGTTGAAATTCCATTGTTTAATGAGGAGGAACTAGCTAATGAGGCAAATCGCATCCGAGATGGAAAATCGCCGGGACTAGACGGTGTGCCACCAGAAGTAGTTAAAACCATCGTCCAGCAAGAACCTAACTTCACTCTGGAAGTAATGAATGCTCTCCTAACTGCTGGAAACTTTCCAGACAAGTGGAAGCGTTCAAGACGGGTTTTTATTAGGAAGAGATAAGCCAGTTGGGCAACCTTCATCTTATAGACACCTATACCTTCTAGATGTGTTGGGGAAACAGTTAGAAAGTCTACTACTGAGGAGATTACAGAAGGAGCTTAACGCCAGACTGGGTTTATCCGATAAGCAATTTGGGTTCCGTAAAGGTAGATCTAGCTAATGAGGCAAATCGCATCCGAGATGGAAAATCGCCAGGACTAGACGGTGTTGCACCAGAAGTAGTTAAAACCATCGTCCAGCAAGAACCTAAGTTCATTCTGGAAGTAATGAATGCTCTCCTAACTGCTGGAAACTTTCCAGACAAGTGGAAGCGTTCAAGACTGGTTTTTATTAGGAAGAGATAAGCCAGTTGGGGAACCTTCATATTATAGGCCCCTTTGCCTTCTAGATGTGTTGGGGAAACTTGTTAGAAAGTCTACTACTGAGGAGATTACAGAAGGAGCTTGACACCAGACTGGGTTTATCCGATAAGCAAATTGGGTTCCGCAAAGGTAGATCTACCACGGGTGCAATAGAGGAAGTTAAAAAAATAGCAGAGAAAGCTAGAGCTGGCACACAAAGAACTAAAAAAATGTGTGCACTAATAACTTTTGATGTGCAAAATGCATTCAATCTGGGAACTCTGCCTCTGCCAACTGGGAACAACTAATGGGCGAACATACAAGAAGACGTATAGCACCTTACCTACTACGGATGTTAAGAAGTTACCGGCCCTAAATGGGACGGTAAAAGTAGAGGTAACCTGTGGTGTCCCACAGGGCTCTATATTAGGTCCCACACTATGGAACGTCTTATTCGACGATATTTTAAGAATGAAGCTGCCTGAAGGTGCCACGCTAATTGGTTTCGCGGACGACTTAGCCTTGGTCTTATCCGCAAAAAATGAACAAGGAATAATGCGTACTGCAAACCACGTAATCTGTATGGTAACCCAGTGGATTACAACGAGGAAACCGAAGCTTGCATCCGAAAAAACCGAGGTAATTTGTTTCAATCCTGTTGACATGACAAAGGAAACTTATGCCAATCAAATTTAAGGTGGGAACCACGGAAATAATCCCAAAACAACAAATAAAATACCTCAGCATTTTAGTAGATAAAGGACTTACATTCTCAGCACACCTCACAGATACTGCAGGAAACGGATTAAAGAGCAATGGAAAACATAATGACAAACGTTGGGGTACCCAGAAGCTCCAAGCGTAAACTCTTAGGTATGGTAGCACAATCTGCTATGTTATATGGAGCTCCACTCTGGGCAGAAAAAATGAATACAAGAAGCTGCGCAGAAAAATTGGAATAATTACAACGTAAAATTGCATTACCGTACAGTATCCTTAGAGGCAGCATTAGTAATCGCCACTATTACACCCATCGATTTGCTCGCAAAAGAAAGAAGAGACTTAAGCAAGACAGGCCACAACAATCACAGGCAGAAAGCCAGAGTGAATCTCCTCAACGAATGGCAGCAAAGATGGTCACATGAAGAGAAAGGTCCGTAGACTAGCCCACTGATACCAGACTTAACTGTATGGACCAACAAGAAACACGAAAAAGTTAGTTACCATCTTACGCAATTTCTAACTGGTTGCTTCAATGACTTTCTACACCACATTGGTAGATCATCGGATAATTCTTGTGTATACTGTGGTGAAATAGACACAGTAAACCACACAATATTTGAATGCTACAGATGTGAAAGTGATAGAGATGAAGCTGAAAAGAATATGGGTACACCTTTCCACGCACAAACAGTCATGGCCTATATGTTAGAAAATAAAGAAAATTGGGACACAGACGATCCACAAGACTTATCCGAACAATAATATCGACAAAACAAACAGACGAGAGACCAAGTATAACGAAAACTAACTAAATGACAACAACAAGCACTCTGAAGCCATGTCATAAGCGTTTCTGGAGAGCCTGGTTGGTTTCCTGGGGACCACTTGTTTGTATATATATATACTACAGCTACGCCCCGAAAAAAAATAAAGTCTTGTCTGTCTAGTCTTCCTTGTCTAGTTTTGTCCATTTAACCTTGACTATCCAATCACAATCATCTAGTCTTATATCTAGTCACAATCAGCTTGGTCTTGTCCGTAAAGTCACCACGATCTAGACTTGACTGTTGAGTGTTTTCTATTTACTTGATGTGAGAGACTCGGAGAAATACTCCTATAAACGACATCGAAGCTAATAAATACAAAGCAATATATTTGTCGTAACATTTGTCAGAGCAATTAAACACATTTTCATTTTTAATCTAAGGCATAAAGCAAAAGTATTATACTTACACGTGAGCATCAACTGCAAGAAATCAGAGCAGGCATCGCACATTTTCGGAAGACCTGCCGGCGAAATGCATCGACGAGACAGCCACAGTAGCTCGGAGTGGACACGAAGGGACGGATGAAGGAGGCGTTCGGACACCTATCTAAAAAGAGACTGGGAAGGGGGGCCTTGACAGGGAGTAGAATCTAAACAAAGAATGAGAGTGTGTGTGCGCGAAAGGGAACGAAACAAAACACTGCAAACACCCGTCAGAACCGCGTCTGGACGAACATCCCCTGTGTTTGTTGTGTTCCGCGTGCGGGCCGGAACGGCGCGTTCTCGCCCGGGTTTCTCTGTCGGCGGGCGGGTGCTCTCACGAGGACGCTTCCACCATGCTCGCGACACTTTCCGCTGGGCACTGTTCCGTCGTTCGCCGATTTCCTTTGCTCGCTAAACATACACAGACACCAAACGTCTATAGACAGCTGTCAAAATCGGACGGCGGTTGGCAGCGCTGGCGCCACCAGCGATCCCCGGTAAACTCCATCCCGATACCTCCTTTGTCCAATCTTCAACGAGTTTAATCAAATTCTCCTTACAAAACAACAAAAATACGCACAAATTCGCGTTCTAAAATAAATTTTAAACAAAACTGCTAATTTTGTTTTTAAATTATTTGTTTAAATCACTAAAATAACAAAATAAGTTATTTGAAATTGTAGGTAAACTTCATACCTAAACCTTCTAATTGTCGGAAAAGACTAGATTAGACAAGACTATATAGTCCAGATTAGATAAAACTAGTACAGATTAGATAAGACTAGTACAGATAAAACAAGGTTTAACTAGATTAGATAAGTCTTGTAAAGATTGGATTAGGTTTAACAAGATTGGACGAGGCCATAGAAGGATAGACAAGACTATGCAAGATTAGAGAAGACTAGTCAACACCTGACGAGACTAAACTAGTTCAGACAAGTCCAGACAAGACCAGAGCAGACATGAGTAGACAATATCTGTCAAGAACAGGATAAACAAGGCCAGATAAGAGTAGACAAAACTAGAGCAGAGCAGACAAGACCAGACAAAACCAGACAATACCAGATAAGACCAGACACCATCAGACAAGACCTGACAAGACCAGACAAGACCTGACAACAAGACCAGACCACAAGACCAGACAATACCCTGACAAGACCACAAGACCAGACAAGTTCAGACAGGGCCAGGTAAGGTTAGACAGGGTCAGACAAGTTCAGACAAGACCAGACATTATTAGACATGACCAGACAATAACAGACATGACTAGGCAAGATCAGACAAGACCAGACATGAGCAGACAAGACCAGACAAGAGCAAACAAGTCCAGACAAGACCAGCAAAGACCAGACACTACCAGACAAGATCAGACAAAGCCAGTCAAAATCAGAGAATACCAGATACGATCAGACAAGACCAGACAAGGCCAAACAAATCTGACAAGACCAGACAAGACAATTCCACACTGGGCCAGATTAAACCAGACAAGACTAGACATGACCAGACAAAACCAGACAAGACCAAGAAAGACCAGACAAGACCAAGAACCGAACAAGACTATACTAGACCAGACAAGACCAGACAAGAACAGACAAGACCAGACAAGACCAGAGAATACCAGACAAGACAATACAAGACCAGACAAAACCTGACAAGACCAGACAGGTCCAGACAGTATCAGATAAGTTCATACAAGATTAGAGAAGACCTGCCAGGTACAGTAAAAACCAGACCAGACAAGACCATACAAAACCAGAAATGACCGGAGAAGACCAAACATGACCAGACAAGACCAGACCACATCAGACAAGTGCAGACAAGGCTAGACAAGCTCTGACAAGTTCAAACAAGACTGTACCTAACACACAAGACCAGACAAAACCAAACATGCCCATACAAGTTCAGACAAGTCCAGACAAGGCTAGACAAGGCCAGATCTGAGCAGACAAGTCCAGACAATACCAAACGAGAGCGCACAAAACCAGGTATGACCAGACAAGACAAGACCTAACAAGACCAAACAAGACCAGGCAGGATCAGATTTTTAGAATGGAATTAGAATTGAATTATGTTCCTTGCACAGTTCTGTCATATTTGACAATCAGAATTGCTTGTTATATTTTGTTAAATTTGACAATCACAATGAAGTTACTTGTCATGTTGGGTCAAATTTTTGTTCAAAGGTCAATTTTTGTTCAAGGACAAGACAAGACATGAAGTTGTTTCGTCTCAATTTCGTCTTAAGTTATCTAGAATTAAACGAACGCCGACGAGATTTAATTAAACGTTTTTCGTTTGTTCGATTAAATGCCATTGGAAACATTGCCAGAATCGAGTCTAGTCTGAGGCATTTGTCAGATTTGATATGTCCCAAATCATATTTTTGTTGTGTCACTTGTCATATTTGACTTGTATCACTCGTCAAAATTACGTCAATTACGTGTCAAAATTACGTCAATTACGTGTCAATATTACGTCACTTGTAAAATTTGACTCACTTGTCAAAATCACGTCGAAGTTACGTCACGTGCTAAATTTGACTCACTTGTCAAATTTACGTCACGTGACAAATTTGACTTACGTGTCAAAATTACATGAAAATTACGTAAATAAAGGATTCTTAATTAAAGGATTAAAAATCGTGTTTTTAGCAAATAAATTATTCAAGCATTCTTGGCTTCTCTTCAGCTTCTTGTGTTTCTTCTGGTTCCGCCGCTTCTTGCCCTTTGTCTTCTTCGTCCTCCAAGATTTGCAACTCCTGCTCGCTGATTTCGTCCTCTGGATACTCGGACGAGCTCAATTTTGCGTTCTTCTCAAACTCCTCAACAACCTGAAACATGCACAAACGTTTTCTATTCAAATACACCTTTTCACAGTTGAAATTTCCGTCATGTTTTCGGGCACTTTTTTTACTATAACCAGTGAAAATAACAAAATGTGCCCGAAACTTTCATAATCCGGCTTTTAAACATTGTGGACGCGCATGCGCTTAACTAACCGTTAAAGGTCTATTATTGAAGTTCATTTGTCATGTTTTCGGGCACTTTTTTATGTATAACCAGTGAAAATAACAAAATATGGCCGAAACTTTCATATTCCCGCCTTTTGAACATTGCGGACGCGCATGCGCTTAACTAACCGTAAAAAGGTCTATTAGTGAAATTGATTTGACTCACTTCTTGTTTCTTCAGCGCTTCCAGTTCCATTTTCTGCGTCCTCTTGAAGAATCCCGCCTTGACCAGGCCAAGAATCAGCAGCAGCAGGATCAGGATGGCCACGATAGCCGAGACTATGATAATCCATATGTCCACGTGGCTTTCGGGCATTTCCCCGTGGAAAACCGTCGTGATTTCGGCACTGTCATCCCTTAAAACACAGAAATATTGCTGGAATCGAGTCTAGTCTGAGTCATTTGTCAGATTTGATATGTTAGAAGTCATATTACCGTTGTGTCAATTGTCATATTTGACTTGTAGCACTTGTCAAAATAACGTTACATGCCAGATTTGACTTTTTTATTTGTCAAAATTACTTCAATTCCGTGTCAAAATTTTGTCGCATGTCAAATTAGATTTGTTTTACTTGTCAAAATTAAGTAAAATGTCAAATTTGACTTGAATCACTTGTCAAAATTACGTCACATGTCAAATTTTACTTGTTTAACTTGTCAAAATTAGTTAATTCCATGTTAAAAATTTGTCACATGTCAAATTTGACTTATATTACTTGTCAAATTTCACTTGTATCACCTGTCAAAATTACGTTACTTGTGTTGTGTAGTTTTACTTGTCAAAATTACTTCAATTTCGTTTTGTCAAAATTTTGTCATATGTCAAATTTAACTTGTATTACTTGTGAAAATCAACTAACTTCCTTGTCAAAATTACAAAAAATGTCAAATTTGACTTATATCACTTGTCAAAATTACGTCACTTGTTAAATTTGACTTGTTTTACTTGTCAAAATTATTGCAATTTCGTGTAAAAATTTTGTCATATGTCAAATTTAACTTGTATTACTTGTAAAAATTAAGTAACTAACTTGTCAAAATTACAAAAAATGTCAAATTTGACTTGTATCACTTGTCAAAATTACGTCACTTGTCAAATTTGACTTGTTTTGCTTGTCAAAATTACTTCAATTCCGTGTCAAAATTTTGCCAAATGTCAAATTTGACTTGTTTTGCTTGTCAAAATTACTTCAATTCCGTGTCAAAATTTTGCCAAATGTCAGATTTGACCTGTATTGCTTGTCAAAATTAAGTAACTACATGTCAAAATTACGTAAAATATCAAATTTAACTGGTAACGGTTGTCAAAATTACGTCACTTGTCAAATTTGACTTTTATCGGTTGTGACTAATGTTCCACTTGTTAAATTTGATTCCTTGACTTATTACAAAGACAAGATTTGTCTACTTTGACACTCAAAATAAATGCATGTACCGAACTTCGTCAGAATTGTTGAAATTATGACAATAAAACATAGTGTCATATACTTACAGCTTTCCGGATTGTTCAAAGTTTTCCAGCGTCACGTTTGCCATCGACGTCAGAATGAATTTGGTTCTTTCATTTGCGAATGCTGCAACAAATAACACAGATTAATACTGTGTCAAACTTGACAATCACATTGAAATGTTCGTCAAATTACAATTTAAGTATGTTCCTTGTTATGTTCTGTCAAATATAACATTTGCCATTTGATTATGGTCCACGTAATATTTTGTCAAGTTTGACAATCACAATTCAATTATAGGTACTCGTTGTTATGTTTTGCCAAATTTGACAATTAGAAGTCAAAATGAAGACGGCACATGACAATAAATTTGGTTCTTACATTTGCGAGTGCTGTAAGAAATGACACAGATTAATGCTGTGTCATACTTGACAATCACAACGCAATGTTGTTCCTTGAAATGTTTGTCAAATTACAATTCAAATATGTACCTTGTTACATTTTGTCAAATTTAACAATTCTCATTTGATTATAGTCCACGTAATGTTTTGTCAAGTATGACAGTCACAATTCAATTATATTCATTGTTATGTTTTGCCAAATTTGACAATTACACGTCAAGATGAAGACGTCAAATGAAAATAAATTTGGTTCTTTTATTTGCAAATGCTGCAAGAAATGACTTAATTAATTATTGCTGTGTCAAACTTGACAATCACCAAGCGATAATGTTCCTTGAAATGTTTTTTAAATTACAATTCAAGTATGTCCCTTGTTATGTTTTGTCAAATTTGACATTTGATAATGACGCATGTAATGTTTTGTCAAGTTTGACATTTACAATTCAATTATAATTATATAGCGTCAAATGAAAAATAATTTGGTTCTTTCATTTGCCAAGGCTGCAAGAAATGACACAGATTAATACTGTGTCAAACTTAACAATAAATACAATGATGTTCTTTGAAATGTTTTTCAAATTATAATTCATTTATGTTCCTAATTATGTTTTGTCAAGTTTGACAATCACTATTCGATTATATTCATTGTTTTGTTTTACCATATTTGACAATCAGATGTGAAAATGAAGATGAATGTCAAATGAAAGAAAATGAATGTCAAATGCAAATATATTTGGTTCTTTCATTTGCGAATGCTGCAACAAATGATACAGATGAATGCTGTGTCATACTTGACAATCACAACGCAATGATGTTCCATGAAATGTTTGTAAAATTACTATTCAATTATGTTTCCTGTTTAGACTTGTCAAATTTGACAATTAGATTTGATTATGGCCCACGAAATGTTTTGTCAAGTTTGACAATCGCAATACAATTATGTTAATCGATATGCTTTGACAAATTTGACAATTAGACGTCAAAATGAAGACGTCAAAAAAAAATTAGGTTCGTTCATTTGAAAATTCTGCAAGAAATGACACAGATTAATGATGTGTCAAACTTGACAATCACCATGCAATGATGTTCCTTGAAATATTTTTCAAATTACAATTCAATTATGTTCCTTGTTATGTTTAGTCAAATTTAAAAATTGCCATATGATTATATTCCACTTAATGTTTTGTCAAGTATGACAATCATTATTCAATTATATTCATTGTTTTGCTTTACCAAATTTGACAATCAGACGTCAAAATGAAAATAGATTTGGTTCTTGCATTTGCGAATGCTGCAACAAATGACACCGATTAATGCTGTGTCAAACTTGACAATCACTTTGCAATGATGTTCCTTGAAATGTCTTTTAAATTACAATTCAATTATGTTCCTTGTTAAGACTTGTCAAATTTGACAATTGCATTCGATTGTGACCCACGAAATGTTTTGTCAATTTTGACAATCGCAATACAATTATGTTAATTGTTATGCTTTGACAAATTTGACAATTAGGCGTTAAAATGAAGACGTCAAATGAAAATAAATTTAGTTCTCTCATTTGCGAATGCTGCAACAAATGATACAGATGAATGCTGTGTCATACTTGACAATCACAACGCAACGATGTTCCTTGAAATGTTTGTCAAATTACCATTCAATTATCTTCCTTGTTCGGCTTGTTAAATTTGACAATTGCATTTGATTCTGACCCACGAAATGTTTTGTCAAGTTTGACAATCGCAATACAATTATGTTAACTGTTATGCTTTGATAAATTTAAAAATTAGACGTCAAAATGAAGACGTCAAATGAAAATAAATTTGGTTCTTTTATTTGTAAAGGCTGCAAGAAATGACACATTAATGCCGTGTCAAACTTGACAATCACAATGCAATAATGTTCTTTGAAATGTATATCAAATTATGTTCCTTGTTATGTTTTATCAAATTTGACAATTGCAATTTGATTATATTCCACGTAATGTTTGGTCACGTTTGACAATCACTATTGAATTATATTCATTGTTTTGTTTTACCAAATTTGACAATCAGACGTCAAAACGAAGACGTCGAATGAAAATAAATTTGGTTCTTTCATTTGCGAATGCTGCAACAAATGACACAGATGAATGCTGTGTCATATTTAACAATCACAACGCAATGATGTTCCTTGAAATGTTTGTCAAATTACCATTCAATTATCTTCCTTGTTAAGGCTTGTCAAATTTGAAAAATGCATTTGATTATGACCCACGAAATGTTTTGTAAAGTTTGACAATCGCAATACAATTATGTTATTTGTTATGCCTTGACAAATTTCACAATTAGACGTCAAAATGAAGACGTCAAATAAAAATAAATTTGGTTCTTGCAATTGCAAATGCTGCAAGAAATGACCAAGATTAATGCTGTGTCAAACTTGACAATCACCATGTAATGATGTTCCTTGAAAAGTTTGTAAATTATAATTTAATTATATTCCTTGTTATATTCTGTCAAATATGACATTTGACATTTGATAATGACTCATGTAAAGTTTTGTCATGTTTGACAATTTCAGTTCAATTATATTCGTTGTTATGTTTTGACAAATTTGTCAATTTGAGGTCAAGATGAAGACGCCAAAATGAAAATAAATTTGGTTCTTTCATTTGCAAATGCTGCAGGAAATGACACAGATTAATGCTATATCAAACTTGACAATCACAGTGCAATGATGTCCCTTCAATTATCAAATGTCATATTTGACAGAACATAACAAGGAATATAATTGAATTGTAATTTGACAAACATATCAAGGAACATCACTGTATTGTGATTGTCAAATGTTTGTCAAATTACAATTCAATTATGTTCTTTGTTATATTTTGTCAAATTTGACAATTACCGTTTGATTATAGTCCACATAATGTTTTGTCAAGTTTGACAATCACAATTCAATTATATCCATTGTTATGTTATCCATTGTTATGTTATGCCAGATTTGACAATTATAATTCAATTATGTTGCTTATGAAGTTTTGTCAAATTTGACAATCAGGATTCAATTAAGTTTCTGGAGTTGTTTTGTCAAATTTGACAATCACAACAAGGTTCCCTGTCAAATGTTACAATGTTTTGTCAAATGTTACAATGTCTTGTCAAATGTTACAATCGCAATTGAATATTTATAGTTGGGACAGTTTTGTTAGTAAGTAACCAACAGTTGGTAACACTTGATAATCATATGACTGTCAAACTTACCTTGAAGGACAGACGCGTCTAAAACCGCCTTGATTTTGACAAAAGCGACGCTTTGCCTGGCGTTGAAGGGCCCAATGGCGCAACGAATCCTGGAGCAAATCGCCCTATCACAATTGAGCAGGAAACTCTCTTTCTGCTTCCCACTTCCAGGATCCACTTGCGCTTCTCTTCCCAATCCCTCTTCACTTTCCGTATCCACTTCCGTTTCCTGCCTCTTCCTCCTAGCCGGCAGCTTCTCCTCGTTGTCGGTCTCCAGGTTCGACAAGTCCTCGTCAACCTCGCCCGGATTAGGAGCGGTGACGTAACGGACCTGAGTCAGGCTCTCGCAGGTGAAGGGCCGTCCGGCCAAAACCCCAGAAACGGGGTAAAGGCTTATGAAGGTCAGGTCTTCGCCTTCGGGTGAAGGGATGCTTGTTGGGATGTAAAGGTCGAAGAAGACCTTGTCCACAGTGCTACGACCCACTTTCTCCACCTGTAAAAAAATAAATATCACTAGGGAATGTCAAAATGTCACTAGGCAATGTCAAAATGTCACTAGGGAATGACAAAATGTCACTAGGGAATGTCAAAATGTCACCGGGGAATGTCAAAATGTCACTAGGAAATGTCAAAATGTCACTAGGGAATGTCAAAATGTCACTAGGGAATGTCAAAATGTCAGTAGGGAATGTCAAAATGTCACTAGGAAATGTCACAGATTAATGCTGTGTCAAATTTGACATTCATCATGCCATGATGTTCCTTGAAATGTTACTATTCAATAATGTTCCTTGTTAAGATTTGTAAAATTTGACAATTGCATTTGATTATGGCTCACGAAATGTTTTGTCAAGTTTGACAATCGCAATACAATTAAGTTAATTTTTACGCTTTGTCAAATTTGACAATTAGACAAAAAGACGTCAAAAATTTGGTTCTTTCATTTGTAATTGCTGCAAGAAATGACACAGATTAATGCTGTGTCAAACTTGACAATCACCATGCAATGATGTTCCTTGAAATGTTTTTCAAATTACAATTCAATTATGTTGCATGTTATGTTCTGTCAAATATGACATTTGATATATGACAATGTTTTGTCAAATTTGACAAATTCATTTCAATTATATTCATTGTTATGTTTTGACAAATTTGTCAATATGAGGTCTAGATGAAGACGCCAAATGAAAATAAATTTTGTTCTTTTATTTGCAAATGCTGCAAGAAATCACACAGATTAATGCTGGTCAAACTTGACAATGACAAAATGTCACTAGGGAATGACAAAATGTCACTAGGGAATGTCAAAATGTCACCGGGGAATGTCAAAATGTCACTAGGAAATGTCAAAATGTCACTAGGGAATGTCAACATGTCACTAGGGAATGTCAAAATGTCACTAGGGAATGTCAAAATGTCACTAAGAAATGTCAAAATGTCACTAGGGAATGTCAAAATGTAACTAGGAAAAGTCAAAATGTCACTAGGGGAAGTCAAAATTTCACTAAGGAATGTCAAAATGTCACTAGGGAATGTCATAATGTCACCAGGGAATGTCAAAATGTCACTAGGGAATGTCAAAATGTCACTAGGAAATGTCAAAATATCACTAGGAAATGTCAAAATGTCACTAGGGAATGTCGAAATGTCACTAGGGAATGTCAAAATGTCACTAGGAAATGTCAAAATGTCACAAGGGAATGTCAAAATGTAACTAGGGAATGTCAAAATGTCACTAGGGAATGTAATAATGTCACCAGGGAATGTCTAAAAGTCACTAGATAATGTCAAAATGTCACTAGGGAATGTCAAAATGTCACTAGGGAATGTCAAAATGTCACTAGGGAATGTCAAAATGTCACTACGAAATGTCACTAGGGAATGTCAAAATGTAACTAGGGAAAGTCAAAATGTCACTAAGGAATGTCAAAATGTCACTAGGAAATGTCAAAATGTCACTAGGGAATGTCAAAATGTAACTAGGGAAAGTCAAAAAGTCACTAGAGAATGTTAAAATGTCACTAGGAAGTGTCAAAATGTCACTAGGGAATGTCAAAATGTCACTAGGGAATGTCAAAATGTCAGTAGGAAATGTCAAAATGTCACTAGGAAATGTCACAGATTAATGCTGTGTCAAACTTGACATTCACCATGCCATGATGCTCCTTGAAATGTTACTATTCAATAATGTTCTTTGTTAGGATTTGTAAAATTTGACTATTGCATTTGATTATGGCTCACGAAATGTTTTGTCAAGTTTGACAATCGCAATACAATTAAGTGAATTTTTACGCTTTGTCAAATTTGACAATTAGACAAAAAGACGTCAAAAATTTGGTTCTTTCATTTGTAATTGCTGCAAGAAATGACACAGATTAATGCTGTGTCAAACTTGACAATCACCATGCAATGATGTTCCTTAAAATGTTTTTCAAATTACAATTCAATTATGTTGCTTGTTATGTTCTGTCAAATATGACATTTGACATATGACAATGTTTTGTCAAGTTTGACAAATTCATTTCAATTATATTCATTGTTATGTTTTGATAAATTTGTCAATATGAGGTCAAGATGAAGACGCCAAATGAAAATAAATTTTGTTCTTTTATTTGCAAATGCTGCAAGAAATGACACAGATTAATGCTGGTCAAACTTGACAATGTCAAAATGTCACTAGGAAATGACAAAATGTCACTAGGGAATGTTAAAATGTCACCGGGGAATGTCAAAATGTCACTAGGAAATGTCAAAATGTCACTAGGCAATGTCAAAATGTCACTAGGGAATGTCAAAATGTCACTAGGGAATGTCAAAATTTCACAAGGAAATGTCAAAATGTCACTAGGGAATGTCAAAATGTAACTAGGGGAAGTCAAAATGTCACTAGGGGAAGTCAAAATTTCACTAAGGAATGTCAAAATGTCACTAGAGAATGTCATAATGTCACCAGGGAATGTCAAAAAGTCACTAGATAAAGTCAAAATGTCACTAGGAAATGTCAAAATATCACTAGTAAATGTCAAAATGTCACTAGGGAATGTCGAAATGTCACTAGGGAATGTCAAAATGTCACTAGAAAATGTCAAAATGTCACTAGGGAATGTCAAAATGTAACTAGGGAATGTCAAGATGTCACTAGGGAATGTCTAAAAGTCACTAGATAATGTCAAAATGTCACTAGATAATGTCAAAATGTTACTAGGGAATGTCAAAATGGCACTAGGGAATGTCACAATGTCACTAGGGAATGTCAAAATGTCACTAGGAAATGTCAAAATGTCACTAGGGAATGTCAAAATGTAACTAGGGAAAGTCAAAATGTCACTAGGGAATGTCAAAATGTCACTAGGAAATGTCAAAATGTCACTAGGGAATGTCAAAATGTCACTAGGGAAAGTCAAAAAGTCACTAGAGAATGTTAAAATGTCACTAGGAAGTGTCAAAATATCATTAAGGAATGTCAACATGACACTAGGGAATGTCAAAATGTCAATGTGAGAGGTCACTAAGGAATCTCAAAGCACAAAAAAGTTAATGTGCTTGTCAAATTGGATAGAAACGTCATGAGGAAGTGGTAGTGATTGTCATATTTGATAGAAATGTCAATCCCGACAGTCACAACGTAACTCGGAAAAGGAAAACAGGACCTGACTCGAAATATTTTAATAGTCTAGACTTTGACAATTAGACCTTTTCATACAATTAGACTTTAATATAAAAAAACCTTTTCATATTGAAATTTTTTTGTGCGCATGTGTCAATTTCCGCCATGTTTTTGGGGCAATTTTTGAAGTCTAACCAGTGAAAATAACAAAATGTGCCCGAAATATTCATATTACCGCCTTTTAAACATAGGCAATGCGCATGCGCCTAACTAACCGTAAAAAGGTCTATAGCTATATATATATATAAAGGACCTGACTCGAAATATTTTGATAGTCTAGACTTTGACTTGGACTTTTTTTTGTGCGCATCTGTCAATTTCCGCCATGTTTTTCGGGCACTTTTTGACGTTTAACCAGTGAAAATAACTAAATGTGCCCGCAACTTTCATATTCCTGGCTTTTAAACATGGCCGATGCGCATGCGCTTAACTAACCTTAAAAAGCTCTATAGACTCACTTGGTAAATTTGCGAAAATGTCGAGTTTCCCGTTGAAATATTACCATACGAATAGATCTGTTTACTGGACTTTCTACAAAAACAAAACTTAATTGAATCTAGACTAGACTACAGACAACGTTCCAATACCCTGTCACGTAGATGTCTCCTTCGCTCACGAGCAGCAGATCCAGTTCAATCCACCTAACTGGGTTTAGATTCAAACTAGTCGTCGAGACCGACACGTTGAATTTGATAGACTCGCCCCTCCTGTCGATGTTGATAGCCTTCATGTTCAAAAGAAGCGGCAAAGAAACCTGAAACAAAACAAAGTTCGTCATTAAAATATTTTGAGTCCGGTCCTGTTTTCGTTTTCTGTCTTACATTCTGATTCTCGAGTATTGGGTTGCCTACAGAGCAGGCGATTAGGCTGGAGGTTTTCTCGGTGCAGATGGTTGGAACGAACTTTAATTGGACGTGCTTAGGCAACTCTATCGACAGCTCGGAGATGTACGCCTTCTCGCCTAGGTTTTCCAGGACCGTCTCGATCTGAATGTAGTCGTCCGATCCGATTATATACGTCCCATTCTCACTGGAAACAGGTTTAGGATCAGGTATTATTAGGCTTAGATAATTTAATAGTCTGCGTAAAGATGATAGCAAAGAGTTGAGTTGCAAGTTTTAGTCTAAATCTCAGGTTGTAGACTACGCAACCTAATTAAATTTAGTACATGTACATGTGTAGAGGATTAAATTATCTAGTAGCTAGTGAAAACTAGAAGGTTCTATCTAGAATTCTGCCAGAGTTATACACCTTCAAACTTTGATCTTTTGTTTAGACTGAAACAAATACTTGAGAGTTCTAGATAACTTCGTTTTACGACTGTAATTCCGCTGGTAGACTAGATACAAACGCCAAAATTGGTACAAATATTAAGAACTAAATTATCTAGCGTATAATGAAAGATATAACATTCTATCAATAATTCTAACAGAGTTACAATCTTATAAACTGTGATGTCGTTTTTGGGCTAAAGTTTAGTCTGAAAAGTTTTTGTCTAAATCTCAGTTAGTAGACTAGATAAACAAACTAGATTAGTAGACATCAAAAGTACTAAATTATCTAGTATTTAGTGAAAACTAGAAGGTTCTATCTTGAATTCTGCCTGAGTTATAAGCCTTTAAACTTTGATATTTTGTTTAGACTGAAACAAAAACTAAGAAAGTCCTAGATAACTTCGTTTTTCGTCTATAACTCAGCCTCTAGACTAGATACAAACCTGGAAATTGGCACAAATATTAAGAACTAAATTATCTAGAATCTAGTCGAAACCCGAACTGTCTATCACAATACTCACCGAGTTATCCACTACTAAACTTAGATAAGTCTAAAACTCACATATTACTCCCAAACTTGGACTTCAGTGCGAGATCAGACTGACAGACTTGGTCCTCTCCGCAGCCCAGTTCCACCGGCAGACTAATCTCGTAGGCGGAGTCTTCCTTGGCCACGGGACACGTCTTGCAGAAGTCATCCGAATCGTCGCCCGAGTCTACCAGATACGGTAGATTCGAGGTGTTGCGCTGCAGCAAAGACTGCACGATTCTGACCGTGACCGGGAGGTAGAGGTTCGAGTTCGGCTTGAATTTGACTACAACCGGCTTGCAGCTCGGCTGGTCTCTAGTCAGCACCTCCGTTCTGACTGCATCCTCAGCATTGACAAATATCAAACGCCGAAGGCTATCGTCCACCGTTATAGTTCTAGTCACGTCTGCAAAACAAGTGAAGGGAATTAGTCAAACGAAGAAGGCTATCGTCCACCGTTATAGTTCTAGTCACGTTTGCAAAACAAATGAAGGGAATTAGTCAAACAACGAAGGCTATCGTCCACCGTTATAGTTCTAGTCATGTCTGCAAAACAAGTGAAGGGAATTAGTCAAACGACGAAGGCTATCGTCCACCGTTATAGTTCTAGTCACGTCTGTAAAACAAGTGAAGGGAATTAGTCAAACGACGAAGGCTATCGTCCACCGTTATAGTTCTAGTCACAACTGTAAAACAAGTGAAGGGAATTAGTCAAACGACGAAGGCTATCGTCCACCGTTATAGTTCTAATCACGTCTGTAAGACAAGTGACGGGAATTAGTCAAAAGTGTGACTTTTTCAGACGTTTGACTAAATAAGTCAGAAGTTTGATGAAGTCCAAGATTTTGAGGGACCAAGTCATTAATGTGATTGGTAAAGTCAAAATTGACTTAGTCTTACTTATCGTTCCTGATTGGGTGTCGCCGGTGTACCACAGACACACGTCGAGCGTTGATTGGTCGACGTTCAGCCTGCGGCCGACGGCGCTCACCGATTGGAACAGATTGATCACGGGGCGTGACCTAAGCAGCACCGCGTGCCCCGACTTATACGAACCCACGGCCAAGTCTAAAATAAAAGAAACCCGTGGCAAAAGTAAACCTTGTTATAGATAACTTCGTTTTCTGTCTATATCTCAGCTCGTAGACCAGATACATACATGAAAATTGACACAGATATTAACAACATAATTATCTAGATTCTACTTAAAACTAGAACCTTCTATCAAGAATTCTGCCAGAGATACGCAGCCCAAATTAAAACTTCATTAAATAACGCGAACTCACCTCCGTATCCATTGTTATCTATATCCGTGAGCTTCGAAAAGCTAATGCCAAATCCTCTTAGGCCTCTATATAGATCTCTACCTCGTATAGTCTGCGAGGGCTGAGTGATGAGTCCATTCGCACTACCTCTATAGACATAGATAACTCCAGCCCCTCCGTCTTCATTCGACGCTCCCACAGCAATATCTAAACAAACAGATAACCTTTATCCATATAAATAACTATTTACTAACCTTTATCTATATAGATAGAAACTAGATAACATGCATAGATCATTCCAATATAGACATAGATGCGTAAATAATTTCCAATTTAAATCTAGATGTTATCTAGAATAATTATCTCGCTGGTCGCATGATATAGATATCATCGTGATATTATAGATAGTGTTTAGTGTTATCTACCTCCGTATCCGTCGTGATCTAGATCTCCTAGATAAGCTAGACTGGTGCCGAATTGGCCGCCACTTCCACTTCCGGTGATTGTCTCGGAGGACTCGATGACTTGCAGTGAACCCTGGAAATATAGACACCGATTATCTATCTAGAGTTCTGGCGGAGTTCGAGAGGGTAAGGTTGGGTTAGTTTAGGCTGAAGTGATCAAATATTAGTCTTTGAGGTTTCTGTTGGAACCTCGGTTGGTGAACTAGATAACCGAATTAGATTAGGTGAGTGTAAAAAGAATTAAATAATCTAGTGCAAACTACAAGGCTCTATATAGAATTCTACCAGAGTTAAACGCCTTAGATCTTTTGTTATGATTGAAACTCAAACTGGCAAGTTCTAGATAACTTCATTTTTCGGCTATAACTCAAGCAGTAGACTAGATACAAACGTGAAATTTCGTGCAGAAATTGAGAACTAAATTATCTAGATTCTAATGAAAATTGTAATATTCTATCTAGAATTCTAGCCGAGTTACAACCTTACACATTTTTGATATCGATTTAGGACTTCATACAAGCTTTTGTTGATATCTCAGTTAGTAGACTAGACAAACAAACTAGATTTAGAGCACATCAAAAGAAATAAATTATCTAGTATTTAGTAATAACTAGAAGGTTCTATCTAAAATTTTGCCAGAGTTAAGCGCCTTTAAACTTAGATCTTTTGTTATGATTGAAACTCAAACTGGTAAGTTCTAGATAACTTTATTTTTCGGCTATAACTCAAGCTGTAGACTAGATAAAAACGTGAAATTTGGTGCAGAAATTAAGAACTAAATTATCTAGATTCTAGTGAAAATTGTAGTATTCTATCAAGAATTCTAGCAGAGTTAAAACCTTACAAACTTTTGATATTGTTTTTATACTTCATCCAAGCTTATGTCGATATCTCAGTTAGTAGACTAGATAACCAAACTAGATTTAGTACACATTAAAAGAACTAAATTGTCTAGTATCTGCTAAAAACTAGAAGTTTCTATCTGAAATTTTACCAGAGTTGAACACCTTTAAACTTAGATCTTTTGTTATGATTGAAACTCAAACTGGCAAGTTCTAGATAACTTCATTTTTCGGCTATAACTCAAGCAGTAGACTAGATATAAACGTGAAATTTGGTGCAGAAATTGAGAACTATATTATCTAGATTCTAATGAAAATTGTAATTTTCTATCTAGAATTCTAGAAGAGTTACAACCTTACGAACTTTTGATATCGTTTTTGGACTTCATCCAAGTTTTAGTCGATATCTCAGTTAGTAGCCTAGATAAACAAACTAGATTTAGTACACATCCAAAGAACTAAATAGCCTAGTATTTACTGAAAACTAGAAGGTTCTATTTAAAATTTTAATAGAGTTAAACGCCTTTAAACTTAGATCTCTTGTTATTATTGAAACTCAAACTGACAAGTTCTAGATAACTTCATTTTTTGGCTATAACTCAGCTAGTAGACTAGATACAAGCGCGAAATTTGGTGCAAATTTATTTAGATTCTAATGAAAATTGGAATATTCTATCTAGAATTCTAGCAAATTTACAACCTTACAAACTTTTGATACCGTTTTTGGACTTCGTCAACGCTTTCGTCGATACCTCAGTTAGTAAACTAGACAAACAAACAATATTTAGTACACATCAAAAGAACTAAATTATCTAGTATCTGCTAAAAACTAGAAGTTTCTATCTAAAATTTTACCAGAGTTAAACGCCTTTAAACTTAGATCTTTTTATAGATTGAAACTCAAACTAGCTAGTTCTAGATAACTTCATTTTTCGGCTATAACTTAAGCAGTTGACTAGATACAAACGTGAAATTTGGTGCAGAAATTGAGAACAAAATTATCTAGATTCTAATGAAGATTGTAATGTTCTATCTAGAATTCTAGCAGAGTTACAACCTTACAAACTTTTGATATCGTTTTTGGACTTCATCCAAGCTTTTGTCGATATCTGAGTTAGTAGACTAGTTAAACAAACTAGATTTAGTACACACGAAAAGAACTAAATTATCTAGTATTTTGTAACAACTAGAAGGTTCTATCTAAAATTTTACCAGAGTTAAGCACCTTTAAACTTAGATCTTTTGTTATTATTGAAACTGAAACTGGCAGGTTCTAGATAACTTAATTATTCGGCTATAACACAAGCACTAGACTAGATACAAACGTGAAATTTGGTGCAGAAATTGATTACTAAATTATCTTGATTCTAATGAAAATTGTAATATTCTATCTAGAATTCTAGCAGAGTAACAACCTTACAAACTTTTTATATCGTTTTTGGACTTCATCCAAGCTTTTGTCGCTATCTCGGTTGGTAGACTAGATAAACAAACTAGATTTAGTACCCATTAAAAGAACTAAGTTATCTAGTATTTAGTAGAGACTAGAAGGTTCTATCTAAAATTTTACCAGAGTTAAACGCCTTTAAACTTAGATCTTTTGTTATGATTAAAACTCAAACTGGCGAGTTCTAGCTAACTTCATTTTTCGACTATAACTCAAGCATTAGACTAGATAGAAACGTGAAATTTGGTGCACAAATTGAGAACCAAATTATCTAGATTCTAATGAAAATTGTAATATTCTATCTAGAATTCTAGCTGAGTTACAACCTTACAAACTTTTGATATCGTTTTTGGACTTCATCCAAGCTTTTGTCGATATCTCAGTTTGTAGACTAGATAAACAAATTAGATTTAGTAAACATCAACAGAACTAAATTGTCTAGTATCTACTAAAAATTAGAAGGTTCTATCTAAAATTTTACCATAGTTAAACGCCTTTAAACTTAGATGTTTAGTTATGATTGAAACTCAAACTGGCAAGTTCTAGATAACTTCATTTTTCGGCTATAACTCAAGTAGTAGACTAGATGCAAACATGAAATTTGGTGCAGAAATTGAGAACTAAATTATCTAGATTCTAATGAAAATTGTAATATTCTATCTAGAATTCTAGCAGAGTTACAAAATTACAAACTTTTGATATCGTTTTTGAACTTCATCCAAGCTATTGTCGATATCTGAGTTAGTAGACTAGTTAAACAAACTAGATTTAGTACACATGAAAAGAACTAAATTATCTAGTATTTTGTAAAAACTAGAAGGTTCTATCTAAAGTCTTGCCCGAGTTAAGCGCCTTTGAACTTAGATATTTTGTTATGATTGAAACTCAAACTGACAAGTTCTAGATAACTTCATTTTTCGGCTATAACTCAAGTAGTAGACTAGATACAAACGTGAAATTTGGTGCAAAAATTGAGAACTAAATTATCTAGATTCTAATGAAAATTGTAATATTCTATCTAGAATTCTAGCACAGTTATAACCTTACAAACTTTTGATATCGTTTTTGGACTTCATCCAAGCTTTTGTCGATATCTCAGTTAGTAGACTAGATAAACAAACTAGATTTAGTACACGCCAAAAAAACTAAATTGTCTAGTATTTAGTAAAAACGAGAAGGTTCTTTCTAAAATTTTACCAGAGCTAAACGTCTTTGAAATTAGATCTTTGCTATGATTGAAACTCAAACTAGCAAGTTCTACACAACTTCATTTTTCGGCTATAACTCAAGCAGTAGACTCGATACAAGCGCGTAATTTGGTGCATAAATTAAGAACTAAATTATCTAGATTGTACTGAAAATTGTAATATTCTATCTAGAATTCTAGCAGAGTTACAACTTTACAAAATTTTAATATCGTTTCTGGACTTCATCCAAGCTTTTGTCGATATCTCGGTTAGTAGACTAGAAAAACAAACTAGATTTAGTACACATCAAAACATCTAAATTGCCTAGTATTTACTAAAAACTAGAAGGTTCTATCTAGAATTTTACCAGAGTTAAACGCCTTTTAACTTAGATCTTTTGTTAAGATTGAAACTCAAACTGGCGAGTTCTAGATAACTTCATTTTTCGCCTATAACTCAAGCAGTGGACTAGATACAAACGTGAAATTTGGTGCACAGATTGAGAACAAAATTATCTAGATTGTAATGAAGATTGTAATATTCTATCTAGAATTCTAGCAGAGTTACAACCTTACAAACTTTTGATATCGTTTTTGGACTTCATCCAAGCTTTTGTCGATATCTCAGTTAGTAGACTAGATAAACAAACTAGATTTAGAACACATCAAAAGAAATAAACTATTTAGTATTTTGTAAAATCTAAAAGGTTCTATCTAAAATTTTACCAGAGGTAAAAGCTTTTAAACTTAGATCTTTTGTAATGATTGAAATTTAAACTGGCAAGTTCTAGATAACTTCATTTTTCGTCTATAACTCAGCTAGTAGACTAGATACAAGCGCAAAATTTGTTGCAGAAATTAAGAACTAATTATCTAGATTCTTATGAAAATTGTAATATTCTATCTAGAATTCAAGCAGAGGTACAACCTTACAAACTTTGGATATGGTTTTTGGACTTTATCCAAGCTTTTCTCAACATCTCAGTTAGTAGACCGAATGTACAAACTAGATTTAGTACACATCAAAAGCAATAAATTATCTAGTATTTTATAAAAACTAGAAACTTGTATCTATTATATTCTGCGAGTTATGCACATCCAAACTTAAATTTTTGTTTTATACCCTAACAAATTCTAGATTTTTTGCCTATATCTAAACTAATAGACTAGATACAAAACTAAAAATTGGACCTAGTATCAAGAACTAAATTATCTATAATGTAACGGAAACTAGAGGCTTCTATTGAATCTAGTTTACGAGTTGTAGCTACTCAAAGTTACTAGACTAAATTCTGATAAGTATATAGATTCGTGTGCATCTAACCGTTTCACTTCCATAGAATATGTAGATCCGTCCCTCGTTGTAGTTGAACCTCTTGTAGTGCGGGGCGCCGACGACCAAGTCGCAGAGCCCGTCGTTATCTAGATCGCCGGCAGTTAGACTGGCTCCGAAGTTCTCGCCCATCTGACTGCCCTCTCTCCTGTCTCTGACTATCATGGGCTGGTTGTAACCTTCGGCAAAGTCGTAGACTATTATCTAAAACAGAATGTGAGTTAGGCTACTGCAGAGGGGTAGTTAGACGAAGTCTACTTCGCCCAGGTAGATGTTGGCTCTGGTCGAGCTCATGACGTAATGCCGCTGGGATTGGTTGAAGAAGTAACCTGATGTTACGTCGTAACCTGAAATATATAGAGTTATCTAGATTTTGTAAGTTTGAGTGGTTGTAACTCTGTTAGTAGGATAGATACAAAGTTGCGGGTTTCACTAAAAGATAGATAATTTAGTTCTTAATGTTTGTGTCATATTTCAAGTTTGTGTCTAGTCTAATAGCGAAGTTGCAGACATAAAACGAAGTTATCTAGAACTTTCAAGTTTTTGTGTCAGTCTAAACAAAAGATCAAAGTTTGAACGCGAATAAATCTGGCAGAATTTTACATAGAGCCTTCTAGTTTTCAGTAGTTACTAGATAATTTAGTACTTTTGATGTTTAATAAATCTAGTTTGTTTATCTAGTCTACTAACTGAGATATTGAAAAAAGCTTGGATGAAGTCCAAAAACGATATAAAAAGTTTGTGAGGTTGTAACTCTGCTAGAATTCTAGATAGAATATTACAATTTTCATTAGAATCTAGATAATTTAGTTCTCAATTTTAGCACCAAATTACACGTTTGTATCTAGTCTACTGCTTGAGTTATAGCCGAAAAATGAAGTTATCTAGAACTTGCCAGTTTGAGTTTCAATCATAACAAAAGATCTATGTTTAAAGACGTTTAACTTAAATTTTAGATAGAACCTTCTAGTTTTTACTAAATACTAGGAAATTTAGTTGTCTTAGTGCGTCCTAATTCTAGATTGTTTATCTACTCTACTAACTGAGATATCGTCAAAAGTTTGGATGAGGCCTAAAAACGATATCAAAAGTTTGTAAGGTTGTAACTCTGCTAGAGTTCTAGATAGAATATTGCAATTTACATTAGAATCTAGATAATTTAGTTCTCAATTTCTGCACCAAATTTCACGTTTGTATCTAGTCTACTGGCTGAGTTATATCCGACAAATGAAGTTATCTGGAACGTGTTAGTTTGTGTTACATTCTTAACAAAAGTTCTAAGTTTAACGGCTTTTAACTATGGTAAAAATTTAGATAGAACCTTCTAGTTTTTAGTAAATACTAGGCAATTTAGTTCTTTTGATGATTGCTAAATCTAGTTTGTCTACCTGGTCTACTAACTGAAATATTGACAAAGGTTTGAATGAAGTCCAAAAACGATATCAAAAGTTTGTAAGGTTGTAACTCTTCTAGAATTCTAAATAGAATATTGCAATTTTATTTAAAATCTAGATAGTTTAGTTCTTAATATCTGCACCAAATTTCACGTTTGTATCTAGTCTACTAGCTGAGTTATATTCAAAAAAAAAGTTATCTGGAACTTTTAGTTTGTGTTACAATCTTAACAAAAGATCTAAGTTTAAAGGCTTTTAACTCTGGTAAAATTTTAGATAGAACTTTCTAGTTTCTAGGGAATACTAGACAATTTATTTCTTTTGGTATGCACTAAATCTAGTTCGTTTATCTAGTCTACTAACTGAGATATAAACAAAAACTTTTAAGACTAAATTTTAGTCCAAAATCGACATAAAAGTTTATAAGGTTGTAGCTCTGTCAGAATTCTAGATGGAATGTTATTATTTTCATAAAACGCTAGATAATTTAGTTCTTAATGTTTGTGCCAATTTTAACATTTGTATCTAGTCTACTAACGGTGTTACAGCCGTAAAACGAAGTCATCTAGAACTCTCAAATCATTGTTTCAGTCTAAATAAAAGATCAAAGTTTGAAGGCGTATAACTCTGGCAGAATTCTAGATAGAACCTTTTAGTTTTCACTAGTTGCTATATAATTTATTACGTTTGATGTTTACTAACTCTAGTTTGTTTATCTAGTCTACTAAATGAGATATAGACAAAAACTTTTAAGACTAAACTTTAGTCCAAAAACGACATCAAAGTTTAGAAGATTGTAACTCTGTTAGAATTCTATATATAATGTTATAATTTTTATTAAACGCTAGATAATTTAGTTCTTAATGTTTGTAACAATTTTGACGGTTGTATCTAGTCTAGTAGCGGAGTTACAGCCGTAAAACCAAGTTATCTAGAACTCTCAAGTTTTTGTTTCAGTCTAAACAAAAGATCAAAGTTTGAAGGCGTTTAACTCTGGCAGAATTTTAGATAGAGCCTTCTAGTTTTCACTAATTACTAGATAATTTAGTGCTTTGGATGTTTACTAAATCTAGTTTGCTTATATATTCTACTAACTGAGATATCGGCAAAAGCTTGTATGAAGTCCAAAAACGATATCAAAAGTTTGTAAGGTTGTAACTCTGCTAGAATTCTAGATAGAATATTACAATTTTCATTAGAATCTAGATAATTTAGTTTTCAATTTCTGCAACAAATTTCACGTTTGTATCTAGTCTACTGTTTGAGTTATAGCCGATAAATGAAGTTATCTATAACTTGCCAATTTGAGTTTTACTCATAACAAAAGATCTAAGTTTAAAGGCGTTTAACTCTGACAAAATCTTAGATAGAACTTTCTAGTTTTTACCAAATACTAGATAATTTATTTCTTTTGATGTGTTCTAAATTTAGTTTGTTTATCTAGTCTGCTAACTGAGATATCGACAAAAGCTCGGATGAAGTCCAAAAACGATTTCAAAAGTTTATAAGGTTGTAACTCTGCTAGAATTCTAGATAGAATATTACAATTTTCATTGGAATCTAGATAATTTAGTTCTCAATTTTTGCAGCAAATTTCTCGTTTGTATCTAGTCTACTACTTGAGTTATAGCCGATAAATAAAGTTATCTAGAACTTGCCAATTTGAGTTTTAATCATAACAAAAGATCTAAGTTTAAAGGCGTTTAAGTATGACAAAATCTTAAATAGAACCTTCCAGATTTTACTAAATACTAGATCATTTATTTGTTTTGATGTGTTTTAAATCTAATTTGTTCATCTAGTCTACTAACTGAGATATCCATATAAGCTTGGATGAAGTCCAAAAACGATATCAAGAGTTTGTAAGATTGTAACTCTGCTAGAATTACAGATAGAATATTACAATTTTGATTATAGTCTAGATAATTTAGTTTTCAATTTTTGCACCAAATTTCACGTTTGTATCTAGTCTACTGCTTGAGTTATAGCCGAAAAATAAAGTTATCTAGAACTTGCCAGTTTGAGTTTCAATCAAACAAAAGATCTATGTTTAAAGGCATTTAACTCTGACAAAATCTTAGATAGAACCTTCTAGTTTTTACCAAATACTAGATAATTTATTTCTTTTGATGTGTTCTAAATTTAGTTTGTTTATCTAGTCTACTAACTGAGATATCGACAAAAGCTCGGATGAAGTCCAAAAACGATTTCAAAAGTTTGTAAGGTTGTAACTCTGCTAGAATTCTAGATAGAATATTACAATTTTCATTGGAATCTAGATAATTTAGTTCTCAATTTTTGCACCAAATTTTACGTTTGTATCTAGTCTACTGCTTAAGTTATAGTCGATAAATTAAGTTATCTAGAACTTGCCAATTTGAGTTTTAATCACAACAAAAGGTCTAAGTTTATAGGCGTTTAAGTCTGACAGAATCTTATAAAGAACCTTCTGGTTTTTTCTAATTACTAGATAATTTATTTCTTTTGATGTGTTCTAAATCTAGTTTGTTTATCTAGTTTACTAACTGAGATATCGACAAAAGCTTGGATGAAGTCCAAAAACGATTTCAAAAGTTTGTAAGGTTGTAACTCTGCTAGAATTCTAGATAGAATATTACAATTTTCATTGGAATCTAGATAATTTAGTTCTCAATTTTTGCACCAAATTTCACGTTTGTATCTAGTCTACTAGCTGAGTTATAGTAAAAAAAAAGTTATCTGGAACTTTTTAGTTTGTGTTACAATCTTAACAAAAGATCTAAGTTTAAAGGCTTTTAACTCTGGTAAAATTTTAGATAGAACTTTCTAGTTTCTAGGGAATACTAGACAATTTTTTTCTTTTGGTGTGCACTAAATCTAGTTCGTTTATCTAGTCTACTAACTGAGATATAAACAAAAACTTTTAAGACTAAATTTTAGTCCAAAATCGACATCAAAGTTTATAAGGTTGCTAACATAAATGCTAGATAATTTAGTTCTTAATGTTTGTAACAATTTTGACGTTTGTATCTAGTCTAGTAGCGGAGTTACAGCCGTAAAACCAAGTTATCTAGAACTCTCAAGTTTTTGTTTCAGTCTAAACAAAAGATCAAAGTTTGAAGGCGTTTAACTCTGGCAGAATTTTAGATAGAGCCTTCTAGTTTTCACTAATTACTAGACAATTTAGTGCTTCAGATGTTTACTAAATCTAGTTTGCTTATCTATTCTAGTAACTGAGATATCGACAAAAGTTTGTATAAAGTCCAAAAACGATATCAAAGTTTGTAAGATTGTAACTCTGCTAGAATTTTAGATAGAATATTACAATTTTCATTAGAATCTAGATAATTTAGTTCTCAATTTCTGCACCAAATTTCACGTTTGTATCTAGTCTACTGCTTGAGTTACAGCCGATAAATAAAGTTATCTAGAACTTGCCAATTTGAGTTTTACTCATAACAAAAGATCTAAATTTAAAGGCGTTTAACTCTGACAAAATCTTAGATAGAACCTTCTAGTCTTCACTAAATACTTGATAATTTATTTCTTTTGATGCGTTCTAAATCTAGTTTGATTATCTAGTCTACTAACTGAGATATCGACAAAAGCTTGAATGGAGTCCAAAAACGATATCAAAAGTTTGTAAGGTTGTAACTCTGCTAGAATTCTAGATAGAATATTACGATTTTCATTAGAATCTAGATAATTTAGTTCTCAATTTCTGCACCAAATTCCAGGTTTGTATCTAGTCTACTGCTTGAGTTATAGCCGAAAAATGAACTTATCTAGAATTTGCCAGTTTGAGTTTCAATCATAACAAAAGATCTTTGTTTAAAGGCGTTTAACTCTGACAAAATCTTAGATAGAACTTTCTAGTTTTTACCAAATACTAGATAATTTATTTCTTTTGATGTGTTCTAAATTTAGTTTGTTTATCTAGTCTGCTAACTGAGATATCGACAAAAGCTCGGATGAAGTCCAAAAACGATTTCAAAAGTTTATAAGATTGTAACTCTGCTAGAATTCTAGATAGAATATTACAATTTTCATTAGAATCTAGATAATTTAGTTCTTAATTTTTGCACCAAATTTTACGTTTGTATCTAGTCTACTGCTTAAGTTATAGTCGATAAATTAAGTTATCTACAACTTGCCAATTTGAGTTTTAATCATAACAAAAGGTCTAAGTTTATAGGCGTTTAAGTCTGACAAAATCTTATATAGATCCTTCTAGTTTTTCTAAATACTAGATAATTTATTTCTTTTGATGTGTTCTAAATCTAGTTTGTTTATCTGGTCTACTAACTGAGATATTGATAAAAGCTTGAATGAAGTCCAAAAACGATATCAAAAGTTTGAAAGGTTGTAACTCTGCTAGGATTCTAGACAGAATATTACAATTTTGATTAGAATCTAGATAATTTAATTCTCAATTTTTGCACCGAATTTCACGTGTGTATCTAGTCTACTGCTTGAGTTATAGCCGTAAAATGAAGTTATCTAGAACTTGCCAGTTTGAGTTTCAATCTTAACAAAAGATCTATGTTTAAAGGCGTCTAACTCTGGTTAAATTTTAGATAGAACCTTCTAGTTTTTACTAAATTCTACGCAATTTAGTTGTTTTGGTGCGTACTAATTCTAGATTGTTTATCTACTCTACTAACTGAGATATCGTCAAAAGTTTGGATGAAGCCCAAAAACGATATCAAAAGTTTGTAAGGTTGTAACTCTGCTAGAATTCTAGATAGAATATTACAATTTTCATTAGAATCTAGATAAATTAGTTCTCAATTTCTGTACAAAATTTCACGTTTATATCTAGTCTACTAGTTAGTTATAGCCAAAAAATGAAGTTATCTGGAACGTGTTAGTTTGTGTTACAATCTTAACAAACGTTCTAAGTTTAACGGCGTTTAACTATGGACAAATTTTAGATAGAACCTTCTAGTTTTTAGTAAATACTAGGCAATTTAGTTCTTTTGATGACTAGTTTGTCTGCCTGGTCTACTAACTGAGATATTGACAAAAGTTTGAATGAAGTCCAAAAACGATATCAAAAGTTTGTAAGGTTGTAACTCTGCTAGAATTATAAATAGAATATTGCAATTTTCTTTAGATTCTAGATAATTTAGTTCTTAATATCTGCACCAAATTTCACGTTTGTATCTAGTCTACTAGCTGAGTTATAGCAGAAATATGAAGTTATCTGGAACTTTTTAGTTTGTGTAACATTCTTAACAAAAGTTTAAAGGCTTTTACCTCTGGTAATATTTTAGAGAGAACCTTCTAGTTTTTTGGGAATACTAGACAATTTATTTCTTTTGGTGCGCACTAAATCTAATTTGTTTATCTAGTCTACTAACTGAGACATATACAAAAACTTTTAAGACTAAATTTTAGTCCAAAAATGACACCTAAGTTTATAAGGTTGTAACTCTGTTAGAATTCTAGATGGAATATTATAATTTTCATAAAACGCTAGATAATTTAGTTCTTAATGCTAGTACCAATTTTGACGTTTGCATCTAGTCTACTAGCGGTGTTACAGCCGTAAAACGAAGTCATCTAGAACTCTCAAATTTTTGTTTCAGTCTAAACCAAAGATCAAAGTTTGAAGGCGTATAGCTCTGGCAGAATTCTAGTTAGAACCTTCTAGTTTTCGCTAATTACTAGATAATTTAGTACTTTTGTGGCTTACTAAATCTAGTTTGTTTATCTAGTCTACTAACTGAGATATATACAAAAACTTTTAAGGCTATAGTTAAGTGCAAAAATGACATCAAAGTTTATAAGCTTGTAACTCTCTTAGAATTCTAGATAAAATGTTATAATTTTTATAGAACGCTAGATAATTTAGTTTTTAATGCTTGTGCCAATTTTGACGTTTGTATCTAGTCTACTAGCGGAGTTACAGCCGTAAAACAAAGTTATCTAGAACTCTTGTTATTCTCTTCAAAGTTATCTAGAAAGTTATCTAGAATTTTTGTTTCACTCTAAACAAAAGATCAAAGTTTGAAGGCGTATAACTCTGACAGAATTCTAGATAGAACCTTCTAGTTTTCACTAATTTCTAGATAATTTAGTACGTTTACTAATTCCAGTTTGTTTATCTAGTCTACTAACTGAGATATCGACACAAACATGCAGAGTAAGACTTTCAGACTTTGAAACTAGACTAACCGTAGTACGAAGCGTCGAAGATCGTAGCTATATTCTCCGCCTTGACTACATTGGGAGTAGTCTGAACGTCCAGATCCTCGTAGACTACCACTGTTCCCCTCCAAGCCACCACACCGGGCGCCCCCAAAAGTAACGAAGATGTGCCCTAGATAACAAAACTAATAAGTCTGAATTGAACTAGACTAGAGTTTTACTAAGTTTTAATTAGACTCAGAACTGATTAGTTTGAATTAGACTTACATTGTTGGAGGTTAGATGTGCGGAGAAGCCGACTTGCGCTAGCGCCGTGTAGTAGACTAGGTAGCCATTTTGATTGATGCTGACGGTGGCTGAAACAAACGAGGACTGAGTAGTCTGTTCTGACCGGGCCTGCGCGACTTACAGGTGTTGGTCAAGGGCGTCAGCAGGTGAAAGGCGTCGGAAGTCAGCGTGGACCAATAGCAGCCGCCCTGCATGAAGTAGTTCCGGTACCGCTCCGTCTGCAGTCTGAATCCGCAAACCTACGTGAATCAAAATAAGAGTAGTCTAGACGAAACAGTCTAAGGAGACTAATCTGATTGAGGCTTGTTAATCTAGTGGAATTAGACTCCTAAATCTTTTCGAGACTATTGGGATATATATAACCCATACAACTACAATGAGTACATCTAAAATGAGATTAGCCTAGACTAAACAGTCGAATCCTAAGATGAGACTAATCTGATTGAGTCTCGTTATTCTAGTTCAATCAGACACCTAAGCCCTTTCGAGACTATTGGGACATATATAACCCATACATCTACAATGAATCTAAAATCAGAGTAGTCTAGACTAAACAGTCGAAACGTCTGATGAGACTAATCTGATTGAGTCTCGTTATTCTAGTCTAATCAGACACCTAAACCTTTTCGAGACTATTGGGACATATATAACCCATAGATGTACAATGACCAGTGGGACTAAAGCCTGAGTGGGACAAGTATATCCCAGAACGCAAAACTAACTCAGACAGTGTAGTCTAGACTTACCACCGTCCGATTGCCGGCGACGTCGATGTCCATGGTAGAGCCGATCCAAGCGCCGTCTTTCTTCTCGGTAAAGCCGGGTATGTTGAGATCTGGAATTCAGACGGATCAGTGCCTGGGGAGCCAGACCGTTCAGACTACTTACTCTCGTCGATGGTGACTAACTCGCAGCGGCGCTTGATCCTGCACCGGAAGACCGAGCCGGTTTGGTTGCCCGGCATGTTCGGGATCTGCCCGCGCGGCGCTCCGATCTGAATCCTGCAACGGATTAAGACTAGGATTAGACTAAATGGTTCAGACTAATGCACAGGATGAACTAATAGATTTGACTAGAGGTTAGTAGTAGAATAGCTGGTTTGGATAAACAGTGTAAACTTGTCTAGACTAACAATTCGAGCTAATCCAACAAGACTAGTTCAGCCTATACTAGTCTAATCTGGTCTGTCTAGTCTTGTCTGTTTAGTCTAGCCTGTCTAGTCTAGCCTGGCTGATCTAGCCCGTCAAGTCAAGCTTGACTAGTCTAGTCTAACTTGTTTAGTCTAACTTGTCGAGTATAGCCTGTCTAGTCCAGCCTGCCTAGTCTAGCCTATCTAGTCTAGCCTATCTAGTCTAGTCTATCTAGTCTAGCCTATCTAGTCTACCCTGTTTAGTCTAGCATGTCTAGTCAAGCCTGTCTAGTCTAGTCTGTCTAGTATAGCCTGTCTAGTCTAGCCTATCTAGTCTAGCCTACTTATCTAGTCTAGCCTATCTAGTCTAGCCTATTTAGTCTAGCCTATCTAGTCTAGCCTATCTAGTCTAGCCTATCTAGTCTAGCCTATCTAGTCTAGCCTATCTAGTCTACCCTGTTTAGTCTAGCATGTCTAGTCATGCCTGTCTAGTCTAGTCTGTCTAGTATAGCCTGTCTAGTCTAGCCTGTCTAGTCTATCCTGTTTAGTCTAGCCTGTCTAGTCTAGCCTAGTCTAGTCTAGTGTAGCCTGTCTGTAGTAGAATAACTGGTTTGGATAAACAGTTTAAACTTGTCTAGACTAACAATTCGAGCTAATCCAACAAGACTAGTCCAGCCTATACTACTCTAATCTGGTCTGTCTAGTCTTGTCTGTTTAGTCTAGCCTGTCTAGTCTAGCCTGTCTGATCTAGCCCGTCAAGTCAAGCTTGACTAGTCTAGTCTAACTTGTTTAGTCTAACTTGTCGAGTATAGCCTGTCTAGTCCAGCCTGCCTAGTCTAGCCTATCTAGTCTAGCCTATCTAGTCTAGCCTATCTAGTCTAGCCTATCTAGTCTAGCCTATCTAGTCTACCCTGCTTAGTCTAGCATGTCTAGTCAAGCCTGTCTAGTCTGTCTAGTATAGCCTGTCTAGTCTAGCCTATCTAGTCTAGCCTACTTATCAAGTCTAGCCTATCTAGTCTAGCCTATTTAGTCTAGCCTATCTAGTCTAGCCTATCTAGTCCAGCTTATCTAGTCTAGCCTATCTAGTCTAGTCTATCTAGTCTACCCTGTTTAGTGTAGCATGTCTAGTCATGCCTGTCTAGTCTAGTCTGTCTAGTATAGCCTGTCTAGTCTAGCCTGTCTAGTCTATCCTGTTTAGTCTAGCTTGTCTAGTCTAGCCTAGTCTAGTCTAGTGTAGCCTGTCTGTAGTAGAATAACTGGTTTGGATAAACAGTTTAAACTTGTCTAGACTAACAATTCAAGCTAATCCAACAAGACTAGTCCAGCCTATACTAGTCTAATCTGGTCTGTCTAGTCTTGTCTGTTTAGTATAGCCTGTCTAGTTTAGCCTGTCTGATCTAGCCCGTCAAGTCAAGCTTGACTAGTCTAGTCTAACTTGTTTAGTCTAACTTGTCGAGTATAGCCTGTCTAGTCCAGCCTGCCTAGTCCAGCCTATCTAGTCTAGCCTATCTAGTCTAGCCTATCTAGTCTAGCCTATCTAGTCTAGCCTATCTAGTCTGGCCTATCTAGTCTACCCTGTTTAGTCTAGCATGTCTAGTCAAGCCTGTCTAGTCTAGTTTGTCTAATATAGCCTGTCTAGTCTAGCCTATCTAGTCTAGCCTATCTAGTCTAGCCTATTTAGTCTAGCCTATCTAGTCTAGCCTATCTAGTCTAGCCTATCTAGTATAGCCTGTCTAGTCTAGCCTGTCTAGTCTATCCTGTTTAGTCTAGCCTGTCTAGTCTAGCCTATCTAGTCTAGCCTATCTAGTCTAGCCTATCTAGTCTAGCCTATCTAGTCTAGCCTATCTAGTCTAGCCTATCTAGTCTAGCCTATCTAGTATACCCTGTTTAGTCTAGCATGTCTAGTCAAGCCTGTCTAGTCTAGTCTGTCTAATATAGTCTGTCTAGTCTAGCCTATCTAGTCTAGCCTATCTAGTCTAGCCTATTTAGTCTAGCCTATCTAGTCTAGCCTATCTAGTCTCGCCTATCTAGTATAGCCTGTCTAGTCTAGCCTGTCTAGTCTATCCTGTTTAGTCTAGCCTGTCTAGTCTAGCCTAGTCTAGTCTAGAGTAGCCTGTCTGGTCTTATTATCTAAACGTGTTATCTATATATAGATACTCACCAAGGTTCAGTTTGATCATCTCCTGGATATAGAATGAGGGAATAGCCGAAGTATAGCCTGTCTAGTCCAGCCTGCCTAGTCTAGCCTATCTAGTCTAGCCTATCTAGTCTAGCCTATCTAGTCTAGTCTATCTAGTCTAGCCTATCTAGTCTACCCTGTTTAGTCTAGCATGTCTAGTCAAGCCTGTCTAGTCTAGTCTGTCTAGTATAGCCTGTCTAGTCTAGCCTATCTAGTCTAGCCTACTTATCTAGTCTAGCCTATCTAGTCTAGCCTATTTAGTCTAGCCTATCTAGTCTAGCCTATCTAGTCTAGCCTATCTAGTCTAGCCTATCTAGTCTAGCCTATCTAGTCTACCCTGTTTAGTCTAGCATGTCTAGTCATGCCTGTCTAGTCTAGTCTGTCTAGTATAGCCTGTCTAGTCTAGCCTGTCTAGTCTCTCCTGTTTAGTCTAGCCTGTCTAGTCTAGCCTAGTCTAGTCTAGTGTAGCCTGTCTGTAGTAGAATAACTGGTTTGGTTAAACAGTTTAAACTTGTCTAGACTAACAATTCGAGCTAATCCAACAAGACTAGTCCAGCCTATACTACTCTAATCTGGTCTGTCTAGTCTTGTCTGTTTAGTCTAGCCTGTCTAGTCTAGCCTGTCTGATCTAGCCCGTCAAGTCAAGCTTGACTAGTCTAGTCTAACTTGTTTAGTCTAACTTGTCGAGTATAGCCTGTCTAGTCCAGCCTGCCTAGTCTAGCCTATCTAGTCTAGCCTATCTAGTCTAGCCTATCTAGTCTAGCCTATCTAGTCTAGCCTATCTAGTCTAGCCTATCTAGTCTACCCTGCTTAGTCTAGCATGTCTAGTCAAGCCTGTCTAGTCTGTCTAGTATAGCCTGTCTAGTCTAGCCTATCTAGTCTAGCCTACTTATCAAGTCTAGCCTATCTAGTCTAGCCTATTTAGTCTAGCCTATCTAGTCTAGCCTATCTAGTCCAGCTTATCTAGTCTAGCCTATCTAGTCTAGTCTATCTAGTCTACCCTGTTTAGTCTAGCATGTCTAGTCATGCCTGTCTAGTCTAGTCTGTCTAGTATAGCCTGTCTAGTCTAGCCTGTCTAGTCTATCCTGTTTAGTCTAGCTTGTCTAGTCTAGCCTAGTCTAGTCTAGTGTAGCCTGTCTGTAGTAGAATAACTGGTTTGGATAAACAGTTTAAACTTGTCTAGACTAACAATTCGAGCTAATCCAACAAGACTAGTCCAGCCTATACTAGTCTAATCTGGTCTGTCTAGTCTTGTCTGTTTAGTATAGCCTGTCTAGTTTAGCCTGTCTGATCTAGCCCGTCAAGTCAAGCTTGACTAGTCTAGTCTAACTTGTTTAGTCTAACTTGTCGAGTATAGCCTGTCTAGTCCAGCCTGCCTAGTCTAGCCTATCTAGTCTAGCCTATCTAGTCTAGCCTATCTAGTCTAGCCTATCTAGTCTAGCCTATCTAGTCTACCCTGTTTAGTCTAGCATGTCTAGTCAAGCCTGTCTAGTCTAGTTTGTCTAATATAGCCTGTCTAGTCTAGCCTATCTAGTCTAGCCTATCTAGTCTAGCCTATTTAGTCTAGCCTATCTAGTCTAGCCTATCTAGTCTAGCCTATTTAGTCTAGCCTATCTAGTCTAGCCTATCTAGTCTAGCCTATTTAGTATAGCCTGTCTAGTCTAGCCTGTCTAGTCTATCCTGTTTAGTCTAGCCTGTCTAGTCTAGCCTATCTAGTCTAGCCTATCTAGTCTAGCCTATCTAGTCTAGCCTATCTAGTATACCCTGTTTAGTCTAGCATGTCTAGTCAAGCCTGTCTAGTCTAGTCTGTCTAATATAGCCTGTCTAGTCTAGCCTATCTAGTCTAGCCTATCTAGTCTAGCCTATTTAGTCTAGCCTATCTAGTCTAGCCTATCTAGTCTCGCCTATCTAGTATAGCCTGTCTAGTCTAGCCTGTCTAGTCTATCCTGTTTAGTCTAGCCTGTCTAGTCTAGCCTAGTCTAGTCTAGAGTAGCCTGTCTGGTCTTATTATCTAATCGTGTTATCTATATATAGATACTCACCAAGGTTCAGTTTGATCATCTCCTGGATATAGAATGAGGGAATAGCCGAAGTAGGAGTAGTCTACAATTATAGAGTTCGATCTGTGAGCGTCTGGGTAGATAATCGGCGTCCCTACGTCCAGATTAAAAGCGTTTGCGCTGCACACTAGCCAGATAAGTAGATAACTGTAGGTTAGACGCATTGTGTTCACAGCTGTATCTAGACTAGATACGGCGTGTGTTAGTCGCGTTCACGACACACTGACGTCGGATGATTAGTCGACTGTGGGGAGAAAAACAAACGAATTCCTGTTGAGGTTTCCGGTCAATGGTTTCCTGCGCTTGTTATCTGCGTGTTTTATGGTTTCTGTTTCTTCTAAAAATAATTAATTTGGTAGATAATACGTAGATTTATACTGTAGACAAATTGCTGGATTAAATCAGAATTTAGTTTTGTCAAGTGTGTGTGTCAGTAGTAACTAGATTTAAGCTAAGAAAGCTAGGCTTGCTGAAAGAGCGTATGTTTGCGAATACTTCTTGAAATTTGCATGAAAAGCTGCCGACGCGTTTTTGTTTTATCAAAGAAAGAGTAAGTCTAGTCCAAAATGTAGACAAGGTGCGATTAGGAAAGTTTGTCTATTTGTACTAGCTAGTTCAACAGAAATTTAGCTACACAAGCTAGACTAGTTGAAAGAGCGTATTTTCCAGAATATTTCCTGATTTATTCATGAAAATCCACCGACGCGTTTTTATTTTATCAAAGAAAGAGTAAGTCTTGTCCAAAATGTAGACAAGATGCGATTAGAAAAGTTTGTCTGTTTGTACTAGCTAGCCCAACTGAAAATTAGTTAAACAAGCTAGACTAGTTGAAAGAGCGTATTTTTCAGAATATTTCCTCAATTTTTCATGAAAATCCACCGACGCGTTTTTATTTTATCAAAGAAAGAGTAAGTCTAGTCCAAAATGTAGACAAGATGCGATTGGGTAAGTTTGTCTGTTTGTACTAGCTATTCCAACTGGAATTAAGCTACACAAACTAGACTAGTTTAAAGAGCGTATTTTCGGAATTATTTCTTGAATTTTTCATGAAAATCCACCGACGCGTTTTTGTTTAATCAAAGAAAGAGTAAGACAAGTCCAAAATATGGACAAGATTCGTTTGGAAAAGTTTGTCCTGACTAACCTAACTAGATCTAAGCGACACAAACTAAACTAATTTAAAGAGCGCGTTTTCTCGAATATTTTCCGCAATTGCCAAAAAAATCCAGATGGCGCTACATGTCCAAATTGAATTTAGTTATCCACTATTAAACCTACTTTACTAAGTTCCTACCTGCTGGCGCTAGATGTCCCCAGTCGGTCTTAAACCGCTTTGCATACTTTTTGTGTGTCAATTGCGAGTTAGTTTCTTATGTAAACAGCTTCAAATTTGGCATTTACCGTGATTTATTTAACTGCGGTTTTGAGGAAACAGCTGGATAGCTGACATTTAGCGCGGTTTTTTAACGGTGTTTAACATATCTGGACAGAATGTGTAGCAATTATAAAATAACGTTTCATTCTCAGGATTTACTGACCCTATTAGTCTTTCAATACACACACATACAATCTAAAACGAAGTATCAGTTTTAAATTCCAATTGACTGTTTACCAAAAAAAACATAAAATCAAGACCAACTAAGACTTTCAACGCAACCTCTCATAACTAATTTTTAAAAATTTATCGAAATTTTTTTCACCGAATTTTTCCTCATTAATTTCTCTTTTATTCAGGAAAATGTCGAAGAAGAGGGTGGCATTTCCACACCGGACGGCGAAAGGCCAAGTGTAGACGACGACCTGATCGAGCCTAAGGGCAAGCCGAAAATCATCAGAGTTCTCAGCAATCATGCTATCAATCTACGTCTTCGTTTGGGACGGACACCCCACAATGTCTAGGAAACGCCCCGTCGAGCCCTTTGAAAGGAACCAATCTGGAACCGTTGAAGTTCTATGCGGATATTTTCACAAGCAAGAATTTCAGCTTGAATAACGGAAATCTTACGGAGATCGGTGAATGAGGCAAAACTGGACATTTTACTGAAAACATTTTTAAAATCGGTCGATTCGTTCAGAAGTTATTAAGGAAAAATCAAAAACTCAAAGCCTGCTACGAGAAAGTGTTTGAAATCGCTATAACTCCCGTTTTTTTTGAGATTTAAAAAAAAAATTGCAAAGTTTTGTCAGGAATGCAAAACTTTGTTAATCGACACTATTTTGACTATTCAAATCGCGAAATTTAAAATACGCCCGTCTGTCTAATTTAAGTGTTAAGCATAAATGGTTGTTCAAGAAACAAGATTTTGAAAACATAAATGAAAAATCTCAAACCGTTAAAAAGTTATAATAGAAAAAGCGCATCTGTCAAAAAGTGAAACGTCAAAATTGTTGTTCAGATTTCTATAAGTCGAGTTTTAAAATTTTTTTGCGCAGATTTATCAGAAATTGATACCGCCACAAAATGGAATGGTTTAATTGTGCGATTTTTCGGAAATTAAAATACACCCGCCTGTCCAATACATCGCAAAAATATCGCGGATTGATCAAAGAACGAGATTCTGAAAGATTTTTTGAAAAAACTCCAACGGTTCAAAATTTATTAAGGTAAAACCAAAAAGTCAAAGCCTACTGCGACAAAGCGTTTCAATACGCTATAACTCCGTTGTTTTTTATGATTTTTGAAAAGAAAATGCACAGATTTGTCAGGAATGCAAAACTTTGTTAGTTGATACTATTTTGACCTTTAAAATCGCGAAAATTGAAATACGCCCGTCTGTCTAATTTAAGTTTAAAGTATAGAGAATCGTTCAAGAAAAAAGATTTTTAAGAAATAACTGAAAAACCTCAAACCGATAAAAAGTTATAACAGAAAAAAAAAACGGATCTGTCAAAGAATTTAAACGCCATTTTTTTTTAAGCTGTTATAACTAGGTTTTTTTTTTAAGAGTTTTATCAGATTTATCAGGAATTGATACCGCCACAAAATGGAACGGTTTAATTGCGCGATTTTGCGGTAATTAAAATACAGCCGCCTGCCAATACATCGCAAAAATATCGCGGATTGATCAAAGAACGAGATTCTGAAAGATTTTTTGAAAAAACTCCAACGGTTCAAAAGTTATTAAGGAAAAACCAACACGTCAAAGCCTACTGCGACAAAGCGTTTCAAACCGCTATAAATCAGTTGTTTATTGAGATTTTTGAAAAAAAATTGCACAGATTTGTCAGGAATGCAAAACTTTGTTAGTTGATACTATTTTGACCTTTAAAATCGCGAAAATTGAAATTCACCCGTCTCTCTAATGCAATGCAAAAATTTTAATCATCTAAATATTTTATCAATCGCGGATTGATATAAAAATGAGATTCTGATTTTTTTTTGAAAAAACGGTCCAAAAGTTATGACGTAAAAATGAAATTCCACAGCCTACTAACAATAAGTTAAAAGAATTACATTAAAAAAAAAACGCGATAACTTTGTTACTTTTGGAGATTTTTCAAGTTTTAGCCAGTTTTATCCAGAATTCAGTTCTCCACACACTTGACTGACTCAAAAGGTATTACTTTAGAAGGAGGTTTTGCCATGTTTCCTTACGGATCTTGCGTTTTCTTAGCCGTTTCCTCTTTTTTTCAAATCTGTGGCAAAATCACTTGTTGCCTTCCAGTTTTCAGAACTTTTTAGCATTTCTGCAACCGCGCTTTATGGGGCCAGTTTACAATTCATTATTTTTTACACATGTAGACGTTCGATAACGTCTTCTGCGTCGTCTTCTGCATTTTTACATTGCAGATACATTGGGCTTTCTCGCAGCGTAAAACTATGTAGATAGGATATAAAGCATCCATGGCCAGATAACATTTGAGACATGTGGTAGTTTAGCTCCCCATGATCTCGTTCCGTCCAGGTCTTTACATCGGGTAGATCACAAGTCTGTAGGTCTACACAAGCTAGACTAGTTGAAAGAGCGCATTTTCTAGAATATTGCCTGAATTTTTCATGAAAATCCACCGACGCGTTGTTGTTTTATAAAAGAAAGAGTAAGTCTAGTCCAAAATGAAGACAGGATGCGGTTAGTAAAGTTTTGCTTGTACTAGCTAGTCCAACTGGAATTAAGCTACACAAGCTAGACTAGTTGAAAGAACGTATTTGCCAGAATATTTCCTGATTTTTTCATGAAAATCCACCAACGCGTTTTTGTTTTATCGAAGGAAGAGTAAGACCAGTATAAAATGAGGACAAGATGCGATTAGGAAAGTTTTGTTTGTACTAGCTACTGCAAATGGAATTAAGCTACACAAGCTAGACTAGTTGAAAGAACTTATTTTCCAGAAAATTTCCTGAATTTTTCATGAAAGTCCATCCATCTATGCGTTTTGGTTTCATCAACGAAAAAGTAAAACAAGTCTAAAATATGGACAAGATGCGTTTGGACACTTTGACTAGTCCAACTAGATCTAAGCGACACAAACTAAACTAATTTAAAGAGCGCGTTTTCCCGAATATTTTCCGCAATTGCTATAAAAATCCAGATGGCGCTACATGTCCAAACTAAATCTAGCTATTCACTTTTTAACCTAGTTTATTAAGTTTCTTCCTGCTGACGCTAGATGTCCTCAGTCGCTCATAAACCGCTTTTGCATACTTTTTGTGTGTCAATTACGAGTTGGTTTCTTATGTAAACAGCTTCAAATTTGGCATTTACCGTGATTTATTTAACTGCGGTTTTGAGGAAACAGCTGGATAGCTGACATTTAGCGCGGCTTTTAAACGGAGCTTAACAAATCTGGACAGAATGTGTAGCAATTATAGAATAGCAGTTATAGTTTCTCAGGATTTACTGAGCCTATTAGGCTTTTAATACACACCCACACTTAGAATCTAAAACGAAATATCAGTTTTAATTTCCAATCGATTTAGTATTAATCAATTATAATTATTACTGTCTTGTATATATTAATATTAGTTCGGGCTTTTAAACTGAATACACTAATTAAGCAGAATATCAGTTAGTTAGTGTTATAGGATGCTTAAAGATAAAGTTGTTTCTAGTCTTGGCTAGCTTTGTCTACACACGTTTAGCCCTATCTAGTTTTGCTAGTCTTGTCAAGTCTTGACTAGTTTTGTCTAGTCCTGTCTAGACTTGTTCAGTCTTGTACAGCCTTGTCTAGTCTTGACCAATCTTGTCCAGCTTGATCCTATCTTGTGCAGTCTTGTCCAATCTTGTCTAGTCCTGCCCAATCTTGTATAGCTTGATCTAGTCTTGTCCAGGGTTATCCAGCTATGACCAGTCTTGGAAGGTATTGTCCAGTCTTGTCGAGCCTTGTCCAGTCCTGTCCAGTTTCATCCATTCTTGTCCAGTCTTGTGCAATCTTATGCAGTCTAGTCGAGTCTTGTCCAGTTTTGTCCAGTCTTGTCTGGTTTTGTCCAGATTTGCCCAGTCTTATCCAGTCTAGTCGACTCTTACCCAGTTTTGTCCAGTCTTGTCAAGTCTTGTCCAGCCCTGTCCAGTCTTGTCGAGTATTGTCCAGCCCTGTCCACTCTTCAGTCTTACCCGGTCTTGTCCAGATGTTGCTGTAATTTCTCAGAAGGTGCACTAGTGCGTCTGTAAGACATGTTTTCTCATTCTGATAGTGAGTTAGGGGATGATTTATTAAGTTTACTATCTTTTAAATGAATCCGCGCCACAGAAAAAAAAACTAAAGTCATGAGAGTTGGAGAAGATTGAAGAACGATTCTTTATGTACTTTCGCTTGTCTAAAATACAGTTTGAGGAGATTCACAGTATTATTGAATGTGATATAAAAAAGAACATACACGTCTTTGGAATGCAATTAGTGCTATAGAAAGACTATAGAAAGCAGTTTGTCTACGGTATGTATTATCTATTTAATTCATTGCAGTTACCTGTATCATATGTATGATTGATAGGTATGGTATATAAGTGATACAAATGAAAATGTTTAAGAAAGTTTTTTTTCTACTGATATATGTGAAAATGGCATTTTTTCCACGGCTTACCCTACATGAAAGAAGCATTTTTTCTACTGATATATTTGAAAATGGCATTTTTTCTACGGCTTACCCTACATGAAAGAAGCATTTTTTCTACTGATATATTTGAAAATGGCATTTTTTCTACGGCTTACCCTACATGAAAGAAGCATTTTTTCTACTGATATATGTGAAAATGGCATTTTTTCCACGGCTTACCCTACATGAAAGAAGCATTTTTTCTACTGATATATTTGAAAATGGCATTTTTTCTACGGCTTACCCTACATGAAAGAAGCATTTTTTCTACTGATATATGTGAAAATGGCAATTTTTCCACGGCTTACCCTACATGAAAGAAGCATTTTTTCTACTGATACATGTGAAAATGGCATTTTTTCCACGGCTTACCCTACATGAAAGAAGCATTTTTTCTACTGATATATGTGTAAATGGCATTTTTTCCACGGCTTACCCTACATGAAAGAAGCATTTTTTCTGATATATGTGAAAATGGCATTTTTTCCACGGCTTACCCTACATGAAAGAAGCATTTTTTCTACTGATATATGTGTAAATGGCATTTTTTCCAAGGCTTACCCTACATGAAAGAAGCATTTTTTCTGATATATGTGAAAATGGCATTTTTTCCACGGCTTACCCTACATGAAAGAAGCATTTTTTCTACTGATATATGTGAAAATGGTATTTTTTCCACGGCTTACCTCACATGAAAGAAGCATTTTTTCTACTGATATGTGTGAAAATGGTATTTTTTCCACGGCTTACCCTACATGAAAGAAGCATTTTTTCTACTGATATATGTGAAAATGGCAATTTTTCCACGGCTTACCCTACATGAAAGAAGCATTTTTTCTACTGATACATGTGAAAATGGCATTTTTTCCACGGCTTACCCTACATGAAAGAAGCATTTTTTCTACTGATATATGTGAAAATGGCATTTTTTCAACGGCTTACCCTACATGAAAGAAGCATTTTTTCTACTGATATATGTGAAAATGGCATTTTTTCCACGGCTTACCCTACATGAAAGAAGCATTTTTTCTACTGATATATGTGAAAATGGCATTTTTTCCACGGCTTACCCTACATGAAAGAAGCATTTTTTCTACTGATATATGTGAAAATGGCATTTTTTCCACGGCTTACCCTACATGAAAGAAGCATTTTTTCTGATATATGTGAAAATGGCATTTTTTCCACGGCTTACCCTACATGAAAGAAGCATTTTTTCTACTGATATATGTGTAAATGGCATTTTTTCCAAGGCTTACCCTACATGAAAGAAGCATTTTTTCTGATATATGTGAAAATGGCATTTTTTCCACGGCTTACCCTACATGAAAGAAGCATTTTTTCTACTGATATATGTGAAAATGGTATTTTTTTCACGGCTTACCCTACATGAAAGAAGCATTTTTTCTACTGATATATGTGAAAATGGTATTTTTTCCACGGCTTACCCTACATGAAAGAAGCATTTTTTCTACTGATACATGTGAAAATGGCATTTTTTCCACGGCTTACCCTACATGAAAGAAGCATTTTTTCTACTGATATATGTGAAAATGGCATTTTTCCACGGCTTACCCTACATGAAAGAAGCATTTTTTCTACTGATATTACAGTCGACATGCAACAGTCGACATTACAACATTACGACATTACAACAGTCGACATGCTTGATGTGTAGTTGCCTCGTACGCGGCTCCGTTAAATATAGTATTTATTATATCGAGTTAGTACACTAAATATATTTAATATTGTCAAAACACAGTGGTACTAAAATATTACACACACGCAGTCTCAAAATGGGTTTTACAAGGTCTCAGAAAGAAGAAATTAATGAAATCATTATAAGTGCATTAAAACAATCCGATGTGATGGAGACTTTGTCTGATCTTATCGCTGCCAAACTAAAAACGTCCTTCGAGCGGTTCGAGCAGAAGATATCAAGTCTTGAAAAAGTAATAGATAAACTCAGCGAGGAGAACGAGGAATTAAAACGACAATCCGAACTAAATTTCGATAAGCTGGAACAACGTATTAAAAGAAATAATCTATTAATACATGGAATCCCAGAAAACAAGAATGAGATATTAGAGACTTCTGTAGCTGCGGTAATCAAGGAGATGCTAAACACCGATGTGGATGGTGAATTACTTGAAAATTGTCATCGTTTAGGCGCGCCTAAAATTGGTAAAACAAGGGCAATTCTAATAAAATTTACGTCCTGTAAGTATCGGGATCTTGTTTTCCGTTACAAAAGAAAACTAAAGGGGTCTAAAATGTCCATTAAAGAGGACTTAACTGAAATGCGCTCGAATGTTTTAAAGGAAGCCGTTGAAAAATTTGATCGCAAAAACGTGTGGACAGATAAGGGTAATATAATTATTTTAGTTAAAAATAAAAAACGTAAAGTAACCTGCATTCAAGACCTAAACGCACTTATAGTTAGTAACTAAATAACAGTTTATGCCTCATTTGGTTCTACCGCTTTCTTATTTGGCGTTCTTTATTGACTTTTGATATTATACTCTCGATTTAATTTGTTTATGTGTATGTATGTGTGTGTGTGTATGTATTTCGTGTACGTGTATATGTATGTATATGTATTTGAGTATGTATATATCTATATGTATATAAGATAATAATTCGGAGTCACATAACGGCACGTTGATTTAAAATAAGTTTAGAACAAAAACAAACAAAAAGTTTATATAATTCATTCATTCCATTTAATTAATTCATTTTGATAAATATTTGTTATTATGAAAATTGGACATTTAAATGTGCGATCGTTAATACCCAAAATTAATTGTGTTAGGCAGCTTCTCATAGATTTCGAATATGACGTCCTTGCAGTGAGTGAAACATGGCTCTCAGAAAACATTAGTAAAGAGATTATTAGTATTGCTGGGTATAGAGTTTCTCGATGTGATCGCCCGAACAGAGGTGGTGGTGTGTGTTTCTATTTGCGTAATAATCTCAAATTTAACATTTTAAATAGTGATCCAGCAGTTGAACAACTATGGATATCGATAAATAATATTGCTATAGGCGTCCTATATCGACCCGAGACTATAAATTATAAACTCTTCATAGATCATCTGGAAGAGTCCATTGATAACGCACTTACTTCTTGTGAAAAAGTCATCTGTTTAGGTGACTTCAATATAGATATGATGAAACCAGACGATCCCAAAACAGTTTACCTTAACTCCATCATACGCTCTGCAGGTATGCAGCAAATTTTATCCCAGCCTACACGAGTCACGCTTTCCTCAATTACCACGATAGATCTGATCATAATTACCGGCAATATTTTAGTACAAGATACTGGTGTAAAAGATATAGATTTCTCGGATCATGATCTAGCCTATGTCAAAGTTCAAAACGACGTAAACAAATTATCATCCAGATTACTTACATACCGTAATTTTAATCACTTTTCTTTCGATGATCTATCTAATGAACTTAATTCTTCGCCATTAGCCGAAATTTATTACTTAAATAACATTGACGACAAAGTAGCTCTGCTCAATAACTGTGTTGTAGATATATTTAACAAACTAGCTCCGCTTAGAACAATAAAAGTAAATAAACAAACACCCCCATGGCTAACGGATAATATTAAACTTCTAATTAAACTTAGAGCAAAAGCAAAGGCTAAATTCAAAAAAACCAAAAGCCCAAGTGATTGGAACTATTACAAAAGTCTTCGTAATTATGCAAACGTGGCAATAAAAAATGAAAAGAAAGCTTTCTTTCAATGGAAATTAGATACCACAGATCCTAAAAAAATGTGGAAGGAATTAAGATCCCTGAATCTTATTCCAAATAAGAGTAACAAAGTTAGTCAGATTCCCTCTGACTTGGGGAACGCTAATGACATAAATGACTATTTCACTGGTTCTATACCAAATCCCAATGTAAACTATAGTGACCTTATAGGCTACTACAAACATAACTTTAAATGTAATTTCTCTTCTGGCTTCATCTTCAAACTTGTAGATATAGAGGATGTCAATAAAATTTTGAAAAACATCAAATCCACCTCCGGTGGCTATGATGGTTTGAATATTAGACTCATTAAATTATGCTGTCCCTATATACTGCCCTTTATTACCAATATAATAAATAGTTGTTTACTAGATGGGGTCTTTCCCAGCGCGTGGAAGATGGCACTGATTACGCCATTACCGAAAAAACAAAACCCCACTCAACTTAGTCATCTGAGACCAATAAGTATTCTGCCAACACTTTCCAAAATCTTAGAAATAATCATGAACAACCAAATAAAACAGCACTTGGCATACTTTAACATCTTACCTAAATTCCAATCAGGTTTTAGAGAAGGTTACAGTTGCACCACTGCGCTGTTGAAAGTCACTGATGACATCCTACTAGAATCCGATGCGGGATTAATAACAGCACTTGTACTTCTTGACTACAGCAAAGCCTTCGACACGCTCAATCACCAAATTTTACTATCAATACTTCATTACATTGGTTTCGGTCAGTCAGCGATAGATCTTTTAAGTAATTACTTAGTAGGGCGGTGCCACGCGGTAAAATTAGAGTCTGGTATATCAAACTTCCAGGAGTCAGTGTCTGGTGTCCCCCAGGGGTCGATTTTGGGGCCTATATTGTTCACTATATATACGGCCTTCATCATAGATAAGTTATCGTATTGCAAATACCATATGTACGCGGATGATACTCAACTGTACATTTCTTTTCCAGCCGAAGATTACCGCGATGCATTACTTAAACTAAATTATGACCTCAATACACTATACGAAGTGTCCCTTTCTCATGGGCTAATTTTAAATCCGTCTAAGTCAGCATACCTTCTCTTTGGGCCTAAAGGAAAGTGTATTGAATTAGTGACCAGTTTTAAACCTTCAATAAATAATCAGCCCATCGCATTTGTTTCTGAAGCGAAAAACCTAGGCATCACCCTTGATAATACTTTTAGATATAATAAATATGTGAGTCAATGTATCAGTATTGCTTACGGCAATCTAAGGGTCATATATCATAATCGGGAGTTTTTATCTCAAAGAATAAAAATTTCGCTGTGTGAAATGACAGTATTATCACAATTTTCTTATTGTTCTCCGTTACTACATCCATGCCTAGACCAAAGGACAAAAACTCGTATTCAACGGATTCAAAACTCATGCTTACGGGTTATTTTTGGTCTACGCAAATTCGATAAAATAAGCCACAAACTGTCTGATTTAAACTGGTTAAATATGGATAACCGTCGCATAATGCAAAGTTATTCCTTATTTTATAATATTATCAAATGTAAAACACCTGCTTATCTGTTCGAAAAACTTTCATATAGATGTGACATTCATACCCTTAATACAAGAAATCGTGGCCGCTTATCACCACCTGCTCATAAAACAAGTTTATTTGCAAGATCATTTCATTATACAATTGTGAATCTATTTAACAACCTTCCACTCTTCTGCAACGACTTCGATTCGAAATCTAAGTTTAAAAAATATATTTTCGCAGTTTTATATAATAAACAATGTTCCCCATTACCTGTATCTCCGTGAGATGTTAGCTGCTATACAAAATCGTCCTGCCTTCATGTACTTATGTTACTCCAACTGTACTTTTACCATTTTATTTAGCTATGTCGATAATTGATATTATATTTATTTAATTATATTTATATATCTTTATTAATTATATTATATATCTTTATTAATTTGATGTACCGAGGTGTAATGGAAGAACAGGGTGTGCCTTGGCACACATCTGAATTACATCTCATTTTTTCCTCTGCATCAGAATGTATTTTTCTCTTTCAGTTATATATCTTTTTTTAAGTTACCTATTACTACGTTATACTGATCGTTCTGTCAAAGAGGCAAAAATAAATAAATTATTATTATTATTATTATATATGTGAAAATGGCATTTTTTCCACGGCTTACCCTACATGAAAGAAGCATTTTTTCTACTGATATATGTGAAAATGGCATTTTTTCAACGGCTTACCCTACATAAAAGAAGCATTTTTTCTACTGATATATGTGAAAATGGCATTTTTTCCACGGCTTACCCTACATGAAAGAAGCATTTTTTCTACTGATATATGTGAAAATGGCATTTTTTCCACGGCTTACCCTACATAAAAGAAGCATTTTTTCGACTGATATATGTGAAAATGGCATTTTTTCCACGGCTTACCCTACATAAAAGAAGCATTTTTTCGACTGATATATGTGAAAATGGCATTTTTTCCACGGCTTACCCTACATAAAAGAAGCATTTTTTCGACTGATATATGTGAAAATGGCATTTTTTCCACGGCTTACCCTACATGAAAGTGACATTTTTAAACTAAATTAACAAAATTTGCATGGACTTTCTTATTAATTACATCAATTTCAATGAAATATTTTATGTACAAACGTAAAACGAAAATAAAGAAACAAAATAAAATTAGGACATTTGACTTGAAAAGTATCACCTTCTATGAGAATGCAATATGTTACCATGGAAACGACCAAACCAACAATTAAATTTCTATTGACATTTCTGACAGTTCGCTTCGAATTGGATTTATTAAAGTCGAATTATGGATTCTACAACCGAAATCAGTAGAAAAAATTGCATTTACTACTCGAGATGAAAGTGTTTTTGGTAGACTTTGCTTTTAGGTCACACTCGGGTGGCAGTTTTTGAAACTAAAATGACGCATGACGTATATCAGTAGTAGTAAAAATGTTGTGTTTTCAAGGATATGTATATATATATATGTATATATATATATATATATATATATATATATATATATATATATATATATATATATATATATATAAATATATATATATATATATATATATATATATATATATATATATATATATATATATATATATATATATATGTCAAACTGACGTAAGAAAGTTTCAATTTTTTTCTATTCTTAAAGTAATTGTAATTTTGTAAATTTTTATTATAAACTCCAGGTCTGACAACCTTGAGAGTAAACAACTCGTCACCTATTAGGCTGGCCCCATCTACATATTCTGGTAGGACTCAACATGAAGGGAAATATTAACATAATAGGAAAAGGCGCCTAACCTTCTATGGGCATTTAACCGTGAATGTTCACGACTCACGAACAGGAGGCACACCACGACAGGTAGAGGGAAAGAGATCACCATAGTAAAATCAGACCTGGAGCTACTTAAAATTTCACCAGAAATCTTAGAGGATCTGTCCCAACTCCGGCAGACTATTCGACAAAGGTATTCCCAGTGGCCCTTATCAGCAAAACAGCACCCTGTGAGGGCTCCTGCCTAAGATTATAGGTGAAAATCCACACGTCTGTGCGGGAACAACCGGTACTGTGGTCAGCGTCCGTTGGCTCTGTGAGCTAATACAGCTCCTCCACAAGATAGGAGACAAAACGAACCCAATAACTACAGAGGCATTTCACTACTACCTTTGATATACACAATTATGAACAAAGCCCTGGTAAATCGGCTAGAACCTCAGATAGATCCACATATAGTAGAATAGGGGGGATAGAAGGGTTCAGGAAGGGAAGATCATGCAGTGAACAGATCTGGTGCTTGAGAACAATATTAACGATAACAAAGACCAGGAACATCACAATACCATTCCTCGACTTCAAGAAGGCCTACGACTCCATAGATAAACAGTCTTCAACAAATTGGAAGAAATGAAGGTGGACAACAAGACCAGAAATCTAATCCAGGAAACATTAACAAATACAACATCCAAAGTGAAGTTCATGGGAGAGGTCTCGGAAACATTTGAAATCAAGACAGGAGTGAAACGGGGAGATGGCCTCTCACCCATTTCATTTAATTCAGTTTTGGAGAAAATAATCAGGACATGGGAAAAAGGAGTCAGTGGGGTAAAGATTTGGAGACACAAGGATAGAAGGATAGAACATAAATATCATATCATAACAAATAATAGAAAGAAGCCAAAGAAGCTCTAGAGCAAGGATGGCGAACCTTTTTGAGTAGTGGGTCAAATTTTGTTCATTATGTTTTTCCTACTAGCTCGTGGGTCACCAGTAATAATTCAGGCACTGGCATCACTTGGAAAAGAGGAGGGAGGTCAAAGACTACTTTTTTTGTTCATAATTTTAAAGGCTTTTACAAAATTCAATTTCTTGAAAATTTCTCCTCTCTTCAAAATTTTCAAAATTCAATTTCACGATTCTTCTTGTTTTACAACTTCTACTTTGGAAGTGAAGACCAAAAAATAAAGGTCGAAGTCAAAAAATTTATATCAATGAATAAGTCCATAAAACTACCTGATGTATTATTCGCTCCGTGCATAAGCGCGGCTAGCGCAATCCGTGGCCAAAAATACAACTTCGTGTGCAATAATAGTGTATAAAAACAAAATGCAAAAACAAAAAAATGATTAATTGAATAAAATATACAAAATTTGACATAAAAGAAAATTATAGGTTTTGTAATACGTCAATTCAATATTTGTATATTTGTACGGAAAGTTAGGGTTAGCTGACAGAAAACTATAAAATTCATAGTTTGAGTTTCGTGTAGTGTTTTTATAGTTCGTCACAGAACATTTGAAAACGTGTTTTGGCCTTGAAGCCATTATCAATTTATGCATCTTACTAGTTTATACAAAATAATAAAACACTTTTTTATTTAGCAAAATACATGTCAATATATACAAATAAATGAAAAATAATGACGTAACTACACATAAAGTTCTGAAAAGTGTCACCTTTGGCGCTAGTCCTGTTGCGCTCAGAGCGATTGCAATAAAATCCAATTAGAGGATGTGGAATATTTTGTTTAAGATGTTGAATAAAACCAATGTTTTTGCTCAACATGTTGGGTGCATCGTCTGTTGTAACAGAAACAATTTTCTGTAGGTCAATATCCATTTCTATAAATGCAATATCAAATTCTCAAGGCCAGTACACATCCCATTTAACGTTATTAGTTTCAATAGCTCTTAATTTACAAGATTTGCGCTATATATTTGCGAAAACTGTCTGTTCCTAATTCTAGTATTCGATCTTTAATTGTATTTCGACATATTGGTAACTCATTTGTTACTTAATTTCCGCTCATTGCAAAAATTTTTTGCTCATTGCTAGTTAATTTGCTCATTGCTATTTTATCAAGTCTTTGTCTTTGATGGACTAGACGGACTAGATGGACTAGACAGAGTAGACAGACTAGACTGTTTAAACTAGTTGCTCTAATTTCCAATTGGAGTTCGTTCTCAATTTCTGGTTGTTAATACTTTAGAGTGTGCATTGTCGCAACGCTACGTCCGATAAGTGCAGGACTTCCTAAAGCGGTCGAACGCGAACAAATTCCGATGACAGTTTTTGTCCGATTCCAGCGCAACCATTTTCAGACACAAATTTCCGCCTCAACATTCTTTTCCTGCTTCGACATTCTTGTCTGCCTAATCTTGTCTGCCTAGTCTTGTCTGTCTAGTCTTGTCTCTCTAGTCTTGTGTGTCTAGTCTTGTGTGTCTAGTCTTGTGTGTCTAGTCTTGTCTGTCTAGTCTTATCTGTCTAGTCTTATCTGTCTATTCTTGTCTGTCTAATCTTGTCTGTCTAGACTTGTCTGTCTAGTCTTGTCTGTCTAGTCTTGTGTGTCTAGTCTTGTCTGTCTAGTCTTGTCTGTCTATTCTTGTCTGTCTAATCTTGTCTGTCTATTCTTGTCTGTCTAATCTTGTCTGTCTAGACTTGTCTGTCTAGTCTTGTCTGTCTAGTCTTGTCTGTCTAGTCTTGTCTGTCTAGTCTTGTCTGTCTAGTCTTGTCTGTCTAGTCTTGTCTGTCTAGTCTTGTCTGTCTAGTCTTGTCTGTCTAGTCTTGTCTGTCTAGTCTTGTCTGTCTAGTCTTGTCTGTCTAGTCTTGTCTGTCTAGTCTTGTCTGTCTAGTCTTGTCTGTCTAGTCTTGTCTGTCTAGTCTTGTCTGTCTAGTCTTGTCTGTCTAGTCTTGTCTGTCTAGTCTTGTCTGTCTAGTCTTGTCTGTCTAGTCTTGTCTGTCTAGTCTTGTCTGTCTAGTCTTGTCTGTCTAGTCTTGTCTGTCTAGTCTTGTCTGTCTAGTCTTGTCTGTCTAGTCTTGTCTGTCTAGTCTTGTCTGTCTAGTCTTGTGTGTCTAGTCTTGTCTCTCTAGTCTTGTCTGTCTATTATTGTCTGTCTAATCTTGTCTGTCTAGACTTGTCTGTCTAGTCTTGTCTGTCTAGTCTTGTCTGTCTAGTCTTGTCTGTCAAGTCTTGTCTGTCTAGTCTTGTATGTCTAGTCTTGTCTGTCTAGTCTTGTCTGTCTAGTCTTGTCTGTCTAGTCTTGTCTGTCTAGTCTTGTCTGTCTAGTCTTGTCTGTCTAGTCTTGTCTGTCTAGTCTTGTCTGTCTAGTCTTGTCTGTCTAGTCTTGTCTGTCTAGTCTTGTCTGTCTAGTCTTGTCTGTCTAGTCTTGTCTGTCTAGTCTTGTCTGTCTAGTCTTGTCTGTCTAGTCTTGTCTGTCTAGTCTTGTCTGTCTAGTCTTGTCTGTCTAGTCTTGTCTGTCTAGTCTTGTCTGTCTAGTCTTGTCTGTCTAGTCTTGTCTGTCTAGTCTTGTCTGTCTAGTCTTGTCTGTCTAGTCTTGTCTGTCTAGTCTTGTCTGTCTAGTCTTGTCTGTCTAGTCTTGTCTGTCTAGTCTTGGATCAAGAAGAAAGACACCGGATGGGAAAAAGGAAGACTCCGACAGAAACCGCCACCCTTATTGGAGAAAAAATAGTTAATTTTTTGTCAATATCTGGAGATTATAGTTAGGTATTCGTGCCTTTTATTTTTTTTTAAATCAAACAATTACTAAGATGCCAACCAACGCAATAAAATGTTTGCAAATCAATCTGGGTAAAGGCAAGGCCGCCACTGGAGCCCTATTAGAAAAAATTGAAAGGGACAAAATTTCAATAGTTTTTATTCAAGAGCCTCACGTCTTCCGTGGAAAACTTCTGGGTTTTCCAGATCACTACAGGGTTATGCACTCTCGTAAGCCAAATGAACCAACTATTAAAGCCGCGATAGTTACCTCGATAAGGTATATAAGGATATATACCTGATCCTCGAATCACAGCAATGCTAAATACAGATTTGTCCAGTAATCTGATGTCAGTTATCCAAGTTCTCTGTGGGAAAATGAACTTCTATGCCATATCCGTCTACCTACCACCACCATCAAGACCGGCGGGGGAGGATAAATTCGAAGAAAATCTAACGAATCTCTCTAATATTCTTAGGGAGACAAACAGAAGTATTAGTTGCTGGAGATTTCAACTCAAAGTCCTTTTCTTGGGGTAGTGTATTGGAAGATAAAAGGGGTAAAAGTCTAGATACATTAATATCACAGAACAATCTGGCCATCCTGAACATTGGGTCGGAACCTACATTCATTGGACACAAAGGACACAGCCTGATTGACCTAACTCTTGCCAGCTCCACACTAAGCAAGGAAATCTGCAATTGGCATCTTCCCCATGAGAGTAGCTTATCAGATCACCGTTATATAAGCTGGAGAATGGGAAAGGCAACTGAGCTGCCGGAACTCCAACGGGGATTCTGCACTGCGAATGGAAACTGGACAGCGTTCAATGACACTTTTTTATTACATCTTCATGGAATTAAACCACAGCTAGACGACTGCTCCTCTCCGGAACAAATTTCGACATTCGCTCAAAGATTAAATCTGGCGATGATGAATGCAGCTCGCGACACCTTTCCTCCAAGGAAATATTTTAGACACTCTGTTCCATGGTGGACACCCGAATTAACTGCTTTTCGTAAGGAAAATAACAGGTTACGGAGAATCTATCAAAAGAGTAAAGGGGAAAAGAGGCTATCAAATAAGCTTGCATATCAAAACAAGCTGCGTGAATACAAACAATTGATTTTAGACACAAAAAAACTAAAGTGGCGGCAATTCTGTACTCATTCTTCAACTGGAAATCCATGGGGACCTGTGTTTAGGGTGCTCAGGGGAAGAAAAACCTCGACTAGCTTCGTTACCAGCCTTAAGATAGTGGGGAAGTCTCTTGATATTTTCGAAACTATGAGGGAACTTCTTAATGTTTTCTTTCCAGAAGACAATGAGGAGGACTCTTACATACACGCTCGAGTCAGGGATTATGCGGAAACTGGAAGAGGTGGACCAGATGATACACCGTTCACTATTTTCGAAATTGAACGCATACTACGCGGAATGAGCCCAAAAAAAGGCTCCTGGTCTGGACGGCATATCATCAGACATTGTATTAGCTGCCTTTAATTCCGCATCCAAAATTTTTGAGTGTTTAAATAAATCGATTTTTCCATCTTGCTGGAAAGAACAGTTGATCAAGATTATTCCCAAACCTAATAAACCGGCATTATCCACGAAGGATTTCAGGCCAATCAGTTTACTTCCGGTTGCTGGAAAGGTGTTAGATTCCCTGCTTATATCAAGAGTCGAGCACTATTTCTATAAAAACAATCTCATTCACAAAAACCAATTCGGTTTCAGAAAAGGAACTGGAACTGTCCAAGCTATTTCAACAGCCGTTGGGTACATACGGGAAGCAATAAAAAACAAGAAATATTGCTCTGCCATCGCACTAGATATTAGTGGTGCATTTGATAATGCATGGTGGCCGCTTGTTATTATCAGGTTAATTGAGAAGGGTTGTCCTGATAACCTTATCAAATTAGCTAGAAGCTATTTTGCAGATCGCAAGGCTATTATTATAGAACCAGGAATACAAATTGAAAAAAGCGTCACTAAAGGCTGTCCGCAGGGGTCGAAATCTGGACCAGGTTTCTGGAACATTCTCTATGGCTCCATTTTTGAAAGAAATTTACCCCAAGAATGCGAAATCATAGCCTATGCCGATGACACTCTTCTGCTTTGCAGAAGTAACAGCATTGTGGGACTAAAGGAAATCACCGATCGTGCTTTGGCAAGTCTTCAACAATGGTCAGCCGACTGTCGACTAAATTTCAATCCAAAAAAGACTGAAGCTCTATTCTTCGGCAGATCATTAAGACAGAGAAGTCCCTTTTTCACTCTTGGGAACACAAAGATAAAATGCCAACATCATCTCAAGTATTTGGGTGTCATAATTGATAGATCCCTTAACTTTAAGGAACATATAAAAATTGCATGTGGTAAGGTGAAACAGTTTAGTCAACGATTGGGTTTTGCAGTGAAGAAGGAATGGGTCTAGGGAGAGCAGAAATAGTAGACATATATCATGGTGCGGTTGAACCAGCGTTACTGTATGGAGCTCCTATTTGGCACCGGTCTTGCGGTGTTAAAGGAAAGCTTAGGCTATTGGGCGTACAACGACTCACTACTATCCGTGCAGCCAAGGCATATCGTACAGTCTCTAATGAGGCGGCCTGCGTGATTTCCGGTATTCTTCCGGTTGACATCCGCCTAAAACAGTTGGCGCTTTATAGCTCGCATTCCAGTACAGATGATTTATTAATAAGAGACGTCTTGGGATTAGGTCTAACTTCAGCTGATTGGAACCTACCATCAACACTCAGGCATTTCTCCACCCTTCGAAGCTGTCATTGGTCAATTACCATTTAACGCTTACGAATGTCCTCCAACTTCGGGTGTATACGGACGGTTCAAAATCCAACAGTGGTACAGGGGCTGCCTTTGTTGTCTACTTTGACGGAGATGAAGTACATTATAAACAGTTTAGACTAGAGTATTACTGCTCTATCTTTCAGGCGGAGCTTATAGCCATACAACACGCCTTGCGTTATGTGGAAGAGCAATCCAACTGCTCTTGCTCTATTTTATGTGAAAGCCGTTCCGTTCTTAACGCATTGGAACACATGAATTCGTCCAGTGAATTATTAATGGAAACCTGGAAAATAGCTGCTCGTGTATCGAAGAAGATCAAGCTCCAATGGCACTGGGTTAAAACTCACGCTAGAATCGAGGGTAATGAGAGAGCAGACAGGCTTGCCAAACTTGCAGCAGACATGGAAGATCTCCCCATCGCTTATAGCAGATTGCCTAGGCAAGCACTTCCAGGGAACACTTTGAGAATCTCTGGCAGGATAGATGGTGGACGGCTAAAACAGGATTGTGGACCAAGACGTTTATACCATCCATCACAGCCTGGAAAAGCTTTAACGTCAGTCTGTCACACCACTCGGTTCAACCAATAACTGGCCATGGTAACTTCAAGGCGTATCTTCACAGATTTGGCAGGAGGGATTCTCCGGTATACAAGTGTGGTGAAAACGACACTGCGGAACATGTCATCTTTTCATGCCCAGATACCGCACAGTGAAGACAAACTCTGGAGCAAGACTTCAAACAAAATGGACTTAACTGGCCTAATAACCAAGCGCAGCTTAAGTCAATTAAAAAGACTAAAGATTGGTGGCTTACCTTCGACAATAATGCGAAAAAACTAACCACGCTAAACCACGACAGTCGGTTTAGTTAAACAAAGATCAATATGATACAAACTGAAAATAGGTCTTGGCATCAGTAGATTAAGAAACGCAGCCAGCATAGTGTCGAGCTCGACGGAATGATGACTTTCATATGCACACATATGAAAAATCAAACAAATAGGCTGTCTAGTCTTGTCTGTCTAGTCTTGTCTGTCTAGTCTTGTTTGTCTAGTCTTGTCTGTCTAGTCTTGTCTGTCTAGTCTTGTCTGTCTAGTCTTGTCTGTCTAGTCTTGTCTGTCTAGTCTTGTCTGTCTAGTCTTGTCTGTCTAGTCTTGTCTGTCTAGTCTTGTCTGTCTAGTCTTGTCTGTCTAGTCTTGTCTGTCTAGTCCTGTCTGTCTAGTCTTGTATGTCTAGTCTTGTCTGTCTAGTCTTGTCTGTCTAGTCTTGTCTGTCTAGTATTGTCTGTCTAGTCTTGTCTGTCTAGTCTTGTCTGTCTAGTCTTGTCTGTCTAGTCTTGTCTGTCTAGTCTTGTCTGTCTAGTCTTGTCTGTCTAGTCTTGTCTGTCTAGTCTTGTCTGTCTAGTCTTGTCTGTCTAGTCTTGTCTGTCTAGTCTTGTCTGTCTAGTCTTGTCTGTCTAGTCTTGTCTGTCTAGTCTTGTCTGTCTAGTCTTGTATGTCTAGTCTTGTCTGTCTAGTCTTGTCTGTCTAGTCTTGTCTGTCAAGTCTTGTCTGTCTAGTCTTGTCTGTCTAGTCTTGTCTGTCTAGTCTTGTCTGTCTACTCTTGTCTGTCTAGTCTTGTCTGTCTAGTCTTGTCTGTCTAGTCTTGTCTGTCTAGTCTTGTCTGTCTAGTCTTGTATGTCTAGTCTTGTCTGTCTAGTCTTGTCTGTCTAGTCTTGTCTGTCTAGTCTTGTCTGTCTAGTCTTGTCTGTCTAGTCTTGTCTGTCTAGTCATGTCTGTCTAGTCTTGTCTGTCTAGTCTTGTCTGTCTAGTCTTGTCTGTCTAGTCTTGTCTGTCTAGTCTTGTCAGTCTAGTCTTGTATGTCTAGTCTTGTATGTCTAGTCTTGTCTGTCTAGTCTTGTCTGTCTAGTCTTGTCTGTCTAGTCTTGTCTGTCAAGTCTTGTCTGTCTAGTCTTGTATGTCTAGTCTTGTCTGTCTAGTCTTGTCTGTCTAGTCTTGTCTGTCAAGTCTTGTCTGTCTAGTCTTGTCTGTCTAGTCTTGTCTGTCTAGTCTTGTCTGTCTAGTCTTGTCTGTCTAGTCTTGTCTGTCTAGTCTTGTCTGTCTAGTCTTGTCTGTCTAGTCTTGTCTGTCTAGTCTTGTCCGTCTAGTCTTGTCTGTCTAGTCTTGTCTGTCTAGTCTTGTCTGTCTAGTCTTGTATGACTAGTCTTGTCTGTCTAGTCTTGTCTGTCTAGTCTTGTCTGTCTAGTCTTGTCTGTCTAGTCTTGTCTGTCTAGTCTTGTCTGTCTAGTCTTGTCTGTCTAGTCTTGTCTGTCTAGTCTTGTCTGTCTAGTCTTGTCTGTCTAGTCTTGTCTGTCTAGTCTTGTCTGTCTAGTCTTGTCTGTCTAGTCTTGTCTGTCTAGTCTTGTATGTCTAGTCTTGTCTGTCTAGTCTTGTCTGTCTAGTCTTGTCTGTCTAGTCTTGTCTGTCTAGTCTTGTCTGTCTAGTCTTGTCTGTCTAGTCTTGTCTGGCTAGTCTTGTCTGTCTAGTCTTGTCTGTCTAGTCTTGTCTGTCTAGTCTTGTCTGTCTAGTCTTGTCTGTCTAGTCTTGTCTGTCTAGTCTTGTCTGTCTAGTCTTGTCTGTCTAGTCTTGTCTGTCTAGTCTTGTCTGTCTAGTCTTGTCTGTCTAGTCTTGTCTGTCTAGTCTTGTCTGTCTAGTCTTGTCTGTCTAGTCTTGTATGTCTAGTCTTGTCTGTCTAGTCTTGTCTGTCTAGTCTTGTCTGTCAAGTCTTGTCTGTCTAGTCTTGTCTGTCTAGTCTTGTCTGTCTAGTCTTGTCTGTCTAGTCTTGTCTGTCTAGTCTTGTCTGTCTAGTCTTGTCTGTCTAGTCTTGTCTGTCTAGTCTTGTCCGTCTAGTCTTGTCTGTCTAGTCGTGTCTGTCTAGCCTTGTCTGTCTAGTCTTGTCTGTCTAGTCTTGTCTGTCTAGTCTTGTCTGTCTAGTCTTGTCTGTCTAGTCTTGTCTGTCTAGTCTTGTCTGTCTAGTCTTGCCTGTCTAGTCTTGTCTGTCTAGTCTTGTCTGTCTAGTTTTGTCTGTCTAGTCTTGTCTGTCTAGTCTTGTCTGTCTAGTCTTGTCTGTCTAGTCTTGTCTGTCTAGTCTTGTCTGTCTAGTCTTGTCTGTCTAGTCTTGTCTGTCTAGTCTTGTCTGTCTAGTCTTGTCTGTCTAGTCTTGTCTGTCTAGTCTTGTCTGTCTAGTCTTGCCTGTCTAGTCTTGTCTCTCTAGTCTTGTCTGTTTAGTCTTGTCTCTCTAGTCTTGTCTGTTTAGTCTTCTCTGTCTAGTCTTGTCTGTCTAGTCTTGTCTGTCTAGTCTTGTCTGTCTAGTCTTGTCTGTCTAGTCTTGTCTGTCTAGTCTTGTCTGTCTAGTCTTGTCTGTCTAGTCTTGTCTGTCTAGTCTTGTCTGTCTAGTCTTGTCTGTCTAGTCTTGTCTGTCTAGTCTTGTCTGTCTAGTCTTGTCTGTCTAGTCTTGTCTGTCTAGTCTTGTCTGTCTAGTCTTGTCTGTCTAGTCTTGTCTGTCTAGTCTTGTCTGTCTAGTCTTGTCTGTCTAGTCTTGTCTGTCTAGTCTTGTCTGTCTAGTCTTGTCTGTCTAGTCTTGTCTGTCTAGTCTTGTCTGTCTAGTCTTGTCTGTCTAGTCTTGTCTGTCTAGTCTTGTCTGTCTAGTCTTGTCTGTCTAGTCTTGTCTGTCTAGTCTTGTCTGTCTAGTCTTGTCTGTCTAGTCTTGTCTGTCTAGTCTTGTCTGTCTAGTCTTGTCTGTCTAGTCTTGTCTGTCTAGTCTTGTCTGTCTAGTCTTGTCTGTCTAGTCTTGTCTGTCTAGTCTTGTCTGTCTAGTCTTGTCTGTCTAGTCTTGTCTGTCTAGTCTTGTCTGTCTAGTCTTGTCTGTCTAGTCTTGTCTGTCTAGTCTTGTCTGTCTAGTCTTGTCTGTCTAGTCTTGTCTGTCTAGTCTTGTCTGTCTAGTCTTGTCTGTCTAGTCTTGTCTGTCTAGTCTTGTCTGTCTAGTCTTGTCTGTCTAGTCTTGTCTGTCTAGTCTTGTCTGTCTAGTCTTGTCTGTCTAGTCTTGTCTGTCTAGTCTTGTCTGTCTAGTCTTGTCTGTCTAGTCTTGTCTGTCTAGTCTTGTCTGTCTAGTCTTGTCTGTCTAGTCTTGTCTGTCTAGTCTTGTCTGTCTAGTCTTGTCTGTCTAGTCTTGTCTGTCTAGTCTTGTCTGTCTAGTCTTGTCTGTCTAGTCTTGTCTGTCTAGTCTTGTCTGTCTAGTCTTGTCTGTCTAGTCTTGTCTGTCTAGTCTTGTCTGTCTAGTCTTGTCTGTCTAGTCTTGTCTGTCTAGTCTTGTCTGTCTAGTCTTGTCTGTCTAGTCTTGTCTGTCTAGTCTTGTCTGTCTAGTCTTGTCTGTCTAGTCTTGTCTGTCTAGTCTTGTCTGTCTAGTCTTGTCTGTCTAGTCTTGTCTGTCTAGTCTTGTCTGTCTAGTCTTGTCTGTCTAGTCTTGTCTGTCTAGTCTTGTCTGTCTAGTCTTGTCTGTCTAGTCTTGTCTGTCTAGTCTTGTCTGTCTAGTCTTGTCTGTCTAGTCTTGTCTGTCTAGTCTTGTCTGTCTAGTCTTGTCTGTCTAGTCTTGTCTGTCTAGTCTTGTCTGTCTAGTCTTGTCTGTCTAGTCTTGTCTGTCTAGTCTTGTCTGTCTAGTCTTGTCTGTCTAGTCTTGTCTGTCTAGTCTTGTCTGTCTAGTCTTGTCTGTCTAGTCTTGTCTGTCTAGTCTTGTCTGTCTAGTCTTGTCTGACTAGTCTTGTCTGTCTAGTCTTGTCTGTCTAGTCTGGTCTGTCTAGTCTGTCTAGTCTTGTCTGTCTAGTCTTGTCTGTCTAGTCTTGTCTATCTAATCTTCTCTGTCTAATCTCTTTGAAACAATTCTTTTGTTCGAGGATTTAGTTCAGAGAAAAAGGTCGCAAGCGTTATGTGGACACTTAGTTGCTAATATGGATTAAGGATTTATCGTTATTGCCCTTGCGGCGTGGGCAGGCACACACATTTCGCCGTTACGTAACGCCCGTCTCGTGAACGTAACCAGTCGGCATTGTGCGAAAACCGGCCGATCTTTGCAAAACTCTGCTCGACAAATGTAAACTGGACTAGCTGAATAAAACTAGAACACAGAGACTGATATAAACTCACCCGAGCTAGATTTGTGTCGATGCGACTTCACGTTGATTCAACTTCATCTTGATACAACTTCAAGTTGATAAAGACTAGACAGACTAGAGAGGCTAGACAGACTTAACAAACTAGACAGACTAGATAGAGAAGACTAAACAGACAAGATTGGACGGACAAGTCTAGACAGACAAGACTAGAAAGCCAAATTAGACATACAGGACTAGACAGACATGACTAGAAAGACAAGATTAGACATACAGGACTAGACATAGAAGACTAGTCAGACAAGGCTATACTAACTAGACTAGACACATAAGACTAAAAAGACAAGCTTTGTTAAAGTTTTTGGTTGGTTTAGCTTATGTAACTGCTACATAGAGTGGTTATGTAAGGGCGCGATTCGCGTCGGCGTCGGGCCAATGGAGCGTCGCGACGCTGTCACTGTTGCAAACTCGCGCATTGCGATACTGTTACAACGATTGGCGAGCTGCCATTGGTCCAAGGACGCGTCCACTGAAAATATTCTAGTCAACTAGTTTTATGTAGAATTGAAATTACTGACGTTATAAGACTTGACAGACTATTCTAGGCAGAGAAGACTAGACAATCAGAACTACATAGATAATCTACAACTACATAGATAAGACTAGATAGACAAAACAGAACAAACAAGTCTACCTTGGTTCGACTTCACGTTTAAGTAACTTCATGTTGATGCAACTTCAGGTGGATACAACTTCATGGTAATACGAGGCAAGACAAGGGAGGCGGTGTCGTTAACTATATATTCTAGAAAGAGAGGACTAGACAATCAGAACTACATAGATAAGGATAGATAAACAAATCAGAACAGACATATCTATATTGGACTTTTCTCTATACATGTCTATATTGGACTCCACGTTTAAGTTCAAGTCGATTAGTTAACTTCAAGTTGATGCAACTTCCGGTGGATTCAACTTTATGGTAGTTCGAGGCAAGACAATAGAAACTAGATTTGTGAAGAACCATGGACCTAGACGTAGTTTGTTGTAGTAAACTTCAAGACAAATGATTTAGCAAGTCTTTTTGAATTATAGCAAGTTGTGATGTTGATGCAACTTCATGTTGAGACAACTTCAGGTGGAGACAAGTTCATGGTAATACGAGGCAAGACTAGATTTGAGATAAAGAATGGACCTAGACATAGTTTCTTCCAGTAAACTTTAAGGCAAGTGATTGAGCAAGTCACGTCTCAATGTATTATATCAATCCCGTGAAATTGCAATGTAGATGCAACTTCATGTTGAGGCAACTTCAGGTGGATACAAGTTCGTGGTAAAACGAGGCAAGACAAGATTCGTTAACTAAGGTTTGAGTTAAGATTTGAGAAGAAGATTGCACCTAGACACAGTACGTCGTAGTAAACCAACGTTTGTGAAAGTGATTTGTGAAAACCGTCGGCGAACTGAGCCCGATCGATCGATTCCAAATGCAAATTCCATCGCGCGAAAAATTGCAACGAGAATTTCGATGGTATCCGAAGAAAGCTAATTTCTCGCACATTCTTCGTTCAAGTCTTTCTCGTGCAAAGATTTGCAACTGCAGCGGGCAACAATCGCCATCGATTAATTGCACAATCCAGCGCCCAATCCAAACCCCGTCTCGGTAACCTTGATGACCGGTTTACCCAAAGAACTCTTACCAGAAACAATAACAAGACATTTTATTTATAGACGTCTTAAATTCTTATGCAATTGCACTTACTACATACTTAGTATTAGTCTGTATAGTCTATTTAGTCTTGTCTATCTAGTCTTGTCTGTCTAGTCTTGTCTGTCTAGTCTTGTCTGTCTAGTCTTGTCTGTCTAGTCTTGTCTGTCTAGTCTTGTCTGTCTAGTCTTGTCTGTCTAGTCTTGTCTGTCTAGTCTTGTCTGTCTAGTCTTGTCTGTCTAGTCTTGTCTGTCTAGTCTTGTCTGTCTAGTCTTGTCTGTCTAGTCTTGTCTGTCTAGTCTTGTCTGTCTAGTCTTGTCTGTCTAGTCTTGTCTGTCTAGTCTTGTCTGTCTAGTCTTGTCTGTCTAGTCTTGTCTGTCTAGTCTTGTCTGTCTAGTCTTGTCTGTCTAGTCTTGTCTGTCTAGTCTTGTCTGTCTAGTCTTGTTTGTCTAGTCTTGTCTGTCTAGTCTTGTCTGTCTAGTCTTGTCTGTCTAGTCTTGTCTGTCTAGTCTTGTCTGTCTAGTCTTGTCTGTCTAGTCTTGTCTGTCTAGTCTTGTCTGTCTAGTCTTGTCTGTCTAGTCTTGTCTTTCTAGTCTTGTCTGTCTAGTCTTGTCTGTCTAGTCTTGTCTGTCTAGTCTTGTCTGTCTAGTCTTGTCTGTCTAGTCTTGTCTGTCTAGTCTTGTCTGTCTAGTCTTGTCTGTCTAGTCTTGTCTGTCTAGTCTTGTCTGTCTAGTCTTGTCTGTCTAGTTTTGTCTGTCTAGTCTTGTCTGTCTAGTCTTGTCTGTCTAGTCTTGTCTGTCTAGTCTTGTCTGTCTAGTCTTGTCTGTCTAGTCTTGTCTGTCTAGTCTTGTCTGTCTAGTCTTGTCTGTCTAGTCTTGTCTGTCTAGTCTTGTCTGTCTAGTCTTGTCTGTCTAGTCTTGTCTGTCTAGTCTTGTCTGTCTAGTCTTGTCTGTCTAGTCTTGTCTGTCTAGTCTTGTCTGTCTAGTCTTGTCTGTCTAGTCTTGTCTGTCTAGTCTTGTCTGTCTAGTCTTGTCTGTCTAGTCTTGTCTGTCTAGTCTTGTCTGTCTAGTCTTGTCTGTCTAGTCTTGTCTGTCTAATCTTGTCTGTCTAGTCTTGTCTGTCTAGTCTTGTATGTCTAGTCTTCTCTGTCTAGTCTTGTCTGTCTAGTCTTGTCTGTCTAGTCTTGTCTGTCTAGTCTTGTCTGTCTAGTCTTGTCTGTCTAGTCTTGTCTGTCTAGTCTGTCTAGTCTTGTCTGTCTAGTCTTGTCTGTCTAGTCTTCTCTGTCTAGTCTTGTCTGTCTAGTCTTGTCTGTCTAGTCTTGTCTGTCTAGTCTTGTCTGTCTAGTCTTGTCTGTCTAGTCTTGTCTGTCTAGTCTTGTCTGTCTAGTCTTGTCTGTCTAGTCTTGTCTGTCTAGTCTTGTCTGTCTAGTCTTGTCTGTCTAGTCTTGTCTGTATAGTCTTGTCTGTCTAGTCTTGACTGTCTAGTCTTGTCTGTCTAGTCTTGTCTGTCTAGTCTTATCTGTCTAGTCTTGTCTGTCTAGTCTTGTCTGTCTAGTCTTGTCTGTCTAGTCTTGGCTGTCTAGTCTTGTCTGTCTAGTCTTGTCTGTCTAGTCTTGTCTGTCTAGTCTTGTCTGTCTAGTCTTGTCTGTCTAGTCTTGTCTGTCTAGTCTTGTCTGTCTAGTCTTGTCTGTCTAGTCTTATCTGTCTAGTCTTGTCTGTATAGTCTTGTCTGTCTAGTCTTGTCTGTCTAGTCTTGTCGGTCTAGTCTTGTCTGTCTCGTCTTGTCTGTCTAGTCTTGTCTGTCTAGTCTTGTCTGTCTAGTCTTGTCTGTCTAGTCTTGTCTGTCTAGTCTTGTCTGTCTAGTCTTGTCTGTCTAGTCTTGTCTGTCTAGTCTTGTCTGTCTAGTCTTGTCAGTCTAGTCTTGTCTGTCTAGTCTTGTCTGTCTAGTCTTGTCTGTCTAGTCTTGTCTGTCTAGTCTTGTCTGTCTAGTCTTGTCTGTCTAGTCTTGTCTGTCTAGTCTTGTCTGTCTAGTCTTGTCTGTCTAGTCTTATCTGTCTAGTCTTGTCTGTATAGTCTTGTCTGTCTAGTCTTGTCTGTCTAGTCTTGTCTGTCTAGTCTTTTCTGTCTAGTCTTGTCTATCTAGTCTTATCTGTCTAGTCTTGTCTGTCTAGTCTTGTCTGTCTAGTCTTGTCTGTCTAGTCTTGTCTGTCTTGTCTGTCTAGTCTTGTCTGTCTAGTCTTGTCTGTCTAGTCTTGTCTGTCTAGTCTTGTCTGTCTTGTCTGTCTAGTCTTGTCTGTCTAGTCTTGTCTGTCTAGTCTTGTCTGTCTAGTCTTGTCTGTCTAGTCTTGTCTGTCTAGTCTTTTCTGTCTAGTCTTGTCTGTCTAGTCTTGTCTGTCTAGTCTTGTCTGTCTAGTCTTGTCTGTCTAGTCTTGTCTGTCTAGTCTTGTCTGTCTAGTCTTGTCTGTCTAGTCTTGTCTGTATAGTCTTGTCTGTCTAGTCTTGACTGTCTAGTCTTGTCTGTCTAGTCTTGTCTATCTAGTCTTATCTGTCTAGTCTTGTCTGTCTAGTCTTGTCTGTCTAGTCTTGTCTGTCTAGTCTTGGCTGTCTAGTCTTGTCTGTCTAGTCTTGTCTGTCTAGTCTTGTCTGTCTAGTCTTGTCTGTCTAGTCTTGTCTGTCTAGTCTTGTCTGTCTAGTCTTGTCTGTCTAGTCTTGTCTGTCTAGTCTTATCTGTCTAGTCTTGTCTGTATAGTCTTGTCTGTCTAGTCTTGTCTGTCTAGTCTTGTCGGTCTAGTCTTGTCTGTCTCGTCTTGTCTGTCTAGTCTTGTCTGTCTAGTCTTGTCTGTCTAGTCTTGTCTGTCTAGTCTTGTCTGTCTAGTCTTGTCTGTCTAGTCTTGTCTGTCTAGTCTTGTCTGTCTAGTCTTGTCTGTCTAGTCTTGTCTGTCTAGTCTTGTCTGTCTAGTCTTGTCTGTCTAGTCTTGTCTGTCTAGTCTTGGCTGTCTAGTCTTGTCTGTCTAGTCTTGTCTGTCTAGTCTTGTCTGTATAGTCTTGTCTGTCTAGTCTTGTCTGTCTAGTCTTGTCGGTCTAGTCTTGTCTGTCTCGTCTTGTCTGTCTAGTCTTGTCTGTATAGTCTTGTCTGTCTAGTCTTGTCTGTCTAGTCTTGTCTGTCTAGTCTTGTCTGTCTAGTCTTGTCTGTCTAGTCTTGTCTGTCTAGTCTTGTCTGTCTAGTCTTGTCTGTCTAGTCTTGTCTGTCTAGTCTTGTCTGTCTAGTCTTGTCTGTCTAGTCTTGTCTGTCTAGTCTTGTCTGTCTAGTCTTGTCTGTCTAGTCTTGTCTGTCTAGTCTTGTCTGTCTAGTCTTGTCTGTCTAGTCTTGTCTGTCTAGTCTTGTCTGTCTAGTCTTGTCTGTCTAATCTTGTCTGTCTAGTCTTGTCTGTCTAGTCTTGTATGTCTAGTCTTCTCTGTCTAGTCTTGTCTGTCTAGTCTTGTCTGTCTAGTCTTGTCTGTCTAGTCTTGTCTGTCTAGTCTTGTCTGTCTAGTCTTGTCTGTCTAGTCTGTCTAGTCTTGTCTGTCTAGTCTTGTCTGTCTAGTCTTCTCTGTCTAGTCTTGTCTGTCTAGTCTTGTCTGTCTAGTCTTGTCTGTCTAGTCTTGTCTGTCTAGTCTTGTCTGTCTAGTCTTGTCTGTCTAGTCTTGTCTGTCTAGTCTTGTCTGTCTAGTCTTGTCTGTCTAGTCTTGTCTGTCTAGTCTTGTCTGTCTAGTCTTGTCTGTATAGTCTTGTCTGTCTAGTCTTGACTGTCTAGTCTTGTCTGTCTAGTCTTGTCTATCTAGTCTTATCTGTCTAGTCTTGTCTGTCTAGTCTTGTCTGTCTAGTCTTGTCTGTCTAGTCTTGGCTGTCTAGTCTTGTCTGTCTAGTCTTGTCTGTCTAGTCTTGTCTGTCTAGTCTTGTCTGTCTAGTCTTGTCTGTCTAGTCTTGTCTGTCTAGTCTTGTCTGTCTAGTCTTGTCTGTCTAGTCTTATCTGTCTAGTCTTGTCTGTATAGTCTTGTCTGTCTAGTCTTGTCTGTCTAGTCTTGTCGGTCTAGTCTTGTCTGTCTCGTCTTGTCTGTCTAGTCTTGTCTGTCTAGTCTTGTCTGTCTAGTCTTGTCTGTCTAGTCTTGTCTGTCTAGTCTTGTCTGTCTAGTCTTGTCTGTCTAGTCTTGTCTGTCTAGTCTTGTCTGTCTAGTCTTGTCAGTCTAGTCTTGTCTGTCTAGTCTTGTCTGTCTAGTCTTGTCTGTCTAGTCTTGTCTGTCTAGTCTTGTCTGTCTAGTCTTGTCTGTCTAGTCTTGTCTGTCTAGTCTTGTCTGTCTAGTCTTGTCTGTCTAGTCTTATCTGTCTAGTCTTGTCTGTATAGTCTTGTCTGTCTAGTCTTGTCTGTCTAGTCTTGTCTGTCTAGTCTTTTCTGTCTAGTCTTGTCTATCTAGTCTTATCTGTCTAGTCTTGTCTGTCTAGTCTTGTCTGTCTAGTCTTGTCTGTCTAGTCTTGTCTGTCTTGTCTTATCTGTCTAGTCTTGTCTGTCTAGTCTTGTCTGTCTAGTCTTGTCTGTCTAGTCTTGTCTGTCTTGTCTGTCTAGTCTTGTCTGTCTAGTCTTGTCTGTCTAGTCTTGTCTGTCTAGTCTTGTCTGTCTAAGTCTTGTCTGTCTAGTCTTGTCTGTCTAGTCTTGTCTAACCCCTATACATGATGAGACCTTGACCGTTTTCCTAATAAGTTTGTGGACGATGGTGTTAATGCAACGCATAGTTTGGTTGTAAATAGGAATATTGGTCGGGATTCGGACGTGTGACATGATAAGTGACCAGTGGGGCAAATGTGGTCGTGGCTCCTGACGGCACTTTATGTCCTCCGGCAATATAATCGCCTCTTTGTGCCCGACAATAACCCATCCAGGCGAACAGAGCGCGCGAGCCCTGTCAATGGCAATGAATCAACACTCTATCAATTGTTGCTCCGCGAACTAGTCCCGGATCCATTGTGCGGCCGTCCGCGCCGAACACGGCCGGACCGTAAGGGCCCTTTCGTCCGCCCCTCTCCCGTCGACGATCGATTTATACGTGAATGAGTTCGCGGCTCGCCGCTACCCGATGACATAATGCGGCATAAAAATGGAAAGTTCTTCGCGGATTATTGCCTCGTCGCGGCGACCTTGACTCCGAACGAGAACAGATTCGCGCTGCAGAACGGACGGACTTGCTCTCGTGCTCTCATGGGTGAAAGGACAACGCCCATGATCCATTCTAAATAATAGATACTAGACTACCTTACATAGATAAGACTAGACATACAAGACTAGATATTCAAGATAGGTCATACAAGACATAGGACACATAGACTAGTCTAGACAGACAAGACTAGACAAGACAAGACTAGACAGACAAGACTAGACAGACAAGACTAGACAAACAAGACTAGATAGACAAGACTAGACTAGACATTTTTTCGGCTGTAACAAATCTTTGTCCTAGATTCTCACCGTTTCCTTTTCTGTCTGTTTTCGCTGTGGAAACTAAATACTAAGCTTGAAATCTCAATGAACAAGGCGCCGTTGTATGTAAAGCAGTTCCATTTCACGAGACAGTCACATCCAGTCTCCAAGCTAGACTCAAAGTTCAAGTCGGGACCAAACAACAATATCAACGGAACTTATTACGTTAAACTCGTTACACACAATGAAATGTTAAATTCCTGCCTTAGGCGATTAAAATGAGTAGATTAAATCAGATTAGGATAACAAAATTAAATAGATGCGGCTGGAAAGGTAGGAGCATACGTGCGAGGGAGATAAGATCATTAATTTATGTAGTCCAGTTTCGGGTTGGTGCAACTTCATGCTGTTACAATTCCGCGTTGATGCAACTTCACGTTGCCACAACTTCACGCTGATACAACTTAACGTTGATGCAACTTAACGTTGTCACAACTTCACGTTGATGCAACTTCACATTGCCACAACTTCACGTTGATGCAACTTCACCTTGCCACAAGTTCACGTTGACGCAATTTCACATTGCCACAACTTCACGTTGATGCAACGTCTTGTAGCTGTAACTTCATGTTGATGCCACATCGTTTGTGGTCACATCATAAGACCTCAAGAAACTGGCTTCAGGCAAAGGTATAACACCGGAGAACCACTGAAGGGAGTAGCAGACCATCTAATTGTTTTCTGCGATGTAGAAGTCAAAGGCGAACAAGATGGAGCAGAAGGATCTTAAACCGATTTCCTGAATTAACGGAAGGAGAAGAAATAGCATGCGAAGGCGGAAAATACACCTGCATCGAACAAGAGACCCCGTTCAGAAACAAAGAGAGAGCCCATTTGAAGAAAAAGACAATCACTGCAGCCTACTTTGACCCAACCAGACAGGACGGGCGCAATAAGAGAGACCTGTACAATATGATACAGGCAACAAGAGACCTGACACAAGAAAACGGAGGAGGAAAAGAATTGGCCATGACGCTCCCTCAGGGAATAAAGGCGGAATGCATGAGAAAGATGATCGAAGCCATCTACTCGAAGCTGCATCATAAGATCACAATAAAAACACAAAGAAACGAAGGAATAAAAGCCGAAAAACAAGAAACTTTAGAAAGGGCGAAGCAATTATTGTAGAAGGGTCAAACACGTCATATGCGGAAACACTAAAAAAAATAAAAGAGGGTATAACAGACCCCAACACTATACAGAACATAAGTAAAGTACAAAAAACGGCTAGAGGGGACTTAATGATTGCGCTGAATGGCGAGGCAAGAACGATAAAAGAAAAAATACGAGGACTCCTACAGGGACAACATGTTAGGACAGTGGAAGAAAAATTACATACACTACACGTAAGAGACATAGATGATCTATCGTTAGAGAAAGATATAAAGGAGGCGATAATAGCAACAGGGCTTATACAAGCAGACAAAAACTGGAGGTTAAGCACCTAAGACCAGGATATAGGGGTACACAAACAGCCACTGTCTTAGCCCTAACAGAAGACGTTCAAAAACTTATTGCGGAAGGGAAAGTAAGAATAGGACTCAGTCACTGCAGGGTACAAGAAAGAATCGCGGTAGAACACTGCTACAAATGCTGGGGATACGACCATAAAGCCAGCACCTGCAACGGGGAGAATAGAGCGGGCCTGTGTCTAAAATGCTCAGGCGAAGACCATAAAGCCCTACAGTGTAAGGAAGAACCCTACTGCCCGCTGTGCAAGGAAAATGGACACTCGCCGGGAAACAGGAACTGCAAGGCCTTCCAAAAAACGCTAGCAGATGCTAGAAAGAAGTCGCAAGGCCATAAAAATTCAACATCCTGCAACTAAACGCCAATAGAAGCACCAATGCTCACGACATGGCATCTACAATCGCAGCTAAAGAAAAATGCGACTTTATTGTCTTTAGCGAGCCGAACATTGCAAAATGCAAAAATGGTAGCAACCACACCTACAGCAACCAAAACCACCTAGTTTCCATCATAAACATTTCCAAAAACATGTCTGTGACTTCGTACCGTACCGGCTCCTGTTTTGTGTGTGTGAACGTGGAAGAGTATGCACTCTACAGTGTCTATATCAGCCCTAACTGTCCACATGCAATATTTGAACAAAGTCTGGTAGACCTGCAACAGGACCTGCTAAATTCCAAAAGGCAAAACAAGCATGTGATACTCACGGGGGACTTCAATGCAAAGAATACTTATTGTGGGGGGGTACAAAAACGGACATACGAGGGGAAGAACTGCTAGAATGGGCCGAGTCCATGGGTCTCACCATTCTAAACGACGGGAAAACACCAACCCTAGTCCGACATAACGGAGCATCATACATTGATCTTACCCTAGTGAATGACGAGGTAGTTGCAAAAAAACCGCGGTGAGAAGCTGAGAAACGAACTGTCGATGAGCGACCACCATTTCATTCTAACTAGAATACCTGCCACAAGCAGGAGGGCGAGAGCAAGGTGGAGATACGATTTTATAGACATCGTAACACTAATTAAGATTTTCACGGAAGAAATTAATGACAAGGAAATTACCATGCAAAGATGTGCAGAGTCAAGAGAGCGAAAAGCACACCACTCTTAAGGTGCGGAGAAGACTATAAGTTGCCCTACTGGTGGTCAGAAGAAATACAAAATCAGATTTCAGAAACAAAGCGTAAAAGGAGGCGGTTTCAAAGGAGCATAGAAGTGGGAGATAGAGGGAATAGACGATCTGAATACAAACAAGCAAAGCATGCGCTCAAAAAGTCAATATCAGAGGCAAAGAAAAAAGCCTGGTCCAAATTATGTGACAGCCTAGAAACTGACATTTTCAGAGAAGGATATAAAATCGTCAGATCCCAATTAAATGCACCAAACCCGAAGATCACACTACCGCTGCAGGACCGTGAAGAAGTTTTCGACCAACTTTTCATCACCAGCGGGGAAGATTACCATCGATGGGATAGACCTCTCCACACTTCCTCAAACGGCCATGATCTTAATGAAGACGAGGTGATAAGGGCATGTAAAAAAATAAAGTTGGGCAAGTCTCCCGGCCCGGATGGAATACCGCCTGAAACAGTAAAGGCAATTATAGGCAGTAATACACAATATTTTGTAACCCTCTTCAACAGCCTTCTGGAGTCGAACCGATTCCCCGATACATGGAAACTCGCAAAATTGATCCTAGTTGAAAAACCTACGAAAACAATGGACGAGGCAGTTAAATATAGACCAATATGTCTGATCAATGTACTAGCTAAGGTATACGAAAATATTGTAAACCAGAGAATTCAGGAGGACATTGAGACCAACGGGGGTCTACATAGAAATCAGTACGGATTTCGTAGAGGGAAAACCACAATTTGCGCGGTAGAGCACGTCATCCACAATGCAGAAAAGGAAATGCAACAAGGCCAATGGAGTGCCCTCGTCCTTATCGACGTACAAAACGCTTTCAATTCTGCCCCGTGGCACATAATTCTGTCCAAACTTGAAAAATGCGGAGTTAGCCAGTACCTAATCAACACTGTGCAATCATATTTCAGAAATCGCGCCATCCAGATAACATCCAAGATGAAAAAGAAAATCCTGGGAGGTGTACCGCAAGGTTCGGTCCTCGGGCCAACCCTATGGAACGTTTTCTATGACGATTTCATGTCTGTGGATACGGAGGAGGGAGTCGAACTTGTGTGCTATGCGGACGACCTGGCCGTATTGGCATCTGCAAAAAATCCCGAAGAACTGGTACTTAAGGTGAATGTAACGTTAAATACTATAGACAGATGGATGAAACGGAACGAATTGAAAGTGGCCGTGAATAAAACCGTAGCAATAATCCTAAATAGGAAAAAACTACCTCCTATAAAGTTTACCATGGCAGGAGAAGATATCTATCCCGTGCGACAGATAAAATATCTGGGCATGATAATAGATAGGGGACTATCGTTCTTACGACATATCCACTACGCGTGCGAGAAGGCGAAACGTACAATGAAGGCCCTAGGCAGCATACTGCCTAATATTAGAGGTCCAGGACAGAAGAAAAGGAAGGTGCTAACGATGGCAATGGAATCGATAATGATGTACGGGGCTCCGCTATGGATAGAGGCAGCAAGACGTAAAATCTATCGAAAAAAAATCACGTCCACCCAAAGACTAATGGTCTTGAGAGTATGCAGTGCATACCGCACAACATCTGCAGATGCCGCGCTCGTAGTGGCAGGCCTCGTACCGCTACACCTCCTTGCCGAAGAGAGAAAGCGACTATATGACCTACACAGGACAATAACAATAACAGACCGGAAGGAACATAGGGAAATGACTTACCAGAAGTGGCAGACAGAATGGGAGCTCGCTAAAGTCGGAAGTTGGACCCACAGGATGATACCGGACATCAAGAAGTGGATAGAGAGGAAGCATGGATCGGTAAATTTCCTCATTACACAGTGCCTTACAGGACACGGAGTCTTCTGCTCCTACACGGAGAGAATTGGAAAGAGGGGAAGTGCACAATGCCGATACTGTCCAGAACAAGTAGATGATACTCCAGAACACACAATATTCCACTGTGGGAATTGGGATAACTAAAGGGACAATGTAAAAAGAAACCTACCTGCAACACCCATGTCCCCGGAAAACATAATAGAGGAAATGATCGGACACAAGGACAGCTGGGAAACTGTGAAGAATTTTTTTGTGATGCGGAAAAAGGCAAAAGATGAATTAGAAGAACAGAGCAGAGAAAGAGACGACAACCGATAAAGGATATTAAGACCAAACCTGTAGGATGTAAGGCTGAAAGGCGGGAACACTACAGGAGAGAAATAAAGAGGAGATGGTTTTAGTGGGTATGACTGCCTTAGAGGGCTGGTGAGTCAGTCCCACACTCCCCAAAATTGAAACCGTATCTGGGTGTGCGTAAAAGCATTTCCTCTCCTCTGTAGAAAAAAAAAGTTATAAAATCAAGAAGGCTAATTGTCCTAAGTTCTCCAGAATGTTGGATGAAAAAGTTCAAACGATTTCAGCTATGAACCCTTTGTTCACTTAGTTAAATTCTGCTCACGAGCCCGTATTTCAAGAGCCTGTAGGACGGTATATCTTCAATGTGTGACCTCAGAAACGACTATTTTACTAGAGGAGTATTACACACGATATGAAGAAGATCGTTTCAGTGACGCAACTTCCCAAGCAGCGAGATCTGTTCTCGCCTCAATCTCTGAGGCAAAGCGTACGCAGTGGGAGAAACTAATGTTAGACTGTGATATGGGCAGGAATAGTCAAGAGGCTTGGGGACTTCTTCGGCTCGATCGAAGTGAAGTGTTGGCAGGCCTCGGCAAGATGCCACGCGAGAGGAAACTGGATGAACGTAGTCCAGGAAAGATCGGTTTGGAAAAATTTTGAAGAGGCCTATGTTCAGGAGTGGGCGAAAACAGGCTAAAAGAAGAAGACGAACTTCCTAAATGCCTATCTACAGGTTTACTAATACCTTAATCTGCATCCTAGCTAGTGGTAGTTAGATGTTTCGATTCCTGATGGGGGAGGCCACTACTAGGGCAGTTTTCACTAACCGTCCGTGCTGCCCACCCCGAACGAATGCGAGATATGCGATACCGGGGGTGGCGCATACTAAAAGCCAAAGTGGAATAGGGTGTTTAGCTAGTGGTAGTTGCCGAAATCGCATGCAACCTTGTTCTTTCCGAGTTTGAGCAGGAAGAATAAAGCGTGTTTTTTTAACTAATTTGTAGATTCCGCTGTAGAAATCATGGCGAGGACACACATTTTGCGAATCTGTGTGTAACCGAGCTAAATGTCAAATCTGCGTTCACTCTCAAAAACCAAATATTCTTCAGAAATAGGTTTCAATATCACTAATCATCTCGATTATACTAGACTTTCCTAACAGACTAGACTGTCTATTTATCTTTGTCTACTCTAATTCTAATCTAAGACTCTAAGTTAATTCATGTTTGTTGGTAATCGATGTTGTAATGTGTTGGTATTTGATAGCAATCGCAGCTTAAGCTGGTCTGTTTATCCGGGTAATTTGTAAGCGGAACGCGTAGTTTTAATTCTATCATTGTTCGACGTAAAAGCCGGTTTAGGTTTTGTAGATAAATCTCGATTTCCTCATACAGCGTTTGCGAGCATTAACACAGTTAGGGATTAGACAGACATGAGTACACAGACAAGACTAGACAGACAAGAATAGACAGACAAGACTAGACAGACAAGACTAGACAGACAAGACTAGACAGACAAGACTAGACAGACAAGACTAGACAGACAAGACTAGACAGACAAGACTAGACAGACAAGACTAGACAGACAAGACTAGACAGACAAGACTAGACAGACAAGACTAGACAGACAAGACTAGACAGACAAGACTAGACAGACAAGACTAGACAGACAAGACTAGACAGACAAGACTAGACAGACAAGACTAGACAGACAAGACTAGACAGACAAGACTAGACAGACAAGACTAGACAGACAAGACTAGACAGACAAGACTAGACAGACAAGACTAGACAGACAAGACTAGACAGACAAGACTAGACAGACAAGACTAGACAGACAAGACTAGACAGACAAGACTAGACAGACAAGACTAGACAGACAAGACTAGACAGACAAGACTAGACAGACAAGACTAGACAGACAAGACTAGACAGACAAGACTAGACAGACAAGACTAGACAGACAAGACTAGACAGACAAGACTAGACAGACAAGACTAGACAGACAAGACTAGACAGACAAGACTAGACAGACAAGACTAGACAGACAAGACTAGACAGACAAGACTAGACAGACAAGACTAGACAGACAAGACTAGACAGACAAGACTAGACAGACAAGACTAGACAGACAAGACTAGACAGACAAGACTAGACAGACAAGACTAGACAGACAAGACTAGACAGACAAGACTAGACAGACAAGACTAGACAGACAAGACTAGACAGACAAGACTAGACAGACAAGACTAGACAGACAAGACTAGACAGACAAGACTAGACAGACAAGACTAGACAGACAAGACTAGACAGACAAGACTAGACAGACAAGACTAGACAGACAAGACTAGACAGACAAGACTAGACAGACAAGACTAGACAGACAAGACTAGACAGACAAGACTAGACAGACAAGACTAGACAGACAAGACTAGACAGACAAGACTAGACAGACAAGACTAGACAGACAAGACTAGACAGACAAGACTAGACAGACAAGACTAGACAGACAAGACTAGACAGACAAGACTAGACAGACAAGACTAGACAGACAAGACTAGACAGACAAGACTAGACAGACAAGACTAGACAGACAAGACTAGACAGACAAGACTAGACAGACAAGACTAGACAGACAAGACTAGACAGACAAGACTAGACAGACAAGACTAGACAGACAAGACTAGACAGACAAGACTAGACAGACAAGACTAGACAGACAAGACTAGACAGACAAGACTAGACAGACAAGACTAGACAGACAAGACTAGACAGACAAGACTAGACAGACAAGACTAGACAGACAAGACTAGACAGACAAGACTAGACAGACAAGACTAGACAGACAAGACTAGACAGACAAGACTAGACAGACAAGACTAGACAGACAAGACTAGACAGACAAGACTAGACAGACAAGACTAGACAGACAAGACTAGACAGACAAGACTAGACAGACAAGACTAGACAGACAAGACTAGACAGACAAGACTAGACAGACAAGACTAGACAGACAAGACTAGACAGACAAGACTAGACAGACAAGACTAGACAGACAAGACTAGACAGACAAGACTAGACAGACAAGACTAGACAGACAAGACTAGACAGACAAGACTAGACAGACAAGACTAGACAGACAAGACTAGACAGACAAGACTAGACAGACAAGACTAGACAGACAAGACTAGACAGACAAGACTAGACAGACAAGACTAGACAGACAAGACTAGACAGACAAGACTAGACAGACAAGACTAGACAGACAAGACTAGACAGACAAGACTAGACAGACAAGACTAGACAGACAAGACTAGACAGACAAGACTAGACAGACAAGACTAGACAGACAAGACTAGACAGACAAGACTAGACAGACAAGACTAGACAGACAAGACTAGACAGACAAGACTAGACAGACAAGACTAGACAGACAAGACTAGACAGACAAGACTAGACAGACAAGACTAGACAGACAAGACTAGACAGACAAGACTAGACAGACAAGACTAGACAGACAAGACTAGACAGACAAGACTAGACAGACAAGACTAGACAGACAAGACTAGACAGACAAGACTAGACAGACAAGACTAGACAGACAAGACTAGACAGACAAGACTAGACAGACAAGACTAGACAGACAAGACTAGACAGACAAGACTAGACAGACAAGACTAGACAGACAAGACTAGACAGACAAGACTAGACAGACAAGACTAGACAGACAAGACTAGACAGACAAGACTAGACAGACAAGACTAGACAGACAAGACTAGACAGACAAGACTAGACAGACAAGACTAGACAGACAAGACTAGACAGACAAGACTAGACAGACAAGACTAGACAGACAAGACTAGACAGACAAGACTAGACAGACAAGACTAGACAGACAAGACTAGACAGACAAGACTAGACAGACAAGACTAGACAGACAAGACTAGACAGACAAGACTAGACAGACAAGACTAGACAGACAAGACTAGACAGACAAGACTAGACAGACAAGACTAGACAGACAAGACTAGACAGACAAGACTAGACAGACAAGACTAGACAGACAAGACTAGACAGACAAGACTAGACAGACAAGACTAGACAGACAAGACTAGACAGACAAGACTAGACAGACAAGACTAGACAGACAAGACTAGACAGACAAGACTAGACAGACAAGACTAGACAGACAAGACTAGACAGACAAGACTAGACAGACAAGACTAGACAGACAAGACTAGACAGACAAGACTAGACAGACAAGACTAGACAGACAAGACTAGACAGACAAGACTAGACAGACAAGACTAGACAGACAAGACTAGACAGACAAGACTAGACAGACAAGACTAGACAGACAAGACTAGACAGACAAGACTAGACAGACAAGACTAGACAGACAAGACTAGACAGACAAGACTAGACAGACAAGACTAGACAGACAAGACTAGACAGACAAGACTAGACAGACAAGACTAGACAGACAAGACTAGACAGACAAGACTAGACAGACAAGACTAGACAGACAAGACTAGACAGACAAGACTAGACAGACAAGACTAGACAGACAAGACTAGACAGACAAGACTAGACAGACAAGACTAGACAGACAAGACTAGACAGACAAGACTAGACAGACAAGACTAGACAGACAAGACTAGACAGACAAGACTAGACAGACAAGACTAGACAGACAAGACTAGACAGACAAGACTAGACAGACAAGACTAGACAGACAAGACTAGACAGACAAGACTAGACAGACAAGACTAGACAGACAAGACTAGACAGACAAGACTAGACAGACAAGACTAGACAGACAAGACTAGACAGACAAGACTAGACAGACAAGACTAGACAGACAAGACTAGACAGACAAGACTAGACAGACAAGACTAGACAGACAAGACTAGACAGACAAGACTAGACAGACAAGACTAGACAGACAAGACTAGACAGACAAGACTAGACAGACAAGACTAGACAGACAAGACTAGACAGACAAGACTAGACAGACAAGACTAGACAGACAAGACTAGACAGACAAGACTAGACAGACAAGACTAGACAGACAAGACTAGACAGACAAGACTAGACAGACAAGACTAGACAGACAAGACTAGACAGACAAGACTAGACAGACAAGACTAGACAGACAAGACTAGACAGACAAGACTAGACAGACAAGACTAGACAGACAAGACTAGACAGACAAGACTAGACAGACAAGACTAGACAGACAAGACTAGACAGACAAGACTAGACAGACAAGACTAGACAGACAAGACTAGACAGACAAGACTAGACAGACAAGACTAGACAGACAAGACTAGACAGACAAGACTAGACAGACAAGACTAGACAGACAATACTAGACAGACAAGACTAGACAGACAAGACTAGACAGACAAGACTAGACAGACAAGACAAGACAGACAAGACTAGACGGACAAGACTAGACGGACAAGACTAGACGGAATAGACTAGACGGACAAGACTAGACGGACAAGACTACACGGACAAGACTAGACAGACAAGACTAGACGGACAAGACTAGACGGACAAGACTAGACGGACAAGACTAGACGGACAAGACTAGACGGACAAGACTAGACGGCAAGACTAGACGGACAAGACTAGACAGACAAGACTAGACAGACAAGACTAGACAGACAAGACTAGACAGACAAGACTAGACAGACAAGACTAGACAGACAAGACTAGACAGACAAGACTAGACAGACAAGACTAGACAGACAAGACTAGACAGACAAGACTAGACAGACAAGACTAGACAGACAAGACTAGACAGACAAGACTAGACAGACAAGACTAGACAGACAAGACTAGACAGACAAGACTAGACAGACAAGACTAGACAGACAAGACTAGACAGACAAGACTAGACAGACAAGACTAGACAGACAAGACTAGACAGACAAGACTAGACAGACAAGACTAGACAGACAAGACTAGACAGACAAGACTAGACAGACAAGACTAGACAGACAAGACTAGACAGACAAGACTAGACAGACAAGACTAGACAGACAAGACTAGACAGACAAGACTAGACAGACAAGACTAGACAGACAAGACTAGACAGACAAGACTAGACAGACAAGACTAGACAGACAAGACTAGACAGACAAGACTAGACAGACAAGACTAGACAGACAAGACTAGACAGACAAGACTAGACAGACAAGACTAGACAGACAAGACTAGACAGACAAGACTAGACAGACAAGACTAGACAGACAAGACTAGACAGACAAGACTAGACAGACAAGACTAGACAGACAAGACTAGACAGACAAGACTAGACAGACAAGACTAGACAGACAAGACTAGACAGACAAGACTAGACAGACAAGACTAGACAGACAAGACTAGACAGACAAGACTAGACAGACAAGACTAGACAGACAAGACTAGACAGACAAGACTAGACAGACAAGACTAGACAGACAAGACTAGACAGACAAGACTAGACAGACAAGACTAGACAGACAAGACTAGACAGACAAGACTAGACAGACAAGACTAGACAGACAAGACTAGACAGACAAGACTAGACAGACAAGACTAGACAGACAAGACTAGACAGACAAGACTAGACAGACAAGACTAGACAGACAAGACTAGACAGACAAGACTAGACAGACAAGACTAGACAGACAAGACTAGACAGACAAGACTAGACAGACAAGACTAGACAGACAAGACTAGACAGACAAGACTAGACAGACAAGACTAGACAGACAAGACTAGACAGACAAGACTAGACAGACAAGACTAGACAGACAAGACTAGACAGACAAGACTAGACAGACAAGACTAGACAGACAAGACTAGACAGACAAGACTAGACAGACAAGACTAGACAGACAAGACTAGACAGACAAGACTAGACAGACAAGACTAGACAGACAAGACTAGACAGACAAGACTAGACAGACAAGACTAGACAGACAAGACTAGACAGACAAGACTAGACAGACAAGACTAGACAGACAAGACTAGACAGACAAGACTAGACAGACAAGACTAGACAGACAAGACTAGACAGACAAGACTAGACAGACAAGACTAGACAGACAAGACTAGACAGACAAGACTAGACAGACAAGACTAGACAGACAAGACTAGACAGACAAGACTAGACAGACAAGACTAGACAGACAAGACTAGACAGACAAGACTAGACAGACAAGACTAGACAGACAAGACTAGACAGACAAGACTAGACAGACAAGACTAGACAGACAAGACTAGACAGACAAGACTAGACAGACAAGACTAGACAGACAAGACTAGACAGACAAGACTAGACAGACAAGACTAGACAGACAAGACTAGACAGACAAGACTAGACAGACAAGACTAGACAGACAAGACTAGACAGACAAGACTAGACAGACAAGACTAGACAGACAAGACTAGACAGACAAGACTAGACAGACAAGACTAGACAGACAAGACTAGACAGACAAGACTAGACAGACAAGACTAGACAGACAAGACTAGACAGACAAGACTAGACAGACAAGACTAGACAGACAATACTAGACAGACAAGACTAGACAGACAAGACTAGACAGACAAGACTAGACAGACAAGACAAGACAGACAAGACTAGACGGACAAGACTAGACGGACAAGACTAGACGGAATAGACTAGACGGACAAGACTAGACGGACAAGACTACACGGACAAGACTAGACAGACAAGACTAGACGGACAAGACTAGACGGACAAGACTAGACGGACAAGACTAGACGGACAAGACTAGACGGATAGGACTAGACGGCAAGACTAGACGGACAAGACTAGATAGACGGAAGAGACTAAACGAACAAGACTAGACGGACAAGACTAGACGGACAAAACTAGACGGACAAAACTAGACGGCAAGACTAGACGGACAAGACTAGACGGCAAGGTTAGACGGACAAGACTAGACGGAAAAGACTAGACGGACAAGACTAGACGGACAAGACTAGACGGACAAGACTAGACGGCAAGACTAGACGGACAAGACTAGACAGACAAGACTAGACGGACAAGACTAGGCGGACAAGACTAGATGGAGAAGACTATACGGACAAGACTAGACGGACAAGACTAGACCGACAAGACTAGACGGACAAGACTAGACGAACAAGACTAGACGGCAGGACTAGACGGACAAGACTAGACGGACAAAACTAGACGGACAAAACTAGACGGCAAGACTAGACGGACAAGACTAGACGGCAAGGCTAGACGGACAAGACTAGACGGAAAAGACTAGACGGACAAGACTAGACGGACAAGACTAGACGGACAAGACTAGACGGCAAGACTAGACGGACAAGACTAGACAGACAAGACTAGACGGACAAGACTAGGCGGACAAGACTAGATGGAGAAGACTATACGGACAAGACTAGACGGACAAGACTAGACCGACAAGACTAGACGGACAAGACTAGACGAACAAGACTAGACGGCAGGACTAGACGGACAAGACTAGACGGGCAAGACTAGACAGACAAGACTAGACGGACAAGACCAGACGGACAAGACTACACGGACAAGACTAGACAGTCAAGACTAGACGGACAAGACTAGACGCACAAGACTAGACGGACAAGACTAGACGGACAAGACTAGACGGACGAGACTAGACGTACAAGACTAGACGGACAAGACTAAACGGACAAGACTAGAAAGACCAAACAGACTAGACTAGACAGACAACCAGACTGACAATTTCTTGGAGGAATCCAGCTTTGACAATTATTAAACTTCATGTTGATACGCTATCGCGTTAGTACGACTTCATGTTGATACGACTTGGTGTTGCTAAAACTTAATGTTATTGAAATTTCAATACCGGTAGAGCAAAACTTCTCTAAGTCTCTTCTTATTGGATGCAAATTCAAGTCGATGCAAATTAATGTTGATGCAATTTCGTGTTGATTAAATTTCGCGTTGCAGTAATGTCTTGATTAAACAGCTTCATCTTGATGTAACTCCGTGCTGCAGAAAATTCATGATGATACAACTTCGTGATGATGCAATTTCATGTTGATGTAATTTTCTGTTAGTTTTGTTATGTTAAATGTTAAATTTCGTGTTGCAGCAATTTCCTGACGAAACAACTTCATCTTGATGCAATTACATTGTGATGCAACTTCGTGCTGCAGCCAATTCATGATGATACAACTTCGTGATGATGCAATTTCATGTTGATGTAATTTTCGGTTAGTAGCGTCATGATGATACAAATTTCTTGGAGGGAGCCAGCTTTGATATAACCTCATGTTGATACAACTGAATGTTGATGTAACTTCCTGTTGATACGACAACGCGTTAATACAACTTCGTGTTGATAAAATCTCATATTAATGAAACTTACACCGGTATAGCAATACTTCTCTCAATCTCTTCCCATTGGATGCAACTTCAAGCCGAAGCAAATCCATGTTGATGCAAATTCATGTTGATTAAATTTCGTGTTGCAGCAATTTCTTGACGTATCAACTTGTTTGTGATTGCGATTATGATGATGCAATATCATGTTGATGTAATTTTCTGTTAGTATCTCCATGATAATACAACTCCATGATGATGCAATTTCATGTTGATGTAATTTTCAGTTAGTAACTTCTTGATGATACAACTTCATGATAATGCAATTTCATGTTGATGTAATTTTCTGTTAGTAACTTCATGATGATAAAACTTTATAATGGTGCAATTTCATGTTGATGTAATACTCTGTTAGTAACTTCATGATGATACAACTTCATGATGATGCAATTACAAGTTGATGTAACTTGCTATTAGTAATTTCATGATGATACAACTTTATGATGATGCAATTTCATGTTGGTGTAACTTTCTGTTAGAATCTCCATGATGATACAGCTCCATGATGATGCAATTCCATATTGATGAAATTTTCAATTAGTAACTTCTTGATCATACAACTTCATGATAATGCAATTTCATGTTGAAGTAATTTTCTGTTAGTAACTTCATGATGATACAACTTCATGATGATGCAATTTCAAGTTGATGTAACTTGCTATTAGTAACTTTATGATGATACAACTTCATGGTGATGCAAATTCATGTTGAAGTAATTTTCTGTTAGTAGTTTCATGATGATACAACTTCATGATGATGTAATTTCATGTTGATATAATATTCTGTTAGTAACTTCATGATGATACAACTTCATGATGTGCAATTTCACATTGATGTAACTTTCTGTTAGTAATTTCATGATGATACAACTTTATGATGATGCAATTCCATGTTGATGTAACTTTCTTTTAGTATCTCCATGATGATACAATTCTATGATGATGCAATTTCATGTTGATGTAATTTTCAATTAGTAACTTCTTGATGATACAACTTCATGATAATGCAATTTCATGTTGATGTTATTTTCTGTTAGTAACTTCATGATGATAAAACTTTATAATGGTGCAATTTCATGTTGATGTAATTCTCTGTTAGTAACTTTATGATGATACATCTTCATGATGATGCAACTTCATGTAGAAGTAATTTTCTGTTAATAACTTCATGATGATAAAACTTCATGATGATGCAATTTCAAGTTGATGTAACTTGCTGTTAGTAACTTCATGATGATACAACTTTATGATGATGCAATATCATGTTGGTGTAACTTTCTGTTAGTATCTCCATGATGATACAGCTCCATGATGATGCAATTCCATATTGATGAAATTTTCAATTAGTAACTTCTTGATCATACAACTTCATGATAATGCAATTTCATGTTGATGTAATTTTCTGTTAGTAACTTTATGATGATACAACTTCATGATGATGCAATTTCATGTTGATGTAACTTGCTATTAGTAACTTCATGATGATACAACTTCATGATGATAAAACTTTATAATGGTGCAATTTCATGTTGATGTAATTCTCTGTTAGTAACTTCATGATGATATAACTTCATGATGATGCAACTTCATGTAGAAGTAATTTTCTGTTAATAACTTCATGATGATAAAACTTCATGATGATGCAATTTCAAGTTGATGTAACTTGCTGTTAGTAACTTCATGATGATACAACTTTATGATGATGCAATATCATGTTGGTGTAACTTTCTGTTAGTATCTCCATGATGATACAGCTCCATGATGATGCAATTCCATATTGATGAAATTTTCAATTAGTAACTTCTTGATCATACAACTTCATGATAATGCAATTTCATGTTGATGTAATTTTCTGTTAGTAACTTTATGATGATACAACTTCATGATGATGCAATTTCATGTTGATGTAACTTGCTATTAGTAACTTCATGATGATACAACTTCATGATGATAAAACTTTATAATGGTGCAATTTCATGTTGATGTAATTCTCTGTTAGTAACTTCATGATGATATAACTTCATGATGATGCAACTTCATGTAGAAGTAATTTTCTGTTAATAACTTCATGATGATAAAACTTCATGATGATGCAATTTCAAGTTGATGTAACTTGCTGTTAGTAACTTCATGATGATACAACTTTATGATGATGCAATATCATGTTGGTGTAACTTTCTGTTAGTATCTCCATGATGATACAGCTCCATGATGATGCAATTCCATATTGATGAAATTTTCAATTAGTAACTTCTTGATGATACAACTTCATGATAATGCAATTTCATGTTGATGTAATTTTCTGTTAGTAACTTTATGATGATACAACTTCATGATGATGCAATTTCATGTTGATGTAACTTGCTATTAGTAACTTCATGATGATACAACTTCATGATGATGCAACTTTATGTTGAAATAATTTTCTGTTAGTAACTTCATGATGATACAACTTCATGATGATGCAATTGCATGTTGATCCAATTTTAAGTTAGTAACTTCATGATGATACAACTTCATGATGATGCAATTTCACATTGCTGTAACTTTCTGTTAGTAATTTCATGATGATACAACTTTATGATGATGCAATTTCATGTTGATGTAACTTTCTGTTAGTATCTCCATCATGATACAACTCCATGATGATGCAATTTCATGTTGATGTAATTTTCAGTTAGTAACTTCTTGATGATACAACTTCATGATAATGCAATTTTATGTTGATGTAATTTTCTGTTAGTAACTTCATGATGATAAAACTTCATGATGGTGCAATTTCATGTTGATGTAATTTTCTGTTAGTAACTTCATGATGATACAACTTCATAATGGTGAAATTACATGTTGATGTAACTCCGTGCTGCAGAAAATTCATAATGATGCTATATCATGTTGATGTAATTTTCTGTTAGTAGTTTCATGATGATACAACTTCATGATGATGCAATTTCATGTAGATGTAATTTTCTGTTAGTAACTTCATGATGATACAACTTCATGATGATGCAATTTCAAGTTGATGTAACTTGCTATTAGTAACTTCATGATGATACAACTTCATGATGATGCAATTTCATGTTGATCCAATTTTATGTTAGTAACTTCATGATGATACAACTTCATGATGATGCAATTTCACATTGATGTAACTTTCTGTTAGTAATTTCATGATGATACAATTTCATGATGATGCAATTTCACATTGATGTAACTTTCTGTTAGTAATTTCATGATGATACAACTTTATGATGATGCAATTTCATGTTTATGTAACTTTCTGTTAGTATCTCCATGATAATACAACTCCATGATGATGCAATTTCATGTTGATGTAATTTTCAGTTAGTAACTCCTTGATGATACAACTTCATGATAATGCAATTTCATGTTGATGTAACTTTCTGTTAGTATCTCCATGATGATACAATTCCATGATGATGTAATTTCATGTTGATGTAATTTTCTGTTAGTAACTTCATGATAGTAGTCACAGTGGTGTAGTGGTGAACGCATCCGCTCGCTACACCGAGATCCCGGGTTCGATCCCCGGACAAACCGTGAAATTTTTCACGGAACTATGCTCTGGCCACCTCGTGGAAAGCAATGGCAAACTACCACGAGTAATTCTGCCAAGAGAACCTCTCAAATAGTGCCGTTCGGAACCGGCGATAAACTGAAGGTCCCGCATATGAGTGTGACGATGCGTTCCACAAGTATGCGCGAGAGGTTGCCTTACGCTAGAACACCCTAAGAAGAAGAATTTCATGATGATAAAACTTCATAATGGTGCAATTTCATGTTGATGTAATTCTCTGTTAGTAACTTCATGATGATACAACTTCATAATGGTGAAATTACATGTTGATGTAACTCCGTGCTGCAGAAAATTCATGATGATGCAATATCATGTTGCTGTAATTTTCTGTTTGTAACTTTATGATGATACAACTTGATGATGATGCAATTTCATGTTAATGTAATTTTCTGTTAGAAACTTCATGATGATACAACGACATGATGATGCAATTTCATGTTGATGTAATTTTCTGTTGGTAACTTCATGATGATGCAATTTCATTTTGATGTAACTTAGTGCTGCAGCAACTTCATGGTGATACAACTTCATGTTGATACAATTTCGTAGTGATACAACTTAGTTTCAAAACATTATCACAAATATTATTATTATCGTATGGCACGTACGTATAACAAGATGGGTATTAACATTCCTTAAAACTTACTAGAGGTTAGAGTTGACAACCTGCCGTTGGTCCACCCTGCATACGTCTACCCGTAACTAATAGTCAACAATCTGGTGCTGCTGCACAGCGGATTACAACAAGAAGCATCACAATGATACAACTTCATACAATATAATAATACTAATATAGCTTGTTGATACGACTTCATATTGTGATTCAATATCGGGCGAACGCAACTCTCAGTTTCGATGCAAACTCACATTGATACTTCTTTGTATTGTGTTTACACAGTTGGGTACCAATGCAACTTCATATTGATACAACTTCACGTTGGAACAACTTCGTGTCGATTCGATTGCTAGTAATGATAGATGGACGCGATGGAAACTCACGTTGATAAATATTTCTGTTGAAACAACTTCGTATTAATACAACCTCGTGTTGATGCAGTCTTGTATAAAGTGACCACATTTTCATCGAGACAAAGCGGGACAAATGGGATGAAATTAGAATTATAAATTAGTTTGATGACAGAAGACCGATAATTCAAAAAAATATATCTTATTTATCGGGACGTGTGGTCACCTTAGTCTTGTACCAACGAAAATGCACGTTGATACAACTTCACATTGAGACAACTTCACGTTGCTACAACTTCGTGTCGATTAGCCTGCTAGTAATGATAGATGGAAGCGATAGAAGCTCACGTTGATAAATCTTTGTGTTCAAGCAACTTCGTGATGTTACACCCTCGTGCTGACACAGTCTTGTACCAACACAACTTCTCATTGATACAACTTCACATCGCTACAACTTTGTATCGATTCGCTTGCTAGTAATGTTAGATAGAAGCGATGAAAACTCACGTTGATAAATCTTTGTGTTCAAACAACTTCGTGATGATACACCCTCGTGCTGACACAGTCTTGTACCAACACAACTTCATATTGATACAACTTCACGTCGCTACAACTTCGTATCGATTCGCTTGCTAGTAATGTTAGATGGAAGCGATGAAAACTCAAGTTGATAAATCTTAGTGTTGAAACAACTTCGTGTTGATACACCCTCGTACTGAAACAGTCTTGTACCAACACAACTTCACATTGATACAACTTCACGTTGCTACAACTTCGCATCGATTCGCTTGCTAGTAATGATAGATGGAAGCTCACATTGATAAATCCTTGAATTAAAACAAAGTAGGGAAGTAGGCAAGTAGGGATAGATGTCATGTTCTGGCGCCTCCTCACTCCTCGACCCCCACCATCACCAAGCTGTCATCCCCCATCAGCCGTTAATCAGCTATAATCAGCTTTAATCAGCTTTTAAACAGCATTTAATCAGGTTTAATCAGGTTTTCAGCTTTAATCAGCTTTGAATAGCTTTTAATCAGCTTTAATCAGGTTTTATCAGCTTTAATCAGCTTTTAATCAACTTCTAAACAGCTCTTGTGTATGGAAAGTGGATGGAGTGGATGGAAAGTGGATGGAAAGTGGCTGGAGTGGATGTAAAGTAGATGAAGTGGATGTATAGTGGATGTAAAGTGGATTGAAAGTGGATGAAGTGCATGGAAAGTGGATGGAGTGGATGGAAAGTGGATGGAAAGTGGATGGAGTGGATGAAAAGTGGATGAAAATTGGATGAAAAGTGGATGAAAAGTGGATGGAAAGTGGATGCAGTGGATGTATAGTGGATGGAAAGTGGATGTAATGTGGATGGAAAGTGGATGAAATGCATGGAAAGTGGATAGAGTGGATGGAAAGTGGATGGAAGTGGATGGAAAGTGGATGGAGTGGATGTATAGTGGATGGAAAGTGGATGTAAAGTGGATGAAAAGTGGATGAAAAGTGGGTGTAGAAGATGGAAAGTGGATGGAGTGGATGGAAAGTGAATGGAGTTGATTTAAAGTGGATGGAAAGTGGATGTAAAGTGGATGGAAAGTAGATGGAGTGCATGGAAAGTGGATGAAAAGTGGATGGAGTGGATGGAAAGAGGATGGAGTGGATGGAAAGTGGATGGATAGTGGATGGATAGTGGATGGAAAGTGGATGGATAGTGGATGGAAAGTGGATGGAGTGGATGGAAAGTGGATGGAGTGGATGGAAAGTGGATGTAAAGTGGATGGAAAGCGGATTGAGTGGATGGAAAGTGGACGGAATTAAAAGTTTGACCTCGTGTTGATGAGTCATTGATCCCGTACAAGTATGGAATCGTGCGTGAGCGTAGATTTCATATACAACTTCAAGAATCATAAGATTCCATGTGAAGGGTTGTGCGGATGTGAAGAACAAAGCTATCTACATCAATCCCGTGAACCATACATTCTATAGCTGACCACTCTGTTCTTAAACTGACTGGGGGTGGGTCGAGGAGTGAGGAGGCGTCAGAACATGACATCTTTCCCTACTCTTCGTGTTGATACATCCTCGTGCTGACGCAGTCCTGTACCAACGCAACTTCACACTGATACAACTTCACGTTGCTACAACTTCGTGACGATTCGCTTGCTAGTAATGTTAGATGGAAACGATGGAAACTCACATTTATAAATCTTAGTATTGAAACAATTTCGTGTTGATACACCCTCGTACTGTCACAGTCTTGTACCAACACAACTTCACATTGAGACAACTTTACGTTGCTACAACTTCATGTCGATTCGCTTGCTAGTAATGATAGATGGACGCGATGGAAACTCGTTGATAAATCTTTGTGTTGAAACAACTTCGTGTTGATACACCCTCGTGCTGACACAGTCTTGTACCACCGCAACTTCACATTGATACAACTTCACATTGAGACAACTTCGCGTTGCTACAACGTCGTGTCGCTCGCTTGCTAGTAATGATAGATGGAAGCGATGGAAACGCACGTTGATAAATCTTTGTGTTGAAACAACTTTATGTTGATACTATCGTTGATACACACTACCGTGCTGACGCAGTTTTGTACCAATGCAACATCACATTGATACAACTTCACGTTGCTACAACTTCGTGCCGATTCGCATGCTAGTAATGTAATAAATCTTTGTCTTGAAAGTACTTCGTGTTGATACATCCTCGTACTGACACAGTCCTGTACCAAAGCAACTTCACATCGAAACAACTTTACGTTGCTACAACTTCGTGTCGAACTTGCTAGTTTTGATAGATTCAGTCGAATCTTGGCGATTCGGACAAGGCGATTTGAGCAATCTTCGAATCTTCTGTGGGTGACGAAACCCGATGCTCACGTGGACGTCGAGTCGTTAATATCAAAAGATCACAAATTACGCAAGATAATCCAATTAATCCGAAACTAATATTTACAAATCGCGTGACATTTCTCCTCATTATAAACTCAGCCAAACAAGATCATAAATCTCTCTAAACCAGTATTGGTTGTCCAGTCGTGTCTGTCTAGTCTATCTAGTCTGTCTAGTCTTGTCTAGTCTTGCCTAGTCTTGTCTAGTCTTGACTTGTCTTATCTAGTATTGTCTAGTCTTGTCTAGTCCTTTCTAGTCTTGTCTAGTCTTGTCTAGTCTTGTCTAGTCTTGTCTAGTCTTGTCTAGTCTTGTCTAGTCTTGTCTAGTCTTGTCTAGTCTTGTCTAGTCTTGTCTAGTCTTGTCTAGTCTTGTCTAGTCTTGTCTAGTCTTGTCTAGTCTTGTCTAGTCTTGTCTAGTCCTGTCTAGTCTTGTCTAGTCTTGTCTAGTCTTGTCTAGTCTTGTCTAGTCTTGTCTAGTCTTGTCTAGTCTTGTCTAGTCTTGTCTAGTCTTGTCTAGTCTTGTCTAGTCTTGTCTAGTCTTGTCTAGTCTTGTCTAGTCTTGTCTAGTCTTGTCTAGTCTTGTCTAGTCTTGTCTAGTCTTGTCTAGTCTTGTCTAGTCTTGTCTAGTCTTGTCTAGTCTTGTCTAGTCTTGTCTAGTCTTGTCTAGTCTTGTCTAGTCTTGTCTAGTCTTGTCTAGTCTTGTCTAGTCTTGTCTAGTCTTGTCTAGTCTTGTCTAGTCTTGTCTAGTCTTGTCTAGTCTTGTCTAGTCTTGTCTAGTCTTGTCTAGTCTTGTCTAGTCTTGTATAGTCTTGTCTAGTCTTGTCTAGTCTTGTCTAGTCTTGTCTAGTCTTGTCTAGTCTTGCCTAGTCTTGTCTAGTCTTGTCTAGTCTTGTCTAGTCTTGTCTAGTCTTGTCTAGTCTTGTCTAGTCTTGTCTAGTCTTGTCTAGTCTTGTCTAGTCTTGTCTAGTCTTGTCTAGCCTTGTCTAGTCTTGTCTAGTCTTGTCTAGTCTTGTCTAGTCTTGTCTAGTCTTGTCTAGTCTTGTCTAGTCTTGTCTAGTCTTGTCTAGTCTTGTCTAGTCTTGTCTAGTCTTGTCTAGTCTTGTCTAGTCTTGTCTAGTCTTGTCTAGTCTTGTCTAGTCTTGTCTAGTCTTGTCTAGTCTTGTCTAGTCTTGTCTAGTCTTGTCTAGTCTTGTCTAGTCTTGTCTAGTCTTGTCTAGTCTTGTCTAGTCTTGTCTAGTCTTGTCTAGTCTTGTCTAGTCTTGTCTAGTCTTGTCTAGTCTTGTCTAGTCTTGTCTAGTCTTGTCTAGTCTTGTCTAGTCTTGTCTAGTCTTGTCTAGTCTTGTCTAGCCTTGTCTAGTCTTGTCTAGTCTTGTCTAGTCTTGTCTTATCTTGTCTAGTCTTGTCTTATCTTGTCTAGTCTTGTCTTATCTTGTCTAGTCTTGTCTTATCTTGTCTAGTCTTGTCTAGTCTTGTCTAGTCTTGTCTAGTCTTGTCTAGTCTTGTCTAGTCTTGTCTAGTCTTGTCTAGTCTTGTCTAGTCTTGTCTAGTCTTGTCTAGTCTTGTCTAGTCTTGTCTAGTCTTGTCTAGTCTTGTCTAGTCTTGTCTAGTCTTGTCTAGTCTTGTCTAGTCTTGTCTAGTCTTGTCTAGTCTTGTCTAGTCTTGTCTAGTCTTGTCTAGTCTTGTCTAGTCTTGTCTAGTCTTGTCTAGTCTTGTCTAGTCTTGTCTTATCTTGTCTAGTCTTGTCTAGTCTTGTCTAGTCTTGTCTAGTCTAGTCTTGTCTAGTCTTGTCTAGTCTTGTCTAGTCTTGTCTAGTCTTGTCTAGTCTTGTCTAGTCTTGTCTAGTCTTGTCTAGTCTTGTCTAGTCTTGTCTAGTCTTGTCTAGTCTTGTCTAGTCTTGTCTAGTCTTGTCTAGTCTTGTCTAGTCTGTCTAGTCTGTCTTGTCTGTCTTGTCTGTCTTGTCTGTCTTGTCTGTCTTGTCTGTCTTGTCTGTCTTGTCTGTCTTGTCTGTCTTGTCTGTCTTGTCTGTCTTGTCTGTCTTGTCTGTCTTGTCTGTCTTGTCTGTCTTGTCTGTTTTGTCTGTCTTGTCTGTTTTGTCTGTCTTGTCTGTCTTGTATGTCTTGTCTGTCTTGTCTGTCTTGTCTGTCTTGTCTGTCTTGTCTGTCTTGTCTGTCTTGTCTGTCTTGTCTGTCTTGTCTGTCTTGTCTGTCTTGTCTGTCTTGTCTGTCTTGTCTGTCTTGTCTGTCTTGTCTGTCTTGTCTGTCTTGTCTGTCTTGTCTGTCTTGTCTGTCTTGTCTCTCTTGCCTGTCTTGTCTGTCTTGTCTGTCTTGTCTGTCTTGTCTGTCTTGTCTGTCTTGTCTTGTCTAGTCTTGTCTAGTCTTGTCTAGTCTTGTCTAGTCTTGTCTAGTCTTGTCTAGTCTGTCTTGTCTGTCTTGTCTGTCTTGTCTGTCTTGTCTGTCTTGTCTGTCTTGTCTGTCTTGTCTGTCTTGTCTGTCTTGTCTGTCTTGTCTGTCTTGTCTGTCTTGTCTGTCTTGTCTGTCTTGTCTGTCTTGTCTGTCTTGTCTTGTCTAGTCTTGTCTAGTCTTGTCTAGTCTTGTCTAGTCTTGTCTAGTCTTGTCTAGTCTTGTCTAGTCTGTCTTGTCTGTCTTGTCTGTCTTGTCTGTCTTGTCTGTCTTGTCTGTCTTGTCTGTCTTGTCTGTCTTGTCTGTCTTGTCTGTCTTGTCTGTCTTGTCTGTCTTGTCTGTCTTGTCTGTCTTGTCTGTCTTGTCTGTCTTGTCTGTCTTGTCTGTCTTGTCTGTCTTGTCTGTCTTGTCTGTCTTGTCTGTCTTGTCTGTCTTGTCTGTCTTGTCTGTCTTGTCTGTTTAGGCCGTCTAGTGTGTCTAATCTGTCTAGTCTTGCCTGTCTACACACTAGCCTGTCTACTCTGGCCTTGTCTAACTAGTCATGCCTTTCTAGTCTTATTTGTCTATTAATGTTCAATTCGCAATGAAACAACTTCATGCTGAAACAACTTCAAGTTGAAACAACTTCATGTTGAAACAACTTCATGTTTGAATAACTGCATGTGGATGCAATTTCATGTGTATTATAATCTATTTAAACCTCACAAATGGCTATTGCATCTTGTTTGGTTTACTAACTGCATCTACTAGTCTGGTTAACTTTAATAATGTGTTCAAAGGTTTTTGCAGTCTATATTTAAACTTGATTGTCCGCTTTGGATATGCCACATTATCCAAGTCGTTGCATTATCGAACGCGATTGAGTAACACACACTGCATCTAGATAAATGATTCAGCGTGCAGTTACGGGTGGTCGCGGAAAATGGGGCGAAGGAGCGGCCGAAATATGGTCGGACACAAAAAACGCAAATAGACGTGTAACATGTAATTGCCGGGCGATTATCAAGAAGCGAATTGAAAAAACAAAACTTTCGCCGGCGGTCGGTCTAATGTGGATCAGGGCGTTGCGTAACCGTGACATTGTTTCCGAGGAGGCTGTTAGACAACCTTGTCCGGTTTCGCAGTCGACGAGTTCTACCGGATCCACTCCCAATCCTCGTGATCTATCGATTTTTAAAACTCGAGCAAAATTCAGACGGACCTTCAAAACTTGACCCTCATGTTAAAACTGTCCATTGCTAAAACTTTTCCAAATTCGTGCAAATCGACTAACAATGGTTGGTATTTCAAGAGACAACAAATGTCTGGTCTTGTCTGGTTTTGTGACGTCTTGTCTGGTCTAGTCTGTTCTTGTCTGATATTATCTGGTCTTGTCTTGCCTTGTCTGGTCTTGTCTTATCTGGCCTTGTCTGGTATTGTTTGATCTTGCCTGGTCTTGTCTAATCTTGTCTGGGTTTTGTCTGATCTTGTCTGGTCTTATCTGATCTCGTCTAGTCTTGTCTAGTATTGTATAGTCTAGTCTTGTCTAGTCTTGTCTAGTCTTGTCTAGTCTTGTCTAGTCTTGTCTAGCCTTGTCTAGTCTTGTCTAGCCTTGTCTAGTCTTGTCTAGTCTTGTCTGGTCTTGCCTGGTTGTGTCTGCTCTTGTCAGGACTTGTCTGGTCTTGCTTGTTCTTGTTCGGTCTTTTCCAGACTTGTCTGGTCTTGTCTAGTCTTGTCTGGTCTTGTCTAATCTTGTCTGGTCTTGTCAGGTCTTTGTTCAAATATCTTTTAATTCTTGTTATCAGACTGGAGATATTATAAAGTGTTCGTTGATATTTGTTTGAGGAGAATTGATGTGATTGAAATCGAGTCGATGAGTGTGAATCAGCGGCGGAGTTGTAAAAATGCGTAAAGTCTCGCGAAGGTAAGTGAGTAAGTCGAGCAGCGCGTGCGAAATTGGGGGGCGTTTGTCCCGCCGCGTCTCCGACCGGTGAAAGGCCCAAACTGGACCCGGGCTGCGCGACCACACCTCGAGCCAAGCGGGGTATATATATCCAGCGACTCCGTCCACACAACCAGACTCACTCACTCACCACTGTGCATCTCCAACAACCTCTTACCACAACAAAATGGCATTCAAAGTGAGTTTACAATTAGCTAATAGAATTAGCTTTTTTGGTTTTCTCTAGAAAATTTGGGCAAAATTTGGTCAAAGTTTTTAAAAATTGTCAAATTTTTTGTCGTTTCTCAAAAATTTTGTTTAAAATTTGACATCAAAGCTTGTCAGAATTCAACCATAAAGTTTGTTCAAATTATACCTTTTGATAGTTTGTGTTTTGTTTCATTTTTTTGTGCGCATGTGTCAATTTACGCCTTGTGTTTCGGGAACTTTTTGACATATTTTGACATCATAATGTCAAAATATGTCAAAAAGTCAAAAAAACATACTTTAGACCCAGACCAGTGCAAATAACAAAATGTGCCCGAAACTTTTATATTCCCGCCTTTTAAACATGGAGGGCGCGCTTATTTAACCGTAACAAGGTCTATTGTAAGCTTGTCAATATTCAAGCTTAGAGTTAGTCAAAATTGACCAAAAACCTTCAAAATCCTTTTATAATTTCCATTTTCACTTTCAGTTTGTTGCTTTCGCCGCCCTTTTGGCCGTCGCCCGTGCTGGTGCCCCACTGGGTCTCCACGCCTACTCCGCCGCCCCAGTGGCATATTCCGCAGCCCCAGCCGTATCCTACAGCACCTACGCCGCCCCAGCCGTCGCCAAAGTGGCCGCTCCATTGGCCTACGCCGCACCCGTTGCCAAAGTAGCGTACGCTCAACCAGCCCCAGTAGCTTACGCCCACGCCGCCCCAGTAGCTACCTACGCCCACGCCGCTCCAGTAGCAGCTTACGCCCACGCTGCTCCAGTAGCAACTTACGCTCACGCCGCTCCAGTAGCAACTTACGCTCACGCCGCCCCAGTCTTGGCCAAGACCATCGTCGAAGCCCCAGCCGCTTACGACTTCGGCTACTCCGTCAACGATCCCCACACTGGTGACAGCAAGAGCCAACACGAGTCTCGCCGCGGGGATTCCGTCCAGGGCTCCTACTCCCTCATCGACGCCGACGGCAGCAAGAGGACCGTCGAATACACCGCCGACGCCCATAACGGTTTCAACGCCGTCGTCCACAAGGAACCAGCCGCCGTCGCCGTCAAAGCCATCGCTAAAGTAGCCGCCCCTGTCGCATACGCCGCTCCAGTTGCCGCATACGCTCATGCCGCTCCAGTAGCCACCTACGCTCATGCCGCCCCAGTAGCCACCTACGCTCACGCCGCTCCAGTAGCTGCTTATGCTCACGCCGCTCCAGTAGCTACTTATGCTCATGCCGCCCCAGTAGCCGCCTACGCCGCCCCAGTAGCTAAAGTGGCTTACTCCGCCGCTCCAGCTGTTTCCTACTCTTCCATCGCCGCCCCAGTCGCGAAGGTTGCCTACGCCGCCGCACCGGCTTTCGCCCACGCCGCCCCCGCCTACTACCACTAAATCGAATGCCTAACTTGTTGCCTGTGTAATATATTTATTATTTTGAGATAAAAGTTGGTTCTCCAACGGGGATCATAATAAAATAGTACATATTTATAGAAAGCATCGCGTTTTTGACAGATTGATTTTGACGCAATTATTTTGTTTGGTAATTTTGACAGAATAAACTTGTCAATTTTGATAGAATAATCTTGTCAATTTTGACAGAAAAACCTTGTAAATTTTAACAGAATAATCTTATCAAATGGATACATCATACGTTATTTTCGTAATCACTTCCATACTGTACACCGTCGTCATAAATGTTCTCTTGTCATCTTGAATCGTTTGGCTGGTCGCCTATTCACTTTGAAATAAGGTTTCAAATTTACTTGAGCTACAGCTACTCATCCTACAGCACCTACGCAGTCCCAGACGTCGCCAAAGTTGTCGCCACCCCATTGGTCTACGCCGCCTCCGAGGCCAAAGAAGCCGACACTCAACCTGCTCCAGTAGCTTACGCCTACGCCGCTCTTGAAGCTATCTACGCCCACGCCGCTCCAGTAGCAGCTTACGCTCACGCCGCCCCAGTCTTGGCCAAGACAATCGTCGAAGCCCAGACCGCTTACGACTTCGGCTACTCCGACAACGACCCCCACAGCCAACACGAGTCTCGCAACGGGGACGCCGTACTTGGCTCCTATTCCCTCGTCGGCGCCGACGGCAGCAAGAGGACCATCGAATACACGGCCGACGCCCATAACGGATTCAACGCCGTCGTCCACAAGGAGCCCTCAAAGCTGTAACCCCAGTCGTTGCTAAAGTAACCGCCCCCGTCGCATGCGCCGCTCCAATTGCCACGTACGCTCACGCCGCTCCAGTAGCCGGCTACGCTCATGCCGCTCCAGTAGCCACCTACACTCACACCGCTCCAGTAGCTGCTTATGTTCACGCCGCTTCAGTAGCTACTTATGCTCATGCCGCCCCAGTGGCCAAAAGGACTTACTCCGCAGATCCAGCTGTTTCTTACTCTTCCATCGCTGCCCCAGTCGCGAAGGTTGCCTACGCCGCCGTCCCAGCTCTTGCCCACGCCGCCCCCCCTACTACACTAAGTCGAATGCCTAACTTGTTGCCTGTGTAATATATTTATTATTTTGATATATCGCATTTTTGACAGATTGATTTTGACGCAATTATTTTGTTGGTAATTTTGTCAGAATAATTTTGACAGAATAAACTTGTCAGTTTTGACAGAATAATCTTGTCAATTTTTACAGAATAATCTTGTTAAATGGTCAAATGGTAAATACATCTTAATTAGCAACGTCATTACCTACCTGGTACCATCACTTTCAGTCTCATTTTAAATTTCGTAATCACTTCCATATTCTACACCATCGTCATATATGTTCTCTTCTAGTCTCGATCGTTTTATTTTGAAATTCGCTTTGAAATGAAGTTTCAAATCTACCTGTGATCTACAGCCCCATCCTACAGCACCTACTCCGCCCCAGCCGTTGCCTAAGTGGCCTAAGCCGCCCCGTGGCCAAAGTAGCCAACGTTCAAGTAGCCCCTGTAGCTTACGCCCATGCGGCATCTGTAACTACCTACACCCATGCCGCTCGAGTACCAGCTTAGTAGTAGTCAAACTATTAAAACAAAGCCTATTAGGTACATTCCCAGTAAGATGGAAGCAAGCCAAACTTGCGCCTATTAAAAAGGAAACAAACCTGTAGGCTTAGCTTCCTCGTACCGGCCACTATGTATCCTTGATGTTGCTGGAAAATTGTTGGAACATTTAATCCAAGGCTTTAATGCCTAAAGAATGAACTGGAAGCGGCATAAACCGTTCAAAACGACAGTTCGGATTCTCAGAAGGCCTTTCTAATATCCACACCAATAGCATCTATTGCAGACCATAGGTTCTATAAAGTATGTCAAAAATATATCGGGAAGGCAAAAGCAGGCACGAAAAGAATCCGCAAAATATGTGCACTCATTACGCTCGATATTAGAAATACATTTTATTCTGCCATGTGGCAATATATCCTAGAAGAACTAACGGAAAGATATATCTTCTACAAATGGTCCATAGCTACTTATGTGATCGCAGCATTTCTTTCCATGCTGAAAATGATGTCTGAGTATATGACGCCAACAGTGGTGTTCCGCAAGGTTCTGCAATGGGAGCAACACTGTGGAATGTGCTTTATGACGGTGTTCTCAGGCTGCTACTACTATCATAACAGGATTTGCGGATGATCTGGATGATCACTTAACATAGTAAAAACGGAAAGGAGAACTATGCCTAGAGCAAGCCAAGCCATAGAACAAATCACCAAATGGGTGACATCAAAGTCTCTCCACCTAGCGCCAGAAGAGTCCGAAGCTATCATGCTAACGGGCAATAGAAAGTGTCAATTTTTTGACAGAAAAATTGAAAAAAAAATTGTAAAGAAAACTTTGACAGAAAAATTGTCAATTTTGACAGAATAATCTTATTCAATGGATACACCATACGGAGCAACGTTCTTACCTGTTAACATATTTTTCTGACTTATTTTTATTTTCGTAATCACTTCATATTCTCTCATATTCTCACATATTCTCACCACATATTCTACAACGTCTTCATAAATGTTCTCTTGTCGTCTCGATTCATTTGGCTGGTCGCCTATTCACTTTGAAATAAAGTTTCAAATTTACTTGATCTACAGACTCATCCTATAGCACCTACACCGTCCCAGCTGTCACCAAAGTGGCCTACGCCGCCTCCGTGGCTAAAGAAGCCCAAGCTCAACCAGCACCAGTAGCTTACGCCCACGCCGCTCTTGAAGCTATCTACGCCCACGCCTCTCCAGTAGCAGCTTACGGTCACGCCGCTCCAGTCTTGGCCAAGCCCATCGTCGAAGCCCCGGCCGCTTACGACTTCGGCTACCCCGTCAACGACCCCCACACTGGCGACAGCAAGAGCCATCACGAGTCTCGCTGCGGGACGCCGTGCAGGGCTCCTACTCCCTCGTAGACGCCGACGGCAGCAAGAGGACCGTCGAATACACGGCCAACGCCCATAACAGTTTCAACGCCGTCGTCCACAAGGAGCCAGCCGTCATCGCCCCATTCGTCGCTAAAGTAACCCGCCCCCATCGCATACGCCGCTCCATTTGCCAATTACGCTCACGCCGCTCCAGTAGCTGCTTATGCTCATGCCGCCCCTGTAGCTAAAGGGACTTACTCCGCCGAACCAGCTGTTTCTTACTCTTCCATCGCCGCCCCAGTCGCGAAGGTTGCCTACGCCGCCCCAGTCGCCAAGCTTGCCTACGCCGCCGTACCGGCTCTCGCCCACGCCGCCTCCGGCTACTACCACTAAATCGAATGCCTAACTTGTTACTTATGTAATATATGTATTATTTTGAGATAAAAGCTGGTCCTCCAACGGGGATCATAATAAAATAGTATTTATAGAAAACATCGCGTTTTTGATAGATTGATTTTGACGCAATTATTTTGTTGCTAATTTTGACAGAGTAAACGCGGCAATTTTGATAGAATAATCTTGTCAATTTTGACAGAAAAATCTTGCCAATTTTGACAGAATATTCTTATCAAATGGATACACCATACGGAGCAGCGTCCTTACCAGTTAACTTCACTTTCTGACTTATTTTTATTTTCGTAATCACTTCTATATTCTACAACGTCGTCATAAATGTTCTCTTGTCGTCTCGAATCATTTGGCTTGGGCCTATTCCCTTTGAAATATGGTTTCAAATTTACTGGATCTACGGACTCATCCTACAGGACCTACGCCGTCCCAGCCGTCGCCAAAGTGGCCACCACATTGGCCTACCCCGCAACAGTCACCAAAGAAGCCGACGAACAACCAGCTCCACGCCGCTTACGCCCACGCCGCTTTTGAAGCTATCTACGCCCACGCCGCTCCAGTAGCAGCTTACGTTCACGCCGTCCCAGTTTTCATCAAGACCATCGTCGAAGCCCCGGCCGCTTACGACTTCGGCTACTCCTTCAACGACCCCCCCACCGGCGACAGAAAGAGCCAACACGAGTCTCGCACGCGGGGACGCCGCCCAGGGCTCTTACTTCCTCTTCGACGCCGACGGCAGCAAGAGGACTAGCAATACACCGCCGACGCCCATAACGGTTTTAACGCTGTCGTCTACAATGAGTCAGCCGCCGTCGCCCTCAAAGCCGTAGCGCCAGTCGTCGCTAAAGTAGCCGCATAAGCCGTTCATGTTGCCACTTACGCTCACGCCGCTCCAGTAGCCACCTACGCTCATGCTGCCCCAGTAGCCACCTACGCTAACGCCGCTCCAGTAGCTACTTATGCTCATGCCGCCCCAGTAGCCGCCTACGCCGCCCCAGTAGCTAAACTGGCTTACTCCGTCGCTCCAGCACCACCCCAGTCGCGAAGGTTGCCTACGCCGCCGCACTAAGTCGAGTGCCTAACTTGTTGCCTGTGTAATATATGTATTATTTTGAGATAAAAGTTGGTCCTCCAAGAGGGATCATAATAAAATAGTATTTATAGAAAACATCGCGTTTTTGACAGATTGATTTTGACGCAATTATTTTGTTGGTAATTTTGACAGAATAATTTTGACAATTTTGACAGAATAATTTTGATAATCTTGACAGAATAATCTTGTCAATTTTGACAGAATAATTTTGATAATTGTGACAGAATAATCTTGTCAATTTTGACAGAATACTCTTGTAAACTGGGAATACATCATGAGGAGGGTTACCTGTTACCATCACTTTCAGACTCATTTTCATATTTGTAATCACTTCCATATTCTACACCATCATCAAAAATGTTCTCTTCTAGTCTCGATCATTTGACTGGTCATCTATTCACTTTGAAATAAGGTTTCAAATTTACCTGATCTATAGCCCCATCCTACAGCACCTACGCTGCCCCAGACGTCGCCAAAGTGGCCACCCCATTGGCCTACGCCGCCCCTATGTTGGGTAAATTGAAATCAATTTATGACAAGATACGAATTAAGGGACAGAAAAACCTTGAAATAACCTTCACGCCTTTTGAACAACTGCTGCAACTGCTCTTCTTCAGATTGTGCTGATCCAGAAAACTACAAAGTAGCAATCGCAAGTTCAAAAGTGAAACTCTGGAGGGCCACGAACGAGGAAATCAAATCTTTTCAAGAAAATCAGATATGGACTCTCGTTAAATCACCTGCAAATCAACAAATTATTGACAACTAAGTACCCAAGTTGGTTCAAAAACAGTCAAAGATATAAGGTGAGACTTGTTGCAAGGGTGTTTAAGCAAATTTAGTTTCAGCCCTGTTCCAAGGCCAAAGTTTCTTGGGCCTTTGCATGGAGAAATCGACGAAAAGATCTACATGCATCAATCTGGGGAATATGTAGATTGAACTGATCGAGTTTGTGAATTAATACGAAGCGTTTGCAGTCTCAAGATGTTGGAATCGTCGCCTCACAGAATATTTGAAGATAATTTGAAGATCACAGAAGATCGTGAAGAAATAAATTTGAAAAACAGAATATTTGAAGATAATCCTTGAAGGAAGAACTGATTATCCTTGCCATCCACCTGGACGCCGGGCTCATCGCAAAAAGTTCGTCATCCATTTGTTTGCTCGTCGAGTTGAAGAAAGAATTCGAAGTCACATCGAGCACAGTTGATATATACATGGGAGCACAAATAGATCGTTTGGATGACGGCTCTATTTTTCTTCATCAAGGAAATTATGTGAGGACAGTTTTGCATCGTTTTCGAATGGGGGATGACATTATCGATGTATCGACACAATAAACCTGCATAAAATGCTACAAGCTCTTGTTGAATGACGTATCGACCATAGATACATTGAGGTCATCAAGAGTTGCACAAAGAAGCGTAGAACGTGCCTTAACCTCAAATCATTGGCAGTTTAATGTACCTTTCGTTTTGTTCCAGACATGACGTAACCTATGCTTAATAGCTCGAGCCAACAGTTAGAAAAACCGTGAAAACAAATCATTGGAATTCAGCTGAAAGGATACTGAAGTATTTGAAGGGAACACTGGATCACGGACTCTAATTTCCAGTGCAACAGGCTGAGCATCTTCAAGTTCTCCAAAGCTTTCTATTAAAAGTGTTTTGTCTTATAACATTCACAAACTAAGAGGTTATGGGCCCAGCTTAGTATTCAATTTGTTTTATAGCCTACTTTGACCCGATGACCCATTTGACGCACTACCACTTGGTATACATATCGTTCGGCATTTTGTATTATTCCTTCCTTATTTGGCACTTAAATGGAGTGTCTTAAAAACGCTATGTGTCCTGGTTTTATTCCTGAGCGCTATGTGTCCTGGTTTTATTCCTGAGTTTCAAGCTCGCAAGGTATCGCATAGGAAAAACTAAGCGAAACTGGTACTCCTTTTTTTTTGGGCTGAGGTCATCAGCTACATGCCAGGCTAGGTCGAAGTCTAGTGGTAGTGATATTGGTCTCCTGTATTCTGCGGTAAGCAGCTTGCGACCAGTTTTGTGCGGATAAATCTTGGAAGTCGTTGCAGCAGTTTCCTTTTTTCATATCTTGCCAAAGTTTTTCAAGTATTTCTTTTTCTTCGTCTTGAAAATGTTCATGGTCAAGGTTGTATGGATCTGTTTGAGTACCCGCTTCATTGTTAAGTTTTGGGGAACATTCAGGAAATATTTCCCCAGTTTGCCTATGAGGGTACATAGTTCTTCCACCGCGTTTTTGATTTCAAGTTTGGTATCTGTATTTGCTGCCGGGAGCCATCTCAACTCTTGAGCCTAATTGCAGATTCAAAATCTTTTTCATTTTCTGGTAATTGCTCGATCTTGTCTATTCTCTTTCGTTTAGGATTATTTTCGTTTGAGGACATGGAACTTTGTTTGGAAGTCTCCGTTTTGCTTGGGTTTTCCAGGACACCAGTGAAAGATACTGACCTCATTCTATGTGCTGTCTTCCATTCTTCGTTTTTTTGTGGCTCGACTCTAATAGACCCATTTTTTTGAGGTGGAGTTCGTTTTAGGGATTCCTTTTTTTAAGCGATTTTCACCTTAAGGTGATCTGTGATCAGCTTCATCAGGTCTCCTTAAAAACCACATTGGGTTTGCCGACGCTGACTGGGTGAATGATCAGGCTGATTCTCCCATATCATGGGAATCAAGAAAAAAAGGTCTGTTGCTCTATCGAGCACAGAAGCAGAATACGTTGCTGTATCGGAGGCAAGTATGGAGGGTTTGTAGAATATATCCCTCATAGAAAGAGTGCAAGTAAGGAGTTAGTGAGCATTAACGAAACAGTACTAATCTTTTGTGATAACCAGGGAGCAGTAAAATTGGTTGAAAACTCAGTTTATCACAAGAGGTCGAATCACATCGATATTGGATATCATTTTGTCGGACAGTGTTTGTTGGATGCAGTAATAATTTTGAAGTATCTTCCTACTGGAGATGATGACATTATGATTAATGTTTCGAAATATTGCCAAATAATTTAAAGTGCTGTTATTTTGTCTTTATGACGTCATTATTCTGACGTCATTATTTATGTATTTTACAATAATGTTTTATGGTAAAAAACCTAAATAATTCCTATGTTCTCTAAAGCCATTAATAAACAATAAGCATAGCATTCTTTTACAAGTGTTTTGTCTGAATTAAATTCACAAACTCTAAAACGCGGACTAGGCGGACATTGTCGTAAAACTCGGAGAATCGACAATTTCCTGTAATTCAACTAAAAACAAGTTTTTTGCTCTAATCACGATGCGCAGCCTTTAAAACAGTTAACGAAATCATTTGGACCAAAAGATTTCTAAAAGAACTAGCTATCTTGAAAACCTGAAGACGACCTTGTACGTCGACAACCTCAGCGCGATAAAATTAATCCAAAATTCTGAATAACAAGTTGCCGAGTGTCGCTTTACAACGCAGATGAAGATGCTGAATTATCCTGAGGAACTTGGCCAGTAGGCCGTAGTGGACCCACAATGGTTGTTGTAGAAATAAAATGACATTGAATATTTAGTTACCTTTACATTGTAGTTTTGGCATTGATAGTTTTGGTATTGGCAATGTTGTTGCGTTTGTAAGGTATTGCATATGTGTCATCAAATTTAATAATAATTCCCTTTTGTAAAGGAAAATCGTTGAAATTCGTTGACCTTTTTTTCTGAAAAAAAGACGTGGGTGGACAAACTTTGAATAACGACCGGCGCACGAAATATCCATATAAATCCACGTAAATAAATTTCTATTAATATTTATCCCGTCAGCAGAATCGGACGGACCGGCGGCGTCAGCGAATCAAACACGAATTTGTCCACCCCCAAGGAGCGAAAAAACGCGCTCGAAAGCCGGGGGTGTGCGTCGCCACTCATTGTAGAAATGAATTGCGGCCGCGTCTGGCGCGGACGTCCCGAATAAAAATGCAGCGGACACTATTAACCTGGCCGGCGGCCACCTGCCGCCCCCCGGCATCGCATTATAAATCTCGACTAGCATGTAGATATTTCAGAGGACGCCTGTTTGTGAGTGACGCAGCTCAGGACCCACCGCATTGTTTCATCCGCACTCTTTTTTCACAATTTATTTTATTCCCCCTTTATATTTTATCCGCATTTATTGCGCGAATTACAAGACTTTCACTCACCCGTTATTCACGTCCCTTCAACTTCTATCGAAAGCTTCATACCAATTAGAATTATTAGATTTACACGAAACGGGTTGGAATAAACTGATTAACCTCATATAATAGACTAGACAGCTTCACGTTGATGCAAGTTCATGCTGATACAACTTCACGTTGATACAACTTCATCTTGATATATTTGACAAACAACATAGACCAACAAGACTAGATACAATTTCATTTTGATAGAACTTCACGTTGATACAACTTCATGTTCATTCAATATTTACACCGATTCAATTTGTTGATATATTAGATTAGAATAAACTGATTAATTTGTATATTAGACTAGGCAACTCCAACTACATGCTAGTTCATGCTACTCCAACTTCACGTTGATACAACTTCATCTTGATATATTTTACAGGCAACATAGACTAACAAGACGAGGTACAATCTCGTTTTGATAGAGAACTTCCCGTTGATACAACTTCATTTTCATTCAATACTTGCACCGATTCAATTTGTTAATGTATTAGATTGGAATATACTGATTAATTTGTACATTAGACTAGGCAACTTCAAGTACATGCAAATTCATGGTACTCAAACTTCACGTTGATACAACTTCATCTTGATATATTTGACAGGCAACATAGACTAACAAGACTTGATACAATTTCGTTTCGATAGAACTTCACGTTGATACAACTTCATGTTCATTCAATATTTGCACCGATTCAACTTGTTTGTGTATTAGATTGGAATAAACTGATTAATTTCTATATTAAACTAGGCAACTTCATGTTCACGCAAGTTCATGCTACTCCAACTTCACGTTGATACAACTTCAAGTTGATTACAACTTACACTGACAAGACTAGATAACATTGATAATCATCTTATCTAGTCTTATCAATATTTGCCGCGATTATGTAGTTATCTAGTGTTGTTAATATTTGCAGCGATCATTCAATATTTGCAGCGATGTTTGCAACTTGTTGATGTTTTGGTGTTGGGGAGAATCTAGTGCAAATATTTGGGTTAGTATTTTCCCACCAGTCAAGTGAACCGTCGGGATTAGTTAATCCGGCTCGATCAAAATAAACAAGTCGGTCGTGGGGCCTTGGGCGCTCCGCGTTCGTGGGAGTGCACCCGCCGCTGCGCCTCGAGTGCGCCCCATTGTGCCCGGCCTAATTGCGAAGTGACATAATAGCGGTCCGGTCTTACCTCAACCGACACCTGTTACCGAACCGGGCGATTGTTATCAAGAGTTTCTCAGCCCATCGGCGACGTATCGATTCGGAACGATGGCTATCGGAATTCGAAACTTTGTATTGAATTCCCGATTCTATGTTTCTTTTCACAGGGGGCTAATAAACGAGTGCGAAGTCTTTTTCTGGCGAAATTGGATGTTTTCGTTCGATGCTTTGTTCTGGAAGATCTCTATCTGTATCTCTATTATTGCCAACGTCTTAGCTAGTTTCCACTGAGAATTCTTGAGAATCTCGAAAAGCTCACAATGTCATGTCTTGTTTGTCTAATCTTGTCTGCCAAGTCTAGACTTGTCTGTCTAGTCTTGTCTGTCTAGTCTTGTCTGTCTAGTCTTGTCCGTCTAGTCTTGTCCGTCTAGTCTTGTCCGTCTAGTCTTGTCCGTCTAGTCTTGTCCGTCTAGTCTTGTCTGTCTAGTCTTGTCTGTCTAGTCTGTCTAGTCTTGTCTGTCTAGTCTTGTCTGTCTAGTCTTGTCTGTCTAGTCTTGTCTGTCTAGTCTTGTCCGTCTAGTCTTGTCCGTCTAGTCTTGTCCGTCTAGCCTTGTCCGTCTATTCTTGTCCGTCTAGTCTTGTCCGTCTAGTCTTGTCCGTCTAGTCTTGTCTGTCTAGTCTTGTCTGTCTAGTCTTGTCTGTCTAGTCTTGCCCGTCTAGTCTTGTACGTCTAGTCTTGTCCGTCTAGCCTTGTCCGTCTAGTCTTGTCTGTCTAGTCTTGTCTGTCTAGTCTTGTCTGTCTAGTCTTGTCTGTCTCGTCTTGTCCGTCTAGTCTTGTCCGTCTAGCCTTGTCCGTCTAGTCTTGTCCGTCTAGTCTTGTCCGTCTAGTCTTGTCCGTCTAGTCTTGTCTGTCTAGACTTGTCCGTCTAGTCTTGTCCATCTAGTCTTGTCCGTCTAGTCTTGTCCGTCTAGTCTTGTCCGTCTAGTCTTGTCCGTCTAGTCTTGTCTGTCTAGTCTTGTCCGTCTAGCCTTGTCCGTCTAGTCTTGTCCGTCTAGTCTTGTCCGTCTAGTCTTGTCCGTCTAGTCTTGTCTGCCTAGTCTTGTCTGTCTAGTCTTGTCTGTCTAGTCTTGTTTGTCTAGTCTTGTCTGTCTAGTCTTGTCTGTCTAGTCTTGTCTGTCTAGTCTTGTCTGTCTAGTCTTTTCTGTCTAGTCTTGTCTGTCTAGTCTTGTCTGTCTAGTCTTCTATGTCTAGTCTTGTCTGTCTAGTCTTGTCTGTCTAGGCTTGTCTGTCTAGTCTTGTCTGTCTAGTCTTGTCTGTCTAGTCTTGTCTGTCTAGTCTTGTCTGTCTAGTCTTGTCTGTCTAGTCTTGTCTGTCTAGTCTTGTCTGTCTAGTCTTGTCTGTCTAGTCTTGTCTGTCTAGTCTTGTCTGTCTAGTCTTGTCTGTCTAGTCTTGTCTGTCTAGTCTTGTCTGTCTAGTCTTGTCTGTCTAGTCTTGTCTGTCTAGTCTTGTCTGTCTAGTCTTGTCTGTCTAGTCTTGTCTGTCTAGTCTTGTCTGTCTAGTCTTGTCTGTCTAGTCTTGTCTGTCTAGTCTTGTCTGTCTAGTCTTGTCTGTCTAGTCTTGTCTGTCTAGTCTTGTCTGTCTAGTCTTGTCTGTCTAGTCTTGTCTGTCTAGTCTTGTCTGTCTAGTCTTGTCTGTCTAGTCTTGTCTGTCTAGTCTTGTCTGTCTAGTCTTGTCTGTCTAGTCTTGTCTGTCTAGTCTTGTCTGTCTAGTCTTGTCTGTCTAGTCTTGTCTGTCTAGTCTTGTCTGTCTAGTCTTGTCTGTCTAGTCTTGTCTGTCTAGTCTTGTCTGTCTAGTCTTGTCTGTCTAGTCTTGTCTGTCTAGTCTTGTCTGTCTAGTCTTGTCTGTCTAGTCTTGTCTGTCTAGTCTTGTCTGTCTAGTCTTGTCTGTCTAGTCTTGTCTGTCTAGTCTTGTCTGTCTAGTCTTGTCTGTCTAGTCTTGTCTGTCTAGTCTTGTCTGTCTAGTCTTGTCTGTCTAGTCTTGTCTGTCTAGTCTTGTTTGTCTAGTCTTGTCTGTCTAGTCTAGTCTTGTCTGTCTAGTATTGTCTGTCTAGTCTTGTCTGTCCAGTCTTGTCTGTCTAGTCTTGTCTGTCTAGTCTTGTCTGTCTAGTCTTGTCTGTCTAGTCTTGTCTGTCTAGTCTTGTCTGTCTAGTCTTGTCTGTCTAGTCTTGTCTGTCCAGTCTTGTCTGTCTAGTCTTGTCTGTCTAGTCTTGTCTGTCTTGTCTTGTCTGTCTAGTCTTGTCTGTCTAGTCTTGTCTGTCTAGTCTTGTCTGTCTAGTCTTGTCCGTCTAGTCTTGTCTGTCTAGTCTTGTCCGTCTAGTCTTGTCCGTCTAGTCTTGTCCGTCTAGCCTTGTCCGTCTATTCTTGTCCGTCTAGTCTTGTCCGTCCAGTCTTGTCCGTCTAGTGTTGTCTGTCTAGTCTTGTCTGTCTAGTCTTGCCCGTCTAGTCTTGTACGTCTAGTCTTGTCCGTCTAGCCTTGTCCGTCTAGTCTTGTCTGTCTAGTCTTGTCTGTCTAGTCTTGTCTGTCTAGTCTTGTCTGTCTAGTCTTTTCTGTCTAGTCTTGTCTGTCTAGTCTTGTCTGTCTAGTCTTGTCTGTCTAGTCTTGTCGGTCTAGTCTTGTCTGTCTAGTCTTGTCTGTCTAGTCTTGTCTGTCTAGTCTTGTCTGTCTAGTCTTGTCTGTCTAGTCTTGTCTGTCTAGTCTTGTCTGTCTAGTCTTGTCTGTCTAGTCTTGTCTGTCTAGTCTTGTCTGTCTAGTCTTGTCTGTCTAGTCTTGTCTGTCTAGTCTTGTCTGTCTAGTCTTGTCTGTCTAGTCTTGTCTGTCTAGTCTTGTCTGTCTAGTCTTGTCTGTCTAGTCTAGTCTGTCTAGTCTTGTCTGTCTAGTCTTGTCTGTCTAGTCTGTCTAGTCTTGTCTGTCTAGTCTTGTCTGTCTAGTCTTGTCTGTCTAGTCTTGTCTGTCTAGTCTTGTCTGTCTAGTCTTGTCTGTCTAGTCTTGTCTGTCTAGTCTTGTCTGTCTAGTCTTGTCTGTCTAGTCTTGTCTGTCTAGTCTTGTCTGTCTAGTCTTGTCTGTCTAGTCTTGTCTGTCTAGTCTTGTCTGTCTAGTCTTGTCTGTCTAGTCTTGTCTGTCTAGTCTTGTCTGTCTAGTCTTGTCTGTCTAGTCTTGTCTGTCTAGTCTTGTCTGTCTAGTCTTGTCTGTCTAGTCTTGTCTGTCTAGTCTTGTCTGTCTAGTCTTGTCTGTCTAGTCTTGTCTGTCTAGTCTTGTCTGTCTAGTCTTGTCTGTCTAGTCTTGTCTGTCTAGTCTTGTCTGTCTAGTCTTGTCTGTCTAGTCTTGTCTGTCTAGTCTTGTCTGTCTAGTCTTGTCTGTCTAGTCTTGTCTGTCTAGTCTTGTCTGTCTAGTCTTGTCTGTCTAGTCTTGTCTGTCTAGTCTTGTCTGTCTAGTCTTGTCTGTCTAGTCTTGTCTGTCTAGTCTTGTCTGTCTAGTCTTGTCTGTCTAGTCTTGTCTGTCTAGTCTTGTCTGTCTAGTCTTGTCTGTCTAGTCTTGTCTGTCTAGTCTTGTCTGTCTAGTCTTGTCTGTCTAGTCTTGTCTGTCTAGTCTTGTCTGTCTAGTCTTGTCTGTCTAGTCTTGTCTGTCTAGTCTTGTCTGTCTAGTCTTGTCTGTCTAGTCTTGTCTGTCTAGTCTTGTCTGTCTAGTCTTGTCTGTCTAGTCTTGTCTGTCTAGTCTTGTCTGTCTAGTCTTGTCTGTCTAGTCTTGTCTGTCTAGTCTTGTCTGTCTAGTCTTGTCTGTCTAGTCTTGTCTGTCTAGTCTTGTCTGTCTAGTCTTGTCTGTCTAGTCTTGTCTGTCTAGTCTTGTCTGTCTAGTCTTGTCTGTCTAGTCTTGTCTGTCTAGTCTTGTCTGTCTAGTCTTGTCTGTCTAGTCTTGTCTGTCTAGTCTTGTCTGTCTAGTCTTGTCTGTCTAGTCTTGTCTGTCTAGTCTTGTCTGTCCAGTCTTGTCTGTCTAGTCTTGTCTGTTTAATCTTGTCTATTCTCCTCAGTAATCCATTTTAATATTTTGAGAGTTCCTCTTGGAATCCGAAGCAGTTCGCGTCCGCCTGCCTCCCGCGCCCTCGAGTCCCAATTTCCATTTCACGTGCGATATTATCGGGCTCAGGTAGCTCTCGCTTTCCTCGCTCTCGATAATTGTATAATATCGCGGCCATTGTGTGTAGTCAAGTCGCTCTCTGTATCTATTATGGCCCGGGGCCGGGCATTATATCGTTGCGTAATACGCGGTCGCTCCATAGTCTTGGGTCTGCGAGCTGAATGGGGCCTCGGTTTTGTTGGCGAGTTTTCGATGCAGTTTACTGAGTTTCAAGAGAGTCAAAACTAGAGGGAAGGCGGACAATGGAAGAATGGAGGGATGGAATTAGACAGGTTCGGGTTGATGCAACTTCGTGTTGATATAGCTTCGCGTTGATACAACTTCATGTCATTAGTGGTTAATTTGACTCTAATTTTCTGTTGTTATTGTAGTCTATTGTACATAGAAGTTATTCTATGATGCAATAGATAAGACGTTGGTACAGCTTCGCGTTTATGTAGAATAGACAAGGCTAATCAGACAAGATTAGACAGATAAGACTATGTAGAAAATTCAAAAACCGTGACAATTGATAAAAATTGATAAGCGCGATGTGCAAGTAGATTAAATTTCTGACAGTTTGACGTATGAATTGACAGTGTTGTATTAAAACTTAGAAAGTTGTAGCCAGTTTTGTATCAAGTAGCAATTCCACCACAAATCAAAGTTATTCAAGTGTATCTCAAATTACGAAAAATGTCAAAAAACCATAAACAGTATATATAAGTAGATTACATTTCTGACAGTTTGACATATCAAGGGTTAATTTTGAATTCATTTGATTTCATATTAAAAAATTTCAGCTATATTTGTACCAAATTGCAATTCCACCACAAGTTAAAGTTATTCAATATAATACAAAAACTACGACAATTGTCACGAAAGTAAAAGTAAATTACTTTTCTGACAGTTTGACGTATCAACTGTTAATTTTGAAATCATATTAATAAAGTTATAGCCATATTTGTACCAAATTGCAATTCCACCACAGGTAAAAGTTTTTCGACGTAGTACAAAAACGACGACAGATATAAAAACATGATAAGTGCGATGTGAAAGAATTTTAAATTGCTGACAGTTTGACATGTCAACTGTTAATTTTGAAATCATATTATTAATGTCTCAGCCATATTTGTAACAAGTCGCAATTCCACCACAAGTAAAAGTTATTCGACATAACACAAAAACTACGACAAATATTAAAAAACAATAAGCGCGATGTGAAAGTAGATTAAATTTCTGACAGTCTGACATATCAATTGTCAATGTTAGATGAAAAGTTGCAAAAATTTATACTCGTAACGGCGATAAATTGCATCTAGTCTTGACGAGCTTAGAATTGTTCTGCGCATACCCCCACTTTATTTCGAGTGCGCGGTGTTTAGTTGTTCGTATTTGAAAAACTGACGCATATTTCTTAACTCGCGTCCCTTGCCCCTCATATCGCGACGCAGTACAGCTGCATTCTCTCGCCGGTTCGAGTATAGTCATTTTTATGTCAAATAGCAATTCCACCATAAGTTAAAGTGACTCAACATGATTCAAAAACTTTGACAGGTATCAAAAATCGGTAAACACTGTATGCAAGTAAATTAAATATCTGACAATTTGTTTTACCCAAGCTCAATGTTAAATTAAAACTTGTAAGGTTCTAGCCACTTTTGTAGCAAATAGCAATTCCACCACAAGTTAAATTGGTTGGGCAATAACTCAAGAACTGCGGCAGATGTCAAAAATGACATACGCTATATAAAATTAGATTATATTGCTGACAGTTTGACATGTCAACTGTCAATGTTTGATTAATTCTTACGAAGTTTTAGCTATTTTTGTACCAAATAGCAATTCCACCACAGGTTAAAACGATTCGATAATAACTCAAAAACTATAACACATTTAAAAAAATTGCGATGAAGGCTGATTAAAATTATAACCTATCAACTGGGAACGTGGATTAAAATTGAAGTTTAGATCACTTTTGTACAAATTAACAATTTTAACAGAGCTACAAGTTTCTTGACAATAACTCAAAATCTGTGCAAAATGACAAAGACAAATGTTTGATGAAATTTGACTCTTCTTCTTCCTCAGCCCGTGTTAATCCACTCCTGGATCTGGCCTCCTCTAACGTTTTCCAAGTTTTCCTGCTTTGTGCAGTCTTGCACCAGTTTTTGCCTACTGTTTTCTGGATGTCAGCTCGCCATCTTTTCGCGGGTCTGCACACGCTCCTTTTCGTGGTTCTTGGCCTCCATTCTACGATTCCCTTGGTCCATTGGATCCGTCTTGACCTGCCACGTGGCCCGCCCATTTCCATTTTAATTGCGCTATTCTTATGATGACATCTTGGACCTTGGTGTTTCTCCTGATTTCCTCGTTTCTGACGTGGTTTCTGAGACTGATACCTAGCATTCTTCTTTCCATTGCTCTTTGAGTTATGATGAGTCTTTCTGCGCTTCCTCTAGTCAGTCTAGTTATTGGAGACCTTCTTGTAGTCTCCATGCCGTATGTTACTTTAGATTATAATTTAGCGTGGCAAATGCCGCCCAGCTCATCTTTATCCTTCTAGATATTTCTGCAGTTTGGTTTGGTTTGCCCATCTTGATATTATGGACCAGGTATGTGTACTCTTCTACCACCTTTAGGAGTTCTCCATCTATGTTTATTCTCATGTCTTCTTTGGTCATTATCTTCGTCAGCATATCTTATTTATGCAACAAACTTACAAACTAGACCTAGTTCAAATAATGGGCGCTTGGCGGCGCCTGCTGAATCTGCGCGCGCAATTTACGCGCGCTTTGAGCTGTCTCCGTTACTTTCTTTGTGTGCTGAAACTGTGGAATAGCCATTTCTGCATTACATTTAGTATTTACAGTATTTACTGTTTAACATTCCTACTGAATTATTTGAGTGTCATTACGAATTAGCAGTTCTTATTGCTACATATATATACAGGGTATCCCAACGAAAATTTGACCCCCCCTATAATTGGAAAACCGAATAATATTATAATAGCCGAGACCCGTCGATTTTTGTTCTTGGGGGGAGCTTTTTTGACAGTCAAGTCAACTCGATATGTTCATCCCCTTAATGTCTAGCAAACCCAACTTAAAAATTTCAAACGCAACTACCCCACTTGTGGCACATCATTTTAAAGCCCTTTTCAATGCGAATATAGTGACGTACCGTTTTTAGAAATCGGTTGAGATTTGACAGAATTATTGGTTACAAACGAAAAGGGCTTGAGCCCCTTAGCCCCCCCCCCTGGATCCGCCACTGTTGGCACTTATAAGCCAACCATTTAATTTTTCGCCCATTAATTTTCATAGAAAAACTGTTTTTTTTATGCAGAAAAATACACAATGTGTAATGGATGTTAAATGATACTAAATATTAATATATATATATATATATATATATATATATATATATATATATATTTATATATTTATATATATATATATATATATATATATATATATATATATATATATATATATATATATATATATACACTCTCTCTCCAATGGCGCTATAGCCCGAAGCGAGCCCTGGCCTCCACCAAACGTTGTCCCCAGCGTTCCCTTTCCTCTGCCGCCGCCCGCCAGTTCCGCACCCCCAGCATCTCTCTCGCATCCCTTTTCACACTTTCCTCCCATCTCGCCCTTGGCCTGCACGCTTTCCTTCTACCTTCCGGCATTCTGAGTATTTGTCTCGGCACTGCTGTTGGAGCCATCCGGCACACATGTCCCGCCCATCTTAGCCTGCTTAGTTTTATGTGGGATACCACATCTGGGCATTTGTATAACTGATATAGTTCGAAGTTCATCCTAATTCTCCAGCCCTCTTCGCTGTTAATTGCCCCATAAATTTTCCTCAGGATCTTTCGCTCAAAAATCTCCAGCATCTTTTCCGATTTCTGGGTCAGCGTCCATGCTTCGCTTCCATATGTGAGGATGGGTCGTATGATTGCTTTATATATATTACACTTCGTTTGTCTGCTAGCTAGCTTCGAGTTAAGGATGGATTTAAGAGTGAAGTATGCCCTGTTGGCTTGCATGATTCAATTTTGTACTTCCACCCCTTCGTCGTTCTGATCCGTGACGGTTGATCCCAGATATTTAAAGTTGTTGACGACTTCTACAGTGTACTCTCCCATATCCAGATTATTTACTGCGTGTACTGGCGCTCCCGGTCTTACCATCATTACTTTTGTTTTATCCTTGTTTATTGACAGACCTATCTCCTTGGCTCTCTTCTCCATTTTACCGTAAACATCTTTCATTGCCGTTAGCGATCTACCGATGATGTTTAGGTCGTCAGCATAGCCCAAAAGTTGCGTGGATTTATTGTAGATGGTACCGTTGCACACTATCTGAGCTTTCCTTATAGCTTTTTCGAGCGCGATGTTAAATAATATGGGTGATAGACTGTCTCCTTGTCTCAGACCTGTAATGGTTTCAAACTTGTGCGATGTCGTTTTTTGGATACCGACTTGGTTCCAAGTCTTTTTTAACGTACAATTTAACAATTTAATGATCTTTTGTGGTATCTCGAATTCTTCCATTGTCTTCATGAGAGTTCTTCTATCGATAGTATCATACGCTTGTTTAAAGTCTACGAAGACCTGGCATGTGCTGATGTTCATTTCCCATGTCTTTTCTAGTATTTGTCTGAGTGTAAACATTTGGTCAGTCGTCGACTTTCCTTTCCGGAAACCTGTCTGATACTGTCCTATAATGCTCTCTGCGTACGGTTGGAGTCTTCGTCCGATTATCCATGACAGCACCTTGTAGATCGTGTTAAGAAGAGTTATACCACGATAGTTCTTGCACTCCAGTTTGTTTCCTTTCTTATAGATAGGGCATATCTTCCCCTCCCGCCATTCCTCGGGTATCTCTTCTGTGATCCAGATTCTTCCTATCAGCTGGTGTAAAGCACAGTTCAGAGCGTCTCCTCCCATTTTGATCATTTCAGATGGTATCATGTCCGGTCCCGGTGCTTTGTGGTTCTTTAGTGCCTTTATCGCCTCGCTTATTTCTCTTTGTGATGGTTCGTTATCTTCTCTCAGATATCTTACTTCGGGTGTGTGAATTGGGTCGTCTTCAGCTGTTTGTCCGGTTAATTCCACTCGTAGTGAGGTATTCAGGAGTTCGTTAAAATATTGCGCCCATCTACCTACCACTTTACTTTCTTCAGCCAGTAAGGTGCCCTCTTTACTGTTGATTATTGTTGCTCTGGGCTGAAATCCATTTTGCAGGTTGTTCACTATCTTGTAGCATTCTCTAATTTCGTGTTTCTCTTGGTGGTGTCCTATCTGTGCCACCTGGTCGTTAAAATGGGCCCGTTTCTTCTTCCGAAATAATTTGGATGCTTCCTTTCTTTGCTTGTTGTATTCAGCTTGTTTGGCTCTCGTGGGTCTCTGCAAATTCTCTGCCCTAGCTTTCTGTTGTTTCTCGCGTGCTTCTTCACACTCTGCATCGTACCATTGGTTTCGTTTTTTCCTATGGACTTTCCCGAGAGCCTCCTCTGCCGATTCCTTAATCCCCTTTGCAATTTCCGTCCATTGTTCTTCAATACTATGATTTTCCGTCAACACTCCTAGTTTTTCGGCGATCTTTTCTTCGTACCGTTGCCTTACCCTGGTTAAGTTCAGTTTTTCCACATCCCATTTTTCTATTCCGCTGTTTGCTGGCTTTTTCGAGTTGGCTAGCCTTTGTTTTAATTTAATCCTCACCA